>CATIUR010000005.1:106909776-108112276 GCA_949592205.1 Helichrysum umbraculigerum | reverse complement strand
TTAAAACTGCTGATGTCACAAGGGTGACAGTGAGCGTTAATGGTAAACACACTAAAAACTAGCTTCGATCGGGTTCAACTAACACATTGCAGGAAACAATAATTTTGTATGTAATTAAATTACTAATTATATCATACGACCGCATTATTTTCAGGTAGAAAACCTTTGACACCGAAAGATGTAGCAAATATAGGTGGAGGTTACAATATGTTTCTTCAAACTTCGTTACCTGAAAATCTACGAATGTATAATCCTAATGACGAAACTGTAGACACGGCTCACAAACTCTTCACCACTACATTCCCTCGTGGTTTTGCAGTGGAGATTCTACAAGTTTATAGTGGTCCACCGGTGATTGTGTATAAGTTTAGGCATTGGGGTTACATGGAAGGTCCATTCAAAGGTCAACCACCTACCCGAGAAATGGTGGAAATGTTTGGTATATCTACCATGGAGGTACATATAATTAGTCTAACTATTCTTATCTCATCATATTCACAATTTTAAAAGTTTCCAATACGGAAAATGATTGTTACACCTAAACTTGTGGACCTAAATTTATACCTAAAGATATGATTGGTAGACGTGAAAAATTGATTGGATGAGATTAAGAGAGAGAAAAAATTCAACCAATCAGATAATTAGGTCTACTTTTAGATCTATGTAATTAGGCATATGTAGCATTACTCTTCCAATATAAAGTGAATAATTATAAGGGGAGTTGATAAATACAACAAATAAAATTGATTCATACAACAACTGTACATCAGTTATTGCATAGAGTACAAGTACTCAAAGCACAGTTTTGGTGTATGAATAACTGTTGTTATTTGTTGTATTTATCAGCTCCCATTATAAGTGGTATTGTATCAAAGTTATAACTACAGGTAGAAATTTTGACTCCGTCAATACCGAATGTGTCGATTTGGATTATGTTTTATACATTGATCCTCAAACGAGAAATAATTCTGCAGCTCCCAAATCGTAGTATCGTACTATGGATTTTTATTAAGAGCCTAATAATACTGTTTTCTTTTTCAAAACGGAAACGACAAGAAAATGATAGCAGCTAGACATGGCCGGACCCGACCCAACCCAACCCAGCTCATTTTTTATGATTTGGATGATTGACGTTTAACAATGGATTTTTTTTAACAGTTGGACGAAGATTTCAAGGTTGTGAAGGTGGAGTTCTTCTACGACAGAGGAGAGCTGCTCGCGGGTCTAATGAAGGGTGCAGGTGCCACCGTGACCGAAGGTTCAGTCACTGGTGGAGAGTCATCAAGCTGCCCATTTGCTTAAAGAATGTACCATTTATGGTCTCATTTGCCAGCCAAATCTATCTATTAGAGATATTATTATATGTACATTTTATTATGAGTTGTTTATGTTCATCTTCAGTGTTATGTTTTTATCTAATTTTCTATTCAAATAATACTAGCTTAATCTCCGGGCTATCTTATCAATTAATTACTAGGTAGTTAGTAGCCGTGCATACCGCACGGCCCAGGAAGATAGTCGACTATTTAAAAGATCGATAAAATAAAATTGTTACTAATAAACCGAATTCTAAGAAGAGCTAGAGTTTAGAGAAGTAGACTAATTTTTGAAGTTTATTGTGATATACCTATAAAATCAAAAGACATGAGACCAAATCTTGTTCTTTAAGTGTTCCATTTAGTTTATTTAGCAAGCATTCTTTATGTTGGTTTTGTAAAAGTGAACCATAATTAAACAAAATGAAGTAAAAATAACATCAAAAGGTGACACGATCATTTTCGAACGTATTCATATTTTAAAGCATAAGATGCTTTTATATGTATAAGAAAAAAAATATTATATTGAGAATAGTTTAGATTATAAATGATGAATAATACTCCCTCCGTCCAAATCAAAGTGTCCACTTTGACTTTGCATACAGTTTTGGAATTTTCCACTAACTACATTTTTCACCAATCAAATAATATATCTACCCACTAAAGTCTCTTTTGATTGTTTAAAACATGTTAGTTGACACTTATTTGGGACAACCCAAAATAGTAATACAGACACTTGTGGTGGGACGGATGGAGTAACAAATTTGAGTCTTGTCTACACATGTTGATTGAATTATATAAAAAATTACTATTTACATCTACTAATTCTTATCAAGAAAGTGTTAAATAAACATAAGAAAAATATAATGTTGATATATAATTTAAATTCTAAAGATGATTCTTCTTATAAATTGAGTTTATGTGTTATTCAATTTCAAACTTAAGCATATTTAAAATAGAAATGGTAACACACTTTTTGTTTTTAATAAATATAAGACATGTTAAATATGTATTTGTTTTATTTATAGTTTGTAAAATAATAAGCATATGATAGTTGATGTGGAATGTTTTGAGATGGTTAATAGGTTGATAAGCATATAATTTGTAACACCCCAATTTTTAAAGTATTATTGTGGTAAAGGTAAAAGTAATTGTTTTAAATTATTATTATTTTAGGTAAAATAAAATGGTAATAATTGTAAGTCGGTTTTAATGTTCCAGACAATGATAAGTACGGGGAGTAAAATAAACACATACTTATCTATATTATGTACGTATGTATCATTCTTATTATCAAATGCTCTAAATACTCCCAGGAAGCTCCAGGAAGAAAAGAAAGAACGCGGGAACCAAAACCTAATTACCAAAATTATTCCAAAACACGAAATTGAAGCTAGAAACATGTAATTTATCTTCTTTTGATCTTCTCTATCAAAGGTATGAGCTTGTTCTTCATGTATTATAACCTAGAAAATGGGTTTATGAAGATTTAAGGAATTAATGAGTTTTAATACGAAATTGAAGGTTAATTATGTTGAATTAGTGGTAGTAAAGCTTGTTAGTGATTGTATTAACAATACTACAAGCTAAAGATTATGAATTTAGAATTTGATTCATGGGGGTTTAATGAATTAATTTAATTTTTGTTAGTTGTTATAAGTTTTTGCCCTAATTATGTATTAGAGAGTTGTTATGATGTTAAAGTTAATCATGATCATGAAAGAAAGAAGCTATTTAGTTAATTCAAGAATAGTTATGATATAATTATGATCATGAATGATGATTTAAGTGTTAAGAAGACAAGATGATGTTATCTATACTTGATTCACCATCATTATTAGTTAAAAGAGTTTGTTATGTGACAAGTATTAAAGTAAGATAAAGTATGTTAATTGATTAAAGATCAATTGGTAAGGATAAAGGAATAATAATGATGATTAGTGGAGATTTAATCATCATGTGATACTAAGAATGTTGTTACCTTTATGTATTATGTGATAGGTGACCCAAGATATGGCATTCATATTCAAGTACGAGAATTTCTTAATTACCTAAAGCTAAGGTGAGTACTATGGGGGTTACACTAGTACAAAAATGACTATTTAGAGCGCAGTGTTATAGCGGTTTTACGTGAAAACCGCTATAAAAAGTAAAAAGTGGGTCCAAATTTTTTCTTGGGACGGTTTAATGGCATTACTTGTAGTGTTTTTAGAAAAAAACCGCTCTAATTACTTATATTTGTAGCGGTTTAGTAAACACCGCTCCAAAATATACCGTTATTTGTGGCGGTTTAAAACAACCTGCTTCAAAAAAGTGCAATTTTAGAGCGGTTAAGTAAAAAACCGTTTCAAATATAAAAAATGTAGCGGTTGTTTCCAAAGTAAAAAATGAGTATAGTTTAAAAAAATGAGTGGTGATCTTTTGGAACATCCATAAGAACCAATCTAAAAAATTGATATCGCGTAAAAAGTCACGTTTTTACTAACGATATCTCTCTCGTTTTAGAACGATACTTGGCAAAAGAGCTCAAATATTACATTAATTAATGATATTTTGTCAAGTAGGTTAAAATAAAGAAGCATGAGAAAAATCAGACAAAATGGTCGAAAAACGAAGATTTCACGCGCGTTTGAAGATTCAAGGCAACCAAGATAAAATTTCAAAAGAAAAAGATCATCTCTGAGATTTCTCTATACCGAAGTCTTCGTTTTCAAAAATAGAATCCAACGCAAAAAGAATAACCTAAAACGGATGAGGAATGAAGATTATACACGCTGCGAAAGATTTAAAACATTCGGAACAAGACATCTCAAGATCGGAAAATCATCTCGGAGATTTCTTTATATCAAAGTCTTCGTTTTTAAAAATCGATACCAACGCAAAAAGAATCGTCGCAATCGAACGCATAATGAAGGAGATACGCATAAAAACGTGAACCGAAAAAGTTGTACGGGCGAGGCCGGCCGGCAACCGGCCGCCGCCGGCTGGTACCCGACCGGTGCCGGTCCCCTTTTTGGGTCGGTCAACCAGTACCGGCCCGGGTCCAACCGGTGCCGGCCCCTGTCCGGCCGGTGCCGGGTGCTTTTTCGTCCGTGCGTCACCTTTTTCGTCCGATACATGTACCGCGCGCGCTTTTTCGCTAAAATGAGCCCAACTTCGCTATCGTGAGCCGGATTTCAGCTATAAATATACCATTGGATTCGTTTTTCAAAAACACACATTCCTAGAATACTTTCACTCTCTAAAAAATCAGTCTACTTTCCCTCTCTATTTTTTCACTCTAAATTAGTTTTAGGCTAGTTTTAGGAGCGTTTTTGGACTTGAACGAAAGCACAGAACGTGTTATAATCTGTGGATGTAAGCTTTGGAATATTATATAAAATTTAAGTCTTCTCCTCCTCGCATTTAATCCCGGTTATCTCTATCCTAATCTATCTTAATTAAAAATGTATCCTTTAATTATGCTAGATATAGTTATTGACATGCTTAGCGAGTAGATTACTTTTGTATTTGTTGTGATGTAATTAGCATAAATAATTATGGGATGACTTTAATTTGTCGTGAAGTAATATGACGGCCCCGATTCGACTGTTCTTAGATATAGTGCTGGAAATGCTTTATGCAGAGTACAAATGTACGGAAGTCTGAGACGACCGAATGTAGTCATGTTATGGATCGACATTATAAAAATAGAAACTTATTGTTCGGATTTACTTTATCTTTACAATTTTAAACTAAAAACTATTTAATCGCCTTTCGGTCAACAAACGTGATTGTAACTTTGTAACGAGGAGTCGCGAACCTCAATACTTAGTCAATAATTATCAGCGTCAAAACTATGGTTTAATTACAACGCTATGTAAACATCGTAAAACGCAATGTAATTGTGTTGGAATTACCATGAGTGTAGTACACTTATGATTACAATGTAATTGACATGTAAACATTACGAAGTAATTAAAATCTACAAATGGAAATGTCGGTTAACAATAGATTACACTGCGAAATACCATAGCTTTTTTCTGACAAGGTCTGGGTTTAACTTTATGACAAACGCCGCCAACATTTTAGATTAGAGTAGGTAGGCTACAGGCTAAATAATCGTTTACGAAAACCTAGGGATTTGTTGATTATGTTTAGCAAGGCACGTTTAAAATCCTACTTAAAGAAACGTTTCTCTTTTCACTCACTTTTTCAAAGCAAGATATGTGCGAAACAATTAAACGTTTCTCCCGCTTATCAAGTCTTAAATTTCACTGAGAGGAAACACTCAAGTAATCCAAACAAAACAATCTAAGTTAATGGTTAATCGAATCTGTAATCTTTATGGTATTAAGAACGATTAGACCTTTATATGGACCTGCTACTCTATTCCTTCGCCCATGAACAATCATAAGGGCCACTGATTCCCTCACAGGAGAGTGTAGAGAGTTGAGCATCGTTTGTCCGATCAGAATCATTACACCTGAGTTCCTCGTGACATATTAGTTGATAACCGACTAATAGGGAACCTAACGGTTATACCATTGGATAACAGGTTTAACAAACTTATTTAATTTAGACCCATGTTTCCTTAAAACTCAAAGTCGTCATCCCATAATTATCAGCTAATGAAGTCACAACAAATACAGCTTTCGACATCTGATTTATTATTATCTTTTTATCGCTTTATTTATTTTACTTAGTAAACTGAACCAAAACCCTATCACTTTTATAAACCCCGTTTGCTAGAAAACCTTTGATTGATTGGAACTTCCTTTGTTTCAATTCAGTTTCTCTTTAAGAACGACTCTAGGTCATACTTACTACTTACTAACCATTGGTTCCGTAATCGTAAGTCACACTTAGACCCCAGCATTTATAAATTTAAAACCACCGATCGCGGCTATTGCGTAACAACCTTAGCGGACGCGATCAAGTTTTTGGCGCCGCTGCCGGGGAGACTAACTGTCAGACACAGAGGCCCAACCGATCATATTTTTTAGCCTACTTTTAAGATATAAGTCTTCTCCTAAAAAAAAAAGAAAAAAAAATATTTTAATAGTTTATTCTCTTTAATCTGTTTATTTTTCAGTGTATGATCTGTACTCCTAGGTCTGCACCACTTTTTAACTTTCCTGATCCAGAACTTATTATTCGCACAATCCGGCGAGAGAAGAAACAATCCACCCTCAGAAACACGATGGCTGAACGCATCACTCTCGCCGACAACAGCAAACCCTCTATCGAAGGAAGAGGCGGAACGATCCTCTACCCAGAAACCCCCGGACAATCATTCGAGCTTAAGCACCAGATCATCCAATTAATCCAGAATCATTGTCAATTCCACGAATTACCAAATGATGATCCGAACTCTCACCTTGACAAGTTTACCTCTCTTTCAAATTCCTACAAACAAAACGGAGTTAGCCAAGATACGATCCGCTTGTATCTTTTCCCTTATTCGCTCACTCATCATGCGCAAACATGGTTTGAAGGTTTAGAAACCGGTTCAATCCCTTCATGGACAGTAATGGCAACGAAGTTTCTGACTAAGTACTTTCCACCGTCCAAGCAAAGCAAACTCAAGAATGACATCATGAACTTCCGACAAGCTTTTGACGAGTCATTATACAATGCATGGGAACGCTTCAAAGGAGCATTAAAGAAGTGCCCCAATAATCATCTTGACAAATCAGCACAGCTATGCACTTTCTATAATGGTTTAGCATCCAACCACCGAACCACCCTCGATGCTGCTGCACAAGGGAACTTCATGAAGAAAACAGACGAAGAAGGATGGGACCTTATTGAAAACATGACTATGCATCACCATGAATGGAACTCAGGAGATCACTCGACATCTTCAGCACCTCTCGCTGCCTCGAATCCACTTCCGATTGAAGCAATTTAGGTACTCACTGAGAAGATGGACTCCCTTGTCAAGTAATTCAAAGAACTCAAGAAACAACAACATCAAGTACACCAAGTGCAAGCCTGCCCAAACTGCACCAACCCACACCCATCTGGCGAATACCAGGTTGAATACGAAGAGGCAGATGGCACCATTTACTATGCCCAGTTTCCCGCTGGACCACAAAAATTTCCACCCGGTTTCAACCAAAACAACAACCAACCCAGAGGTCCTCCATTCCCACCAAGAAACAATCAACAACCCTATCCACCAAGGTATCTACCTAGGTATCCACTATACCCACAACAACAACAACTTGCCTACAACCAACCCCTAGCACTTCCTGGACCTACTTCCGACACAAACCAACCCACTAAACAACCTGCCAAGACAAATGTAGCAGCTTCAAATCCAGACGACGCATTCACTCAATGTATGCAAGGACAGCACCAACTCAACCAAAAGACATCCGCCAGACAAGATCAAGCTGAACTCTTCATGAGAAACCAACTAGCCATAATCAAGAACCTAGAAGCGTAAATAGGACAACTGGCACATCGTCTTGACACCAGATCCAGAGGAAGTTTGCCTAGTAACACCGTTCAAAATACACATGTTGAGGAGGCAAAGAAAGTTACCACCATCAAGGAAGCAGCTACTCAACTACCTACTGCTGTCCTTGTAAAAGAAGAACTAACCACCAAAACACCAACAATGGAGCCTGTTCTGACCTTGAACAAAGAAGTAAGAATCCCTTACCCCGCTAGACTTTAAACTCAACCAAAGAAGTTATCATCTTTTAAACTAGATGGTAAATTCCTCGACACCATGTCTAGAGTTCCCAGTCGTAACAAGTACATGTGAAAACTCTTATCTACTAAGGATAAACTGCATGAGGTAAACAACATCCCACTCAATTCTGAGAGTTCAGCCCTACTAAAGAATAGCCTTCCAGAAAAACTAGGAGACACCGGACGATTTACACTTCCCTGTTCCATTTACCAATCCGTAGATATCAACACCTTAGTCGATTTAGGAGCCAGCATAAATCTTATGCCCTACTCCTTATTCAAGAGGCTAGAAATTGAAAACCTGGAATCCACTAAGATGACTGTCCAGCTAGCTGACCAATCTGTTCGATATCCAAAGGGAATAGCTGAGAATGCCTTAGTTCAAGTTGACAAGTTTTTCTACCCTACGGACTTTGTGGTAATGGACATCCATGAAGACATAAACATTTTGATTATCCTTGAAAGAGCATTCATGAATACGGCAAGCGTAGTCATTGATGTATATAAACACACAATCGTTCTACGATCCCATGGAGAAAGCATCACCTACAAAATTGACCAACCAGAATACACTCCAGAGCCAGAAGATTTGTATGTAATATCAGTGGAAAGAATCACTACCGACGATGAATCAGAATCCGATGACGAGCGATCAATAAATCGATCGGCTATTTTCATCTCTGACCCAGAAACCAAACCAAAAGAGGATGAAGAATGTGAGGAGGCAGAGGAAGAATTGAATCATCTGAAGAGGAACTGGAAACCTGCAGAATTATGCAGACATCAGGATGGTAGGAGATCTGAGAACACTTATGGATCTCATTGAAACTGGAGAACATCTCACCGCCACTGAGAACTGCAGAATTGTCATTCACTCTACTATTGGACATCATGTTGAACTGATAATTGATGAGCTGAACCACTCGGCCTATGATGAAGAAACTCGAGATGTACCAAGGTTCATTCCGCACATGTCATAGATTAACTTAGCAACTTATGTGACAACAAGACTACGCCGAATGTACACGGAGGAGGATGTGGAATTGGATGTCTACCAAAATGGATATCGTGAGATATTCAGCAAGTTAGTATACATCTTCATGGACTCGGACTTTCCATTTAGCCGTCAGCAACACTAGCTCATCAGAGATGTATGCCAAGCAGCCAGGTCCTTTGGAGGAGATCCTTTAGCCGATGATTTTGATGAATTGGAGACTCAATTCATGGCCTTAATAGCATCGATTGGTCGAGATCACCCCCAGCATGAGATTATCCAAACAAACACTGCCACCAGAATTGATCCTAACATACCAGTCACTCGGGCAGTAAGATATATCACTTGCGGGATGGCACTCCTTGACCGATTGGCCACGGATCATTTCAAGAGCTTCATAATGGAATCCACCAACCCACCTGACTTGATCTCCAACATGATAGAGCAATTCCTACAGTACTTTACACCACGCGACGCCTTACCCAGGAGCAACAATGATCACTCCAGCTCCTGGGACTCATCTAGAATCATCTGAGGACAATAAGTCGAGCTCCTGACTTTTAAAGAGCGCTTCTCGGGAGGCAACCCGTGTTATACTTTTCCGCAATTTTACTTTCCAAGAAGTGATAAAACCTCCGACTATCTTTCACACCTGGATACAGGAAGAATCTTCTCCAAGAAATCAACAACAAAGATATCCAGAGTGTTCACACCTACAAGGCAAATCACAATGAGACTTGAAGAAACCGGAGCATGCAGTAGCAACAAATGGACTCTGCGAAAAGATTCGGCAAATCAAATGCTTTGGAACACTCCTCATCAAGCACCAACAAGCCCTACATATAACTGGGGAGTACTTCTGAACTATTTAAATTCTTCGTTACAAATATACCATATCCACTATGCTTATCACTAAGTGTGGGATTCAAACCCATCAAACACCTCTAAAGGATAAGTTCTGAATGTTTAAAAACTCTAAGTGTGGGATTTCACCCCAATAGGATCTTAGTAGAACATCGAGGACGATGTTCCTTTAAGTGTGGGATAGCGGTATATACCTGATTTTAATTCTCAATCCTTTAGACTATCCTTCTCCAAAAGTAACTCGAAATTTTAAAACAATATTTTTCAAATCGAGTTTGAAATGTTTCGATAATGACAATTTTTAGACAAAGAACGATCTACTTTAGGGAAAGAAGGATAAATAAGATGGGAATCTCTTTAAAAAATTAAATCAATATTCTCGTAAAGAGCATCGCATGACCAGGCACACAAACCCAAATTTCGATTCGTGAGGTATCTTGAGCCAAAATAAGCATTCACTTTTAATGCTTCACTTATTCGATTCTTATGTGTGCCGATGTATGCGTTTGGAATCTGAACTTGCTCCTGTTATGCATTTTGAAGCCAATTTGGTAAGCAATTGGGATAATTGGATAGCAACATTCTTTGGATCACCCCCTCTCCCTAAAACACCCACCAAGAAAAACTCATCATCTCCACTCTCTCAAAAGCATCCTTTGAACTTCATAAAATCTCAATCTTCGAGTAAAAGCTCTGTGTGATTAAAAAGAGGAGCCAAGAGGTTATGACGAAAAATAAAAAATAAAAAATAAAAAAAGGGAGAAAAGAAAAGAAAAAGAAAAAAATTGAAGAAAAGAAAGTCCTATGGAAAAGACTCCCTTCAAAGAGAAAGGAAAAAACAAGGCGTCAACCCTCCAAAAATCTCAGCTTTCCTCTTCGCCAAAAAGAAACCTACAAAATAAGAACATAGCACGAAAATAAACCCTTCCACGAACCTTTACCCTACTCGAATTCCATTCACCACTTTCCATAGAATGTTGTATCCCGATTATTTCCATTCTCACCACAGAGGGAACAATTTGATTCTCGATCAAGCCTATGACGAAAAATGATACATGACTGGCGTTCTGAGCGATTGACAAAGATTATCATAGAATAGGGAACCCTAAACACTTTAAGTGATTTGAGTGACCACTGTGAGAAGATCGCCTAGTCATGTATACAATATATCGAGAGGATCAAAAGCATGCTCCGAAAAGATTATTTCTTTACTTTTCTAAAGGCAGGAAAATCTTATTTATTTCCAAGAACCCTTGGTGCAACGTTCCGTGCTTAAAACCCTTCATTATCTACACAATCAACCTTACTTGAAAAATGAGTTTCCTTGAGGACAAGCAAAGTTCTAAGTGTGGGATACTTGATATCGCGTAAAAAGTTACATTTTTACTAACGATGTCTCTCTCGTTTTAGAATGATTCTTGGCAAAAGAGCTCAAATATTATATTAATCAATGATATTTTGTCAAGTAGGTTAAAATAAAGAAGCACAAGAAAAATCAGGCAAAATGGTCGAAAAACGAAGATTTTACGCGCGTTTGAAGATTCAAGGCAACCAAGATAAACTTTCAAGAGAAAAAGATCATCTCGGAGATTTATCCATACCAAAGTCTTCGTTTTCAAAAATAGAATCCAACTCAAAAAGAATCACCTAAAACGGATGAGGAATGAAGATTATACACGCTGCGAAAGAATCAAAACATTCGGAACAAGATATCTCAAGATCGAAAAATCATCACGGAGATTTCTTTACATCAAAGTCTTCGTTTTTAAAAATCAATTCCAACGCAAAAAGAATCGTCGCAATCGGACGTATAACGAAGGAGATACCCACGAAAACGTGAACCGAAAAAGTTGTACGGGCGAGGCCGGCCGGCACGCCGCCGCCGGTTGGTACCCGACCGGTGCCGGTCCGCTTTTTGGGTCGGTCAACCGGTACCGGCCCGGGTCCAACCGGTGCTGGCCCCTGTCCGGCCAGTGCCGGGTGCTTTTTCGTCCGTGCGCCACCTTTTTCGTCCGGTACACGTACCGCGCGCGCTTTTTCGCTAAAATGAGCCTAGCTTCGCTATCGTGAGCCGGATTTTAGCTATAAATATACCATTGGATTCGTTTTTCAAAAACACACATTCCTAGAATACTTTCACTCTCTAAAAAATCAGTCTACTTTCTCTCTCTATTTTCTCATTCTAAATTAGTTTTAGGCTAGTTATAGGAGCGTTTTGGAATAGAACGAAAGCACGGAACGTGTTGTAATCTTATGGATGTAAGCTTTGGAATATCATATAAAATTTAATTCTTCTCCTTCTCGCATTTAATCCCGATTATCTCTATCGTAATCTATCTTAATTAAAAATGTATCCTTTAATTATGCTAGATATAGTTATTGCCATGCTTAGCGAGTAGATTACTTTTGTATTTGTTGTGATGTAATTAGCATAAATAATTATGGGATGACTTTAATTTGTCGTGAAGTAATATGACGGCCCCGATTCGACTGTTCTTAGATATAGTGCTGGAAATGCTTTATGCAGAGTACAAATGTACGGAAGTCTGAGACGACCGAATGTAGTCATGTTATGGATCGACATTATAAAAATAGAAACTTATTGTTCGGATTTACTTTATCTTTACAATTTTAAACTAAAAACTATTTAATCGCCTTTCGGTCAACAAACGTGATTGTAACTTTGTAACGAGGAGTCGCGAACCTCAATACTTAGTCAATAATTATCTGCGTCAAAACTATGGTTTAATTACAACGCCATGTAAACATCGTAAAACGCAATGTAATTGTGTTGGAATCACCAAGAGTGTAGTACACTTCTGATTACAATGTAATTGCCATGTAAACACTACGAAGTACTTAAAATCTGCAAATGGAAATGTCGGTTAACGACCGATTACACTGCGGAATACCATAGATTTTTTCTGACAAGGTCTGGGTTTAACTTTATGACAAACGCCGCCAGCATTTTAGATTAGAGTAGGTAGGCTATAGGCTAAATAACCGTTTACGAAAACCTAGGGATTTGTTGATTATGTTTAGCAAGGCACGTTGAAAATCCTACTTAAAGAAACGTTTCTCTTTTCACTCACTTTTTCAAAGCAAGATATGTGCGAAAAAAATAAACGTTTCTCCCGCTTATCAAGTCTTAAATTTCACTGAGAGGAAACACTGAAGTAATCTGAACAAAACAATCTAAGTTAATGGTTTAACGAATCTGTAATCTGTATGGTATTAAGAACGATCAGACCTTTATATGGACCTGCTACTATATTCCTTCACCCATGAACAATCATAAGGGCCATTGACTCCCTCACGGGAGAGTGTAGAGAGTTGAGCATCGTTTGTCCGATTAGAATCGTTACACCTGAGTTCCTCGTGACATATTAGTTGATAACCGACTAATAGGGAACCTAACAGTTATACCATTGGATAACAGGTTTAACAAACTCATTTAATTTAGACCCATGTTTCCCTAAAACTCAAAGTCGTCATCCCATAATTATCAGCTAATGAATTCACAACAAATACAGCTTTCCACATCTGATTTATTATTATCTTTTTATCGCTTTATTTATTTTACTTAGTAAATTGAACCAAAACCCCCATCACTTTTATAAACCCCGTTTGCTAGAAAACCTTTGATTGATTGGAACTTCCTTTGTTTCAATTCAGTTTCTCTTTAAGAACGACTCTAGGTCATACTTACTACTTACTAACCATTGGTTCCGTAATCGTAAGACACACTTATACCCCAGCATTTATAAATTTAATACCACCGATCGCGGCTGTTGCGTAACGACCGTAGCGGACGCGATCAAGTTTTTGGCGCCGCTGCCGGGGAGACTAACTGTCCGACACAGAGGCCCAACCGATCATATTTTTTAGCCTACTTTTAAGATATAAGTCTTCTCCTAAAAAAAAAGAAAAAAAAATATTTTAATAGTTTATTCTCTTTAATCTGTTTATTTTTCAGTGTATGATCTGTACTCCTAGGTCTGCACCACTTTTTAACTTTCCTGATCCAGAACTTATTATTCGCACAATCCGGCGAGAGAAGAAACAATCCACCCTCAGAAACACGATGGCTGAACGCATCACTCTCGCCGACAACAGCAAACCCTCTATCGAAGGAAGAGGCGGAACGATCCTCTACCCAGAAACCCCCGGACAATCATTCGAGCTTAAGCACCAGATCATCCAATTAATCCAGAATCATTGTCAATTCCACGAATTACCAAATGATGATCCGAACTCTCACCTTGACAAGTTTACCTCTCTTTCAAATTCCTACAAACAAAACGGAGTTAGCCAAGATACGATCCGCTTGTATCTTTTCCCTTATTCGCTCACTCATCATGCGCAAACATGGTTTGAAGGTTTAGAAACTGGTTCAATCCCTTCATGGACAGTAATGGCAACGAAGTTTCTGACTAAGTACTTTCCACATTCCAAGCAAAGCAAACTCAAGAATGACATCATGAACTTCCGACAAGCTTTTGACGAGTCATTATACAATGCATGGGAACGCTTCAAAGGAGCATTAAAGAAGTGCCCCAATAATCATCTTGACAAATCAGCACAGCTATGCACTTTCTGTAATGGTTTAGAATCCAACCACCGAACCACCATCGATGCTACTGCACAAGGGAACTTCATGAAGAAAACAGACGAAGAAGGATGGGACCTTATTGAAAACATGACAATGCATCACCATGAATGGAACTCAGGAGATCACTCGACATCTTCAGCACCTCTCGCTGCCTCGAATCCACTTCCGATTGAAGCAATTAAGGTACTCACTGAGAAGATGGACTCCCTTGTCAAGTAATTCAAAGAACTCAAGAAACAACAACATCAAGTACACCAAGTGCAAGCCTGCCCAAACTGCACCAACCCACACCCATCTGGCGAATACCAGGTTGAATACGAAGAGGTAGATGGCACCATTTACTATGCCCAGTTTCCCGCTCGACCACAAAAATTTCCACCCGGTTTCAACCAAAACAACAACCAACCCAGAGGTCCTCCATTCCCACCAAGAAACAATCAACAACCCTATCCACCAAGGTATCTACCTAGGTATCCACTATACCCACAACAACAACAACTTGCCTACAACCAACCCCTAGCACTTCCTGGACCTACTTCCGACACAAACCAACCCACTAAACAACCTGCCAAGGCAAATGTAGCAGCTTCAAATCCAGACGACGCATTCACTCAATGTATGCAAGGACAGCACCAACTCAACCAAAAGACATCCGCCAGACAAGATCAAGCTAAAGTCTTCATGAGAAACCAGCTAGCCGTACTCAAGAACCTAGAAGCGTAAATAGTACAACTGGCACATCGTCTTGACACCAGACCCAGAGGAAGTTTGCCTAGTAACACTGTTCAAAATACACATGTTGAGGAGGCAAAGCAAGTTACCACCATCAAGGAAGCAGCTACTCAACCACCTACTGCTATAAATAAGAGGGAATCTCTTTAAAAAATTAAATCAATATTCTCGTAAAGAGCATCGCATGACCAGGCACACAAACCCAAATTTCGATTCGTGAGGTATCTTGAGCCAAAATAAGCATTCACTTTTAATGCTTCACTTATTCGATTCTTATGTGTGCCGATGTATGCGTTTGGAATCTGAACTTGCTCCTGTTATGCATTTTGAAGCCAATTTGGTAAGCAATTGGGATAATTGGATAGCAACATTCTTTGGATCACCCCCTCTCCCTAAAACACCCACCAAGAAAAACTCATCATCTCCACTCTCTCAAAAGCATCCTTTGAACTTCATAAAATCTCAATCTTCGAGTAAAAGCTCTGTGTGATTAAAAAGAGGAGCCAAGAGGTTATGACGAAAAATAAAAAATAAAAAATAAAAAAAGGGAGAAAAGAAAAGAAAAAGAAAAAAATTGAAGAAAAGAAAGTCCTATGGAAAAGACTCCCTTCAAAGAGAAAGGAAAAAACAAGGCGTCAACCCTCCAAAAATCTCAGCTTTCCTCTTCGCCAAAAAGAAACCTACAAAATAAGAACATAGCACGAAAATAAACCCTTCCACGAACCTTTACCCTACTCGAATTCCATTCACCACTTTCCATAGAATGTTGTATCCCGATTATTTCCATTCTCACCACAGAGGTAACAATTTGATTCTCGATCAAGCCTATGACGAAAAATGATACATGACTGGCGTTCTGAGCGATTGACAAAGATTATCATAGAATAGGGAACCCTAAACACTTTAAGTGATTTGAGTGACCACTGTGAGAAGATCGCCTAGTCATGTATACAATATATCGAGAGGATCAAAAGCATGCTCCAAAAAGATTATTTCTTTACTTTTCTAAAGGCAGGAAAATCTTATTTATTTCCAAGAACCCTTGGTGCAACGTTCCGTGCTTAAAACCCTTCATTATCTACACAATCAACCTTACTTGAAAAATGAGTTTCCTTGAGGACAAGCAAAGTTCTAAGTGTGGGATACTTGATATCGCGTAAAAAGTTACATTTTTACTAACGATGTCTCTCTCGTTTTAGAACGATTCTTGGCAAAAGAGCTCAAATATTATATTAATCAATGATATTTTGTCAAGTAGGTTAAAATAAAGAAGCACAAGAAAAATCAGGCAAAATGGTCGAAAAACGAAGATTTCATGCGCGTTTGAAGATTCAAGGCAACCAAGATAAACTTTCAAGAGAAAAAGATCATCTCAGAGATTTATCCATACCAAAGTCTTCGTTTTCAAAAATAGAATCCAACTCAAAAAGAATCACCTAAAACGGATGAGGAATGAAGATTATACACGCTGCGAAAGAATCAAAACATTCGGAACAAGACATCTCAAGATCGAAAAATCATCACGGAGATTTCTTTACATCAAAGTCTTCGTTTTTAAAAATCAATTCCAACGCAAAAAGAATCGTCGCAATCGGACGTATAACGAAGGAGATACCCACGAAAACGTGAACCGAAAAAGTTGTACGGGCGAGGCCGGCTGGCACGCCGCCGCCGGTTGGTACCCGACCGGTGCCGGTCCGCTTTTTGGGTCGGTCAACCGGTACCGGCCCGGGTCCAACCGGTGCTGGCCCCTGTCCGGCCGGTGCCGGGTGCTTTTTCGTCCGTGCGCCACCTTTTTAGTCCGGTACATGTACCGCACGCTCGTTTTCGCTAAAATGAGCCTAGGTTCGCTATCGTGAACCGGATTTTAGCTATAAATATACCATTGGATTCGTTTTTCAAAAACACACATTCCTAGAATACTTTCACTCTCTAAAAATCAGTCTACTTTCTCTCTCTATTTTCTCATTCTAAATTAGTTTTAGGCTAGTTATAGGAGCGTTTTGGAATAGAATGAAAGCACGGAACGTGTTGTAATCTTATGGATGTAAGCTTTGGAATATCATATAAAATTTAATTCTTCTCCTTCTCGCATTTAATCCCGGTTATCTCTATCGTAATCTATCTTAATTAAAAATGTATCCTTTAATTATGCTAGATATAGTTATTGCCATACTTAGCGAGTAGATTACTTTTGTATTTGTTGTGATGTAATTAGCATAAATAATTATCGGATGACTTTAAATTGTCAAGAAATAATATGACGGCCCCGATTCGACTATTCTTAGATATAGTGCTGGAAATGCTTTATGCAGAATACAAATGTACAGAAGTCTGAGACGACCGAAGGTAGTCATGTTATGGATCGACATTATAAAAATAGAAACTTATTGTTCGGATTTACTTTATCTTTACAATTTTAAACTAAAAACTATTTAATCGCCTTTTGGTCAACAAACGTGATTGTAACTTTGTAACGAGGAGTCGCGAACCTCAATACTTAGTCAATAATTATCTGCGTCAAAACTATGGTTTAATTACAACGCCATGTAAACATCGTAAAACGCAATGTAATTGTGTCGGAATCACCAAGAGTGTAGTACACTTCTGATTACAATGTAATTGCCATGTAAACATTACGAAGTAATTAAAATTTGCAAATGGAAATGTCGGTTAACGACCGATTACACTGCGGAATACCATAGCTTTTTTCTTACAAGGTCTGGGTTTAACTTTATGACAAACGCCGCCAGCATTTTAGATTAGAGTAGGTAGGCTATAGGCTAAATAACCGTTTACGAAAACCTAGGGATTTGTTGATTATGTTTAGCAAGGCACGTTTAAAATCCTACTTAAAGAAACGTTTCTCTTTTCACTCACTTTTTCAAAGCAAGATATGTGCGAAACAATTAAACGTTTCTCCTGCTTATCAAGTCTTAAATTTCACTGAGAGGAAACACTCAAGTAATCTGAACAAAACAATCTAAGTTAATGGTTTTATGAATCTGTAATCTGTATGGTATTAAGAACGATCAGACCTTTATATGGACCTGCTACTCTGTTCCTTCGCCCATGAACAATCATAAGGGCCACTGACTCCCTCACGGGAGAGTGTAGAGAGTTGAGCATCGTTTTTCCGATTAGAATCGTTACACCTGAGTTCCTCGTGACATATTAGTTGATATCCGACTAATAGGGAACCTAACAGTTATACCATTGGATAACAGGTTTAACAAACTTATTTAATTTAGACCCATGTTTCCTTAAAACTCAAAGTCGTCATCCCATAATTATCAGCTAATGAATTCACAACAAATACAGCTTTCCACGTCTGATTTATTATTATCTTTTTATCGCTTTTTTTATTTTACTTAGTAAATTGAACCAAAACCCCCATCACTTTTATAAACCCCGTTTGCTAGAAAACCTTTGATTGATTGGAACTTCCTTTGTTTCAATTCAGTTTCTCTTTAAGAATGACTCTAGGTCATATTTACTACTTACTAACCATTGGTTCCGTAATCGTAAGTCACACTTAGACCCCAGCATTTATAAATTTAATACCACCGATCGCGGCTGTTGCGTAACGACTGTAGCGGACGCGATCAAGTTTTTGGCGCCGCTGCCGGGGAGACTAACTGTCCGACACAGAGGCCCAACCGATCATATTTTTAGCCTACTTTTAAGATATAAGTCTTCTCCTAAAAAAAAGAAAAAAAAATATTTTAATAGTTTATTCTCTTTAAACCGTTTATTTTTCAGTGTATGATCTGTACTCCTAGGTCTGCACCACTTTTTAACTTTCCTGATCCAGAACTTATTATTCGCACAATCCGGCGAGAGAAGAAACAATCCACCCTCAGAAACACGATGGCTGAACGCATCACTCTCGCCGACAACATCAAACCCTCTATCGAAGGAAGAGGCGGACCGATCCTCTACCCAGAAATCCCCGGACAATCATTCGAGCTTAAGCACCACATCATCCAATTAATCCAGAATCACTGTCAATTCCACGGATTACCAAATGATGATCCAAACTCTCACCTTGACAAGTTTACATCTCTTTCAAATTCCCACAAACAAAACGGAGTTAGCCAAGATACGATCCGCTTGTATCTTTTCCCTTATTCGCTCACTCATCATGAGCAAACATGGTTTGAAGGTTTAGAAACCGGTTCAATCCCTTCATGGACAGTAATGGCAACGAAGTTTCTGATTAAGTACTTTCCACCGTCCAAGCAAAGCAAACTCAAGAATGACATCATGAACTTCCGACCAGCTTTTGACGAGTCATTATACAATGCATGGGAACGCTTCAAAGGAGCATTAAAGAAGTGCCCCAATCATCATCTTGACAAATCAGCACAGCTATGCACTTTCTATTGGTTTAGCATCCAACCACCAAACCACCCTCAATGCTGCTGCACAAGGGAACTTCATGAAGAAAACAGACGAAGAAGGATGGGACCTTATTGAAAACATGACTATGCATCACCATGAATGGAACTCAGGAGATCACTCGACATCTTCAGCACCTCTCGCTGCCTCGAATCCACTTCCGATTAAGCAATTAAGGTACTCACTAAGAAGATGGACTCCCTTGTCAAGTAATTCAGAGAACTCAAGAAACAACAGCATAGAGTACACCAAGTGCAAGCCTGCCCAAACTGCACCAACCCACACCCATCTGGCGAATACCAGGTTGAATACGAAGAGGCAGATGGCACCATTTTACTATGCCCAGTTTCTTGCTCGACCACAAAAATTTCCACCCGGTTTAAACCAAAACAACAACCAACCCAGAGGTCCTCCATTCCCACCAAGAAACAATCAACAACCCTATCCACTAAGGTATCCACCTAGTTATCCAACATACCCACAACAACAACAACTTGCCTACAACCAACCCCTAGCACTTCCTGGACCTACTTCCGACACAATCCAACCCACTAAACAACCTGCCAAGACAAATGTAGCAGCTTCAAATCTGGACGACGCATTCACTCAATGTATGCAAGGACAGCACCAACTCAACCAAAATACATCCGCCAGTCAAGATCAAGCTGACCTCTTCATGAGAAACCAGCTAGCCGTACTCAAGAACCTAGAAGCGTAAATAGGACAACTGGCACAGCGTCTCGACACCAGACCCAGAGGAAGTTTGCCTAGTAACACCGTTCAAAATACACATGTTGAGGAGGCAAAGCAAGTTACCACCACCAAGGAAGCAGCTACTCAACCACCTACCGCTGTCCCTGTAAAAGAAGAACTAACCACCAAACCTCCAACAATGGAACCTGCTCTGACCTTGAACAAAGAAGTAAGAATCCCTTACCCCGCTAGACTTTAGACTCAACCAAAGAAGTTATCATCTTTTAAACTAGATGGTAAATTCCTCGACACCATGTCTAGAGTTCCCGGTCGTAATAAGTACATGTGAAAACTCTTATCTACTAAGGATAAACTGCCTGAGGTAAACAACATCCCACTCAATTCTGTGAGTTCAGCCCTACTAAAGAATAGCCTTCCAGAAAAACTAGGAGACACCCGATAATTTACACTTCCCTGTTCCATTTACCAATCCGGAGATATCAACGCCTTAGCCGATTTAGGAGCCAGCATAAATCTTATGCCCTACTCCTTATTCAAGAGGCTAGAAATTGAAAACCTGGAATCCACTAAGATGACTGTCCAGCTAGCTGACCAATCTGTTCGATATCCAAAGGGAATAGCTGAGAATGCCTTAGTTCAAGTTGACAAGTTTTTCTACCCTACAGACTTTGTGGTAATGGATATCCATGAAGACATAAACATTCCGATTATCCTTGGAAGACCATTCATGAATACGGCAAGGGCAGTCATTGATGTATATAACCACACAATCGTTCTACGATCCCATAGAGAAAGCATCACCTACAAAATTGACCAACCAGAATACACTCCAGAGCAAGAAGATTTGTATGTAATATCAGTGGAAAGAATCACTACTGACGATGAATCAGAATCCGATGATGAGCGATCAATAAATCGATCGGCTATTTTCATCTCTGACCCAGAAACTGAACCAAAAGAGGATGAAGAATGTGAGGAGGCAGAGGAAGAAATTGAATCATCTGAAGAGGAAGAATCTGAACCTGAAGAAGAAGAAAGGGAAGAATCCGAACCTGAAGAAGAGGAAATGGAGGAAGAAACTGAAGAGGAAGAAGAAGAGCCCGAAGAAATGGAGGAAGACGAAGAAGAAATATCACCCTCACACTTACTTTTCTAATTCACCTCCAATAATGGCCGAGGTTATGAGGATACAAAATTCTGAAGAACCATCGCCTTCCGGAGTCACAAATGAATCAGTTGACGATCTTTCCGCTCGCCAATCTCGAAAAGCAATCTACGCCGGCACCATGGGGGCAATGCTCGATTCTTACCTCGACCCTTCAAAACCACTCACTCGATCCCGACTACGAGGCCTAGTGATGTGCGGAAAGTATAGTCAGCTGAATCCTTTTGACCTAATTGTCAATTTGGTCCTTCAGATATTTTTGGCTGCAACGCTTCTAGTGCTCCTCTGTGTTGCAGTATAACACACTGATTCCTTTGGATCATTGCTGGTGCAATTTCAGAATCAATCTTTCTCTTAGCCCCACGATTGGACTTTCCATTCGTAGCTTTTCCAGATCTCTTCCTTTCCTTTGCATCATGACCAATTGACAACACAGGAGCTGCTGAGCCAAAATGCACATTAATCTTCTTGATCCTTTGCTCAGTAATTTTGGAGTTCCATTATTCAGGTCTCTTTCTCATTCAAAACCATTTGACATGAGGTTACAAACTGTTTGTGGATAGCTGACTGACCGGACAGAATTATGTTGACCAAGACTTGGTATCATAATATTTCCGGTGAGCTTTAATCTCTTCTTGGGCTGAATCATTATCAATAGTGGGAATTTACTTATATCGAGAATATACTCCTTATTCTTGTCGGGAACATATTCCTTGTTCTCGTACCTATGGTTTCACAGCTAATCGAGAACATACTCCTTGTTCCTTAGAGTGAACCTAGGGTTACATCACCCGTCCATACAGTTTGAACTGGTAAGTCTTTCCCTCCCAAGAACTGAGAGTAGTGAGAAGTTTAGGTTATTTGCGGAATTGGGAACGATAGGATTATTACCATTTTCAACATATATTTTTGAGATAAAACTATTTTGGTTAGTCTGACTATTCCTTAATTAATTACCCAATTTCTAATTAAGGCTAGGATCTATATTTTCAGTTTTATGAAAAGGGTCGCCGTAATCATATAACAAAATACCTTTGTCTATTTCATTTCTGTGAAACTCCTAGATCTTTGAGATTCATTGATACCTATCAATGGCATGTTAATCTCGGTTACGCTCATCTACCATTCATGACTGGATGTCGAGGATCATGAACTAGATGGTGAACTAACCATGCAAACCCCATGTGGTGCCCGGCTCGAGTACGCTCGAGAATCGTGAGTCTCACATCACCTCTCAATATGTCCTCACATTAATGTGCCGGTTAACCACACACGCATCATTAACAGTCCATACGAGAGATGTGCAGTTTTAATGGGTAATCATACTTTTCACATTTTTCTATAGCTAAAACGGGATTTTGTTTTACTATTTTAAGTCTACTTTTAATCTTGACATCATCCTATCAACAGTCCTCGGTAGCTCCATTGAACACACAAAGAAGTGGAGAAGCTGGTCAGCGCGAAGCTTATTTAAAACCTACTTCTTTAGGGAAGCAAAGCGACCCGCCTTATACCTCTCTTATAGTTTGTTCACTATGGGTGAGCAGATTTATCAATTGACTGACGATGTGTTTAGACTTAAATGATACATATATATAAATCATATTAGATATAGGGTCTCTCTTAAACATTTAAGGTTCAGGGTTCTATTTTAAAACATTGGGTTAATGGTGCAGATCAGGTATGAACTTATCACTTTTTACCGAGTTAGGGTATGAACCCAATTTATTACACAGGTCGGTAACAAACTTTCAAATTATGTTTCGAGTTAGGGAACAAACTTTTTTTTCACGTAACTTTAAAAGTTCGTTACCTAACTCGAAACATAATTTGAAAGTTCGTTACCTAACTCGAAACATAATTTGAAAGTTCATTACCGACCTCGAAACATAATTTGAAAGTTCGTTACCGACCTCGAAACATAATTTGACACATAATTTGAAATGAAAAAAAAAGTTTGTTACCTAACTCGAAACATAATTTGAAAGTTTGTTACCGACCTGTGTAATAAATTGGGTCCATACCCTAACTCGGCAAAAAGAAAAAAGTTTGTTCCCCAACTCGAAACATAATTTGAAAGTTTGTTACCGACATGTGTGATAAATTGGGTTGATACCCTAACTCGGCAAAAAGTGATAAGTTCATACCCGATCTGCGCCATTAACCCTAAAACATTTTAAAATTGAGCGTATATTTTAAACCATTAAAATACTAAGGTCTGATTAGTAAATAAATTAACTGTATACATATACAAATCTATTATACATATATACTTAATTTAGTTATTTGGACAAAATAAAAACAATTCTATTTCCAAATACATTTTATCTACATTTTGTATTGCTAACATTATTAAGCTATGGCTCTGATACCATTGTTGGGTTTTCTATTCCCTAACTAGATTAACATATGCAGCGGAAAATAACAATTAATCTAGAGCAACTAGGAAACTAAAACCTAAAGGACCTTGACTTAATAAACGAAAGCGATAATACAAAATAAATAGATAAATGAGAAAATACTAACCTTTGAGAAAACCAATTTCTCATGCGCAGACCACCTTGCAGAACCTTCACGCAGACTCCTTGCTCGACCTTCCATGCTTTGGATGGGAATTACTCAAAATAGAATACTTCTAATGCTTCATACCCGTGAACCAAGAGAAGCTCCAAATCCTAGGGTCCCGACTCTAAGTCGTATAAACTCTTACAAGGATTAGGAATGAGAAAGAGAGAAAGAAATGAATTAAATTCGGATCTAGGATACTTTGAAAGCTTAGGGATGGCCTCTATTTATAGGGGAAAGGATGCCTTGGGGTTTGGTCATCCAGCCGATGTGGGACAACTGAATTCGTCCTCCAACCGCCGGTTGGAGCTTCCAACCGCAGGTTGGACTTGATTCCTGCCCAAGTAATGACACGTCTACACCGACTTACAAACCCTATCCTCCAACCGCCGGTTGAATCTTCCAACCGTCGGTTGGACTCTGGTTCCAGAATATTCCGTTCTCGTTACCAGCCTTATGCCATTTTAAACTTTCATAATTGTTTCTATTAATTTCTTTTAGCTTCTAATTAATTTATCAACTATGATAAATTAACAAAATAATTAATTAACTATGATATTAATTCCATTTAATATTATCTCTCTTATTGCTTTCTTACTGTTCATCGAGGGCAACCCAAAAGGACTCCACTTTAGCAATAGTCTTACCAATTAGTTATGACCTTGAACACTATTTCCAACAATCACAAGGTGTTTACCACAAGATGATAGACACATATTAGAATTGCTTCCTAATAGCCTAGAGACCGGTGTGTATCATGCCTACCAATACATCATATGATGAAGCTAGTTTTTATAAAAACTGTATTAAGTATGCTAGATAAACCTACTGATACATTAAGGATAAACCTTAAAATTTTCATTTTGTGCATGTTCTCTAATGTACTATCATCTCCCAAGTTGTTTACAGACACAACTGAACGTCTATTTTTAGAAATGTAGCAAGCTTGCGTTTTCTTTAATACTAAAGAGTATAAAGAGTGGTTGTTGCAATTTAAAAAAAAAAAAAAACAAAATAATATACAAGTCCAAGTCCCAAGTTACTTTTTGGTTTAGAAGAACCTTAACCCTATCATATTGACAAGTTCATCAAATCGGGTTCGTGAGAAAGCTTTTGTGAACAAGTAAGTTGCTTAAGGGTATCTATGTGGACAAGGTTTATTAAGTATTTCTCATAGCAATCTCGTATGAAGTGAAATCTAAGTTCAATGTTGTCACACCCTGCCAAAATGATAATACCTATTTATCGTGTGTTTAGCGGAATCATTGGAGTAAGCGGGGGTGATGACATTAACATTGGACATTCATGCATCAGAGCATATGATTATTGCAGAACAAATAAATTAAGATACCATTTAAGTAAATAGTTTGTTACAAAAAGCTACGACTCGTCAAAGTCGTAGAAATAGTATTGTAAAATACAGCTAGTTATGAAAACATAATTCAAAAGAAGATTTCATAAATATGACTAATGTCTATTAGTCATACGAAGGAAATCCTGATCGTCCCAAAATGTGGCATCCTAATTCGTCGTGGGTCGCCTAGTTCCATATGCATGCAGTCTCACTTGTGTGCTAATTCCCTGAAAAACATAGTAAAAAGGTCAACAAAAATTGTTGAGTGAATTCACAGGTTTTATATCGTTTGTTAAAGCAAGTTCGTTTGGGTAAATCGTTGACGTACAAGTTAAAAAGTAATCAAACCATTGATTAAATGTAGTTTTCGCATTCGTTGAAATTCGTCCAAAAGTTTCGTTGTTCAAATAGTATTTGTACTGTGGCTAAATAGTTGTTAAAATAGTAGTCAACCCGTGACTAAGTAGATGTTAAAACAGTTGATAACTCGCTTATAAATCAGTTATTCGAATCGTTGGACCCTGTCCGTTGTAAATTTGTTGAAAACGTATTTCAAATAAGTAAATCGTAGAAGACTCGCAGAAAGTAAATTTCGTTATCGTGATGTAGACACATCCATTCGTATACGTGTGGAAAATCGTTCTAGGGTATAAATAGTATTTGTGTGGAAACATTATAGTGAATAAATAGTATAGTAAACAGTTCAATATAGTTAATCGTTGGCAAACATAGTTGGTAATCCCTCGAAGATTAGCTAGATCTTACGAGTTAAAGTACTACCTAATTCTATAACCAATACACGACTTTGCTATGTTGTTGCCTCTAGGACTATGTGAATATACGCTCCGCTCTTAGTTGAAGGGATGTCATCCCGATAGTACTATCCGTATATTCCGTGTCTAGCGTCACCTAGCTAATAGTTATAGTTTGTAGCCATGAGGTCTTTATGCACTACAAAGTTGTACAACTAGGTCCGTACCAAGATTCGTGGTCATGTTCCAAAAAAAATAGTATGAAAATCATTTCATAAATAAGTAGTTTCAAGTACAGTAGGTAAGTCGTTACGTAAGTAAGTAGTTTGCGAGTAAAGTATGAAAATCATTTCATGAGTAACAGTTTTCATAATAATATGAACGCATTCATTTAGAGTTTATATAAAAGCATGAAAGCATTTATATATAAAGTTATCGCATATGTAAAACAATTGCTATGTTTTCCACCCCTAGTTTGAAAGCAGTAAAACAGTAAAAGTAGGGGCTGTGAACTCACCTCGTGAACTAAAACGTATGAGTGCCAACAAAGCGTATGCCCAGGTAAAGTCTTTAATGCCCTAAAGGTATAAGACAATTTGTATAAGTGGATGGCTAAACGCCGAAACTTGTTAACCGTTCACTTGTTGAAAGATCGTTATTGTTTGTAAATTTGTACGTTCCGTTGGTGATGATTTTGTAATAATAATTCAAAAAGATATTATCATTATACTCATTTCGTTGTATACTTTGAAAAAGTATATATATAGAAATTGTACGAGTTATATCGTATATAGTTTCGTTGTAGATATATTTATCCGAGTGTATATATAAATACATGTATAATTTGTCGTTGTGTATATATATATATATATATATATATATATATATATATACATATATAGAGTTAATTGTTATGTATTACTCACAAAATTTGTTGTACCCGTATTCATTTACACAATTTATTTAGCTACTAAAATTAACATTTGAAATAATTGTAATGTACATTGAGTTGTACCTTGATGTGACTCAAAAAGTCATGTTTTTAAGTACTTATGTGACACCCCCAAAGTTAATGATTTGCGGAAGCTCGATTTGGGTGTCACTAATCAATATACCAAAGCACATAAGATATAATGAACGACCACTATATGCATCGTTTTAAACTTGTATTAATAAAGTAAACGTTTACATCAAAATAATGTTACATTAGCTCGGTTCCTGAAATTGAGAGATTACATAGCATAATTACTTTTACAAAATATAATAATGCAATCAAATCTCTAGTGTATGTATGCTGACTCGAGCTAATAGTCCCTGCCTGTGCAGCCAACCTACTGCTTGGTACCTGTGATACATACTAAAATGGGTCAGCGAAAACGCTGGTGAGCTCACAGGTTTGTATGTCAATGTATAGTTGTAAGAACCGCAAGATTTAAATTGAATTTACAATGCAATTAAGCAAAATAAAAGTTATACAATCCATGAGCACATAGTCTGAGCTTAACTTGAGCGCTAGGTCCAATTAAGGAAACCTAACTGATTTGCCTCCTACGAGTGTCTAATCGACACTCGTCTTCCCAAATGCTAATACATCCGTTTGACCGGTTATTGCGTGCTAACCCGGATGAGGATTGTCAATCCCATATGATATCATATACTAACATTCACGCTAAAATATTAGAGACTATGCTATAGAGGACTTTAAATTGATTAGCTTGAAACTTGATGTCGTGTAAACGGGGTTTTATTTTAAAATGGAAAATACCTAACTTACTATACACAACACAGGCAAGAATACCTGATCATATATAGTATAGCTCAGTAAGTCCGAGTCGAACACAGGGAACGGATGTCAATTTTAAACAAATTGGAAATTGTTATAATTAATAAAAACAGTAAAGATTAGGGGGCGTTTTAGTTCCGATCGAACAATTGGGTAACAATTATAAAAGAAATGATTTATTAAATAAAACTTAATTATAAAATAAAGAAATAACAAAATAACTTAATTCAAATAAAAGATTAAATTCAAATGGTAAAAGAAATGCATTTGCTTAGATTACTTTCCTTAAAATCTGGATATCATGTTATTTAAAATGCTCACGTATGGATTTTATCGTATTATGACAAATGTATCAATCCTCCTTACAAGACAAATTGAATCAACACAATTAGGAAAGACATGAAGTTTTTTCAACCCACTAACAGTTCAATTTAGCGTTGCCCACCAAAGAGTGTTTCATATTAATTCAATACCGTTTATGTGACCTATTCTTATAACTTGAATCAACAAAGTCTATAACTATTTCTAGTTATCTTGTTCATCAATAAATATTACCAATTATTAACCCTAACCCGTCAAACTCAATATATTCGGTGATAATTATCAATTAAAATCAACAATCATCAATAATCTTACAATCAAAAGGAACTCAATCTCAATTAATCATAAAACCACGTTAGGTAACTAGCAATATTCATTCAATAATCAAGGTTCAACGAATAAACACATAAACATGAATAAAATCCAATACGTTTCGCATTTTCAATAATCAATCCATCAAATAAGTACTATCATCTAAGCAAATACATAAAAGACTTAGCCAATCATAGTTTTACAGAAAATCAGATTCGACATCATACCAATAATCATAATCAAATGAAAGTTAGAAATGAAATCGAACCGAAAATGTCGAATAACAATCAAAAGAACAAAAGCCCTTGATTCCTTTAGCTTTAATCCCTCCAATTGCCTCTGGAAAATGGTTTTGTATCTGAAGAAATCGACTGGAGAAAAAGGGTTGTGAAGTGTGTGTAAAAAAGAGGCAAAAATGAGCTTTTTAGGTTTTCTGTCGAAACGATCCATACGCCGTATGGATTTCCATACGCCGTATGGACCACAAAGCCCATGGATCTGACCCGCGTCTTCTGGCAGCCTGGCTCACTTCATCCATACGCCGTATGGATTCCATACGCCGTATGGATCACTTTTCCCAGCTTTTTCACCATCGACCTTCAATCTTTAAACTTTCTCATTTTTAGCTTCTTTTCCGATTCAAGCTCCAGAAAATTCCTAAATGCAAATATGAACGAAATGAGTATCGAATTCAAATAAAATGCATAAGAAATTAATCAAACTAAGGGGTAATTAGTACTATATAATAGCACATTTTGGCGTTCATCAAACATCCCCCACTTGAATCCTACTTGTCCTCAAGTAGACTAATGATTCAAAAATTCAAAACTTTAAATATGAACGGCAAACAATGGATAAAAGGACTTACAAACTACACAGCATTCGGCAAACCAAATTTTCATCTTAAAATCGATTCTTCCTTAAAACTCAGCAATCAAGAAACTCTACATGGGAAGCCATTATATTATTATTACTCATAAAAGATAATTCACTCAGATTACCGATATTGTTGTCCACTTAAACAATCTAAATTTCAGAGATTGAGCTTAACTTATTATTATTCTAGCAGACCTTACCCCTGATTTTCAATAGCAAAATACTCTCATATAGATAACGTGTCACAATTCTCCAAATAATGAACATCCAATAAAATCAATCATTTTTCAAACCAAGACATTGGTGACAGGTCTGTACCTTAGTACAACAGAGTGACATAACTTGGCTTTGGTTTTTCAATTTATGAGTCTTTTGTACTCATTTATTTTTATCTATTTTGATATCAAATATACTGACGGAAACCAGGTCTGTACTTTCGTACAACAGAGGAGACAACACCCAGTATATTCCCAAATGATGATTATTAGGATCCCAAAATTATGGATTATAACACGCTATCATACAAGAATTAAGACTAAGGTCATACCTTGCTAAAAGATCCTCATAGGATAAATCCCTACTTAATTCATTACATTTATTACTAGCTCAATAACCTCATAAAGATTGCCTATCGGTACATCATAAGATGAACTATCTGATATATAAAAATTAAATTTATTTCATTCTTTGCATTCCCAAACTGTGTTACAAGATTGCTAAATTTTACAAAGAAACAATTTTAAAACAAAATTTCCGGCTGAAAAATGACTAACACGTAGAATGCCTCTTAACCTCCATATTTCAATAGCTACCATTCATAAGTTAAGGACAACTAGACTTCTTTTCCCCCATCCCCCACTTAGAAACATGCAATGTCCTCATTGCAAAAGAAAATAAAAATTAAGGGAATAGAAAAGAAGTGAAACAGAAAACTCCCCTGATTTGAAGGCAATTTGCTTGAAGGACTTCATTCAGAAATAAAATACACAGCACACTTCCGTAGGCAACACGATTGCATTTAGCACATGCAATAAGCCTTTAAACCCCTCGGTATCCCGAGTGGACGAGTTGTAGTCTCGTGAGGGTTTCCAGAGAACACACCCACAAAGTTCAAACCTGCAAACAAAAACAATAAAACAGAAAACAAATTAACAAAATGACGGGTTGTCTCCCGAAAGCGCTTTTGTTTATCACGTCGGTAAGCTCGACATCTTGCTTCACCACTTAATTCAAATCCCTCTCCAAATCACGCTTGGAGTCCCTTATATCACCATAGTACTTTTTCACTATACTTCCATTGACCTTGAAAGTTTTTCCAGAATATCCTTGCAAATCAACAGCTCCAAATGGATAAACCTTGTCAACAACAAATGGGCCAGTCCAACGAGTCTTTAACTTTCCTGGAAACAGATGCAATCTAGAACTATACAACAGAACTTTATCACCCTTCTCGAATGTATGGTTCGACTTAAGACGAGCATCATGCCATTTCTTAGTTCGCTCCTTGAACAATCTCGAATTGTCATAAGCATTTATTCTTAGTTCATCCAACTCGTTTAGCTGTTCCATTCTTTCCTTTCCAGCTAACTTCTCATCAAGATTGCACTTCTGTAAAGCCCAATATGCTTTATGCTCTAACTCAAAAGGTAAATGACAAGCTTTTCCATAAACAAGGCGATAAGGCATTGTTCCAACTGACGACTTAAATGCTGTTCGTGCCGCCCATAATGCATCATCCAACTTGTATGACCAATTCTTAGGATTTCCTTCAACTGAACATTCTAAAATACGCTTCAACCCTCTATTAGTCACTTCCACTTGACCACTCGTCTGTGGATGATAAGCAGCTGAAAACTTATGTCTAACTCCGTACTTTCGCATCACTTTTTCCAATTGCAGATTTGTGAAATGTGTCCCTCGATCACTAATCAAAGCTTTTGGTGCTCCAAAGCGCGAAAATAACTGCTTAAGAAAATTTACCACAACGCGAGCATCATTTGTGGGTAATGCCTTTGCTTCGGCCCAGTTAGAAACATAGTCTACAGCCACAATGATGTAATTGTTTCCATTGCTAGGTGGAAACGGGCCCATAAAGTCTATCCCCCAGACATAAAAAATCTCGCTTACCATAATTGGATTTTGCAACATTTCATCCTTATTAGAAATTCTCCCAGTACGTTGGCAGGCATCGCATTCCTTCACATACTTGAATGCATCCTTATAAACTGTTGGCCAATAAAAACCTGCCTCGAACACTTTCCTTGCAGTGTAATTGGGACCATGATGTCCTCCAGCCGGACCATCATGACATTGCTCTAAGATAATATCACATTCCTCTCCAGCTACACATCGTCGGACAATTCCGTCAGCACACTGTCTGAACAGATATGGATCTTCCCAAAAGTAATACCGTAAAGATGAGAAAAACCTATTTCTTTGGTTGAAGTCTAATCCGGATGGCAGAGTCTTTGTAACTAGAAAGTTTGCAATATCAGTGAACCATGGAAATTCATTCAGAATTGCTTTCAACAAGCTTTCATCAGGAAACTTATCTCGAATTTCCGTTTCATCCAACTTATCCAATTCTGGATTTTCCAATCTTGACAGATGATCTGCAGCCAGATTTTCTGCTCCCTTCTTATCACGAATCTCAATGTCAAACTCCTGCAATAACAAAATCCATCGCAACAACCTTGGTTTTGCATCTTGTTTCCCAAACAAGTATCTTAATGCAGAGTGATCGGTAAAAATAACCGTTTTTGACAGAACCAGGTAAGAGCGAAACTTATCAAACGCAAAAACAACAGCAAGCAATTCCTTTTCGGTCGTAGTGTAATTCTCTTGTGCACTCGTCAAAGTCTTGCTTGCGTAATAAATAGGTTGAAACTTCTTATCAACCCTCTGACCTAAAACTGCTCCCACAGCGTAATCACTGGCGTCACACATCAATTCAAATGGAAGATCCCAATTCGGACTTATCATAATTGCTGCAGATACCAATTTCTCCTTTAAAATCTTGAACGCATCTTGGCATTCCTTTGAAAACTCGAACTTAGCTTCCTTTTCCAACAATTTGTTCATAGGACGTGCTATCTTTGAAAAATCCTTGATGAATCTTCTATAGAACCCAGCATGTCCTAAGAAACTTCGTATTCCTTTAACATTTGTTGGATGAGGTAGCTTTGCTATCGCCTCAATCTTCGCTTGATCAACTTCAATACCAGCTCTCGAAATTTTATGCCCCAACACAACTCCTTCTCGTACCATGAAATGACACTTTTCCCAATTTAAAACGAGATTTGAACTCTCACACCTTTGTAACATCCTCTTTAAATTCATCAGACACTTATCAAAAGAATTTCCAAACACAGAGAAGTCATCCATGAATATTTCCATGCTGTCTTCTACCATATCATGGAATATTGCCATCATGCACCGTTGAAATGTGGCGGGTGCGTTACATAGACCGAAAGGCATTCTCCGATAAGCGAAAGTTCCGAATGGGCTGGTGAAAGTAGTCTTATCTTGATCATTTGCATCAATTGGGATTTGGAAGTACCCGAAGAATCCGTCTAGAAAGCAATAATACTATTTTCCAGCTAGACGTTCCAGCATCTGATCAATGAATGGCAAAGGAAAGTGATCCTTGCGTGTCGCATCATTCAGCTTTCTATAATCTATACAGACCCTCCATCCAGTAACAGTTCTTGTGGGAATTAACTCATTCTTCTCATTAGCAACCACTGTCATACCTCCTTTCTTAGGCACAACATGAATGGGGCTGACCCATGGACTATCAGAAATCGGGTATATCAATCCAGAGTCAAGCAATTTAATGATTTCCTTCCTCACAACATCCGTAACCTTAGGATTTAATCGTCTTAATGGTTGCACAACTGGTTTGAAATCAGACTCCATAAGGATCTTGTGCGTACAATATGATGGGCTAATTCCCTTGATGTCACCAATCGTCCATGCTATAGCATGCTTATGTTCCTTCAGAACTTTTAGCAGACTTTCTTTTTCGTTTGCTGATAGCTTGGATGAAATGATAACTGGAAAATCCGACTCTCCTTGTAGGTATGCATACTCCAAATGGGTCGGTAAATCTTTCAATTCTAACCTTGGTGGTTCTTCAAAAGAAGATTTACATGCCAACACCTCTTCTCGTGAACAGGGAATCCCATGCATAGTGATGCGAGTCTCTTTCTTGACTAAAATACCGTTAGTCTCAACCGATTCTTCATTCTTAGTCGGCTGATCACCTTCTACTTCCTCGTTACTTTCGAACTCTAACTCCTCAAGCATTTTATCGAATTCTTCAATATCTCTAATTGCTTCTATGCTTCCCGTCCATCCTTCCAGAATCATGGGATCAAGATCTTCATCTTCCATGAGACTTTGAAGGAACTCTTCATCATCAGTCATTTCTCTTGCGCTCACAAAGTAGCACGTATCATCAACTGCAGCAGGATATCGCATTGATTTGTTGACATCAAACACTACTTCATCTTCTCCTAACCTCAGAGTGATTTTTCTATCATGAACATCAATCAATGCCCTTGCAGTGGCTAGAAAAGGTCTTCCCAAAATGATAGGTACCTTTTTATCTTCAACCATGTCCAGAATGATGAAATCACACGGAAAAACAAACCTATCCACCTTAACTAGCACATTCTCAACCATGCCCCTAGGATATTGAACCGAACGATCTGCTAACTCAATGCACATTCTAATTGGCTTTGGTTCCCCCAACTTAAGTCTGGCATACATAGTATAAGGCATTATTGATATGCTTGCTCCCAAGTCAGCCAATGCATGAGTAAGGTCTAAACTTCCAATCAGACAAGGAAGGGTAATACTCCCAGGGTCTTTCATTTTCGGTGGAATTTTATTTTGCATAACTGCTGAACATCTCGCATTCATCGTCACCGTGGTCGCCTCTGCCAACTTGCTCTTATTAGTTAAAAGTTCCTTCAGATACTTTGCATACTTTGGCATTTGAGCAATGGCTTCCACGAATGGGATGTTAATGTGCAGTTGCTTCAGATTCTCTAGGAACTGGTGGTATTGAGCATCATCTTTCCCTCTTCTCAAAGATGCAGGATAAGGTGGTGGTGGTGCATGCTCCTTAGCATATTGCTTATCTCTTGCAATTTGTTCAGCCTCAGTGTCCACCTTGGGACTTTCCACAACTTCTACTTCCTTCTCTCTTTGTGGTAGGGGTTGAGAAACAGGTTTCTTCTTTGGAATGGGGTCTTCAAAACCCTTTCCACTCCGAGTGATCACTGCTTTCGCCTGATCCCGTGGATTGGTCTCAGTGTATCCAGGTAGGGTCCCAGGAAATCTTTCTTGAAGAACTTTGGCTATGTTGGAAACATTCCCTTCAATTTGCTTAATCGCAGCTCCTTGGTTTCTCAATGCAGCGTCGGTGGCATCCATTCGTTGTCCAGAGCTCGTAATGAATTTCTCATTGGACGTGAGAAACTTACCCATCATTTCTTCTAAATTAGCTTGCTTGTCTGAAGATGAGGCACCTGGCTGCTCCTTGGTGAAAAATCCAGGTTGAGTTTGGCAAAACGGTCGCCCTCCATCTTGGTATGGTCTTCTGAAGAAGTTTCCACCGCCCTGACAATATGGTGCTTGAGCTTCTCCATACTTGACTTCTTCAGTCTGTTCTCCTGTTCGCGTCTCGGGGCAATCCTTTACTAAATGGCTTCCTCCACAGTTGTCGCATCCCACTTGAATAGCATGGACAGTCTCAGTAACCTTCTTGATATCTCTGCCCATGTTATCTAGCTTAGCGGTGATGGCTGCAAATCCATCTTCATCATTCACAGACCTCTTCCGTCTAGAAGTGCCATCATCCCATAACTGAGAGTGTTTCGCTTGGTCTCGAATGGCAGTCAAAGCATCACGAGGGACTTTCTTGGGAATAGGCCCTTGAGAATCCAGTTGCTGTCTCGTGGCACGATCCACTCCTTTATAGAAAATACTCACGACTTGCTGATCGTTCAGGTCGTGCTGCGGGCACTTATGCATCAGGTCCTTATATCTCTTCCAAGCTTGGTGTAGTGACTCATCCATTTCCTGCTTGAAATTTCTGATCTCATCAATCATCTTTGAAGTTTTGGAAGGAGGACAATACATCTTCAGAAACTTCGTGCGAAGGTCTTCCCATGTGGTGATGGATCCAGCTGGCTCGTTTTGAATCCATCTCTTAGCAGCTCCCTTGAGTGTGATTGGGAATACCCTGAGCATAACTTGATCGCGTGTGATGTTAGGAACGTTGAACATATCGGCTATCTCAACGATTTTCTCCACATGATCATTAGCATCCTCCCTTTCTTCTCCTCGGAAAGGATTCTCCCTAAGCTCCTTGAGAAACTGTCCCTTGATTTCAAACTCCACATCTTGTGCAATCGCTGGCCTTACTACTCCAGTGCCACGGTCATTACGCATCCGACTCGAATACTCTTCGAGCGTTATGTTGGCGATATCTTCTGCCATTGCGTCTCTTGGGTCTGCTTGATTGATCAGAGGTTCGAATAAGGACCGAAGATACTCTCCAAAATCCCCCTCTAAATACGAGGGAAGGTTGTGGTGTAAACTTGAGTTGGGTGGTACAGAAGCAAACCGTCTTCTCTGACGAAAAACTCTTTCAGGATCTTCAAAAGGATCAGCGAGATGAGGATTCCTTGATCGGGTCATAAACTTCCTGTGATATAATTCCCGAATCAGTAGGACAAGACCCTAATTGAACTATTTACTAAACAATCCTAAACACAAAAAAAAAAAATATAATTCGAAAAATAAAACAGAACTGAACTTAAATAACAATATACACAGATCAAATTCCAATTTGTCAAATTAAAACAAACCGCTCCCCGGCAGCGGCGCCAAAAACTTGATGTCGTGTAAACGGGGTTTTATTTTAAAATGGAAAATACCTAACTTAATATACACAACACAGGCAAGAATACCTGATCATATATAGTATAGCTCAGTAAGTCCGAGTCGAACACAGGGAACGGATGTCAATTTTAAACAAATTGGAAATTGTTATAATTAATAAAAACAGTAAAGATTAGGGGGCGTTTTAGTTCCGATCGAACAATTGGGTAACAATTATAAAAGAAATGATTTATTAAATAAAACTTAATTATAAAATAAAGAAATAACAAAATAACTTAATTAAAATAAAAGATTAAATTCAAATGGTAAAAGAAATGCATTTGCTTAGATTACTTTCCTTAAAATCTGGATATCATGTTATTTAAAATGCTCACGTATGGATTATATCGTATTATGACAAATGTATCAATCCTCCTTACAAGACAAATTGAATCAACACAATTAGGAAAGACATGAAGTTGTTTTCAACCCACTAACAGTTCAATTTAGCGTTGCCCACCAAAGAGTGTTTTATATTAATTCAATACCGTTTATGTGACCTATTCTTATAACTTGAATCAACAAAGTCTATAACTATTTCTAGTTATCTTGTTCATCAATAAATATTACCAATTATTAACCCTAACCCGTCAAACTCAATATATTCGGTGATAATTATCAATTAAAATCAACAATCATCAATATTAATTAATCAATATATTCGGTGATAATTATCAATAATCAAAAGGAACTCAATCTCAATTAATCATAAAACCACGTTAGGTAACTAGCAATATTCATTCAATAATCAAGGTTCAACGACTAAACACATAAACATGAATAAAATCCAATACGTTTCGCATTTTCAATAATCAATCCATCAAATAAGTACTATCATCTAAGCAAATACATAAAAGACTTAGCCAATCATAGTTTTACAGAAAATCAGATTCGACATCATACCAATAATCATAATCAAATGTAAGTTAGAAATGAAATCGAACCGAAAATGTCGAATAACAATCAAAAGAACAAAAGCCCTTGATTCCTTTAGCTTTAATCCCTCCAATTGCCTCTGGAAAATGGTTTTGTATCTGAAGAAATCGACGGGAGAAAAAGGGTTGTGAAGTGTGTGTAAAAATGAGGCAAAAATGAGCTTTTTAGGTTTTCTGTCGAAACGATCCATACGCCGTATGGATTTCCATACGCCGTATGGATCACAAAGCCCATGGATCTGACCCGCGTCTTCTGGCGGCCCGGCTCACTTCATCCATACGCCGTATGGATTCCATACGCCGTATGGATCACTTTTCCCAGCTTTTTCACCATCGACCTTCGATCTTTAAACTTTCTCATTTTTAGCTTCTTTTCTTCGATTCTCGCACGTTTTCAGTTTCTTTTCCGATTCAAGCTCCAGAAAATTCCTAAATGCAAAAATGAACGAAATGAGTATCGAATTCAAATAAAATGCATAAGAAATTAATCAAACTAAGGGGTAATTAGTACTATAAAATAGCACATTTTGGCGTTCATCAAAACTCATTTGTATTTGAAGGTTGGTACTTGTGTTCTACTTGTAAAACAAAACTGAGCAGTAATATCACACCCCTAGTTTTGAAGTGTTTAATTTAATAAACTTGAAGTAATTAGCTGTGAATTGGTGTCCAAGGACTTGAAACCAGAATGTGTTCACAACACTTGATTGTTATTAATTGTACCGGTATCTCGAAAGACTACCCTTGTAGTTGTTATACAACTATATATATATATATATGTCCAAATTACTACGATTTGGTTAACTGTTTTGTTACAAGTTATAACGACTTGTTTGATTGAATTGATACAAGTTACAACGACTTGTTTGATTTTTGAAATATGTTTTGAAAACACGTACGGCCCGTTGGTGATGGATTTGAAATAATAAACTTTAAGTATTATTATCCTGTTATTGGTGTTTTGCACTTACAAGTGTGTTCCAATGTGTTTTATAAGTCGTATCGGATAAGTATTTGAGGTTATATAGGTTCGACACTTAGTGAAATTTTAGTTTGAAAACCTGCTGTTTTATGCGACACAATCATGCGACACAATTGTTTGTCATGCGACACAAGGGTTGTGTCGCATAGAAATGCGACACAAGATCTATACGACACAAGGGTTGTGTCGCATAGATGCGAGATGCTGATTCAACAGCGACATAGTGATTGTGTCGTATGAAGTTTGCGACATAAGATGCGACACAACGTTGTGTCGTAAAGGGTACGACACAAAAGAATTTATACGACACTAGGTGCTACACAACAGGCAAAATACGACACTACATGCGACACAAGGCTTGTGTCGCATTGAAGAACACCAGCCCAGAAAGTCCGGCTGTCAAGATTTTTCCGGCCAAAAACCCAATTCAAACCCGTTTTTAAGCTATAAAATCGTGTTCTACACTTTGTAATGGACATATATAAGTTATATAAACACTAACAAGTGAAAAATACTAAGAATCGAAAGGTTTTGGGATTTTGTCGGAAACTTACAAAGTGCCGGATTGAAAATCCGAAAAGATAGCGCTGTAGATCGTCGCGAGGTGGTCGTGAATCTCTAAAAATATTGATGATCCGAGTGCGTTTGATAGTAGTATTTTGCGATTTAGTGATGGTGGTGGTGATGAAATTTTGAGAGAAAAAGATGGAAGAGAGAGAGAAAGAAAGGAAGAAATGAAAAAGAAAGGGGTGGAAGTGGGAGGTTAAACTCCCATTTTTCGCCCCGCGATCCCGCTCCGTGTGGTGTTCGTTCGCTCTGTCGTTCAATAGTTAAATGATTTTTATACGTTTAAATGTAGTTTTAAGATACGGAAAATTACTAAATATTTTAGTTGAATTATTTAAGTTCCGAAAATTATAAAATGTAACTTAGTTTGTTTGCGCGTTTTACATTTTTAAATCATATAACTTTTGTTTGTATGATCCGAAATGAATACGAAATATTATCATAATAATATTTTTGATATAATAGCGTTATTAAATAATGTTGCGTTATTTAATAAAATTTGGTCACCAACGTCCGTATTTAATTGAACCGAAATACTTTCGATTTAAATTGCGTACAATTTAATCAAATCGCATTATTGTGTAGATATATATTCAACAATATATATAATAATTGATACATTAATTAGCCTAACACAGAACTAATTACATGTATTAAAACTTGATTAGGCACAAAATTCTAGTCCTAAATTGACGGGTGTCACATTCTCCCCCTGTTAGAAGAATTTCGTCCCGAAATTTATGTTGAAGTCGTGTTTGATGTCGAGTCAGTGAAGAGTTGAGGATACTTGAGTCGTATTTGGTCTTCCCGTTCCCAGGTGAATTCCGGACCGCGCCGCGAATTCCACCTAACTTTGACGATGGGAATACGACTTTGTTTAAGTTGTTTGACCTTTCGGTCCATGATTTCGGAGGGTTCCTCAACAAAGTGAAGTTTCTCGTCAACTCGAATTTCATCGAGTGGAATGATAAGTGTCTCATCAGACAGACACTTCTTCAGGTTTGAAACATGAAAAGTGGGATGCACGCTGCTGAGTTCGGATGGCAGCTGCAATCGATATGCCACTGGACCAATCCTCTCGAGGATCTCGAATGGTCCAATGTTTCTGGGATTTAACTTCCCTCGTTTGCCAAATCGGATTACGCCTTTCCAAGGCGATACTTTGAGTAGAACTCGATCCCCAACTTGGAACTCGAGTGGTTTGCGTCTCACGTCAGCATAACTTTTCTGACGATCACGCGCGGCCTTGAGCTTGTTTTGAATTTCGACGATTCTCTCGGTCGTCTCGTGAATGATTTCTGGACCTGTGAGTTGGCTATCCCCAACTTCGGTCCAACAGATAGGTGACCGGCACTTACGACCGTACAGTGCCTCGAAAGGTGCAGCCTTAATGCTGGAATGATAACTGTTGTTGTACGAGAACTCGCACAATGGTAGGTGTTTTTCCTAGTTTACACCGAAATCTACTACGTAGGCCCGTAGCATGTCTTCTAGTGTTTGAATTGTTCGTTCACTTTGGTCGTCGGTTTGAGGATGATATGCGGTACTCATATCAAGTCGAGTACCCAGTGATTTTTGAAGTGATTGCCAAAATTGTGAAGTGAAACGACTATCCCTATCGGAGATAATTGAGATTGGAACACCGTGTTTGGTCACGATTTCCTTCAGATAAATTCTGGTGAGGCGTTCCATTTTGTCGGATTCTTTGATTGCCAGGAAGTGAGCAGACTTTGTGAGACGATCCACGATCACCCAAATGGTATCGCAACCGCTCGAGGACTTGGGTAGTTTGGTTATGAAGTCCATGTCAATTTGTTCCCATTTCCATTCAGGAAGACTGGGTTGTTGAAGTAAACCAGAGGGTTTTTGATATTCGATTTTGACCTTGGAGCAAGTAAGGCACTTGCTGACATAGGTGGTGATTTCAGCTTTCATGTTCGGCCACCAGTAGAAGTCCTTGATACCGTGGTACATTTTATCGGATCCCGGATGGATAGAATATTTGGACTTGTGAGCTTCATCCATCACCAAGTCTCGTAGGTTCCCAAATTTAGGCAACCAGATTCGGTTTGAGAAATACCTAATTCCGTTAGGTTTGACTTCGAATTGTTTATCCATGCCCCGCAAGGCTTCATCCTTGACATTTTCGGGTTTCAAGGCTTCGAATTGAGCAGTGAGAATTTGAATGTTTAAATTGTTGTGAATGGTCATACTGAGGGCTCGGACCAGAAGTGGTTTCACTCGCTCTTTTCGACTGAGGGCATCAGCAACAACATTTGCTTTGCCTGGATGATATTTGAGTTCGCAGTCGTAATCGGTAAGCAACTCGACCCATCGACGTTGCCTCATGTTGAGATCCTTCTGATCGAATATGTGTTGGAGATTTTTGTGGTCTGTGAAAATTGTGCACCTAGTGCCATAGAGGTAATGTCTCCAAATTTTGAGGGTGAAAACGACGGCTCCTAACTCAATGTCATGGGTGGTGTAATTCTTTTCATGAATCTTGAGCTGTCGGGAAGCATAAGCTATGACTTTGTCTCGTTGCATAAGCACGCAACCGAGACCTTGATGAGAAGCATCGCAGTATACCACGAAGTCATCGGTGCCTTCGGGTAATGATAGAATGGGAGCACTGCAAAGCTTTTGCTTTAAGAGTTGGAATGCCGACTCTTGTTTATCAGTCCAGTCAAACTTTTTGTCTTTCTGGGTCAGAGTCGTGAGTGGTAGGGCTATCTTGGAGAAATTTTCAATGAATCGTCGGTAGTACCCGGCCAGTCCCAAAATCTGCCGTACTTCGGTCGGAGAGGTAGGTGCTTGCCAGCCCTTGATAGCTTCAATTTTTGATGGGTCAACGTGAATCCCCTGACTGTCGATCACGTGACCAAGGAATTGAACTATTTTTATCCAGAACTCACACTTAGAGAATTTGGCGTAAAGCTCTTCGTGTCTAAGTAGCTCTAGGATGGTTTTGAGGTGTTGCGCGTGTTCTTCTTCGCTTCGTGAATATATGAGGATGTCATCGATGAAGACAATGACAAACTTGTCAAGGTAAGGTTTACACACCCGATTCATAAGGTCCATGAATACAGCCAGGGCGTTGGTTAGGCTGAATGGCATCACTTGAAATTCGTAATGCCCATAGCGGGTACGGGAAGCGGTTTTTGGAATGTCGGCATCGCGAACACGCAATTGGTGATATCCGGATCGGAGATCAATCTTTGAATAACAACTCGATCCTTGAAGTTGGTCGAACAAATCATCGATTCGAGGCAATGGGTATCAGTTCTTGACGGTCAACTTGTTCAACTCTCGGTAGTCGATACACATTCGGAAAGAACCATCTTTCTTTTTGACAAATAAGACCGGAGCTCCCCAAGGTGAAGAACTCGGCCCGATGAATCCTCTTTCCAGAAGTTCCTGTAATTGGGCAGACAACTCCTGAAGTTCGGATGGAGCTAAACGATATGGTGCTCGTGCCACCGGCGCCGCACCCGGCACAAGATCGATTGAGAACTCAACCTGTCTTGGTGGTGGTAGACCAGGCAGTTCTTCGGGAAAAACTTCAGGAAAGTCTCGGACAATTGGTACATCCTCAAGTCGCTTCTCCTCCGACTTTTTCTCCATGATGTGCGCGAGGATAGCGGGATAGCCCTTTTTCAGAAATTTGCGGGTTTTCAAGCAAGACATGATATTGAGTCTCGTCCCACCGGTCTCCCCCTGTATGATTAAAGTTCCACCGGTGGCGAGAGGTATACGAATAACTTTGTCGCCACAGATAATTTCGGCACGATGCTTGGACAACCAGTCCATTCCAACAATGACATCGAAACTTCCTATCTTAACTGGCATGAGATCTATTGAGAAAATTTCGTTGGCTAGATTTAAAGTGCAATTAGGGATCACACTCTTGGTTTCCATAAGTTTACCGTTTGCAAGCTCTACAGTGTACTTAACATCTAAGGCAACTGGGGTGATGTCAAGTAGTGGGCAAAACTCATCAGAAATAAAACTCCTATCAGCGCCAGTATCAAACAGAATTGAAGCAGTTAAATTGTTGAGGAGGAACATACCCGTGACCACATTCGGGTCTTGACGGGCGTCCCCAGAATTGAGCACGAAAGCTTTTCCTTTGACGTTGTTGTTGTTGTTCTTCCGTTTGGGACATGCATCCCTGAAATGTCCCGTCTCCCCGCATCCATAACAGGTTTTGGGTTGTTGGTTGTTGTTTTGTGATTTAGGGGCTTGGCAGTCTTTGGATGAATGCCCGTACTTCCTGCAGTTGTTGCAAGGAGATCTGCAGGGGCCATGGTGGTGGTAGTTACACTTGGAACAATAGGGTATGTCCCCAGTGTAGTTGCGTTTGGGTTCGGTGTTGGTGTTGTAAGCTTGGATGGCGTTGGACTTTTTGTTTTGGTGGCTGCTGTGGGATTCGGTGGATTTATGTTTGTTGTTGTTGGATTTCTCGCGGCTGACCACCAGTGCCATGAGCTCGTGTGCTAGCCTGATAGCACTTTCGGTGGTGGTTGGTTGTGAGGAGGCGACACTTCCCTGGATGCTCTCGGGAAGGCCGCGGATGTATTTCTTAACCCCCTTTTTCTCCGGTTCCACCAGACTAGGGCACAGGGACGCGTATTGCTGGAACTTGATGGTGTATCCCTCAATATCGGTCCCCTGCACAGCTAGTTGCCAGAACTCCTCTTCTAATCGGTGTATCTCTTCCTCGGGGCAATACTTCTCCCTCAGTTTGTTCTTCAACTCGGCCCAAGGTAGTGGATTAGCTATCTCAAGACCCACAGAGTTGGCATGGGCGTTCCACCATGTGAGGGCTCCTTCCTGAAAAGTGTAGGCAGCGAACTTTACCTTGTTTTACTCGGTGCAGTTGCAGAGGCTGAAAACAGATTCTATGCGTTCTATCCATCGACTCAAACCAATAGCACCTTCCGTGCCCTTGAAGTATAGTGGTTTGCAGCTCAAAAAGTCCTTATAGGAGCAGGGTCTGGGTGGTGGAGCATTGTTGGCTGTGTCCTCGCTACTGGGTGGTGGTGTTCGGGCAGCCAAAGCTTGGGTCACACTGCGGGCAATTAGCCCCGCGATCTCAGCTTCACTAAGGGTGATTTGTCGGCGAGGAGGCATGATGCTGAGTAAGAAAGAACAAGGAAAGGAAGTAAGATACTAGTCCGAAATTCATGATATATCACCACAGATGTACATATATAAAATGGTAATATACAACATCTCAAGGTAAAAATCAATAACGTGAGATAATTAATAGAAATCGTCAATTGATATTTCGAAGCCAAATGATTACAGACGATTTTGAGTCACAAGTTTCAAAAGTTACAGACTTAGATGTTTTACAAAAAATGCCGGGAATTGTTACATGTAACACCCCCAAATTTGATGATTTGCGGAAGCTTGATTTGGGTATTACTAATCAATAACAAAGCACAAAGATAAATAGCAAACGACTCTATATGCGTCGTTTTAACAAAATATATTGATAACTGAAATGTTTACAACATTTAAAGCTTTACATAGCTCGAGTTAAATAAAATGAGATTTCAGTACATAAGTACTTGTACAAAATATACTAATGCAAGAAAATCTCAATCGTCTGTATGCTGACTCGAGCTAACTCCTGAAGCAGAAACATCCTACTGCTGGGTACCTGCGATATATGCTAAAAGGTCAGCTATAAAGCTGGTGAGCTCACAGGTTTGAAATCAAGTAATATCGTATGAACCGCAAGATTTAAATAATGAATTGCAACAAGCAATTTAATAGTGAATTGCATCCAGCAATTAAATGATAATCATCGTGTATACAGCCATGAGCACATAGTTGAGCTTAACTCGAGGGCCGGGTCCCCTATAGAGAATTCCGGGCGAGGTGCCTCCACGAATGCCTAATCAACATTCGTCTTCCCAAATATTAGTACGTCCGTTTACCCGGTTAGTGCTTGCTAACCCGGACGAGGTGGGTCAATCCTATATGGTACCATATACTAATATTCACGCTACAACGTATTAACAACTATGCTGACGGAGGACTTTAAAATGATTAGTTTCGAAAAACTCATGTAGTATATGAAAAGTTGGTACTTGCGTTCACATGTAAAAGTTGAGCAATATATCACACCCCTGAGTAAAACAGTAAAAGAGGGGCTATGAGACTCACCTGAGTCTGAAAGCGTTTAAACAAACGTAAGTTGATTAGCCGAATGTGAAGTCCAAAGACTTGTAACCTGAGGGTGTCCACGACACGCGATGGTTATAATATGCGAAGGTATCTAATAAGACTACCTTGTAGTTGTTCGTCCAACTATAATGTCCAAATTACATTTAGTTGATTTATTCGAATGTTTGAAAATATGTACGGCCCGTTGGTGACGGATTTGTAATAATAATCTCAACTATTATCATTTTGATTTCGTGTCGTTTTACTTGAAAAATATGTTTTGATTGTGTTTTAGAAGCCGTTACGGAATCTAAGTACGGGGGTCCGGGGGCAGCGCCCCTGGTAGCGGGGTCCAAGGGGCGGCAGCCCCTGGCGGGTTCCAAGGGGCAGAGCCCCTGGCTGGGGTCGAGCTGCCAGGTCAGCTTGGAAAATTTTTATTTCTACTATATTGCTTTAAGGAAAAACGCATCTGGAACCGAATTTGGGTAAAATCGAGTGATAAATTTCGAGTCTCGACACTTAGTAAAAATCTATGTTTTTGAGGTTCTGATTTGTGCGACGTTGGGTGCTGCGTCGCTAATGCGACGTAGGGTGCTGCGTCGCTAATGCGACGTAATAGGCTGCGTCGCTATATGCGACGTCGAGGATTTGTGCGACGTTGTGACTGACGTCGCACTATGCGACGTTACGAGGGGTTTTGCGACGTCGCAGCTGACGTCGCATAAATCTGGGTCCAAAAGCGACGTAGCGTTCTGCTGGCCGGAAAATGTGTCGAAAACGAGTTTTTCGGTTTCCGTTCGGTCCAAAACTTTTACCCAACCCAAATATGGACATTATAAGCTTAAACAAACAACTAGAAGGTGAAAACATTTAAAAACGAGATATTTCGGGATTTGTCGGAAACTTACAAATTGTCGGATCACAATTCCGAAAAGATAGGATGATAGATCGCGAGAAGGTGAACGTTTTCTTCCAAAGTGATGATGAGATCCAAGGTCGTTTAGCACGTTTATTTGGTGATTTTTGATGAGTTTTGGGTGGTGGTGGTGATTAGAGAGAAAGAAGGAAAGAGAGTGTAAGAGAGAGAAAGGAAATAATTAAATGAAAGAAGAAGGTGGGAATGGGAGGTTATCCTCCCATTTTTCGCCCCGCGTTCCCGCTCCGTGCGGTGTTCGTTTACTCCGTCGTTTAATCGTAAATAATTATTTTAAATATTAAAGGTACGTTTTAAAATACAAATTATTACGCGAGATTTTATTTAAATGTTTTACAATTTAATTTATATTTGAGTTATAAAATGGTAAGTTAGTTTATTTAATTTGCGCGTTTTAATATTTTAAATTGTGTAAGGTTTGTTTGTACGATACGAGTGAGTACGAAATATTATCATAATAATATTTTGACATAACAACTTTATTTAATAAAATTAGTCACCAACGACCGTATTAAATTGAATCGAAATACATTCGATTTAAATTGCGTACGATTTAACCAAATCGCATATTCGTATATATTCAACAATATATATAATTCGATACATTAATTAGCCTAACAAGGAACTAATTACATGTATTAACATATGATTAGGCACTAATTACTAGTCCTAATTTGGCGGGTGTTACATTACATCCGGTTGAATTACATAAACCCTACGAAGCATAAAAGAGTACAGATTCAGTCTAAGCTAATTCCGGCGTAGATTGAGTTGCGGCAGCAGTGCATTGAGGTGGTCCACAGACTCTGCAAGCCTGTTGGCCGTTCGGAGAGCGTCCTCGGTTTCCCTCAGACGTGTCTCGCACTCGCGCAGCCTCGATTGTAATACAGAGATTTCATTTCGGTTGCCAATCACTTGGTTGTGGACAACCTCCATGGTTTTGACTGTTCCTTCCACCTGATTTTGAAGAGTGTTCATGTTGTTAACAGTGTGATCGTGATCTTCGGAGACTTGCTCGATTCGTTCCATTGCTGTAAGTCTCCAGAGCTCACGGGTCTCTTGCAGCTCAAAATCCATCTCGTGGATTTGTTGGTCGTGATGGTGTACTCTAGCGGCTAAGTCTGGTAGAGTGAAGTGAGTGGGGTACGGACTAACTCGAGGCAACCTAGTGTCCCTCCTGGCTACCCTTGAGTTTCGTGATTCATGGGGATAAGAGCGTGATGAACTTGGTGGTGTGTTTGCCATTCTGAGACAAAGCGTTAGGAAGAATGAGGCCTATATCCATATAATAACTTATATAATATAGCCTAAGATTGTAACGAGACCTATCCATGTATACTTAGTATCACATAATAGCCTATTGAGTGTCTAGCATAGACGTTTTTTGAGTCCCGGTTCTCTCGAAGTCAGAGTCAACTAGTGTATCCTGTTCAGCCATAACTTCCTTCAGATCTTACATCATCTTTATTTAATTGTACATAGTTTATCAAGCTATGTTAAATTAAATTCGTATGCTGTAATCTCTGAACTGGTTATACCTAATAGCGAATACTGCCTAACGGTCATAGTCTAGGCCCACTAAATGCAACCTAGTTCACTATAACCTTAGGCTCTGATACCAATCTGTGACACCCCCAAAGTTAATGATTTGCGGAAGCTCGATTTGGGTGTCACTAATTAATATACCAAAGCACATAAGATATAATGAACGACCACTATATGCGTCGTTTTAAACTTGTATTAATAAAGTAAACTTTTACATCAAAATAATGTTACATTAGCTCGGTTCCTTGTTGGGACATAGATTGTGACAACAGATCTAGCTTGAAATAGGACTAGTGTAATTATTATTGTGTTTGTATATTGGTTTGGATTTGTAAAAGAATATTTGTTTTGTTAGTGATATTCGTTAAACATATTGTTTTGTTAAGTTAGACGAATAATTAAATACAAAATAAATATATACGTTTGATGCGAGTCGAGTACTCAGGTCGCTGCGAGTTGAGCAGCGAGATGAGAACTGAACTCGTAGACACTGATAGGCGTAACGAGCCGAAGCATAATGGGCTTGGGCTTGCAGAACGAGTCGAGTCAACTCGCAGGCCCAGCGGCGGCGAGTTGAGACGACATATTTAATGTTTTTCAATCGTGAAAAACATAAGACTTTTGATACTCTCACATTCTGCGATTCCAGCAAACCAGAGAAAACATAACCTACGACTAGGTTTTGACGATTTATCGTTTAAAGCTAAGTCTTATTAAACGCAATACGAACATATTCGTTGTTAGTAAGATAACACCGTATTGAGGGATTCCGCACCTTAATACTACAGATAACGAAGTTATCGATCCTAAAACTAGGGGACTTACATCTGGTATCAGAGCTTTCGGGCTAAATACGAGTGTGTTCATAAGTTTTAGTGTTATTGCGTTTTTTGATTCGGGTCGTTTTTACGTGCATTCTTGCAATACTAACGATCAAAATCATTCTCTGGACATTTTAGGGTTTGTTTACAGCCGAAATTTTAAGTTTCAGTCGTAAAAATACCTTAAAAATTCGTTTTCGGGTTTAACAGCCGTTTCGCGAGTCGAGATTAGGGTTCCAGCGTCGCCTGCGAACCGAGTTGAACTAGCGAGTCGAACTGAGGCTGGCGAGTCGAACCGAGATCCCTCGCGAATCGACATCACTTGCGAATCGACATCTTTCACAATCCGAACTGAGGCTTGCGAATCGACGAATTCTGCGAGTCGAGCTGAGATTGCGAGTTGAGCTGAGTCTTGCGAGTCAAGTTTTTCTGAATTCGCTGAAACAGTTTAATTTTACGTTTTAAGATGTCTGACTTAAGTAGAATGATTGAAATGGACCACGAGGTGGGAAAGTCAAACGTTCCACCTAAGTTGTTAAGAATCGAGGATTACTACAATTGGAAGGACAGATTTGAATCTTACTGTAGATTCCATGACCTGTCAATCTGGATGTGTATCAAGAGTGGATACACCCCACCTACTCAAACTGTTCAAAATGCTACTGTGGTTCTTACTTATGCGAACATGAGTGATCAAGAGAAGGAAGCTTACAGAAATGAAAATAAATCACATTCTTGCATAAAGATGTGTCTTCCTAAAGAGATTGCTCATCAACTGAAATCTTTTCATACTGCTAGAACGCTCTGGGAAGCTCTAGAGAAAAGAGGTGAAGGAAGTCCACAAGTAAGAGCTGGCAAGAGGAGTCTTCTTAAAAAGCAGTTTACTATGTTTAAAGCTTTAAAAGGAGAAGATCTTGATGCCTATGTCACGCGTTTCTACCATCTGCTAAGTGAATTAGAATACCATGAGATTGTTGAAGAAGAAGTATCTAAAACCGACAAGTTTCTTGAGGGTTTGCCTTCTAAATGGGAAATGTATGGTGTTATGATTAAGGATAATGAAACTAGGTATTCTACTATGACCTTAGAGCAAGTCATAGACAAGCTGAAAGGTTATGATTTCTCCAAGAAGTCAAGAGATAGTGATTCTGATCAGGTTCAGAACCCTGGGTTGTATCATGGAAAGTCAAGTCTTTCGACTGCATCATCTAGTTCGACCACTGCACTGTTAGTAGGTGATACTAGTGAAAATGGAGAAATGATTACTGAAGATCTGTGTTTTATTTCCTCCTCTGGTGATGAGACAAAGGGAAAGAATTCTGAGAAGTCACCTCAAGAGCATCAGAAGATGCCGATGAGTGTGAAATCTGCTGAACAGCAACTGTCTGTTCTTGCTTCCTTTGTGGCATCATATGAGAACTACATAGAGGGAAAGATCAATGATCCTATTCTGTTTGATGAGGATTATGAGCAGATAGATTCTGATTATCTTGAGGAATTGGAGCTTCAAGATCAACTAGCGTTGATATCTAGAAAGGTGAAGAATTTCCTCAAGAGAACTGGTAGAAAGGTGTTGGGCAATAGATCAGGGTTTGACAAAACCAAGGTCAGATGCTTTAACTGTCAGGGTATTGGTCATTTTGCTAGAGAATGCCAAAGACCTAAAGTAGAAGCACAAGGAAAACAAGGTTCGGGAAGTACTCTCGCTTCCAAAGCCTTAGTGGTGAAGCAGTTGGATGGCTCTTATGATTGGCAAGCTCATTCTGAGGAAGCCTTGATGGCCGAGATCGAAGAAACTACTGCTGGATCAGTTTCCTACATGCCCACTGATATGGAACAGAGAGTAGAGGTGCCTGAGTCTGAAGTGAAGGCAAGTGATGATGACGTGCTATATATGGATTCAGTTCCAGATATGAGTCCTGAGGAATTCGTGGCACGCATGGCTGAATTACAAACTGACAAGAAGAAGGTATGTTTAGATATTCTTAATCTTGCTGATGTTTGTTACTTAGTTACTGATTTACAATCTCAGAATAGTGTCTTAACTGTGTCAAATAGCAATTTGTCATCTCAATTGAATATGGATAAGGAGTCTTATAAGACTGTTAGATCTGAACTCGATCAAGCCATTATGGATATTCGTAGATTAAGTGATGATAAACATGTCTTAAAAGATAAAATTAAGTCTGATGCTTCGGATAGAACAAAACTTAGAGATACCATAAGTGAAAAATCTGTGATCATAGATGGTCTCTATATGAATATTAAAGACTTAAATGAGACAATTGCTAGTAAGGATCAGGAAATAGTGAACCTTAACTTAAGGTTAATTGAGCAAAACCGTAAACTTGAGAACTATAGGACATCTCAAATGGATAAAATGTTAGATGCTCAACGTAGTGTAAAGGACAAGACTGGGTTAGGTTACAATGATGTATCCCCGCCTTTTAATGCCAATTACACTCCTATTCCTGAAGATTCTGAGATGACTGAAGTTAATCCTGAGATTTCAGTAGCTGATAAACCTGAACAGTCAGAGGCACAGAAAGATGTTATTAAGAACGTATCATTAGGTAATAGCAAGGCTTCTCAGTTCACCAAAATACAGTTTGTATCGGGTGGAGTGATTAATGATGCTAAGACTGATGATAAAATTGATAAGGAACAGCTTAAACCTTTAGTGCCTAAGACTCCGGATGAGAAAGCAAAAGTGAATAAACCACGCAAACAGATGTCATGTTTCAAGTGTCATCAAAAGGGACACGTGGCTTCGTGTTGTCCTAACAAAAAGCCTGAAACACCACATAAGCTTGTGATGGATGAAAAGACACAGACCAACTCTAGTATGACTGTAGATGGGTTAGATGCCAAACCTAACTTAGGTAATAAACCTGTTAACATTCTTAAAAGAGATGGTAAGCATAGTGTCTCCCCACCTAAACCTAAACGGCCATATACTCAAGGTGATAATTCTGTCCATAAGTATAGGGATGTGACTCCGTCGAGGTTTAGAATTCCAAGTAGAGGCCATAGTCATTATGAGAGTGGTACTACTTCACGATCACATGAGTTTAATTATAATTATCATAATAGAGCTCATAATTATGTGCCTAAGAGGTTCTCCTCAAACTCACCTCTTAAGGCTGATCGTCCACAAACTCAAGCTACTTCGAAAGTAACCAAAGCTTCTGATGGGAAGGATGGTTATTTTAAAGAGCTTAAGTTTGTTGATGATAAGGGACAAACCAAGACCGTAATGGCTTGGGTCCCTCTTGATAACTGATCGTATTTTGTGTTATGTGCAGGAGCATGCTGTGAACAAGGACAGCTGGTGGTATGTAGACAGTGGATGCTCAAGGCACATGACCGGAGAAAGAAGTCTACTGAAGGACTTCAAGGATAGTCTCAAGCAAAAAGTAAACTTTGCAGGAGATAAAGGAGGAGTAATTTCGGGAAAAGGAAAAGTTTCAAATGGAACTTTGACTCTTGAGGATGTGAACTATGTTGAAGAACTTACTCACAACCTAGTGAGTGTTTCCCAAGTCTGTGATAAAGGTCACCCAGTTTATTTTAATGAAAAGGAGGCCTTAGTCCTGAAGCCAGGTTTTAAAATTCCTGATGAATGGATATTGATGAGGGCGCCAAGGAAGAAGGACATCTATGCTATCAACATGGGTGTTCCTAACTCTTCAATGGTGTCTACATGTTTATTATCCAAGGCTTCGGAAACAGACGCATTATTATGGCATAGGAGAATGGCACACCTGAACTGGAGAAAGATGAATTATATAACCAAAAATGGTTTGGTTCTAGGTGTACCACAAAAACGTTTCGAGTCTGAGGATAAGTGTATTCCTTGCATGAAAGGAAAGCAGCACAAGAAACCACACAGACCTAAGACTGAAAACTCTATCTCTTCGCCATTTGAATTGCTACATATGGATCTCTTTGGCCCTATAAGCAAGAGAAGTCTAGGTGGCAAATGGTACTGTTTGGTTGTCACAGATGATTATTCTAGATTCTCATGGGTATTCTTTTTGGGATCAAAGGATGAGACTCCTGGAATTCTAATTGAGTTCTTTGATCTAGTAGAGAATGTCTATAAAAAGAGAGTGAAGCGTATTCGTAGTGACAATGGAACAGAGTTCAAGAATTCAACGTTGAATATCTATTGCTTAAGCAAAGGGATATTACATCAATTCAGTGCACCTTATGAACCTCAACAGAATGGTGTTGCTGAAAGGAAAAATAGGACGTTGATTGAAGCTGCAAGAACAATGCTTGCTGATTCAAAGCTTCCGGTCATCTTTTGGGCAGAAGCAGTAAATACAGCATGTTATGTTCTTAATAGAGTTCTTACGGTTAAGAGACATAACAAGACTTGTTATGAGCTTTTGAACAATAAGAAACCTAACTTAAAAGGGTTTGAACCCTTTGGAGTCTCATGCACCATATTAAAGACTGGACATCAAGCTAAATTTGGTGAGAAGGCTGACAAAGGATTTTTCCTAGGTTACATGCCCAATTCGCCAAACAATAGAGTCTTTAATAAAGTCACAGGACGTTTGGAGGTAGTTTATAATATTGAGGTTACGAGCTACTCACCTGATGTTCATAAGGGCTTAGATTGGCAATTTGATTATTCTGATCTTTTTGCATCATTTAAAGTTCCTATTAGTGACTATGTCAGTGATTCAGAGATAGTTGAACATTTATTGTTTGAAGATGAGAATATTGGTCCCACTTCAACATCAAGTGTTAAGCAGTCTGGAATCAAAACTAATGTTGACTCAGATAAAGCTTTCACAAGTGAGTCACAACAACCTTCAGAGGATAAGTCTCAAGAAACAGAAGATCCTGATGATCTTTCTACAAAGTTTGATGATATACTTACTCCTTTGAAACATTTAAGGATATCTTCGGCACGTACGGAAGATGTACCTGATTTAGAACAGATTGGTACTAATTTAGAAGATGAGATACCGGTTGAACCAGTTACTACAACTAGAACGAGTAAGAATCATCCCGTTGAAAACATCATCGGTGATATTAATACTCCGGTTCAAACTAGGCATCAATCCAGAACTAGTACGTCTGAGAATTCGGAATACCAAAGCTTGTATACTGCATTGAAAGAGACAGGGATTCCTAATCAATGTCTATATTCATGCTTTATCTCACAAGTCGAGCCGAAAAATGTTCAAATGGCTTTAAAAGAAAGTTCGTGGGTAGAAGCAATGCAGGAAGAACTATCTCAGTTCTCTAAATTACAAGTATGGGAGTTGGTTGACCTACCAAAGGGAGAATATTCAATTGGAACTAGATGGGTATTTAAGTGCAAGAGAGATGATAAAGGAATCGTTACTCGCAATAAAGCTCGTCTGGTAGTTCAAGGTTTTAATCAACAAGAAGGTATTGACTACAACGAAGTGTTTGCACCAGTTCCTAGGCTAGAAGCAATTAGAGTATTCTTAGCATTTGCATCTTATTTTGGTATAAAAGTGTATCAGTTAGATGTTAAGAGTGCCTTTTTGTATGGCAAAGTAGAAGAATTGGTGTATGTTTCACAACCGCCAGGGTTTGCTGATCCTGAGTATCCAGATAGAGTATATCGTTTGAATAAGGCTCTATATGGATTACATCAAGCACCTAGGGCATGGTATGGAACACTATCAACGTATCTACTTGAGAATGGATTTACAAGAGGATCGATTGATAGTACACTGTTTGTGAAGTGGAAAAAGAAAGACTTTCTTCTCGTGCAAGTTTATGTTGATGACATTATCTTTGGATCGTCTGATGAAAAGATGTGTCAAGAATTTGAGAAAGTCATGAGAAAAAGGTTTGAAATGTCTGCAATGGGAGAGTTGAATTTCTTCTTAGGATTACAAGTTGATCAAAAGAAGGATGGATTCTTTATTCATCAATCTAAATATACATATGAGCTATTAGAACGCTTCAAAATGGATGAAAGTAAGGTCTACAATACTCCAATTCCAGTCAATCATGGACTAGGTCCAGATACATCGAGTGATAGCGATGTGGATCCAACTCTTTATAGAGCCATGATCGGATCACTAATGTATCTTACAGCCTCTAGGCCTGACATAATGTTTGCTGTTTGTTTATGCGCAAGATATCAGGCTAATCCGAAAGAGTCACACATGCAAGCTGTTAAACGAATCTTTCGTTACCTCAAAGGGAAACCTAAGCTGGGTCTTTGGTATCCGATTGATGGAGACTTAGATCTCGTAGCTTATACTGATTCGGATTATGGAGGATGCAATCAGAATAGGAAATCTACGACCGGAGGATGTCAATTCCTAGGAGGTAGATTAGTATCCTGGCAGTGCAAGAAGCAAACCTCGGTAGCCATTTCTACATGTGAAGCTGAGTATGTTGCAGCTGGTAGCTGTTGCTCGCAAGTACTTTGGATTCAACAGCAACTGCGGGATTACGGGTTAAATATAACCAATACTCCTATGATGATTGATAATGAATCTACTATGTCGATCACCAATAATCCTGTGAAGCACAGTACAACTAAGCATATTGATATTCGACATCATTTTATTAGAGATTGTGCTGAGAAAAAGTTGATAAAGTTAGTTAAGGTTCCATCATTGGAAAACTTAGCAGACTTGTACACAAAGGCGTTCGACAGAGCAAGATTTGAGACGTTGGTTCAACTAAACGGAATGAGAAATCCAGAGTGATTAGTCTTCCAAGGGTATTTTTGTAATAGTTAGTATTTCTGTGTTCATAAAAAAAATAAAATAAAATAAAAAAAAAAAAAAAAAGGCGTATAGCATTCATTTGCTTGTTACCTAAGGGGAATCGCCTTCATTTAAGTTTTTATTTGCAAAAACTAAGGGAAATGATAGTACATTAGGAGAATAAGCTTCACAATAATAAGCTTAAGTCCTAAGAATGATATGGTAGTAGGTTCAAATAAAGTTGCTTTAGAACTACAGCGGTTCTATCAGGTATGTGTTTATATTTATTTGATTATACACCTATATCCACTAGTTATAATTTGTTTATTTCTATTAAAACTTTAGATGGCTTCATCATATGATATACTGGTAGGCAAATTATATGAAATTTTCTAAGCTTTAAGAAGTAAATTAACTACTTGCTTATTATTTTGTGTTACTATTCTATGATGTATGACATTAAGTCTTAAATGTTGAATGATGGTATTACTATACACTGTTATCATACTTATTAATTTGAATTGACAAATAGTAGCAATATGAGTATTAACTTAATTACTGGTAACTTTGTTGTACTAAGTACAGAACTGAAACCTTTAATTAAATTAATATTCTCAAATATATTTTGAATTATGCTAGAAGGGATCTTCTGTTGTACTACGTACAGACTTAGATAACATAGCATATTCAAAGTATGTTTGATATTTGTCTAACCTTAAAAAAAATTCAAGTGTATGTTATATGTTTCGAAAAGATACATCATTTAGTAACCGCTACCTTGAAATTTAATGATGCAGTGTTATGTGTTTTACTTGAATTCTTCAGTATGTCATATAATAGGAAGCACTTGATAATATTCATACTAACAATAAAGTGTTTGCTTAGAAAATTGAGTGTAATTTGTTTATGTGGATCATAATACCGGTAATCGTCTTGAACTGTCTATAATAAAATATTCACTTTATATGAGTAATGCATTTATTAATTATGCTATGTGGATAAAGGTACCTAAGATATAGTTTTATAAATATAAATATATCAATGATGAATTTAGTTGTAATTTTATAGGATTTTTTTTGAATTTCATGAGGTATGTATACTACCAATCTGCTTAGACTTTTTAATATATAATTAATTGCTTATTCTTACTAATATGATCCCTAAGCAGATAAAATCTTATTTACTTTGTATATTTACTTTGTTTCAAGTGATTAATAAAATGGTACTTGATACCAAAGTTTATATAGTTGTATTTTTATCTTATTTTTATTTGTTTTTAATTTTTGTGTTTATCTGAATTTACCCTTCGGAATTAAATTATACTGTATATTTTTGAGTTGAACAACGTGACAAATACAAGTGAAAATTAATCATAATTTAGACTTGTAAAATATCGGGTTTTTATTTATACTTAGAATTAAATTCGCGTTTTTATGTAATTCTGCGAGTTGACATCAACTTGCGGATCCGCATCACATCTCGCGAATCGGATACAGAGTATAAAACAGGAGGTCAAACGAGTCAATACATCACCGGATCCACAGCATTCGCGAGTTCACTTCAACTTGGCGAATCCGCTTTCAGGCTAAACGAGGCGAAACGTAGTTTTCGTTTGATTTCGATTTTACAAATACGAAGAACGAGTTTTTGATCCGTAGATTTTATTCACCTTTAGATTGCGAACATATTGAGGTAAAATACAACGGATTTCACTGTAACACCTGCTAAATTAGGATAATTATTTATGCCTAATTGATTGTAACTAGTTGTAATTAGTATGTAATAGGACTAATTACAGGCTCTATTTGTATATATATAAGTTGATTTATATATATATGTGTGTTTTTACGCGATTTGGATAAATCGTACGAATTAACCGGACGGAGTCCGACACAATTATTTTGACGTTGGTGACAGAAACTTACCTAAATAATGAGAACGTATTTTATTATATAAAATACACAGCGAACAAACATTATTTATAATATCACGACGACATTTTAAATAATTTAACGAATACGAATTAAACGCGAGTTAAGAATTTTAAATACTTCGAAAAATGTTTTTATAATTAATTTCAAGGTATTTCATTTAAAATATTCCCGTCATTTTTTTTTAAAAAATATAACGTTTAAACGACGGGGGAAACGAACACCGCACGGAGCACGGAGGCGCGGACTGAAAATGGGAGGCTTAACCTCCCACCTTCTTCTCTTTTCTTTTCACTTTCTCTTTTCTTTTCTCTTTCTTCCTTTCTTTTCTCTCAAACCCCACCACCCAAAAACCTCACAAAACCGCAAAATACTACCACTAAACGCACGCGAAACATACTACCCTTTTGGAAGAAAACGACCACCACATCACGATCTATCACGCTATCTTTCCGGATTTTCATTTCGGCATTTCGTAAGTTTCCGACAAAACCCGAAACTCTCCGTTTTTACTCATTTTTACGTTTTTATAGTTTATATATGCTTAAAATGTCCAAAAATGGGTTGGGTAAAAGATTTGGACCGAACGGAAGCTTTTCGACCGATTTTCCGGCCACCATATTCCGATCAGACCGCTACGTCGCAGAGACGCTGGACTTTCTGCGACGTAGCTCAAAACGTCGCATTTTGTGGCCAACGTCGCATTTAGCGACGTCGCGGCCTACGTCGCACAGATATCCCAACGTCGCACTAGCGACGCAGCCTATTACGTCGCATTAACTTGCGGACGTCGCACATAGCGACGTAGACTTTTACGTCGCAAACCGAACCAACGTCGCATTAGCGACGTCGCCTCCTACGTCGCATTGATTTGCGAAGGTCGCATCATGCGACGTACCTTCCTACGTCGCACCCTACGTCGCATGCTACGTCGCATGCTACGTCGCACAAACCAGAACCTTGAAAAGTCAGATTTTACTAAGTGTCGAACTTACACAACTTCAAATACTTATGTCATACGACTTAACAAACGTCATAGAACATACTTTCAATTTCAATTACACTAAATTGCGTTATAAATGATAACGCTTTGAATCATTATTACAAACCGTCACCAACGGGCCATATTTGTTTTCAAACTACAAACGGATTACTAAACAAACACTTGGACATAATGAGTTGTGTAAACAACTAGCCTAGATGGTCTTGCGAGACATCTACTTACTTAACTTTATATGTTTAGGCATTTGAAGGTTACGGGTTCGGAGAACCTACGGTTGATATTACTTACTCGTTTATTGATATAAACGTACTTGCAAAGACTCAGGTGAGTCTTACGGCCCCACTTTTACTGCTTTATCTTATTGGGGGAGATACATGCTACTGATTTTTCCTGAACACAAGTACTAAACTGATTTCTATACCAAACGGAATTGCATGAGTTAATTACCATTTACAGAAGTCTCTCCATCATATATCGTTAGTTATGGACTTAAGCGCGAACAGTAGTTAATGGATCCATTAGGGAAATGACCCTCCCCACCCGGGGCAGTAGCGCTGCCACGTACCGATTTACACGTATAAACGGGTGACAACTTATTCGTTACTGATGCTTGCTCACTTACGAGCATGTCACGGGAGCAAACATATTATTTACGGGTTAAGCTTCGATTATGAGCCTCATGGCAACGGTGTAAACTTATTTATTTACATTTGCTGGATTGCAAATACTGATTTTACGATTGCTGGATTGCAATGGCTGATTTTACGCCTACGGGCCCTACTAATGAAATCTCGTGTTCAAAGCCGATATTAATTACAAACCTGTGAGATTCACCAACCTTTTGGTTGACACTTTTTAGCATGTTTTCTCAGGTACCCGGATGGAGTAGGATTACTCCAGGATTTTAGCTAGAGTCGCATGATTTCAACACAACTGCATTAACGGAGATTCTTAGCATTATCTTTTGTATATTTTGATTATGTAATAGAATCTCCCGCTATACGCGTGGACTCTAGGGGAAACTACATTTTGTATACGAAAACACTAAGTTTTCAAACATTATATCTATGGAATGTAACTAATTTACAAAACGTCTCATTTAGAGGTCGTTTGCTTTATCTTTGTGCTGTGATATTTAATTAGTAACAACCCTGCTCGCGGCAGATCATTCGTTATCAAGGCTGGGGAAGCCAGACAAGACCCGAACGTCGTGACGGGTACGTTCCTTCTCAACGACCTTACTGCTTCTGTGTTATTTGATACCGGTGCCGATAGAAGCTTCATATCTGAGAAATTTAGCCCTTTACTTGATATTACTCCCACTGCCTTAGATGCTAAATACATTGTAGAATTAGCTAATGGCAACCTGATTGAGACTGATAGCATCATACACAACTGTACACTTAACCTCACGAACGAAACGTTTCCCATTGATTTAATCCCTGTCGAGATCGGCAGCTTCGATATTATTGTCGGTATGGATTGGTTATCCAAGCACCGAGCTGAAATCATCTGTCATGACAAACTCGTTCGCATACCTCTTGTCTCCGGTGGAACCTTAGTCCTACAAGGGGAGACCGGCAGGCGGAATCTGAATATTGTCTCCTGTCTGAAAACTAGAAAATATCTACGAAAAGGGTATCAAGCCATCCTCGCACATGTAACGGAGAAGAAGTCGGAGGAGAAGCGACTTGAGGATGTTCCGATCGTGCGGGATTTCCCGGAAGTCTTTCCTGAAGACTTGCCCGGACTTCCGCCACCCAGACAAGTTGAATTCCAAATCGAACTTGTGCCCGGAGCTGCACCTGTGGCACGAGCCCCTTACCGTTTAGCACCATCCGAAATGCAGGAGTTGTCTAACCAACTACAGGAACTCCTGGACAGAGGATTCATTCGACCAAGTTCCTCGCCTTGGGGAGCTCCGGTCTTATTCGTGAAAAAGAAAGATGGGTCTTTCCGCATGTGTATTGACTACCGAGAGCTGAATAAGCTAACCATAAAGAATCGGTACCCACTTCCTAGAATCGATGACCTATTTGACCAACTCCAGGGATCGAGTGTTTACTCGAAGATTGATCTACGGTCGGGTTATCATCAACTCCGAGTCCGTGACAATGATATCCCAAAGACAGCTTTCCGAACTCGTTATGGGCATTATGAATTCCAAGTGATGCCATTCGGGTTAACCAACGCACCGGCCGTATTCATGGACCTTATGAATCGGGTGTGCAAACCATATCTTGACAAATTCGTCATTGTGTTCATCGATGATATCCTGATTTACTCTCGTAACGAACAGGAACATGCTCAACATCTGAAAACCATTCTAGGACTTCTGAAACACGAAGAGTTATATGCCAAATTCTCTAAGTGTGAGTTCTGGATTCGAACCGTTCAATTCCTCGGGCACGTGATTGACAGCCAAGGAATTCATGTTGATCCCGCCAAGATTGAAGCAATCAAGGGCTGGGAGTCACCGACCACTCCAACCGAAGTGAGACAATTCTTAGGTCTTGCTGGTTATTATCGCCGATTCATCGAAAACTTTTCAAGAATAGCTGTTCCACTTACCACACTGACTCAGAAGGATAAGAAGTTCGATTGGACTGATAAACAAGAGTCAGCCTTCCAGCTATTGAAAAACAAACTTTGCAGTGCACCAATCTTGTCCTTACCCGAGGGCACCGACGATTTCGTAGTTTACTGCGACGCCTCACACCAGGGACTTGGTTGTGTGTTGATGCAACGGGAAAAAGTCATTGCCTATGCCTCACGACAACTGAAAATCCACGAGAAAAACTATACGACCCACGACCTCGAATTAGGTGCTGTGGTCTTCGCATTGAAAATCTGGAGACATTATCTCTACGGTACGAAAAGCACTATCTTTACCGATCACAAAAGTCTCCAACACATATTCGATCAGAAAGATCTAAACATGAGACAACGTCGCTGGGTAGAGTTACTTAGTGACTACGACTGCGAGATCAAATACCATCCGGGCAAGGCTAACGTAGTTGCCGATGCCTTAAGCCGAAAAGAACGAGTGAAACCCCTTCGAGTCCGAGCACTTTCCATGACAATTCGTAACGAGCTTCCTACTCAAATCCTTACCGCTCAACTTGAAGCACTCAACGATGAAAACTTGAAAAATGAAGCCTTGCGAGGCTTGGATAAACAATTCGAAATCAAACCCGATGGAACTCGATACTTCTCTAACCGGGTGTGGTTACCCAAATTCGGAAACTTGCGAGATTTGGTGATGGCTGAAGCTCACAAATCTCGATACTCAATACATCCTGGATCTGACAAGATGTATCATGACGTCAAAGGGTTGTATTGGTGGCCTAACATGAAAGCTGACATCGCCTTGTACGTCAGTAAATGCCTAACCTGTTCCAAAGTAAAGACCGAACACCAAAGACCCTCTGGGTTGCTTCAACAACCTGAAATTCCTCAATGGAAATGGGAACAGATTTCCATGGACTTCATTACCAAACTACCGAAAACTTCGAATGGTTGCGATACCATTTGGGTGATCGTGGACCGTCTCACGAAATCTGCTCATTTTCTGGCCATCAAGGAAACCGACAAGATGGAGCGTCTGACTCGCATCTATGTCAAAGAAATCATCTCACGACACGGTGTACCTATCTCGATCATCTCGGATAGGGACAGCCGTTTTACTTCTAACTTTTGGCAATCGCTACAGAAATCTCTTGGTACTCGTCTGGATATGAGTACTGCTTATCACCCACAAACCGATGGCCAAAGCGAGCGAACTATTCAAACACTGGAGGATATGCTACGAGCTTGCGTAGTTGACTTCGGTACTTCTTGGGAAAATCACTTACCGTTGTGCGAGTTCTCGTACAACAACAGTTATCATACCAGCATAAAGGCTGCACCCTTTGAGGCACTTTACGGGCGTAAGTGTCGATCACCCATCTGTTGGACTGAGTTAGGAGATTCCCAACTCACGGGTCCAGAAATCATTCAAGAAACTACTGAGAAAATCGTTGGTATTCAAAACCGGCTGAAAGCCGCACGTGATCGTCAGAAAAGCTATGCTGACGTGAGACGCAAACACCTTGAGTTCCAGGTAGGAGACAAGGTACTTCTCAAAGTGGCACCGTGGAAAGGTGTTATTCGATTCGGGAAACGAGGCAAACTAAATCCTAGATATATCGGGCCATTCGAAATCCTCGAAAGGATTGGTCCAGTGGCATATCGCCTGCAACTTCCTGCTGAACTTAGCAGCGTACACAACACATTCCACATTTCTAACTTGAAGAAATGTCTGTCTGACGAGACGCTGATTATACCGCTCGACGAAATTCAAATCGATGATAAACTTCATTTCGTCGAGAAACCTATGGAAATCATGGACCGTGAGGTCAAGCAATTGAAACAGAGTCGTATTCCCATATTAAAAGTCAGGTGGAATTCTAGGCGCGGCCCTGAGTTCACCTGGGAACGGGAAGACCGAATGCGACAGAAATACCCACATCTCTTCCCAGACAACGCACCGTCCGTGCACTCAAGCTAATTTCGGGACGAAATTTCTTTAACAAGGGGAGAATGTAACACCTGCTAAATTAGGATAATTATTTATGCCTAATTGATTGTAACTAGTTGTAATTAGTATGTAATAGGACTAATTACAGGCTCTATTTGTATATATATAAGTTGATTTATATATATATGTGTGTTTTTACGCGATTTGGATAAATCGTACGAATTAACCGGACGGAGTCCGACACAATTATTTTGACGTTGGTGACAGAAACTTACCTAAATAATGAGAACGTATTTTATTATATAAAATACACAGCGAACAAACATTATTTATAATATCACGACGACATTTTAAATAATTTAACGAATACGAATTAAACGCGAGTTAAGAATTTTAAATACTTCGAAAAATGTTTTTATAATTAATTTCAAGGTATTTCATTTAAAATATTCCCGTCATTTTTTTTTAAAAAATATAACGTTTAAACGACGGGGGAAACGAACACCGCACGGAGCACGGAGGCGCGGACTGAAAATGGGAGGCTTAACCTCCCACCTTCTTCTCTTTTCTTTTCACTTTCTCTTTTCTTTTCTCTTTCTTCCTTTCTTTTCTCTCAAACCCCACCACCCAAAAACCTCACAAAACCGCAAAATACTACCACTAAACGCACGCGAAACATACTACCCTTTTGGAAGAAAACGACCACCACATCACGATCTATCACGCTATCTTTCCGGATTTTCATTTCGGCATTTCGTAAGTTTCCGACAAAACCCGAAACTCTCCGTTTTTACTCATTTTTACGTTTTTATAGTTTATATATGCTTAAAATGTCCAAAAATGGGTTGGGTAAAAGATTTGGACCGAACGGAAGCTTTTCGACCGATTTTCCGGCCACCATATTCCGATCAGACCGCTACGTCGCAGAGACGCTGGACTTTCTGCGACGTAGCTCAAAACGTCGCATTTTGTGGCCAACGTCGCATTTAGCGACGTCGCGGCCTACGTCGCACAGATATCCCAACGTCGCACTAGCGACGCAGCCTATTACGTCGCATTAACTTGCGGACGTCGCACATAGCGACGTAGACTTTTACGTCGCAAACCGAACCAACGTCGCATTAGCGACGTCGCCTCCTACGTCGCATTGATTTGCGAAGGTCGCATCATGCGACGTACCTTCCTACGTCGCACCCTACGTCGCATGCTACGTCGCATGCTACGTCGCACAAACCAGAACCTTGAAAAGTCAGATTTTACTAAGTGTCGAACTTACACAACTTCAAATACTTATGTCATACGACTTAACAAACGTCATAGAACATACTTTCAATTTCAATTACACTAAATTGCGTTATAAATGATAACGCTTTGAATCATTATTACAAACCGTCACCAACGGGCCATATTTGTTTTCAAACTACAAACGGATTACTAAACAAACACTTGGACATAATGAGTTGTGTAAACAACTAGCCTAGATGGTCTTGCGAGACATCTACTTACTTAACTTTATATGTTTAGGCATTTGAAGGTTACGGGTTCGGAGAACCTACGGTTGATATTACTTACTCGTTTATTGATATAAACGTACTTGCAAAGACTCAGGTGAGTCTTACGGCCCCACTTTTACTGCTTTATCTTATTGGGGGAGATACATGCTACTGATTTTTCCTGAACACAAGTACTAAACTGATTTCTATACCAAACGGAATTGCATGAGTTAATTACCATTTACAGAAGTCTCTCCATCATATATCGTTAGTTATGGACTTAAGCGCGAACAGTAGTTAATGGATCCATTAGGGAAATGACCCTCCCCACCCGGGGCAGTAGCGCTGCCACGTACCGATTTACACGTATAAACGGGTGACAACTTATTCGTTACTGATGCTTGCTCACTTACGAGCATGTCACGGGAGCAAACATATTATTTACGGGTTAAGCTTCGATTATGAGCCTCATGGCAACGGTGTAAACTTATTTATTTACATTTGCTGGATTGCAAATACTGATTTTACGATTGCTGGATTGCAATGGCTGATTTTACGCCTACGGGCCCTACTAATGAAATCTCGTGTTCAAAGCCGATATTAATTACAAACCTGTGAGATTCACCAACCTTTTGGTTGACACTTTTTAGCATGTTTTCTCAGGTACCCGGATGGAGTAGGATTACTCCAGGATTTTAGCTAGAGTCGCATGATTTCAACACAACTGCATTAACGGAGATTCTTAGCATTATCTTTTGTATATTTTGATTATGTAATAGAATCTCCCGCTATACGCGTGGACTCTAGGGGAAACTACATTTTGTATACGAAAACACTAAGTTTTCAAACATTATATCTATGGAATGTAACTAATTTACAAAACGTCTCATTTAGAGGTCGTTTGCTTTATCTTTGTGCTGTGATATTTAATTAGTAACACCCCAAACTATGCTTCCGCAAAACAGTGAATTTCGGGGGTGTTACATTCACCGTCTAATTAACGAGAAATCAAAGTTTTTATAAACTTAGGGTTTCGGTTTAAAGTTTGATCGATTCACGTAGATTAACGGTTTGTTAGAACATGAATCCTTAGGATTAATGACATGAATCCTTAGGATTAATGTTAAACGAACCTTAATAAACGTAAATATATCTTTTGATCATGTTAAAACTAACAAAATCATCGATTTTAAGTTTAAACTCGCGACGGCTGTTCATCGAACGCAGCGAGTTGACTAGCGGATCGACCAGCGAGTTGACCTGCAGATCGACATGATTAGCGAGTTCACTTGGCTGCATATCCAATCGCGAGTTGATAAGCGAAACGAGTTGAACTCGATTCGCATAGGTGTCTTATGCGAGTCCAGAACTTAGCTAAATTTTTTTTTTTTTAAAAAAGGGTTTTTATAAGAGTTAAGACTTTTTAAGTAATAACTAGTATATTTTGGATTCCTATGACAATGTATGTATATATATATCGAAAGTCTACCGATTCACAATGTAATCGAGTGGCGTGTCCTAATTTTTGTTAGCGGTATAATATATATATTGGTTTTATAAAACGGTAACGACTTGAGGATTTCTTATTAACAAGTAATTAACGGATTTTACATATTGGACTTACGACTTATTAGTTATAAGTTATATATGTGTTTAATATGTTAAGAACTAAGATGTTAGATGATCATTTTGATTCATAAACATTATAGTTTATAACTTACTAACGTGCATTACCTGTTATTGTCATTTGTGTTTCTTGTATAGATATGGCGAGACAATTCGATAAGGGTCACAATATTCTTGTGGATCTTGATCTATCAGCAAAGGGAGCTAGCAAAGTAGCTCAAGTGCTGACCTTCTTTGCACGTTCACGTATTAGATATACGCTTACAGAGTCTCCACAGATCTCTCAGACTATACTGAACGATTTTTGGACGGACATTCAGTATGATGAATCGGTTAACCCACCGGTTATTCGCGCATCGGTAAATCAACAACCGATTATTTTTGCTGCTTCTGACCTTCGTCAGATTTTACATCTGGGTACAGTAGACCAAGAAGATGGTCCTACTGAGTACTCCAGTGATTTTATCGAGGGTGCGTTAGGTCGCATGGGTTATACTGGTGAGAGAAGAGGACGTCAATTCCTCACGGCACTCGTTATTGGGCAATGGAGATTCTTATGGCATGTTATAGTCACAGTTTTTGGACCGAAGAAGGGCGGTTTTGATGAGTTGAGCCCTGCTCTTGTATCGGCGGTACTGTCACTGGTTTACAATAAACCATACAGTTTTTGTGATTATATTTTTGGCGAGATGGTAAGACAGATATCGGGTTCTGTTAGATCTAGATTTATGATCTACCCGAGGTTCTGTATGATGATTATCCGTGCTCATCTTCCGGATATTGTTATCCCTGAGCCGTACTTACGTGTAGATACTATCGCGCTCAGAGGATACAACGCGATGTTTCAGCAGACTATTCGGCAGGAGGAATATGTCAAGCCGGAGACTCGTGATCTCTTTGGCTATATTGTTGATCCTGCTTATGTGACGCCGCCAAATCATGGTTGGAATGATGTTGGTGTTGATGTTGCTGCTGCTGCTGTTGTACCTGAGCCTGCTGCTGCTGCTATGGTTGCACAACCTGAGCCACAGGCACTGCTTGAGGATGTTTTTATTCAGGCTGGTCAGGTTGATCAGCAAGTGAACCAAGAGGTTGCTGCACAAGTAGTGCAAGAGGTTTTGGAGCAGAATGATGATGCGACAAATCCTTTGCTTCAAGACATTGAGAGTTATTTAGCACCACCTGAGGTAATCTTTTATTTATGTAATAATATAGATGCTTAGTTGATAGATTGTTTTATTAATCATAGATGCATATTATTATTATATAATGATTCTGATATTAGATATTTAGTAAATTGGATATTATTTCTGATTTTAAAATATAAATATCATTACACGAACAGGATGCTGAAGCTGAGGCTGCAAATCCCGAAGTTATATTACTTGAGGATGAGCAGATACAGCTTGATAGATCAGTTGTTGTACCGACTGAGGTATTATATCTGATTAATCTTAAATATATAGAACTTGTATGATAGAGCTTTCGCTAATCATAAATGTTGAATATATTTAAACTTTAGGAGACTGTTAGATCATCTAGAGGTCGTGATGGTGAGACGGCTTCAGATGAAAATTCTGATAATACACCTTCTCCTCCTTCATCTGCTTTTGAAAGGAAGAGAAAAGGAAAAGATATTCTGGAGGAAGGTACTGAGGAAGTTGAGATTCCTTTGATGAAGCGTCCGAGAACGCTTACTTTTCGAGAAGGTTAGTATTGTTTATAAAAGTTAAATAATCTTAACTTGTTGTTTATCAGGAGTTGACCTGAGACAGTTAATTCTGTATACAATTGCTCAGGATACACCACAGGTAGAGATGGATGCACTGGTGGTTACTGAATCGATATCTTTACCGCTTCAGGTATGAGATATAAGTTCTATAACTATGAGTGTTATGCAATTAATTAGAGTTTGCGACGGAGTAATCTGTAATAATAACTGATTTTAATTGTGTTTAACTTTACAGCATGAGGTTGCTGATCTAGTTCGTGGAGCTAATTTTCCGACGAACAAAACAGCTAGATTTGCGACAAGTTTGCTTACGCAAGCTTTGTCTCAACCTCATACACCGCTTACCAGAGACTGGCATATTGAGTCTCTTACACCGCCTGGACCAAGAACGATACCTGTTACTCCAACGACTGATGCAGAAAGGATTACATCCTTAGAGTCGAGGGTAAAGGATTTGGAGAAGCTTACTTCTCAGATTCCAGAGTTGGTGTCGAGCAATCTTCTTCTTTCACAGCAGATTCTCAAGCAGAGTCAATCGTACAATCTGTTGATGAAGACTCATGAGACTTTGCTTGCGGACTTCAACGTACAGAGACTGAAGTTATCTTCTTTAGAGAGTCTGGTCTTGAGATCGCATTCAGGACAGTCTACTCAGGGGGAGATATTGGTATATCTGGAGTCTTGCAAAGAGGATGAGCTAAGGAGGAAGAGAGATTCAGACAAAGACGATGATCCCAATGCACCGAGTGGTGAGCAGACTGGTCCTTCAAAGACTGGTGACCAAGCTACTATTCAGGGGGAGTCTGATGCTAGTGCTAGTGGTTCGGGTGCTGGTACAAGTGCTGATAAGACTGCACAGGTTGATACAGAAGCTGGTAAGATAGCTTAGTATTAGCATAGTGTAGTAATTATTGGTATTAATCTGTAAAGAATAATTGTAACTTAATATTTTGGTAATATATTCAGCTTGAGATTGTAATTACAAGTTAAATGTATTAGATATTATTAAGTTATTTGATTTTATATATGTTAAGTTAAAATAGTGATCGAAAGTCTTCTGACTCATTAAGTAGTCGAGCGGGGTGTTCCGATTAATATCGGCGGTCAAAATTTTATGATAACATATGCATTTTAGATTTGATTATGGACTTAAGACCGTAAGGTATATAAGTAATTAACAAGTTAAAAATGTATTCGTATTAACTAGACAAATGATATATAATTTAAAGGTTAAATTGATAATGAATGAGATCAATTAACACTTGGAAATTATATAAGGTAATTAATAGTAAATTTAAATGTTTGGTGATTATTCACAATGCATTAGAATTTAAAATTAATTAATATTTGTTAAGTAGACTTAAGAAATTTTGGATTGATTCAGGGTAATCAATAAAAGATTTTATAAGTTGTATGTAAATTGCGTTTATATGTTAGGTTAAAATATACAAAAGAATTAATAAAGAAATTCTTAGATTGGTTCAGGGAAATCAATGAAGAATTTGAATTATTAATATATTTGTATTTATGTTTTTCTCTAGGAATGGAAATGCTTGATCTATCTGATTCGGAAGATGATATTTTTGATGAGATAGATGAAGATATTGATTATGATCTTGAGGATGGAGAATTCCAACCACCTACAGATTGGACTGCTGTACCTGAGAATGTGCAAGACATGGGTGTAGATCTAGATGCAAACATTGATGAACACCATGTGAGCCCATCTAGGACAGAAGTTGTTATTGAAAATGAACAAGGTCCAACAATTGTCGATATAGATGAAGATATTGATGATTCAACCTCTGATGAAGAAGAAGAAGTTCTTGCTCAAACAAAAAATCCTGCTGTTGTACTTAGGAAACTTCCAAAGAAAAAGAAGAAGATTGGAATTTCTGAAGTTGATGTTACGAAAAAGCGTGTACCACGTAAAGGGATTATTGGTTGGTACTTTGACTCAGAACTAAAGCTTTTTGCGATCAAAAGGTTTGACGGAGTTCAATATTTTGAAAGAAAGCTTGCAGTTTTTAGTTCTCTACCACGTTATGAAATACGTGATTTGGCAAGATTAGAGATTAACAACCCAAGTCGTGATGATTATGCTAATCGTGTTGAAAGAATCATTAGACATGAGGTTGGTACGAATAAGTTTGTTCAGATTAAGCCAAGAAAGAGAAAAACTGTGAAATTACAAGAGAGAAGTCAAAGAACAGGAAGAAGAAGAAGGAAGAAGATATATCCAGCTGTTAGATGCATACAGCAGATTCCACTGAAGACAATGCCACAAGATATTCTGGGTAATATGAAGAGATGGCATGTAGATTCAGGAACTGGAGAAGCTGTTATGGTTGAAGCTGATAATGAGGTTGACGGTGGTGAAAGAGAAATCTTCAGAGTCTATGACCATCGACACCTAATGAACATGTCGAAGAAGGATTTGATTAAGTTGAATGAAAATAGAATCTTGACGACAGACGCATGGGGTGATTTAGGACGAGATTATCAGATGATGGTTAAGACGTGTATCAAGATGAAGATTTACGCTGGCAGTAAGATTTACAAATGAAGACCAAAGACAAGCGTGAAGATAAAGACGCTAGAGCTTTGTCAAGGGGGAGTCTGTTGGGACATAGATTGTGACAACAGATCTAGCTTGAAATAGGACTAGTGTAATTATTATTGTGTTTGTATATTGGTTTGGATTTGTAAAAGAATATTTGTTTTGTTAGTGATATTCGTTAAACATATTGTTTTGTTAAGTTAGACGAATAATTAAATACAAAATAAATATATACGTTTGATGCGAGTCGAGTACTCAGGTCGCTGCGAGTTGAGCAGCGAGATGAGAACTGAACTCGTAGACACAGATAGGCGTAACGAGCAGAAGCATAATGGGCTTGGGCTTGCAGAACGAGTCGAGTCAACTCGCAGGCCCAGCGGCGGCGAGTTGAGACGACATATTTAATGTTTTTCAATCATGAAAAACATAAGACTTTTGATACTCTCACATTCTGCGATTCCAGCAAACCAGAGAAAACATAACCTACGACTAGGTTTTGACGATTTATCGTTTAAAGCTAAGTCTTATTAAACGCAATACGAACATATTCGTTGTTAGTAAGATAACACCGTATTGAGGGATTCCGCACCTTAATACTACAGATAACGAAGTTATCGATCCTAAAACTAGGGGACTTACATTCCTGAAATTGAGAGATTACATAGCATAATTACTTTTACAAAATATAATAATGCAATCAAATCTCTAGTGTATGTATGCTGACTCGAGCTAATAGTCCCTGCCTGTGCAGCCAACCTACTGCTTGGTACCTGTGATACATACTAAAATGGGTCAGCGAAAACGCTGGTGAGCTCACAGGTTTGTATGTCAATGTATAGTTGTAAGAACCGCAAGATTTAAATTGAATTTACAATGCAATTAAGCAAAATAAAAGTTATACAATCCATGAGCACATAGTCTGAGCTTAACTTGAGTGCTAGGTCCAATTAAGGAAACCTAACTGATTTGCCTCCTACGAGTGTCTAATCCACACTCGTCTTCCCAAATGCTAATACATCCGTTTTACCGGTTAGTGCGTGCTAACCCGGATGAGGATTGTCAATCCCATATGATATCATATACTAACATTCACGCTAAAATATTAGAGACTATGCTATAGAGGACTTTAAATTGATTAGCTTAAAACTCATGTAGTATTTGAAGGTTGGTACTTGCGTTCTACTTGTAAAACAAAACAGAGCAGTAATATCACACCCCTAGTTGAAAAATAGTGAAAATGGGGCCATGAAACTCACCTGAGTCTTGAAGTGTTTAATTTAATAAACTTGAAGTAATTAGCTGTGAATTGGTGTCCAAGGACTTGAAACCTGAATGTGTTCACGACACTTGATTGTTATTAATTGTACCGGTATCTCGAAAGACTACCCTTGTAGTTGTTATACAACTATATATATATGTCCAAATTACTACGATTTGGTTAATTGTTTTGTTACAAGTTACTACGACTTGTTTGATTTTTGAAATATGTTTTGAAAACACGTACGGCCCGTTGGTGATGGATTTGAAATAATAAACTTTAAGTATTATTATCCTGTTATTGGTGTTTTGCACTTACAAGTGTGTTCCAATGTGTTTTATAAGTCGTATCGGATAAGTGTTTGAGGTTATATAGGTTCGACACTTAGTGAAATTTTAGTTTGAAAACCTGTTGTTTTATGCGACACAATCATGCGATACAATTGTTTGTCATGCGACACAAGGCTTGTGTCGCATAGAAATGCGACACAAGATCTATACGACACAAGGGTTGTGTCGCATAGATGCGAGATGCCGATTCAACAGCGACATAGTGATTGTGTCGTATGAAGTTTGCGACATAAGATGCGACACAACGTTGTGTCGTAAAGGGTACGACACAAAAGAATTTATACGACACTAGGTGCGACACAACAGGCAACATACAACACTACATGCGACACAAGGCTTGTGTCGCATTGAAGAACACCAGCCCAGAAAGTCCGGCTGTCAAGATTTTTCCGGCCAAAAACCCAATTCAAACCCGTTTTTAAGCTATAAAATCATGTTCTACACTTTGTAATGGACATATATAAGTTATATAAACACTAACAAGTGAAAAATACTAAGAATCGAAACGTTTCGGGATTTTGTCGGAAACTTACAAAGTGCCGGATTGAAAATCTGAAAAGATAGCGTTGTAGATCGTCGCGAGGTGGTCGTGAATCTCTAAAAATATTGATGATCCGAGTGCGTTTATAGTAGTATTTTGCGATTTAGTAATGGTGGTGGTGATGAAATTTTGAGAGAAAAAGATGGAAGAGAGAGAGAAAGAAAGGAGAAATGAAAAAGAAAGGGGTGGAAGTGGGAGGTTAAACTCCCATTTTTCGCCCCGCGATCCCGCTCCGTGTGGTGTTCGTTCGCTCCGTCGTTCAATAGTTAAATGATTTTTATACGTTTAAATGTATTTTTAAGATACGGAAAATTACTAAATATTTTAGTTGAATTATTTAAGTTCCGAAAATTATAAAATGTAACTTAGTTTGTTTGCGCGTTTTACATTTTTAAATCATATAAGTTTTGTTTGTATGATCCGAAATGAATACGAAATATTATCATAATAATATTTTTGATATAATAGCGTTATTAAATAATGTTGCGTTATTTAATAAAATTTGGTCACCAACGTCCGTATTTAATTGAACCGAAATACATTCGATTTAAATTGCGTACAATTTAATCAAATCGCATTATTGTGTAGATATATATTCAACAATATATATAATAATTGATACATTAATTAGCCTAACACAGAACTAATTACATGTATTAAAACTTGATTAGGCACTAAATTATAGTCCTAAATTGACGGGTGTCACAACTTATTTCCGCACTTTTTGGACTATTCTCTAGTGAAAACATTTCAAAACAATCATTTATCATCAAAAATCACCAAGGTAGTCTAAATACGGGCGTTGCTACAAAAATCAGTTAAAACATCCGTTTTGCACGCAAACCGAGGCAAAAACAATCACCTTAAATATTCCATTCTTGATTATCCTATCAAATTAGATCTTAATGCATATTTTATGATTCAATAGGAAAATCCAAGATTGTAGGTGAAAGAATCAAGAGAAACGGGTGAAGAACGAAGAAGATGTGCAGTCTGGAAACCCGCCGATCGTCATCTGGAACACGCAAAAGTCAAACACCTCCAAATTTGGAAAACTTAGTGTCATTAGAATCGTAACGGAAAAACGAATCCAATGGCGCAAGAATCAAGCAAAACGGACTCCAAACGAAGAAGATACGGACGAACCAAGCAACCAAGAAAACAATGGAGGCAAAATGGAGCACCACCCCCCCCCCCTGGGCACCTAGGTACCGTATACGGTACCCTAGGTGCCGTATACGGCCCTTAGGGTGCCGTATACGGGGTGTATTGCCTTGTTAGGTGTCGTTTGCCCCCTTGGTCCGCTTGCCCCGTATGCTGCTTTGATGCTTGTATCTTATGCTTCAAGACTTGTACAAAGGCTACCACCATTCTCCTATAAATAGTGACTCCATTTTCACATTTCAAACACACCATTCTTCACATACTTCTCTTTCTCTCTCTAGAATTCTCTCTCTAGCACTACTCTCAGGAGTTAGAGGAGAATTGTTCTTGTAGTAGTTTTTCTCTCTAGTTTCTCTCTCTAGCACTACTCTTAGGAGTTAGAGGAGAACTAGAGAGATATAAGTTAGCGGTTAGAGCTAGAGGAAAGTTGTAATTGGGTAATCAAGCTGTAGCAAGGTTATTCAAGTCAGACTGTTGTAATCCTCAGTATTACTCTTCTAATCCGGTGATATTATCTTACTTTCTTACTGTTATAATGTTTACTTTGCATATTATTTCAGTACGATCTATGATTGTTGTGATGCTGATTAGCTAGATTAATATGTGATTGTTGAAATGTAGATGTTAGGATTAGGGATGATGTTTAATTAATATATCTTGTATATGATCGGTAGTTATTATGCTTCATACATGTTTAGACTTATCCTGGATGTAGACTTAATTAATCACCCTTTCTGGTCTCTCACGTGACTGTTGCCTTAGGATAGGATCTGATCAACCCTAACTACGAATACACAGTTATCTCCTGTTTGTATGAAACTGTGGGATCGTCGTAATACGGCAGAATACTTGGTATAGCGTTGGAAATACCACTGGTAGAGTACAAATACGTGGAAGCCAAGGAAATGCCGGTGGTCAATCTCACCGTGGATTACCGGGAAGCAACCCTTCCAGACACGGGTCTAGGTCTTGTTAAGCCGTGAAAATGCTATAGTACACCGTTAAACTAACTCTGGTTATAAAGCTGTGTAAAGATACATTAGGTCTTTAAAACACCGTAGATATACCTAGGGTTAGAGTACTGTGGAAAATAAGGACACTATACACTGTACGCATGCCTAGGGATGAACGACCGATGACAAAGGAGGGTCTAATCCATGACGGAAGTATTAGAACTTAAACAGATAAAACAAGAGTTAGGAAATGAAAGCAAGGATGCCGCCTGTGTTCCCAGATGCTTAAAACCCCTAAACTCTACTTAACCGATAGTTTAACTTATTCAGCATACAACCAGTATTACTCTGTTAAAATTGGATAGACATAGGTGTTAAGAAAAGTCAGTGTTGTGGACTGTCGCCTTATTCCTTAACCCCATTCAGAGGGTCGCTTGGTCTCCGAAAGTGACGGTGAGGTGGGTCTGAAGACAGTCTCATCTGACCAGAATCAGGATAGCCTAGGATTCAGTGACATATGCTTTAGGGTTACACCTAGATGTAGGGTCCTAGTGTTTACACCGACCGTTTAGAAGATTCTTAACTAGAGTAATCACCTATCATCAATATAATGGATATCATCCCGAAACCCTAATCGTCGAAGTTTCAGAAATCACTCTCTACCTGCTGCTTATATTCTCGTTTACTTTTCTGCATTTTAATTTATGTCTTTAGATTAGATTAGATAAAACCAAAACCCATACCTACCTTTTTTCTAAACCCATCCTATTGTCAAATCATCTTTGGTAGGTTCCAATTCAATTCAATTCGTTCCGATTTTGGACGACACTCGAGTTATACTTGCCACCTTACCCACAAGGTAGGTAGCTTGCATAGTTTGAGCCCAGCAAAATATAAATTTTTTTAAAACTTCTCTGCTCGTCACCTGTGTTTCGGTCGGAGCAACCATTCGGGGTGAAACCCGACCGACGGATAGGGGCACGATAAGTTTTTGGCGCCACTGCCGGGGATCGGTTTCGTCAAGAATTGAATTCTGCCTTAGATAATTAGCTTTAGGAGATCCTTCCTTAAGATTATCATTACTTAGGAAGTTAATTGCTTTATTAGTTAGATAACTTAGTTCTTAAACCCTAGAAAATACATAAAAATTAAAAATGATTAAAAACCCTAATTCTCCTTCAAACCTCATCTCTCCTCTCAATAAAATGATGACGGATGAGATGACGACTTTGGTAGATGCGGACTTCTTTGATTGTCCAGAGTATGAGTCAAACTCCTCTGACGTTAGAGAGGTCTGTGTTAACCATGAAGTTGAGAACCCAAAAATATCGAGCTTAAACTTAGGTTTTGATGAATCTCAGCAGAAGATTCCAGCTTCTGTTACTGTTGCTTTAAGTGGTCAACCCACACTTGACCCTGAGATTCTATCAATCTTGTCTAGGTATCCACACTATATTAGACCTGCTACTTTACCTGATGATGAACCCTTTGGAATTGAAGTGTTCTTCTATCCACCCATGCCCTGGATGCATTTGAATGAACGTCTTCATTGCCTAGATGAATATTTTGAATACGATCTCCCCGATATTTTGCGAGCCCACCCCACTACTCTTTATTCAAGTGTTGTTGCGGAAGAGTGTCTCCAATATCAGGTTGAGACTAAGCCTAGGACAGAAACACCAAGCCCTAATAGCATTGAATTTAGGAACAATCAACCGTAATCTGAGATAGGCCATCAACTAGGAATTTCTCAAAACCCCGATAGGAGAATGGATATATGTGCTGACTTTCTTAGAAATCTTAAGATATCCGACTTCCCCTTTTCGTACGAACAGAGAAAAACCTTTGTGGAAATTGATAGGATGTTAAGATCTATCCGTAGTGATTATAATAGAACAAACGAGTTGTCATTAAAATCAGAGATAGATCTTTTAATGGATTTATTAGCCAGCACCGATTATTCGCCTGTTTCACAAACAAAGATAAATCTATATGTTGCGGCCCTGATTGATGAACTCGAATATTGGATAGAGAGAAACCCTATTTAAACCTGCCTCAATTTCTGTGGATATTCCATTCTTTGCTGATCTTGCTTCTTATTTAACTAACGAATTGCGAGTTATTTTTTCCTGAATCGACTGAGGAAGCTATTGAATCTGCTTTCTTTACAAAGAGAAAGGAGCTTCATATCCAGCTAATCCAGTTATTCCAACAGACCAGATTTCCATTTACAGCGCAACAAAAGATTTATATCAGGGAACTTTCGCAAGTGGTGCACACTACTCACGGAAACCCTGATTCTAACGAAGAAACGGAATTTCTACAAGTCTTAGGAAAATTTCTCTTTGATCTCTGTTATATAGACTCGGGATTCAGGGATGGTATTTCGAACCCAAAGAGGGTAAAACGAGAGTTTAACCATTTCGTTGATGCATTGCTGTTTGTCCCTTACTTAGGATCTAGAACGAACCGAGTCACTCTAATTGCTAGCGGAAATAACAATTAGATCACGAATAATCACACGAACAATCAATACGCAATCAATATCAAACGAACGTAATATTATTGCTTATAGTCGATCAGATTATAGAGAATTTCGACAAATTGCGTTTAGGGTTTCGTCAACCCTAAAACAGAAAACACAAATCGTTTTTATACAAAAACTGGCACCTGCGATGTCGCACGCTACGTCGCAGGCCCAAGCCCATGCGACGTCTGCTACGTCACAGGCTCAATACCTGACGTCGCCTGCGACGTAGTGCGCTACGTCGCAGGAGTCAGAAATGCTAATCTAAATACAAACTACGAGCTAGACCAACTGACAGACACCACACATGTACTAACAAACTCCCCCGTGTCTTCAGCTTGGTCTTCAAAAATCTTCTTTAAACCCAGCCCGCAGGAAACTGGCCGTCGGCATGAATTCCATTAGCTACGCAAACAGTAACAACATTGTAGAACTGCTGTGCTAATCGTCTGTTAAATTCATTCTTCTGACCAACTCGAATCCGATTATCATAGAGTTTTCTTAAATCTTTTTCATGAAAATTAATTAAACTCATCGGATCATACAGCCTAAACGTTGCTTGCTTCAAATTCCATATACCTCCAACTTCTGGCCACGGTTCAGAATCTGGAACGAAAGTAATAACCGCTTCGCCAGTCTGCGGATCAAGTTCCCATTTCACAAGTCTTCTCAGAAAATAATAAGGAACTGATTCCAGAGGTATCTCAGTCAAACATTTAGCCGACGAATAGTGAACTTTAACCAAAGGCTTCCTGGTGACTGGATCAATCTTTTTCTTCCACGTATACCGAGTTCCCAACGTCGGCTTCAATTTCGAATAAGTCTTCGATAATACTTCCCGACGTAGACATCTTTGAATGAACTCAGCATAATCATTCTCGAAAGGATTAATCAATTTAAGCTGAGCTAATCGATTAATCTCTCCTTTTGGCAACGTGCTCAATCTATCAAAACGCATCCTAAAATACTGAACTCCATCTTCTCTCTTGATCATAAACAAATTCCTTTGACACTTCCAGCTTTTAATAACACCGGTATAATTCCGACTAACCCGGTACACTTGACATTTCACTGGAATAGGAACTGGATTTCGTCCCTTAGGCCACCATTTCTTGTTTCTCTCTCTCTTTTCTTCAGCAGATAACTTCTTTGCTGCTGAGTCCGGTGCCTGTGTCTCTGAAGCTGGAGTTGCAGCAGAACTAGATTCTCCATGTCGCGCTTTATCAGGACTCTCGTCTTCACTTGAATCAGATTCAATAATAGGTGCACCATCATAAGTTTCCCCAGATTGTGCATCATCATATGTTTCATCTTCATTCAACTGCTCTTCTTCAATCGAGACATCCTCGTTCATCTCAAAAACATTCTCTGTCTCTTCCTCAGAGCCAACTCCACTAGCCATCCTTTGAATAAACGATAAGTCCGCGAATGAGTAATCAACTGCCAGCGGTCTTGGTTGACCTGGAATATCATCAACAGAGAAATAATCCAAAAGAGAAATATTTTCATTAACGTTTTCAATTACAGGGTTGGGATTTACAGACACAGGTTCACTTGACTCTAAAGTGGGTATCCCAGACCCAGACTCCCCCGAGGCAAGTAACCTGCCTTCCAAAACGTTTACCCTATTCTTCGTTTCCTCAAGCTCTTTAGATTGAACCTCGATCAAAGCAGCTTGTTCAGCAATCTTCTCGTCCTGAGCCTCCAGCTTTTGCTTCATCAGCTGCATATCTTCCATTATCTTTTGCATGAAAGCTGGAGTTGGTTGAATCTCAAAAACCTCCTGTTGCTGTGGATTGACTAGAGCTCGTGTTGACGAAGAGCGACGTACACGACGAGGCGGTTGATAAGTCTCATCAGCAGGATCATCCCCGTCGCGTGTACGTTTTCCAGTATCCCTTGGAGGTACATACTTGCGTCCTTGTCTGATTCGACGCTTAATCCTCAGATATCTGAATGAATCAGAAAGCCTGATACGTTCCATCTCAGAGGGATGCGGAACAGTACCATCAGAATGCTCAGGCGTCGGACCCCCATCCTGAGGTCCTACATTCGCAGTATCATCAGAATCTGAATTCTCAACCGTATCATGCGATGCTGGATTGTCCGAGTCAACGTGGCCGAACTGCTCAATGTTTTCCAGAAGAGCTTCCACGTTCTCCCCCGCAGCTTGAGCAGGAATGTGCTCCCCCGCAGCTTGAACTGGAATGTTCACAAACGGTTGCTGCGGTTGCTGAGGTGCTGGAACATCCATATACTGAGGATCTGGGGGCGGTACATAATTCTCGTCCACAATTGCACCAAATAAGGGAACATCCGTTGCTGCCGCAACCCCTTTCTCAAAACTTGCACAAATAGTGAAAATCCGACTCATCATCGGTGAAATCTTTAATAGCTGATCGGGATCACCCTGTGCCTGAAGATCTGGATGATGACGATTAATGTGCAACTGAACAAAACGTGGATATAAAATCCATTTCTGATCCCCAGCGTTCGCATTATCAACCATAGCCTTGAAGATAAATCCTGAGAAGTTGAACGGCTTGTTGTATACCAATGCTAACATAGCAGAAGCCAGACTTCGGCTCATACCATCCGTTCCACCTTTCCTATTCCCCAAACAAACGATAATCACGTGCATCAGATATCTCCAAACACGCGTGAGATTCGCTTTCCTGTACTGATCAGAGGGAATTCCTGGATATCCTATTCGTTGCATAGCTCCAGTAACAAAAATATGATCAAAACCGATAGGCATATCCGGCTGATCGTTGAGCTGTAAAAGTTCCCGAATGCTCTGTTCTGTAATAGTGATCTCCGTACCCAGAACAGTAGAGACCAATCGCCTAACGTCGTTTTCAGTAACGACAGTTGCGTTCCTCCAAAATGGGTTGATCAGATTTCCAAAAACCACCGTGGTATCGGAAATGACGTGAGATACCCTAGAACGTCTCAAAAATGCAATCATCTGACGATACGGTGCAGCTTTATCAGAAGTGTCAACCAGATAAGCAGTCGTATTGTGACGAGCTTCAAAAGTCAAAGCCATATCTGCAAAAACCGAAACATATTGCAACTCGAAAAGGGTTAGCAAAAAAAATTTACATTTTTTGGAAAAACCTTTATCAAAATTCCTGGAACTAGCGACGTAGCACCGTACGTCGCATAACACAGAGCGACGTAGAACTGTACGTCGCCTAAAATCAAAATAAATTGAAAAGCGACGTAAGCCCGTACGTCGCATAAAAGTCGAGCGACGTAAAGGGGGACGTCGCATTTTGCAATTTATTGTGAATTTAATCACATTAATTAAAATAGCGACGTAGAGTGCTACGTCGCATCGGACGTCGCATAAAAGGCGACGTAGGGAAGGGCGACGTAGGAATTAATTAATTGCTAATTAGAGCGACGTAGGCGACTACGTCGCATCGTACGTCGCACTAACGAACATTCATCCCCAACCCAGAAAACCTAATTGTCGAATTTATGGGTTTTCAAAATTGATCACACAATAAGGTGCGCCCTACGATGGTGATGGCGAAAACATAAGTTATAACCATTTTAACATCCAATTGACCATCGAATTCAAACCAAAACCAAAACCCTATTAACCCGTAACACATATATAGCGATTAAACATATAATACACGGTGAAAACAGGTAAATATGGTACCTAAGTGTGCGGAATAACGAGTATATGAAAACTATGTGAGTGAATCGGAACGAAAACAGCTACAAATCACGAAAAAACTCGAAGAATTGCTACGTCGCAAATCGCCGGTTGGTACGTCGCAGGCTACGTCGCACTTGAATAGTGAATACTGTGACGAGATACGTCGCAGTGGATACTATTTAAATCTAACCCTATGTGCGACGTAGGCTGGGACGTCGCAGGCGACGTAGAGCCGAACGTCGCAGGCGACGTAGAGCCGAACGTCGCATAAAACAGTTGTGATCCAAATTTGAATTTTTCAAACCGTTTACTCGTTATTTTTAGCAAATAATTTCCAAATAACTCGTGACTTGGGAAAATAACATAGAATAAAAATAAAATAAAATAACTAAACTAAAAAATCTTTTTGGTATTTTCTTTAATTTTACAAAAAATAAAAATAACTAACACTCTATTTTTGGTGACGGAGTTGTTTTGTCTGATTAAGGATCATATCGGAATAACATGCATTTATTAGGAATAGTAAGTGTTATTTCGATCATCAGTATATTTGTCCACTGTAAATTTACTTGGCACATTTAAAACACCTTTTATAAAAATTATTTCAAGACAATTATTGGTATTGTTTGTCCACCTAAACATGTTACATCCGTATTTGTGAGCTAACCTTTATTGTTAGAATGAATATTAATTTTGTGAAACCTATTATAGGATATACTGATAAACTTTAGTAAAACAAACACTGCATATTCACACAAGGTAGAGATTACAAGACCAAGTTTATCTCGGTTTTCTCGTAACATACACTTGATATTTATATTTAGGCATACATCAAACCGACTATGAAGATACTAGTGGCCCCAGATCTGTACTTAGTACAACAGAGGGTCCCTTAGTATGAACATAACAAGTTTGAGACTATTTGCATAACTAATGGATTCAGGTCTGTACGTGAGTACAACAATAGTCACCATTAGTTAGGCGAATAACCATATTATTACTATATGCCCATTTTACATTTACATAATTATGACAGTGTATGATAGTACTTCCATTTATCAATTAAGACTTATGTCATACATCAGATAACATTTTTCACAAAGTAATAGACAAGTTTTATCATTACATCTTACTCACTCACAAACCGGTGTGTAGCATGCCTACCAATACATCGTATGATGAATATAATTTAGATAAAAACTGTTTTAAGTGTGTCAGATAAACCTACTGACACATCCAAGATAAACCTTAAAATTCCATTTTGTGCATGTCACCCGATGTACTATCATATCCCAAGTTGTTTACAGACACAACTTCAACGTCTATTTTAAAAATGTAGCAACCTTGCGTTTTCTTTAATACTAAAGAGCATAAAGAGTGGCTGTTGCGAATTTTTTTTTTTTTTTTTTTTTTTTTTTTTTTTAAATGAATTTAAAAATAAAAAAAAATCCAAGTCACAAATCATTTCTTTGACTGAAAGAACCTTAAACCTATTAGATTGACCAGTTCAATGAAACGTGATCGCAAAAAGGCTTTTGTGAAAAGGTCCGCACACTGCTTAAGGGTCTCTATATGTACGACATCTATAAGGTGTTTCTCAAAGCAATCCCGTATGAAGTGGAACCTAAGTTCAATATGTTTGGTCTTAGAGTGCTGTACGGGATTGTGGGTGATAGATATAGCAGCTGTATTATCAATATAAATAGGAGTCATAGAGAGATTGAACCCGTAATCACGCAGTTGATGCTGAATCCAGAGAACCTGAGAACAGCAACTTGCAGCAGCAACATACTCGGCTTCAGCTGTAGAAATAGCAACCGCAGTCTGCTTTTTGCACTGCCAAGAAACTAAGCGTGATCCAAGGAACTGACATCCTCCAGTAGTTGACTTCATATCTATCTTGCAGCCACCAAGATCCGAATCCGAATAGGCAGTTAACTCGAAGTTTTTCTCGTTTGAATACCATAGACCCAGAGATGGCCTAAAAGCGAGATATCCAAAAATGCGTTTTACTGCCTTCATATGAGACACCTTCGGATTTGCTTGAAATCGTGAGCAGAGAGAAACGGCAAACACGATATCTGGTCTTGAGGCAGTCAGGTACATGAGAGAGCCTATCATTGATCGATAGTATTTCTCCTTGCAGTCTTCATCGTCCTCATTAGGTCCAAGATTGTGTCTTGCTTCAATTGGAGTGCCGAAGTGTTTACAGTTGAGCAATTCATATCGCTTTAACATGTCAGTGACATATTTTGACTGGTGAATATATATTCCACTATCAGATTGCTCAACCTGTAGCCCCAGAAAGAACGTGAGTTCCCCCATAGCACTCATTTCAAACTCAGATTTCATCAGTCCTTCAAAATCTTTGCACAACTGATCATTAGTTGATCCAAAGATTATGTCGTCCACATAGACCTGCACAAGTAACAAATCCGCTCCTTCCCTTTTGATGAAAAGCGTGCTATCAATCTGTCCTCTATCAAAACCATTCTTCAGTAAGTACGTGGCAAGTCGCTCATACCAAAGTCGAGGAGATTGATGAAGACCATACAAAGCTTTCTTCAGCTTGCAAACATGATTAGGATGCTTTGGGTCTTCAAAACCGGGAGGCTGACAGACATAGATCACTGCGTCAACATCTCCATATAGAAAAGCACACTTCACGTCAAGTTGATACACTCGGAATCCTTTAAAAGAAGCATAAGCTAGAAAAATCCGAATTGATTCCAAACGAGCAACAGGAGCGAAAACTTCATCATAGTCAATACCCTCTAATTGACTATATCCTTGAACTACCAGACGGGCTTTGTTTCGAATAACAGCCCCACGATCATCCATTTTGTTACGGAAAACCCAACGAGTACCCGTCAAGTGAGCACCCTTGGGTAGAGGAACAATTTCCCAAACATTCATCTTGTTTATTTGCTGTAGTTCCTCCTGCATAGCCTCGACCCAAGATGGATCCTTTAAGGCTTGATCAACCTTTTTCGGTTCAATTTGAGACAAATGACATGAATCAATATGAGCAATAAGTCCCAAAAGCTGCTGAGCTGAAGTCTGCTTTGTTTGCTGTCGTGTTTGAACAGATGCATGAGGATCACCAATGATATCATCAATGGGGTGATCCTTATGTATACGTGTTTCTGGTATGGCACCTGGCACAAGATCCACACCCAAATTGTTCAAATCTCCCTCAGTTTCAGGAGTAGCAGCAGACTCAGGAATGACTATCTCTTCTTCTTCTCCTTCATCTTCATGAGAAAATAAGTGAGAGTAGTTCATTGTTTCTTCCACTTCATCTTCTTCTTGAGGTTCCTCTAAAGGAGGCATATTTGGATCATATGGAAGCTCCTTTGTATAGTTGTAAACTGTTTTAGAAGGAGCTGCCGAAGATGATGGAGTAGGAGATGGTGTTGATGGTGGTGATTTGGTAGTTGTTTTCGGTTGTGTGGGTGTTGGTGAAGGAGTAGGTGTAGGTTGTGGAGGTGTAGGATTAGTCGGTGGAGGTGCGGGTGTTGCATTAGGAGATGGGTCGGATGGTTTATTAGTAACGGGTGTATCTTGAGAAATATCAAGCTCATGCAGTATAGAAACCAACTCTTCCGTTTCATCTTCTTCCGGAATATTGAAAGAGTTGAATAGGTTTCCATAGTTGAAAAACCAATCCGGACCCGTTCCTTGAGGAGGTTCCGTATACCTTAAACACTTCACTTCAAAATGCTCTTCGATCTGATTCGTTGATTTGTTGAAGACTCTTTTGTTCGGAGAGTTGACTGCATATCCAAGAAAAATCCCTTCAACAGCTTTATCACCAAACTTAGAGACCTTATCTTTTGTAATCATGATCAGGCATGGACACCCAAATGGTTCTAGGAACTGTAGATTTGGCTTACGGTTATTAAAAAGTTCATAACACGTTTTGTTCCTTTTCTTAACCGTGAGTACTCTGTTGAGAACATAACAGGCAGTATTAACTGCCTCAGCCCAGAATATGATTGGTAACTTGGAGTCAGCTAACATAGTCCGAGCTGTCTCGATTATTGTCCTGTTCTTCCTTTCTGCAACTCCATTCTGTTGTGGAGTCCTCGGAGCACTAAATTGATGCTCAATACCTCTTGTAGCACAAAACAATTCGAGAGTTGAGTTCTTGAACTCAGTTCCATTGTCACTTCGTATCCTTTTCACCTTCAAGTTGCACAGATTTGCCAACTTGTCCAACAAATACACCAGAATCTCAGGAGTTTCCCCTTTCGTGGTCAAAAAGTAAACCCACGAAAACCTTGAGTAGTCATCAGTAACTACCAAGCAGTAAGACCGACCACCAATGCTCTTTGTAGAAACTGGACCGAAAAGATCCATATGCAGTAGTTCCAATGGAGCATTTATGGAATTCACCTGCTTAGACTTATGGGACTTCTTACGTAACTTTCCTTTTTGGCAGGAGATACAGTCATCCTTTAGAGCAAATGACTGTTTCGGAACTCCTAGCACTAGATCATTTTTGGTCAAGAAATTCATTTTTCGGAAATGAATATGTCCCATTCGTCTGTGCCAAAGCAGTGAATCCTTTTCAGAAGCCTTAGACAAGAGACACGTATACTCGTTCGATGTCTCAACAGTTCTCATATTCAAAATGTAGGTGTCATCCTTTCTTGGTGCTCTCAGTAACACCCATTCTTCCGGAATGACATACCCAGGCTTCAGTATCACACACTCAGTCTTTGTGAACGCAGTTGTATAATCCTTATCACAAACCTGTGAAACACTTAGCAAGTTGTGCGTAAGCTGTTCCACGTAGTTCACATTTTCGAAACTAACATTGCCGTTAGTTAACGTTCCTCTTCCAGAAATAGTTCCCCCAGAATCTCCAGCAAAGGCAACATAACCTCCTGCATGTGGTTTAATATCCACAAGAAGAGATACATCGCCCGTCATATGTCGCGAGCAGCCGCTATCCAAATACCATTCGCTATCTTTAACGCGTTCTGACTGCTGCAACACATAAACAAAGGAGATTAGTGAGAAACGGTGACCCAAGCCTTTACAGACTTAGGTCGACCGTGGTCATCAACAATAATCACGTCAGATAGAATTTTATCTTTAAACAAATTAGAATTTTTATCTGATGTGTTATTGTTGACGACTGAAGAGTCAACATCAGACTCTTTACGTTTCCAAACTTTTGAAGATTCGGAAATGGTAATAGAAGTAATGTTGGGCTTTTGAAGTGGCAAAGGTTTTTGCTCAACATTACTTGGTTTCGAAACAGGCTTGGGAGAGTTTGAGTGACGCCTAGGTGGAGATTTAGAAAAAGAGTTTTTATAAACAGATGTCCTAGGCATCTCTCTCCCATATCGCTGATTTGACAGCTTTGGACATTCACGGATTAAATGTCCTTGTTTCTTGCAGTAGAAACAAGAACGAGTCTCAATAAACGGTTGAGGCTGAGGAATTACCACAGGATGTGGAGAAACATTTCTAGAACATGAACATTGAGTACACGTCTTAGAAGATGTTTGTTTTGGATGAGAGGTTGAAGTTGAAGGTTTATCATACGAAACATTTTCATTTACTGATTTTCTTTGCAAAATCTTTACAGGTGACTGTAAAGTTTGTTGTTTCGAGTTTAAAACCTTTGCTTTTCCTTTATTTGGTTGATCCTTAATTTCAGGTTCAACCTTTGAAATCACTTTTTCAGGTTTAAATGCAACCTTCTTAACCTCCGGATACTCCTGATCCGTAATGTCCTCAATCTCAACAATCTCCTCAACACTAACAGGAGATTCATTCTTTACTTCAACATTCTCCTTAACACTAACCGGAGATTCATGCACAGACTTAACAAACTTTGGCAAGGGGTACTCTGGCCGCATGGTTTTCTCCTTTGCCGGTTTGTTATGGTTGGTCTCTTTAGCATCTTTAGCTTTTAAACCATAGAGCTTGGACCAGTCAACTGGAATCTCTTCAAAGCCTTCCTTAACAGGCAGGGGACAACAAGTAGTAGGAGGAGGAACTGAGTTGTATCCCAATCCCTCATTCTTTTTCCCTTTAGTACCATGCTTGCTAAGGATTTCATTGAAGACAACTGTTGAGGAATTTGAACCTAAGATTTTACTCTTATAATTCTCATACTCAGCTTTTAAATCTGTAAGTTCTTTATTTAAAAGTTCAATTTCAACAAGTTAGCTTTTAATGGCATCTTCTTGACTAAAAACCTTAGATTTATATTTTTGAGTATCTAACCGATGAGCCTCAAGATGATTTTCATAAAGTTTCTCATTAGCTTTTAAAAAATTATTTGAGTCGGTTAGTTTTTCATTCTTTTTCCTCAATTCAGCTGTCTCTGTCTGATATGCCTTTAAAGATTCAGTTAACTTTATGCATGAAATACAATTTAACGGTTCATCATGTACCTCATTCACAATGTGAGCCATCAGACACTGTTGGTAATGCTGGGAGACAGGCGTCCAATCTTGACTTGTAGGCTCAAAAGCAATCAGGGCATTATCAGCAATCCCTCTCTTGGTAACTTCCGTTTCTTTGGCCTTTGGAGGAGTAGACGGTGTTGTAAATCCCGATGCTGGCATTTTGGATTTCTCGCACTCCCTGGCGAAGTGACCCAAATTTTGACAATTGTAACATCGGACCTTACTCTTGTCAAATCCAAAGCCAGTCTTTCCATCACCCTCCAAGCTTTTACGCCCTGTCCTCTGCAAAAACTTCTGAATTCTGCGGGTGATCATTGCCACATTCCAAGTCAAATCCATTTGCTCCAGATCGTCTTCATCAAGCTGAGCATAGTCCTCCTTAGTCAACTCCAAAGTTAGATTCGGTTGAGTAACCAAATCCTTGTAAGAGCTTAAGAAAGCTGTGTAGATTGCAGCTTGCTCCTGAATAGCAGGTGAGACTTGAACCTGTTGTTGATTTGAAGAAGGTCCAGTCATAAAAACCGAATGAATCCCATCAGAAGAAGAAGAATTCGATGAAGCATTTGTATTTGATGCAAAGGCAACTCCAGATCCATAAGTCTTTCCAGAGTTGATCTGAACACCATACACACTAGGATTCTGAACAGCAGAACCAGACCTAGTTTCTTTCTTCTTAATCTCCATAGCGTGAGCTTGAAGATCTCCTATCAACGTATCCAAAGACATGTTTCCAAGTTCTTCATTTTCCTTTAAAAATTGAACTTTAACATCCCAAGAACTCGGCAACACATCCAGCAGCTTCTTATTTACTTCAATTGAAGGAAAAGTATAACCTCCTTCAAACAGCTCACCAACTAACCGTGAGTACCTTGTGAATAAAGAAGTCATGTCTTCATTAGGAAGGATGTCAAAGATATCGTACTGTTTCTTAATCAGTTCGAGCTTGGCTTCCTTATACTTGTCATTTCCTCCACAACGAGTTTCAATTGCCTTCCACAAATCAAAGGCTGTTTCATGGGTTCTGAACAGCCATAGAACATCCTTGGTTAAACACATTTTGATCATTGAAAAAGTCTTTCTTTCAGTATCAAAATCTTTCTTCTCTTCGGGAGACATAGCTTTATAGGTCTTAGCAGGACGAATATTACGGTATTCCCCATCAGCTAAAGGAGCTACATAACGCTCACGTAATGGTCCCCATAATTCTGGACAATGAAAGTCAATATATTGCTCAACTCGGTCTCTCCAGTATACGTAATCCATGTCCACAGTAAATAGTGGAGGTTTATTACTTGAACCTATATCATTACTTTGTTTAATCATCTCCCTAAGTCCTCTAATATCCTCTTTATCAGCTGCCATTGTAAATACTTAAACGAAAAATCAAACTTCTGATCTTAGCGACGTAGAGAGGTACGTCGCACAAAGAATATGCGACGTAGACGGGTACGTCGCAAAAAGAATATGCGACGTAGATGAGTACGTCGCAAAAAGCAAATGATTCAATTAAGAATCAGAAAGTGCGACGTAGAGAGGTACGTCGCAGAATCAGGCTACGTCGCAACGCAGCGTCACAGAAGACTAATTAAAGTCAAAATAGCGACGTAGAGAGGTACGTCGCAACGGTACGTCGCACGAACTAATTAAAGTTCAAAAACACTACGTCGCACGCGACGTCGCAGCTTACGTCGCTTTGCTACGTCGCAAAACGTGCTGAGCAGCGGCCAAAAACCCTAAAAACGAATTTTTAAACCTAAAACCAAAACCACGAATGTCGAACGACTGAAACCTTCAAGAATCCCAATAATACTGATCGAAAACCTGTAAAAACACAAAACAAACGTAATAAACACGAAAACTCACGAATATCACGTTCTTTTATATCCCAAACTCGATCCAAATCGCCAAAACGAGCACTTTCTGCTCTGATACCAGTTGTTTGTCCCTTACTTAGGATCTAGAACGAACCGAGTCACTCTAATTGCTAGCGGAAATAACAATTAGATCACGAATAATCACACGAACAATCAATACGCAATCAATATCAAACGAACGTAATATTATTGCTTATAGTCGATCAGATTATAGAGAATTTCGACAAATTGCGTTTAGGGTTTCGTCAACCCTAAAACAGAAAACACAAATCGTTTTTATACAAAAACTGGCACCTGCGACGTCGCACGCTACGTCGCAGGCCCAAGCCCATGCGACGTCTGCTACGTCGCAGGCTCAATACCTGACGTCGCCTGCGACGTAGTGCGCTACGTCGCAGGAGTCAGAAATGCTAATCTAAATACAAACTACGAGCTAGACCAACTGACAGACACCACACATGTACTAACAATTGCTACAACTCGGTCAGGTAGAAAGAGAATTCTTAACTGAATTTGAGCGATACTATATTAATCCTGCCGACTTAATTTACAATGTCATCTGAGCTCGTAGAGGTACGTTTATCTCTCGCCACACCTTATCTTTGTCTAAAGCTTCAAACGTATCCAAAAGTGTCGTCTCGGACACTATCCGGTAAAACAGTAAGTCTGATATGGACGAGCTTTCGTCTTTAACAAAGTGCTCTTGGGAGGCACCCCAAGCCTATCTAGGTTAATTAATATTAGTTAGTATTAATTTTAGTTTAAATTAATTTTTCGTTTCAAAGCTTTCGTTTAAAAATCAAGAAAACGTCCTTTAAACTTTAAACTCGCGCGATTTGCGTAAGTTCGAACTTTTCAGAAAAATTTGACAAAGTTTTAATTTTAAAATTTTGGTAAATTAATTATGATTTGTTTTAAAGTTTAAAGTACACAAAAATATTATTTCGTTTTTAAATAAACTCGTTTCAGTTTAAACGCAAAGAACTTTCCGCGCGCAATTTAAAACACAATTTTAATTCGCGAAATTTTTTTATAAAGATTCGTATTTACTTTTGGTTACCTTATTAAAAATCTTAAAACCTTTCGAAAACCAATCGTACGTATCGTATCTTTCGCGTTTTAAATCAAAACGTATTTAAACCAAGAAGAAGGGACTCACTACCAAACAAAAAGTCAATTTTGGTCAATTTTTTCTCCCCCTTCTTCCCCAAAACCCACGGCCTCCATCTCCATTTCTAAAACCTCCATTTCTCCACCATTTTTGATGATTTAAAGCTTCAAGTTCTTCATTTTATCATCTCTCTTGCATACATAATATCATTTCATCACTTGCAAGGTAATTCCTAACTCAAATCTTTAAATTTCATTAACTTTTTAAAAGTTAGGGTTTCAACTTTTGATCTATGAAATTCATGGTGAAATCTTGTGATTTATGGTTCAAAAGTGTTCTTGCATAGTTGCTTAACATGATTACATGCTTGATTGAGTAGATTACTCGATAATTTGTGACTTTGATCTTCAAGTGTTGACTTTAAGTGGTCAAAGTTGCTTGATTTGTTGACTTTTGATAACTAGTAGCTCATTTTGACTTGTTTTGATTAATTCATGCTTAGTATGACTTGATAAACATGTTTATATGATTGCTAGTTCATTTTGAATGATCCTTAGAATTATTGAAACTTAAAGTAAGCATGTTGTGATTAGAATTAACCAAGTATCATACTTTATTTTAAATCTTCAATTTTTAAATGGTGCTTAAGTTAATTAAATCATGGCAAGTTTCTTAGATTTTCAATAAATTCTTAGTTAGCTTTTTGTCCTTGATTATTTTAATTATTCACCACCTTAATTAATAAAGCGTTGAATATTTTTAATATGACCATCACACGTAAGCTACCGTCATCGATATCGTGTAAAAAGTCACATTTTTACTACCGATATCTCTCTTATTCTGGAGCAATACTTGGCATTTGGACTCAAACAATACACAAATTAGTGATAATATGTTAAGAAGACCAAAACGAAGGTTGCACGATAAAAATCAAGCAAAACGGCCGAGAAACGAAGATTCCACACACGTTTGAAGATTCAAGGCATCAAAACGAGATTTCAAGACTAAAGTACCCTTCACCAACATCCATTCTATCCAATATGTTCATTTTTAAAATACGAATCCAACAGAAGAAGAATTAACTAAAACGGACAAAAAACGAAGATTCTACGCCCGCCGGAAGATCCAAATGATTCGTACGCGATATCTGGAGTTAAGGACCTCATTTTAGGGCCTATCTTATGTCAAAATCTTCAATTTTGAATTACGAATCCAACAAAAAAAGAATCGACGCAAACGGACGCTTAACGAAGAAAACACGTACGAATCGAGAAATGAAGCAAAAGACGGCGAACCGGGGCGGGGGTGGGCCACCCGCCGCCGGCCACCACACCACCGCTGCCGGCCACACCAAGGCCGCCGCCGGCCAACCTGTACCCGCCTCGGTTTCCGTTTTTGGCAACTTTTGATACCTGGTGCGCCTACTTTTCGTGTTGTACAGTACCCGGTGCGCCTACTTTTCGTGTTGTACAGTACCCGGTGCACCCTTTTGGCTACCTTTTACTAACATGCACCTCTTGATGCTAATGTGAGCCAAAGCTCACCTATAACTAGGAGGCTTAGGTTTCATTTGTAAGAGACCTTGAAAAACACCTAGAATACACTTTGTAATACATTTTCTCACCATCCACTCTTTTCTTTCTTTATTGTAATACTTCCTTAGTTAATTAGAATAGCTAATTAACTAATCAAGGAAGATTTGTACGGAGGTGCTCCGGGACGAATTTGTAGCTACGAGTTATTGTATTTCGTTATCAGGTTTTAATCTATCTTTCATATTTAATTATGTTCGCACTTTCTTTAATAAATTTAAATATGTATGCTAGAATTGCCATGATTAGTTAAATAACTCAATTGTCTGCTATGATAGTCGTTTAGGAAAGATTTAAATATGTGATCATGTCGTATGTTATAAGATTGCGAGTGCTTTATATCATGAATGGATGTAGGAATTGAATCTTTATTGTTTATCTGCCCAACTCATGTTGTGACTAAAACCTTATCCAAAAATGAACGTAGCTAACTCATAAGGTATAGGTCACTTAGTTATACTATGTTTGATTGAATCATTGAACTCGGCATGGCCGGTGTTCTCTAGACCAAATTAGGATCCAAGAGACACGGAATATGGGAATAGAGGTAGATTAAGATTTAATTCAGACAGACGGTATTTTTGAGAGAACTTTCGGAATATCCTCGATTTAATTAATACACTTGTATGCTTAGGTTTAACTATTGTCTTGATTGTCTTATTGCATGTTCTCGTTTGATTGTTGCCTTAGGATTATCGTACTAGTAAAGTATACCTAGCCTTAATTATTGTGAAATAACATGACGGCCCCTATTCGACTGTTCTTCGATATAGTACTGGAAATGCTTATGGCAAAGTACAAACGTATGGAAGTCGAGAACGACCGAAGGTAGTTGTGTTATGAATCAATTAACAAATGTATTACTTAAATTTCTATTTGTAATATAAATCACCCCTGTCTTGTTGCATACTTGAGTAATGTTGATAATTCATACGAATAAGTGATGACATCTTATCTGACCGCTTAGACCAGTTCTTCCAACTTATTCGGACGAGGGTAAAACCCGTTTACAAGATTGTTTATTCAACAAACTGTGCCATGATTCGGACATCTATGACGACCGAGATTGGGGAATAGGATTCGAGATTAACTGTCAGATGATATGGACATGCATTTGAGAGAACTTTTGGTGTATGTTTTAATATATTCTGCAACCCACGTGACATTCTATTTGCCTGATTGTGGACACCTCCGCGTTATCCCGATAGTAGGATTGTAGCAATAACTCACATTAACTTATGAACTTATCCTCATTAGAACTCTTCACGCTTTAATATCACCTAAACTACTTCATAGTAGACAATCGCTTTAACTGTTGAACGCCCAAAGTAACCTCCATCTCCATTTCTGACTTAATTTAGTTTAATCTTAGAATAGAAAACCCAAAACCTAAACCAACTCTCTTTCGCCCTAGCTAAATTCATAAAAGTTTCTAAATTCCCCTAGTTTCAATTCGTCGTGCTTTGAAGAACGATCCTAGGTCATACTTATCCTTTGCTAGCCCTTAGATTAGCAATAGTAGTAACCCTAGGCCCTAGCCTTATAAATTTAAAACCCACTGTTGTAACCGGATAGTTATCGTTAACGACACCGACCTATCAGGACGCAACAAGCTTTTTGGCGTCGCTGCCGGGGAGCGTCGGCGACCGATTTTAGGAAGTTTAGTGACTCTAGTATTTAGCGATCCTTTTGAAAGATTAACATCGATCAAAAGTTACCTTTTTGCTCTTAGGATTAGTTTAGATTAGTTTTATTTTATTAACCAACCATGTCAACCCCTTATTTTGATTTAACCAACCATACGCCAAGTGGATCATTAACCCAACTTTTGGCCATTCCTTCACCAACAAACCAGTTACATTCCTCAAAACAACTTTTATCTGATTTTATACTAGAACAAAATGCTATAAACAAAAGGATAGCCGGATTTCAAGACAACATTGATGCCATGATAAAAATTTCTGACAAATTAATTTCTAACATGGAGTCTATTTTGGAAAACTTGAATTTTATTGAGGAAAGTACGTCGGCAACTATCATTCAACCCAATGATGTGTTAATCGTCACAAGGGGAGGAAAAATAACCAAAATTGATCCACCACCACCAGATAATACACCCGAAAACACTTCTTCGCCTACACCTACACCGAGTGAACATGTGTCCATTGACATCCCCGTCACAACACCTGACCCATCACCAACCAAAACTCCGGATAATGTACCTCGCACGAGAATACCTTATCCCGGTAGACTTAAAAAGGAAAAGCAAGAAGCTCAATTCGGTAAATATCTGGAAATGTTTAAAAGCTTGCACTTGAATGTTAGACTATTAGATGCTTTAGTAGAAATGCCCACATGTGCCAAATTCTTTAAAGAACTTCTTTCAAACAAAGAGAAACTTAGGCAAATAGTTAGTTTACCCTTAGATGCTGAATGCTCTTTAATTGTACAACATGGTCTTCCACCTAAGTTAGGAGACACTGGACGTTTTACAATACCTTGTTTTCTCCAAGATATCCAAATTAGTAATGCCTTAGCTGACCTAGGTTCTAGTGTTAATCTTATTCCTTATTCCCTCTATAAGAAATTAGGATTAGGTAACCTACTGCCTACTCGTATGACCATCCAATTAGCAGACAGATCAGTTAAACTCCCTCGAGGAATTGCTGAAGATGTCATGGTCAAGGTCGATAAGTTCGTCTTTACAGTGGACTTCATCATCATGGATATAGAGGAAGACACCCACATCCCACTCATCCTTGGCAGACCTTTCTTAAATACTGCCAAGGCCGTAATCGACGTAAACGAAAAATCTTTAAAACTAAGAGTCGGGAAAGAGGAGGTCACCTTTAATGTTGATCGATTAATGAAGCAACCTCTGGAAGAGGACCTTGGTTTGTGCGATACTATGCAGGACATTTTTGATGAACATCTCCACGAAGTGTTGGCACTATCCACCCAGAACCCGATACCTACCACGGTAGTCACCATTCGAAGATTATATAACGAGGATCCTGGGCTGTAGTCCGCAATCACTTTGCCAGCAAAGTCTGAAGAACTACTATTTCCCTTGTTTGAAAAGAAGCCTTCTTGCCCCAATGGAAAAACGATAGCTGTCCCGTTGGGATGCGGTACACCGATACCTTGGCTAAAAAGAGATACATCCAAACTCAATAACCCGAATCCAACTCCTTCAATTAAAGAAATCCTGGATTCATTCAAAGGGATGGGTATTGACCCACCACCGTTAAAACACCAATTAATCAGCAAACCCGAACCACTATCACTTCCAAACCCTGAATTAACCATAAACCAATCCTCGACCGCTCAATTTCAAGAATTCCAATTCACCGACGATGGAGAATTTATTCTCACCCGAAATGACGAAGTGTCCTCATCATCGGTCAACAAATACGAGCTAAAGACAAACGAAGTTTCAAACCAAACCGAATGGGTCGAAATAGCATCAATCTCTACATCCGAACCTGAGATAGACGAGGCACCCTTCCAAGCTGAATATGAGAAGCTGAATAGAGACGAAATAGCTAGAATGAAGCCGTCTATTGACGAACCACCAAACTTGGAATTAAAGGAATTACCACCTCACCTTGAATACGCTTACCTCCAAGGAACCTCTCAACTCCCGGTGATAATCTCAAAAGAGTTAAAACCAAAAGAGAAAGCTCAGCTAGTTGATGTGTTGAAATCACACAAGAAGGCAATCGCATGGAAAATTTCTGATATACAAGGAATTAGTCCTAACTATTGCACACATAAGATCCTAATGGAGAACGATTTCAAACCATCCGTTCAAAGGCAGAGACGAGTAAATCCTAAGATTCAAGACGTAGTAAAACAAGAGGTTATCAAACTCTTGGATGTTGGACTAATATACCCAATATCTGACTCACCTTGGGTTAGCCCTGTTCAAGTCGTCCCAAAGAAAGGAGGAATGACGGTCATTACAAACGAAGAAAATGAGCTTATACCAACTCGGACAGTTACCGGTTGGAGGGTTTGCATCGATTACCGGAAGTTAAATGAAGCAACTCGCAAGGATCACTTTCCACTTCCATTTATTGACCAAATGCTCGAGAGGCTGTCGGGAAACGAATTCTACTGTTTCCTTGATGGTTTCTCCGGGTATTTCCAAATCCCGATCGATCCAAAAGACCAGGAGAAGACGACGTTTACATGCCCTTATGGAACATTCGCATATCGACGAATGCCGTTTGGATTATGCAACGTGCCTGCAACATTTCAGAGATGCATGGTTGCAATCTTTCACGACGTGATTGAACAATGCATGGAAGTCTTTATGGATGACTTCTCGGTCTTCGGAGACTCTTTCGCATCATGTTTATCCAACCTCGATAGGATGCTCGCCAAGTGTGAAGAATCGAATCTCGTCTTGAATTGGGAAAAATGTCACTTTATGGTAAAGGAAGGGATAGTCTTAGGACATAGAATATCAAAGTCAGGAATCGAAGTAGACAAAGCCAAAGTTGAAACCATTGCGAAACTTCCACCACCCACCAACGTTAAAGCCATTCGAAGTTTTCTAGGTCACGTTGGGTTCTACCGTCATTTTATCAAGGACTTTTCCAAGATCTCTCGACCTATCACCCACCTGTTAGGAAAAGACATCAAATTCGTATTTGACGAAAGCTGTATGAAAGCCTTCGACTACCTAAAGAAAGAACTAACCAACGCACCAATCATGGTCGCTCCGGACTGGAGCCTTCCATTTGAAATCATGTGCGACACAAGCGACTTCGCTGTAGGGGCAGTTCTCGGGCAACGGAAGGATAATCATTTTCGGCCAATCTACTACGCTAGCAAAACTCTCACAGATACTCAAGAGAATTATACGACCACCGAAAAGGAGCTACTGGCTGTAGTATTCGCCTTTGATAAATTTCGATCCTACCTGATATTGTCAAAGACAATAGTGTACACGGATCACTCAGCTCTTAAATACCTCTTCAAGAAGCAAGATGCAAAACCAAGACTGTTACGATGGATTCTACTCCTACAAGAATTTGACATTGAGATAAAAGATAAAAAGGGAGCAGAGAATGTCGCCGCAGACCATCTGAGTCGACTTGAAAATCCATCAATGGAACAACTTGCAGAAGGGGACATCAAAGATCGATTTCCAGAAGAGCAGTTAATGAGTTTAGGAGAGCAATTGCAAGGATCACAATTCACGGACGATCCTTGGTTTGCAGACATAACCAATTTCGTAGTTGGAGGGATCACAAGGAAAGGAATGCCGTCATCACGAAGACAAAAGTTCTTCCGCGATGTCAAGCACTACTTCTAGGATGATCTATATTTGTTTAAGGTATGTCCCGACCAGATTATAAGAAGATGTGTCGATGGAAAGGAAGCCGAACACATCCTCCATCAAAGCCATCACGGACCCACCGGAGGGCATCACGCAGCCAATTTGACAGCAAAGAAAGTATACGACTCAGGATTCTATTGGCCAACTATTTTCAGAGACGCACAAGACTTGGTGAAACGCTGCGATATTCGCCAAAGGTTTGGAAATATCACAACGCATAACGAAATGCCGTTAACGAATATCCAAGCATGTGAAATATTCGATATATGGGGATTAGACTTCATGGGACCTTTTCCGAAATCCTACGGAAAGGAATACATTCTAGTAGCTGTAGACTACGTATCCAGATGGGCCGAAGCTCAAGCCTTCCCAACGAATGACTCGAGAGTCGTAACAAAGTTCTTAAAACAGCTATTCTATCGGTTTGGAACTCCTCGAGCGATCATCAGTGACCGCGGCACACACTTTAGCAATACTCAGTTCATGAAGATATTGCAACAATATGGTGTTACCCATAAGACATCTACGGCCTACCACCCGCAGACAAATGGGCAAGCAGAAATAACAAACCGAGCACTAAAAAGAATTTTGGAACGAACAGTTGGTCAACACAAGGAAAACTGGGCAGACAAGCTAGATGATGCGTTATGGGCATTCCGGACAGCCTACAAAACACCATTAGGAACAACCCCCTATAGGCTCGTATATGGAAAGGCATGTCATCTTCCGATCGAACTCGAATACAAAGCTTACTGGGCACTAAAGAATTGCAGCTTAGATCCCACAGTAACGGAAGCGCACCGGAAAATGCAACTAAATGAGTTAGGAGAACTAAGAGATCAAGCATACGAGAGCTCCTACAAGTTCAAGGAAAGAACTAAGTTGCTCCACGATGCAAAACTACGCCCCACACGCTTCAATCCAGGTGATAAAGTTCTACTCTTCAACTCTCGATTTAAGAAATTTTCGGGTAAATTCAAAACGAGGTGGAGCGGCCCATTTACAATCTCTAAGGTTTTTCCTTATGGCGCCATTGAACTCGAGGCTCCAGACGGAAATTTCAAGGTAAACGGTCATCGTTTAAAACATTACGTACAAGACTTTCCCCCATACGAGGAACTCTACGGTTGCAAAGCACCCTGACAAACACTTAAAGGTATAAGAGTCAAGCTACGAGACTCGATAAACAAAGCGCTCTTGGGAGGCACCCCAAGCCTATCTTATGTTTTCAGCATTGATTTTATCTTACTGTTGTGTTTAAGCTAATCCGATTTTCTATGCAGTACCTCACCTTATGAAGGACTAATGATCTTAGACCATTTATATTTTGCAGGATGAGTTTGCCGTCAGACAGAGCACGAGCCCCCAGTCAGAGACGCTCGTGTACCATGCATCACTCTCGGAGTTCATCACTGGGCAGTAGCATGAGGACTGTCAGGGGATCCTAGTCACCATCCCCTAGTCTGGATGAGATTTCGGCAGACTTGATGGAAGTGTACGTTCAGGAGTCATTCCTGTTACGTCCCATCCATTTTAGGTTACCGCCATCTCACCAACCAGCGGGACAGACCGCAGGGACCTCTAGAGTACCCATATTTAAGCATGGGGTTACTACTGCGCACCCTGCTGTCACTTGGTCTATACTGAGAGCCCTTGAGGTCCAGCACACCGCCATCTCTGAGATCCGTACTACCCTGGGCCTTACCTCTACACCTGTGTGCTCCTTTCAGATGGGACCTGATCCCGCTCCGCACATTCCACCATGGGATTTATTCCCATCTTGGAGCTTGACTGCGTAGGACCACCCCACTTTTATGGCCCCACTAGAGGAAGAAGCTTCTGTAGTGGACGCTTGGATCCAGGATCCAGAGAGTGATGTTGCATCACCTGTGTACACCATCGAGGAGTCAGCATCTCCTACATCGATCGTGGAAAACATGATCTTTATGGATGATGACTTCACTGACTGGGAGGCACTCTATGCTGACATGGATTAGCCATTTTTAGTTTTATTTATGTATTGACATGTGTTAACATTTGTGTTTTACTAAGGGTGTGTACTATGCAGAATTTGGAGTAGGATTTATGGAACAAGTTCATTTTTAATGAGCCTGGTCCATTTCCAGCGAATTCACACACGTGAACCTGGTCCATTAAATCCAGTGGCATCACACGCATCACAAGGAAGTGTCTCTTCTAACCTTACTTTGCTTGAACCACACAAAAAATTTAAGAAAAACTCTAAGTGTGGGATTATTACTCACAAATAGAGAATAACTTTGAAAATATTGACCCGTATTGAAAATCTAAGTGTGGGATTAACCTAACTTAGAAATAGAGAACATTAGGGACAATGTTCTTTTAAGTGTGGGATAGCAGTAGTATTCACTACTGTATTGCAACATAAACTTTTGATCAAACTTTTTAACAAACTCATATTTTTAGCAAAATTTTCAAAATTTTTAATCATGGGAAGCCCAAAAAGGGTATTTTTCGGTCAACAAAAATTCAAAAGGCTTGGCAAATTGACCACGACGAGCAAAACTCTTTGATAACTTTCAAACTAAGTTTCAAACAAGCAATCGCATGACTAGGCACAAAACCACCAAAAATGAGTGAGGAATCTTGAGCCATATAAAAGCATTCACATTTAATGCTTCACTTTTTCGTTTGTGAGTGTGCCGTTATATGCCTTCTCAAGATAGAACTTGTTCGGAGAATGCATTTCAAAATTACAAAAATTAGCGTCATACGTGACGAAGGTGCAATTAGAGGATTTTGACATTCCCTAGGACAAAACCCTCTCGTAAAGCCCCCGTTTTCAAGCCTAACCCTGCCAATGTCCATTTTCGGCATTGAAGATCATTTAGAAAACCTGTTGAGCCTTAGCCTTTTCGTTTCAGATACTCACTTCAAGAACCAATCCTTTCTTTACATCTCTTGGCCATAGCCTAAGTTTCTGTTATGTCAGCAACATCACTGTAAGAAACATACTTCTAGAAGGAATCCCGAAGGGAAAAGAATATCATCCATGAAAGGATTCCAAAGAAAGCACGAACAAAGCTGCCAAAGAAATCAAAGAGCTAAAAACCCAAGGATCATTTAAAGCCGAGGGAAAAGTTCTTCAAAGAAGAAAAAGCTAAAAAAGAGGTATCATCTAAAACATCCAAGGCAAGTCATAACTCTTAGGCTATATTAAACCCCCAAATTAAACCATCTACCAAAACTCTTGTTCCATACATCATCTTCACCCTTTTGCGAATGTCTAGGGATAATTAGCACCGTCCTCAATTAGGTATTATAGATTTGATTCTCGATCAAGCTTATGACAACGGAGGAGCTACATGACTGGCCCCTGAGTGAATTTGAAGTTAGGAAACCCGATACACTTGAGTGAATTGAGTGACCACCTGTGAGGGCCCTAGTCATGTATATCTTACATTATGAAGATTGAAAAGAAAGCTTGTTAGAACCAAAAGTTTGAGGGAACATCAAGGGATGGAACCTCATCCGAAATCTTTCTACCAAACCTGCAGGAATCAAAGTTCTCCGGAATATGAAGACACCCTTTCAGCCTTTCACAACTTGCTCAAGGTTTGCTTGAGGACAAGCAAAACTCTAAGTGTGGGATACTTGATATCGTGTAAAAAGTCACGTTTTTACTACCGATATCTCTCTCATTCTGGAGCAATACTTGGCATTTGGACTCAAACAATGCACAAATCAGTGATAATATGTTAAGAAGACCAAAACGAAGGTTGCACAATAAAAATCAAGCAAAACGGCCGAGAAACGAAGATTCCACACACGTTTGAAGATTCAAGGCATCAAAATGAGATTTCAAGACTAAAGTACCCTTCACCAACATCCATTCTATCCAAGATGTTTTTTTTTTAAATACGAATCCAACAGAAGAAGAATCAACTAAAACGGACAAAAAACGAAGATTCTACGCCCGCCGGAAGATCCAAATGATTCGTACGCGATATCTGGAGTTAAGGACCTCATTTTAGGGCCTATCTTATGTCAAAATCTTCAATTTTGAATTACGAATCCAACAAAAAAAGAATCGGCGCAAACGGACGCTTAACGAAAAAACACGTACGAATCGAGAAATGAAGCAAAAGACGGCGAACCGGGGCGGGGGTGGGCCACCCGCCGCCGGCCACCACACCACCGCTGCCGGCCACACCAAGGCCGCCGCCGGCCACCCTGTACCTGCCTCGGTTTCCGTTTTTGGCAACTTTTAATACCTGGTGCGCCTACTTTTCGTGTTGTACAGTACCCGGTGCGCCTACTTTTCCTGTTGTACAGTACCCGGTGCACCCTTTCGGCTACCTTTTACTAACATGCACCTCTTGATGCTAATGTGAGCCAAAGCTCACCTATAACTAGGAGGCTTAGATTTCATTTGTAAGAGACCTTGAAAAACACCTAGAATACACTTTGTAATACATTTTCTCACCATCCACTCTTTTCTTTCTTTATTGTAATACTTCCTTAGTTAATTAGACTAGCTAATTAACTAATCAAGGAAGATTTGTACGGAGGTGCTCCGGGACGCATTTGTAGCTACGAGTTATTGTATTTCGTTATCAGGTTTTAATCTATCTTTCATATTTAATTTTGTTCGCACTTTCTTTAATAAATTTAAATATGTATGCTAGAATTGCCATGATTAGTTAAATAACTCAATTGTCTGCTATGATAGTCGTTTAGGAAAGATTTAAATATGTGATCATGTTGTATGTTATAAGATTGCGAGTGCTTTATATCGTGAATGGATGTAGGAATTGAATCTTTATTGTTTATCTGCCCAACTCATGTTGTGACTAAAACCTTATCCAAAAATGAACGTAGCTAACTCATAGGGTATAAGTCACTTAGTTATACTATGTTTGATTGAATCATTGAACTCGGCATGGCCGGTGTTCTCTACCCAAATTAGGATCCAAGAGACACGGAATATGGGAATAGAGGTAGATTAAGATTTAATTCAGACAGACGGTATTTTTGAGACAACTTTCGGAATATCCTCGATTTAATTAATACACTTGTATGCTTAGGTTTAACTATTGTCTTGATTGTCTTATTGCATGTTCTTGTTTGATTGTTGCCTTAGGATTATCGTACTAGTAAAATACACCTAGCCTTAATTATTGTGAAATAACATGACGGCCCATATTCGACTGTTCTTCGATATAGTACTGGAAATGCTTATGGCAAAGTACAAACGTATGGAAGTCGAGAACGACCGAAGGTAGTTGTGTTATGAATCAATTAACAAATGTATTACTTAAATTTCTATTTGTAATATAAATCACCCCTGTCTTGTTGCATACTTGAGTAATGTTGATAATTCATACGAATAAGTGATGACATCTTATCTGACCGCTTAGACCAGTTCTTCCAACTTATTCCGACGAGGGTAAAACCCGTTTACAAGATTGTTTATTCAACAAACTGTGCCATGATTCGGACATCTATGACGATCGAGATTGGGGATTAGGATTCGAGATTAATTGTCAGATGATATGGACATGCATTTGAGAGAACTTTCGGTGTATGTTTTAATATATTCTGCAACCCACGTGACATTCTATTTGCCTGATTGCGGACACCTCCGCGTTAGCCCGATAGTAGGATTGTAGCAATAACTCACATTAACTTATGAACTTATCCTCATTAGAACTCTTCACGCTTTAATATCACCTGAACCACTTCATAGTAGACAATCGCTTTAACTGCTGAACGCCCGAAGTAACCTCCATCTCCATTTCTGACTTAATTTAGTTTAATCTTAGAATAGAAAACCCAAAACCTAAACCAACTCTCTTTCGCCCTAGCTAAATTCATAAAAGTTTCTAAATTCCCCTAGTTTCAATTCGTCGTGCTTTGAAGAACGATCATAGGTCATACTTATCCTTTGCTAGCCCTTAGATTAGCAATAGTAGTAACCCTAGGCCCCAGCCTTATAAATTTAAAACCCACTGTTGTAACCGGATAGTTATCGTTAACGACACCGACCTATCAGGACGCAACAATCATTCATTTATCAAAATCTTTAAATCTTGCAAAATTGTCAAAAGTAACTGAATAAGTTTATACGTGTCTTTAACCACATGGTATTTGCATGAATATATTAGTTTATGCTCTTTTTGGTTTACTTGATATATTTGAGGTAATTACATGGTTTTTACAAACCTCATGCTCACTTAGATTAAGTTGCCATGAATGAAAGTAAGAATATTTGCTAGTTGTTTGAAATGATGAGTTTACTTAGATTAAATGCTAGCATTATTATTACTTTAATACCCTTGGAATAGGTTAGACACTTATGGTTGCGAAAATTGCGGATTGAGGATTGGTTAGGCCTAGGTTTAGTTTAAAATAAATTGCGGATTTATTCATATAATAAAGCCTACATTTTCAATTTTTCTTTAAAATTTGGAAATGTACTTAGCAATTTGTTATGACTTATGCATCTCATTTTCTTGTCAACAGATGGATCTATCAAACCCTTCGTTGAGGAAGCTTGCTTTATCCCCCGAGAATATGGACGATATTGAGAAATGGATGTGACGATAATTAGGGTCAAACAGAGTCATCATGTGGCCGGATATGAGACGCTTGGGTATTAGGGATGAATTGGAAGAATTGATTAAGTATGATAAAGATGGCAAGGAACATGCTGCATTTTTCCATCTTTTCTCCATTGATGAGGCTATATACCGAGAGGTCATCACTGAGTTTATGATGACTTACGAGTTCCGAGAGAGATTGGAGATCACTGATAAGAAGATCGCTTTTCGGTATCGTGGGAAGAAGTATCGTATGACAGTGGGAGATTTCGGGGTATACCTTGGCCTTTACACACAATCACAGGCCAGTTCTGATTGGTTCACCAGCAGTTTCTAGTCTATCTCCAATTTACCGTCACGGGATCAGAAGGAGATATGGAGAGGATTGACGGGGACAACCTTCAGGAGTGGAGTGAAAGCTTCACTCATGACCCGACCAGTTCACCACATTCTTCACAAGCTCCTGTGCTATACTATCTTTGGGAAGAGAGATGCTGGACCTGCTACATCAGAGGAGCTCAAGTTCATGGATGCGATCATAAGGAAGCAGAACCTGAATGTCGCATACTTCATCGCGGATAGATTGTGGAAGGAGAAGAGATAGGATAAACACCACGTATTCATGGGAGCCATTATCACGAGATTGTTAGTTGGCATGAGGATTCTCACTGACGGTCATCGTGAGGATTACACCCATCACGCTAGTTCGCAGCCGTTTGATCTAGAGTACTGTAAGTTGATCAGGATGATTGATGAGGGACCTGAGAGACAGTGCTTATGGTATCATACTCGGCAGCCCATTCCTGGATGCTTCATGACCAGGAAGCGCGTGACTACAGAGGATAGAGATGTTGGTCCCCAGCCACAGAGACCAGTTGCAGCAGAGATACCTGAGACATCACAAGGAGCAGACACATCAGTACTGCCTACACAGGCCGTTGTGCATCACACGGAATCGGTCACTCCTCTTACTCAGTACTATCTATTACATGCTTTACAGGTTATCCGTGATCAGCAGGTTCTGACAGCTAGGAGACATGGTACCCCTGAGCCTGATCACTTCCTATACAGATGTGGACCACCACCACCATCCACTATCCATACCGCCACTCACCCATATGCCACCACTCGCCCATACACCACCTTCCCTCCACCACATCCACATACCTCCACTCAGCCACCACATCCATATAGACGCCATCGCACACCTACCACCTACTCCGCACCATTACCCACTCACAGATCCACATCTGATATAGCCAGAGTCTACTCAGTACACATACCATCACCAGCCCGTCAGCAGGCATCATTGCCTCATCCGACTGTACCCATTCCTACCCATGACCAGCATCCAGAGGCTAGCACATCATATAGACCAGATCTACTCTACGTTGGCACCGATGCATTGTTCACTGGTAGCGTCGGCCCTTACTTGGATTTGGGACCCATCTTCTCAGATCAGGTTATTACTGAGAGCACTCTCAGGCAGCTCTACCTTGATATGTTACAGACGGCAGGTGTTACCACTGCGGACATGCTTGCACAGGGTTATGATGATATGATGGCACTTCCAGCGATGACCCTCAGGTAGATATTGATTCAGAGAGGATTACTACCTCCAGATGAGCAGAGAATCCTCCATTCTAGACTACTTATCTTGTGATTTATATTTCATATCACTGACTTTTGTATTGTATTGATTACAGTGATCTCTATCTTGCACTTGGTTGAACTTTTGGGATATTTCTCGACCTATATGGTTGAGCTTTATTATTATGTTTATCGTAGTTACTAAGTATGTTTGTTTCTTTATTTTAGAATAAGTGATTGAATGTGTGATGAATGAGAAATGAGCCCGCATGAGATGACGAGCTTTCAAGAAAAAGAACCGTGGTGTAAAAGGCAGACAACCAAGGAATACACACCTGCGGACCACGGAACTTACACACATCTCAGGAGAGGAGCTTTAGTCTATCTTCTTCTGAAACTCACACATGCACTGCAAACTCTTCAAAAATCTAAGTGTGGGATCTCAACCCACATTCCAATACATCTTAGCAAGAATCATCTCCAAATCTTAAATCACAAAAGTGTGAAATTCACTAATAAGAATTTCCACTTACATTATGGATCGACTCTTAGCTAAGCATGAATGAGAAGCGTTGTGCACCAGATAAAGACATGCGGAGCTGAATCACTCTTAATGAAGATCTTCGAATTCTCAGCTTTCGCCTCTATACGTTAAATCGTCATCTGGGGAGTTTCTTACCTTTCACCTCGTTTTCATAACATGATTCATTTTGTTAGCTTAGGAATGCAAAGTAATCTATACTCTATCCTAAACTTATCACTAAGTGTGGGATTCCAGCCCAAACCAAACACTTGAGAAACATTTTCTATATGTTCAAACTCTAAGTGTGGGATTATATTTTTAAATATAATCCTAACTCAAGAGAACATTAGGGACAATGTTCCTCTAAGTGTGGGATAGCAGGTATAGAATACCTTGAATTAGATGTTTTACAGATTTTAATGTCCAAATAGCTTTACTTAGAAAATGTTCCTCAAAATTTTCAAAACTTTTTAAACAAAAATAATAAAGTATGAGCCAAATCATCCGATTAGCTCTACTATTTTTGAGTTACGATTTCTTTCGAAGAGGAACCATTTCTAATATGAGTTAGTTATTCAAGAATATTAGGGAAATTAAGGTAGAAATTTCTTAAATAAGTATTAACAATCTAAGGAGCATGGCTAGGCACATACCAACCCTAATTTGCAGTGAGGTTTTGAGCCTTAAAAGCATTCATTTTAAATGCTACATTGTTCATTTCTTGTGTGTGCCGATGCTAGTATCTCTAAATTAGAACTTGTTCCTGACATACGTTTCAAGACCACATTGGAGAGTACCGTACGCGGTATAGGCGCAATTAGATGATCTCGACATTCCTTAGGATTTAACCCATTCTTACAAACCTTTTAAAACCCAAAACTCTTCCGATACTCATTTTTAGTATCGATGATCCGCCTAGAAAACCCTTTGAGCCTAAACCTTTCGTTTCTTCAAAACCCTATATCTTTAACCACTCTTTCCAAATTCCCAACAACTTACCTTGGAATTTCTAAGGTTATGAAAAATATCTTAAAGAATCTCTTTCTGAATTGATCTACTCCTCCGTGTTCACCAAAATTAGAAAATCAAGAGTGCGAAAAATTGGCACCAGAAGAAAAGACTCGAAGAAGTCCGTGATAAGAAAGAAGAGATTTCCGAAAGAAAAGCAAAAATATCCTTGGAAGTTCACTGGCAAAGAAGTTCTGAAGAAAGAAAAGAAAATAAAAAGCAAAAAAATAAAGAAAAGAAAAAGTAAAGAAACTAAAGCTAAGTGCTTCAGAGTATCAATCTTTCAAAGAAAGATCCAATAAAATACGAGTAGCTATCTTCTCCGTTCTACAATAAGTTTTTCATGATTCTTAGAATGCCTAAGATAAGCAACCCCCTTACAACCAAAAATCACCACTATCCATACCCATAAACCCTCACAAACATTACAACCCACTCGAATGTCTTGGGATAATTAGCACCGTCCTCTTCCTAAGTGGTGGAGATCCGATTCTCGACCAAGCTTATTATGATGAGTGCTGCATGACTGGCTATTTGAGCAATTTCGATTGTGCTAGATTGATAGGAAACCCGATACACTCTGAGTGAATTGAGTGACCACCTTTAGTGAGATCGCATAGTCATGTATACTCCAAGATCACGAGATTTGGAAAGTATGCCTGGGAAAGTCAATACTTATTTCTGAAAGGATCATCTTAGCTTTCCCTATATTCTCTAAATAATTTTCCCATATGACAAAGTGGTAACTTTTTGGAAGTGCTCTAACTCACCTAAAATCTATAAAATGTTTTCACGGGACACAACTGAGTGTTGCTTGAGGACAAGCAACGCTTAAGTGTGGGATACTTGATGTGACTCAAAAAGTCATATTTTTAAGTACTTATTTCCGCACTTTTTCGACTATTATCTGGTGAAAACATTTCAAAACAATCATTTATCATCAAAAATCACCAAGGTAGTCTAAATACGGGCGTTGCTACAAAAATCAGTTAAAACATCCATTTTGCACCCTTCTCCTATAAATAGTGACTCCATTTTCACATTTCAAACACACCATTCTTCACATACTTCTCTTTCTCTCTCTAGAATTCTCTCTCTAGCACTACTCTTAGGAGTTAGAGGAGAATTGTTCTTGTAGTTAGTTTTCTCTCTAGTTTCTCTCCCTAGCACTACTCTTAGGAGTTAGAGGAGAACTAGAGAGATATAAGTTAGCGGTTAGAGCTAGAGGAAAGTTGTAATTGGGTAATCAAGCTGTAGCAAGGTTATTCAAGTCAGAATGTTGTAATCCTCAGTATTACTCTTCTAATCCGGTGATATTATCTTACTTTCTTACTGTTATAATGTTTACTTTGCATATTATTTCAGTACGATCTATGATTGTTGCCATGCTGATTAGCTAGATTAATATGTGATTGTTGAAATGTAGATGTTAGGATTAGGGATGATGTTTAATTAATATATCTTGTATATGATCGGCATTTGTTATGCTGCATACATGTTTAGACTTATCCTGGATGTAGACTTAATTAATCACCCTTTCTGGTCTCTCACGTGACTGTTGCCTTAGGATAGGATCTGATCAACCCAAACTACGAATACACAGTTATCTTCTGTTTGTATGAAACTGTGGGATCGCCGTAATACGGCAGAATACTTGGTATAGCGTTGGAAATACCACTGGTAGAGTACAAATACGTGGAAGCCAAGGAAATGCCGGTGGTCTATCTCACCGTGGATTACCTGGAAGCAACCCTTCCAGACACGGGTCTAGGTCTTGTTAAGCCGTGAAAATGCTATAGTACACCGTTAACCTACCTCTGGTTATAAAGCTGTGTAAAGATACATTAGGTCTTTAAAACACCGTAGATATACCTAGGGTTAGAGTACTGTGGAAAATAAGGACACTATACATTGTACGCATGCCTAGGGATGAACGACCTATGGCAAAGGAGGGTCTAATCCATGACGGAAGTATTAGAACTTAAACAGATAAAACAAGAGTTAGGAAATGAAAGCAAGGATGCCGGATGTGTTCCCAGATGCTTAAAACCCCTAAACTCTACTTAACCGATAGTTTAACTTATTCAGCATACAACCAGTATTACTCTGTTAAAATTGGATAGACATAGGTGTTAAGAAAAGTCAGTGTTGTGGACTGTCGACTTATTCCTTAACCCCATTTAGAGGGTCGCTTGGTCTCCAAAAGAGACGGTGAGGTGGGTCTGAAGACAGTCCCATCTGACCAGAATCAGGATAGCCTAGGATTCAGTGACATATGCTTTAGGGTTATACCTAGACGTAGGGTCCTAGTGTTTACACCGACCGTTTAGAAGATTCTTAACTAGAGTAATCACCTATCATCAATATAATGGATATCATCCCGAAACCCTAATCGTCGAAGTTTCAGCAATCACTCTCTACCTGCTGCTTATATTCTCGTTTACTTTTCTGCATTTTAATTTATGTCTTTAGATTAGATTAGATAAAACCAAAACCCATACCTACCTTGTTTCTAAACCCATCCTATTGTCAAATCATCTTTGGTAGGTTCTAATTCAATTCAATTCGTTCCGATTTTGGACGACACTCGAGTTATACTTGCCACCTTACCCACAAGGTAGGTAGCTTGTATAGTTTGAGCCCAGCAAAATATAATTTTTTTTAAAACTTCTCTGCTCGTCGCCTCTGTTGCGGTCGGAGCAACGATTCGGGGTGAAACCCGACCGACGGATAGGGGCACGACATACCTCTGTAGGAAATTTGAACTAAAGTACGCGATCGCGTATTGTTTATTAATTTGGAAAATACGCGGTCATAAACACAACGCGCGATCGTGTAAAGTTTTGAAAACAAAATACTCGACCAAGCAATATGTAATACGCGGCCATGAAAACTAGTATACGCGATCATGTGAAAAATTTCACCCAATCATGTAATGTCAAGTTTGTGTTTTCACCCAATCGGGTGTATATTTTCACCCAATTGGGTATTGTTGGTTTTTGTGTTTTTACCCGATCGGGTACTGTCAATTCGCCTACTTTCGAGTCTGTTCTCGGGGGTCAAACTTATCAATAAATTCCGAAGTTTTTACACAATGTTCCTACATATATTGGCTACCTCCAGTAAATTTTTCATGATTTTTAGATGTCTACAACTTGCTAAATAAAATCGTGATCAAAGTTTGTTTCAAAAATACGTTTTCATGAACTTTGTGCACAAATCAGTTTATATCTAACAATTAGTGTATTTTCAGGAAATATGTTCTACATGAAAGTTGTTTCTAACATAAATACGAAGATTTTCCAAGTGGTTTCATCCATTAATTTTACTCGTACGATTTTATATAATTTTTCTACCAACACAGCAGAATCTCCCCAGAAAGTTAGCTTTAACAAGTTTTGTTTTTGTTTAGTTTTGGTTGTACTTTTGTGTGCTCACCCAATTGGGTATATAACTTCACCCAATTGGGTATTGTTAACAACTAAAGGTTTTACTTTTAGTGTCCACGCGATCGTGTCAAAATCATAATAAATGAATACGCGATCACATATTGTTACTCAAAACGCATTTTAACCTTTTAATCATCATGCGATCGCGTTTGATTCGACACGCGATCGCGTATTAATTATAATACGTGTGTTTTTCTTTAGATACCACGCGATCGCGTAACATTTCATACGTGATTTTACCTTAAACCACGCGATCGCGTCATTATTTTTGTACAGTTAGTTAAGTTTGTTGTACAGAATGCGTTCATATTTTTCTTAGTTTTTGCTACGTTTTTGAGTTCGATCTTTCACGTCATGAACCATTAACAAGTTTTAACAATTATTTTTGTGAAAGAATGAAAGTAAAAATTTGGTGTTTCTTACAATGTTTTGAAGAAACGATGAACAAGGGATGATGATGGTGATGAGCAGAAGATGATGATGATGATGATGAAAACCTTGTGGCTTGATCTCCTTTTTCCTTTGCTAAAATGCTAACAACCGATGATGATCAATTTTGGTGGGTGATGATTATGAGGCTGTTGTTGTTGATGATATGTTGAGCCGAGAGAGATAGAAATGAGAGAGTGGGTGTGTGAATTATTGATGTCGCATGTGTGTGTGTTTTTGTACAAAACGAGTACTGGAGGGAGTATTATAATTGGAGCTGGGTTCACTTTTTCAACGAGAGAGTATGGCATGAATAAGATTTTGTCTCCAGATATTTTTGGTATAAAAATATTTTAGGTATTTAACCCGTTAATTTCATGTACGTTTCCAATCGTTTTAGTTAATGGTTAATACATGTAAATTTTCTATTTCGAAGTATTATTTCAAATACTTTATTCAAAATTTTAAAAATATAATTTTTGATTATTTTGGTTGTCGGGTTTGTTTTTGTATGTTTTTATCGCGTACGTTACGTTATATAATAAACATATAATAGTTTATGCTTTATCGTTATACTTTTATTGTTAGCATAATATATCTAGTAAATAACTACTATATAAAATAGTTTTAAGTTATTTAAATTTTGTTTCACCAACGATCGTATATTTTTGTCGGACTCGATTCCGATAGTTTCGCGCGTAATTATAAATAACTACGAAAATAGTAATACGTCACGTATTAAAATAGTTGGACTTTGCTAGACTAATCTCATAAAAATAGTGTGAATTCACTTAAGTAGGGAATTAGCTCTAAGTATGCACGTGTTTATTGTTCGTAATTATATCGAATTTGGAGGAGTGTCACATTCTCCCCCTGTTAGAAAAATCTCGTCCCGAGATTTGAATCGTGTCGTGAACGTCTGGCGCGTATGTTTCAAAAAAACGTGGGTGTTTTCTTTGTGTTTCATTTTCGCGCCCACATTTCCGTTGTGGCGTTTTAGGTCGTTGTCAAAGTCCTAATGGATTTTGGTATACGTATCGTTTAGTTTAGTGGATTCTATATCCGAAAGCGGTCTAAGTTTACTAGACACAAAACTCTAGTCGACGCTTGAAATATATAACACCAAAGCGTAGTGATTGTTTACTAGGGGTGTACCATTGAAGATGTTGGGGTTTAAATTAGTTTATAAACCGTTGATCAAAAATAACCGTGTAGTCGTTATTTAAATAGTAGTCAATCAATGACCGAGTAGTTGTTCAAAGTAAACAAACAGTTGCTAAAATAGTTGGTAAATCGGTTGTTGCAAGTACCACTTGCGGTAGTGATAAAAAGGATCATATCGTTGTTGCTTTAAATAGTTTGTGGACTTAGTCATTGCAAGTACCCCTCGCAATGCTAATCTAGTTGTGATCAAAGTGATCGAAAATCGTAAATTAAGTTATGCATAAATTGTTGTTGTCGCGATTGTTGTGGTTCTGGGCACTGGTTTCGATAGTGCTTCAGGTCGTCACACTCGAAACAATAAGTGTTTTGTCGTTCGTTGTTGACTGAGGTGCAGGGTTTGCTCTGCAAGATTAGGCGGTTTTGTAACAAAGGGTTGTTTGAGGCTCGTCACTCGATTATGTATTGCGATCTCCATTTATTCCACCCGTCCATTCGTTTAATAAGTTATCGGACCTAATCGTTAAATGTTTAGTACGAATTCGTTCAGTCTGTTAGAGGGTACGAGTTTGTGTGTACATCGTGCGTTCTACAATGAATAACGAGTAGAAGTCAAATGCTAAAGTAAGGAATGTGAAGAATGATGTTTCACATTGTTTAGTTATTGAGCAGTAAAAGGATTTATCGTTATTCCCATTACATATCTTACGACTTTGAAACGCCCATATGTACTTAGTATAATATAATCACATTGGCCAGGCGTCATTATTTGATGCTAACTACATACTTCTTTTCATCACCGTGCAACATGATTAGGTTCATATGAAATCAATGTAAGAGTCAACAAATTAGATGTAGTATGGTTCAAATAATAAGAAATATAAATCAACCATACATTATATATAACAAGTGAAAATGTCAATATAGTGAACAAATAGATTAAGTGTGCGATAGTGTCAGTCGGCGGGTTCTCGTATGCCGACATGTCGTTGTTAGCGTAATCGTGTACGAAGAGTTCCTCGCAGGAATAGTTTATGAAAGTAGAGATATTTCTAACAAAGTTAACATTAAAAAGCTATCGTTGAGAAAATAAAATAAAAGTCGGATGTAGTTTTAAATAAGAGTTGGAGTTTTACAGTTGTTTGAACTCAATATTTATCAAAACTATATATACATCTTACTTAACATGATGATAAACTAATAATTTTGTCTAAAATGTATTTCTTGGTCATGTTACATTTTAAAATGTGTATACAATAGAAAATGTTATCATGTATATCTAATATCTAATGAAAAACATGAAATAGTCATCTAAAAAGAGTTCACAAATATTGACGTCTTCATTTTAAAGTCTATATATTATAAATCCTCATTTTAAGGTGTCAAGTTTTTCTTATAGTTCATAAAATTTATATTAAGATTAAGATTATCATATAGATAAAAGATTAAAGATATAAAATGATGAAGATTAATTGTATTTATATGTATATTTATTAAGGTGGTGAAATATTATTTTTTTAATTTTTATATTAATTTGTGTTTAAATTTGTAGTAAAAATGACATATAGATAAAAATTTAAAAATAAAAAAAATTGAATGATGATGTGTCAATTAGAGAGGTTATCATGAACTTATTGGTTTTCTTTATATATATAGTATATTAAGATTAAGATTATCATATAGATAAAAGATTAAAGATATAAAATGATGAAGATTAATTCTATTTATATGTATATTTATTAAGGTGGTAAAATATTATTTTTAATTTTTATATTAATTTGTGTTTAAATTTGTAGTAAAAATGACACATTGATAAAAATTTAAAAATAAAAAAATTGAATGATGATGTGTCAATTAGAGAGGTTATCATGAAATTATTGGTTTTTTTTATACTTCGTCTTAAAAGAATTCACAAATATAGACGTCTTTATATTAAAGTCTATATATTATAAATCCTCATTTTAAGGTGTCAAGTTGTTCTTATGCTTCATAAAATTTATATTAAGATTATCATATAGATAAAATATTAAAGATATAAAATGATGAAGATTAATTGTATTTATATGTATATTTATTAAGGTGGTAAAATATATTTTTTTAATTTTTATATTAATTTGTGTTTATATTTGTAGTCAATATCACATATAGATAAAAATTTAAAAATAAAAAAATTGAATGATGATGTATCAGTTAGAGAGGTTATCATGAACTTATTGGTTTTCTATATATATATATATATATATATATATATATATATATATATATATATATATATATACATATATATATAGTGTATTAAGATTAAGATTATCATATAGATAAAAGATTAACGATATAAAATGATGAAGATTAATTTTATTTATATGTATATTTATTAAGGTGGTAAAACATATATTTTTTAATTTTTATATTAATTTGTGTTTATATTTGTAGTAAAAATGACATATAGATAAAACTTTAAAAATAAAAAAGTGAATGATGATGTGTCAATTAGAGAGGTTATCATGAACTTATTGGTTTTCTTTATATATATAGTACTAGTAACGGTTTAGGTCGTGTAATGCATGGCCCGGACTCGAAATAGTTAATGTTCAAATTTTACGATGTTACACATATTATATTATATTATCATTGATGGAAACAAGAAAATAAATTCTTATTTCTTATTCCGAACTATCACCAAACACTAACAGTCCAACACTTCCATTAGTGGATCGTCTTGATACACCTTGATACGTAGATATGTGGAGAGAAAATGAGTTGTAAACCCATTAAAAAAATTAGAATATGTACGAATCAAATGATAACAATAAAATCTTATGATCTTAAAAAATATTATTTCATATGACAAATTCTTATATTAGTTATGTCTTCTTAAGCATTGTTGTAGTGATTATAATGACTCCCTTTAAAAAACGCAAAATGTGTTATTGAAAGTAGCATCAAGACTCTTCTCCTTATATAATAAGAACTAGTGAACTTCTATGTCGTGCTACACACGGTCCACATCCAAAAATGTTATTGTTAATTTTTCTACAATATTACATGGGGTTAATACACACGGAGGGGATTAAAGTATCCCAAAATGTTCGCTTGGGGTACTAAAGTTTATGATTTGACAAAAATATAACCCAACTTTTAAAACCCCTCCCAAGTGGAAAATGAGCTGATAAAGATTCATCAATTTGAACAATTTTATAAACTTTTATTATCCTTGTAAACATTTTAATAAACTTTAGTTATCCTTGTAAACATATTAATAAACTTTAGTTACCCTTAAACACAATACATATAGTTAACTCAAAGTTTTGTTAAATCATAAATTTTAGTACCCCAAGCGAATATTTTGGGATACTTTAATCCCCTCCGTGTGTATTAACCCTATTACATGTATATTATTTTCATATTGAGTACTTAATCGAAACATATAAAGATAGGTGACGACAATAAAATCTAATGTAATTAACTCAAATCTGCAAAAGTATATCAAAGATTTTATTATAAGAAAAACCTAAAGCTTACACATTTAAGGCTATAAAGTTTATTACTTTTTTGTCAATTTAAATAAAATAATAGATTGATAAAGTGAATACGTTATGTAAGAGAATTACAATACGATGTATATGCGCCGAAAAAATAGACACATATATGACGAATTATGAAAGTCGTTTAACAAACTTTGTTAAAAAAGGTGCAAAAATTGAAATGGGAAAACAAAGCGTTTGATAATAAATGCAAATTAAGATGTAGTTCACAAAATGGATTTTTATTCCCTTTTCATTTAACAAAGTAGTTAAAAAGCATTTCATATATTCATTATGCAAGTGTGCACATGTTTCTTATTAAGGTACGAAAGTGTTGCTGATAGTACGAAAGTGTTGTTGATAAGTATATTAACGATTTAGTATGGAATCAAGGTGCTAAACTATTCTTAATAAGTATATTAAGAATTTAATTTGCCTTAAAGGAAAAAACTAAGAATAAAAGTGTTGAAAAAAATAAAATAAGATACATGTCATCTTATAAGATAGATGTTATTCTCAGATATGTATTAACATAATAATATTTATAAAGTGGGCATGTAAAGCATAAGCAAAAAAACGCAAAATGTGTTATTGAAAGTAGCATCAAGAATGTCGAACGAGCTGATGGCGATTTCTAGGGTTTATTTTTCCTGATCTTCAATCGATTTTAGCTTGGTTTGATCTCCTAACTTATTCTTGAATCTGTTATTATCTTTGAAACACCCTTGGTGTCCCTCCATTGATGATACGAACTTCACGAATAGGCCAAGGAATCTAAATCATGTTCTAGGGTTTGTATTGTTGGATTAGTTTAGATTTTCTGATCTTTAATTGTCTCTTTTTTCTGTTCTTTTGGTCGTGTTTTTTATCTAGTTTTCTGGTTTGAAGTGTTTTCTCTTGACGATGACTAAGTCTAAGAAGAAGAAGAAATCGCCACAATCTGCTAATGGTTCCTCTGGTTCGTCAGATTCTGATCAAGGGTTGGAGTCTCGTTCCTCTAATTTGGATGCAGGAAATACTTCGATGCATGTACATGATGAAAACCCTAACGCGGCTAGGGTTTTTAATATTCCTGCGCATGGCTTGGGGAACAAGGAAACTTCTAGCATGGGTATTCCATCAGGATCAGATCCAAAAATTTTATTGGCTGAGATTGGTGAGCGTTTTGAAAGATTTAAAAATCCGCAAAGATTACCAGCAAAGATTGTAAATAAGCCTGTTCAGGAAAACCCTAATTTGGATGCTGCTCTTAATCGTTCTAATTATGCCTATGCTCCAGATCAGGTGTGTTCTAATGAGGGTCTTCGTGGTAAAACTGTTGATGTTAATGTTGACCAGGTTATGGATTCAATCCATAGAAAAATCATTGGTTTGAATGTGCATGATCCGCTAGATGATAATCAGACTAGCTACGCTAGTTATACTACGTATGATGCTATGATTGAAAAGAATGATAGCTTGAAAGATAATGATCAGGTTCCCGAAGTGCAACAGCTGAATTTGAAGCATGATGAGCCTGGTTATTCGTTTTTTGGAGATCCAATTCAAGGTGATAATGTGGATAATCAGGTTGGGTCGTCTGATCATTATAAAATCCCTGATATTCGTGGTATAGATCGTTTGAATGCAGCTACAGTTCCTGTTACTCAGGCTGCTAACGTTGTTAATTCTGAACCTTTACAACAGCCTTTGATGGGTTCTAAATCGTACGCTGAAGTGATGGGGAAAAACTTGAAAAAGAAGGTAACGTTTTGTTCCCTGGAGTTGGACTCTTCTGATGATACAGAGGTAGATGTTGAAATTCCGATAGCTACGGTGGTGGAAGCTAGTAAAAAATATAGTAATACTTTGTATGGGTATTTAGTAGGTAAGAGGTTACCTTTCCCTGTTGTTCAGAATTATGTGGTGAATGTATGGCGGAAATTTGGTATAGAAAAAGTTATGATGAATTCTAATGGTTTCTTTTTCTTCAAGTTCTCCACGGAACAGGGTATGAATGATGTGATTGAAGGAGGACCATGGATGATTAGATTAGTACCAATAATCTTAAAAAAGTGGTCTCCGAACGATCACTTGGCTAAAGAAGACCCGACCAAAATCCCTGTTTGGATTAAGCTTCACAATGTACCTCTTCTGGCGTTTAATGAGGTTGGTCTGAGTGGCATTGCAACTAAAGTGGGGAAACCTATTATGCTTGATTCCTATACCAGTACTATGTGTACGGAATCATGGGGGCGTCCTAGTTTTGCTAGAGCAATGGTTGAAATTGATGCTAAAGTGGAACTAAAGGAGGAAATTTCAGTGGGTATTCCAAAACTTGATGGCTCGGGAAAGAATGTTTATTCTGTAAGGGTTGAATATGAATGGAGGCCGCCGAGGTGTAGCACTTGTAAAGCCTTTGGTCATACGGATGTTCAATGTCCTCGGAATGTTACCCAGCATGAGGGTAAAAGGGTGGATAAGGTTGGTCCAACTAATATAACTAAACAAACGGGGAAATCTTCTGATGGGTTTATAATGACTAAACAGAAACCAAAGTTTGTTTATCGACCCAAAGCGGTTGGAAATGTTCAGAAGTCTGCTCAAACTTCTCAAAATGCTGCTCACAAGGAACCGATTGCTTTAAGTAACAGGTTTGGATTATTAAATGATGGGTCTAAGGATGAAGGGCAATGCTCGAAAAATGTTTCTGAAAACAAAACTCCAAATCAGCAATGTCAAGATAAGGATCAGTCTAGGGATGATTCGGATGATGAAGTTGAACTGGTGTATGATGAGACAACTCAGTTTGTAGCTAATGATCGTAAGGTGACTGTTAATTCTGAGGGGGCAAGCACTCCCGGTTTAGATGATGCAAATGTTTAGTCTTGCTTCCTGGAATATTAGGGGTATGAACCGCGCCCCTAAACAAAAGGAGGTTCGTCAGGTGATGGCTGAAAATAATTTAAGTGTGTGTGGTATTCTTGAATCCCATGTGGATGTGCCTAAATTACAAGATGTTTGTAAGGCGGTTTTTCATCGATGGGAGTGGACATCTAATGGTCATTTGTGTAGTAAGGGTTCTCGTATTATTGCGGGATGGAACCCTGATGTTGTTGATGTTATGGTGATTGATGCTTCTAATCAAGCTTTGCATGTTCAAATTGTGACAAAGACTGATAAGAAAGCATTTTTTTGCTCTTTTATTTATGCGGATAATCATTATATATGTCGTAGGGAGTTATGGCATAATCTTAAACGGCATAAGGTGTTTGTCCGGGGTAAACCATGGGTTCTTCTAGGTGATTTTAATGTGGCTTTAAACATAGAAGATCATTATTCTGGAGCGCCTATTGAAATTGCCATGAATGAGTTCAAAGAGTGCGTGGAATCCCTAGAGGTCTCGGATATTAATAGTACAGGTATGCATTTCACTTGGAATCAGAAACCAAAAGGTACCGGTGGGGTTTTGAAGAAGATTGATCGGGTCATGAGTAACGTGGAGTTTGTTGATATATTTCAGAATTCTTATGCGGTTTTCCAGCCTTATCGTATTTCAGATCATTCTCCATGTGTGCTAAAGATTCCTCAGGTTGCTATCCTAAAGCCTCGTACGTTCAGATTCTCTAATTTTCTGGTGTATAAGGAGGGGTTTGCTGATTTGGTTAAAAGAGAATGGATTAAAGAGATCACGGGTCATAATATGTTTAAAGTTGTGCAAAAGATGAAACAGTTTAAAAAGCCTCTTAGGAAGTTGTTATTTGATCAAGGAAATATTCATAGTAAGGTTGTGAAACTTCGGAAGGAGCTTGATGTGATTCAAAATGCTGTTGATAAGGATCCGTTCAATCCAGATCTAAGAGAAGAACACGCATGCTACTTGCATGCTTTTCAAGAGGCTTTGTTGGATGAAGAACGTTTTCTTAAACAGAAATCAAAGGTCGAATGGCTTCGTGTTGGTGATACAAACTCTGCTTATTTTCATAACTCTGTAAAGAGTCGGAAGCATCGGAGTCGGATTTCAAGGATTAAGGACCAGTCTGGGAATGATATTGAAGGGGATCTGATTCCTCAAGTTTTTGTTGATCATTATCAGAAGTTTCTGGGATCGGCAGACTGTCCTACTACTTGGCCGGATTCGGGTTTGTATTCTAAACGTTTGGATAATAATGTAGCTGATTTTATGATTCGTGAGGTGACTTATGAAGAAGTGAAAGAAGCTATGTTCTCTATAGGAGATGATAAATCGCCAGGTCCGGATGGGTATTCTTCTATGTTCTTTAAAAAATCATGGAACATTGTGGGTACTGATGTTTTTAATGCGGTTCGGGATTTCTTTGTTAATGGGAAGTTGCTTCGTGAGATTAATCACACGACCATTGCTTTGGTGCCTAAGGTTACAGTGCCTGCACGTATTAATGATTATAGACCTATTTCTTGTTGCAATGTCATCTATAAATGCATAAGTAAGTTAATGTCTAATAGGATAAAAGATGCATTGGGAAGTATTGTGAGCATTAATCAATCGGCGTTTGTTCCGGGGAGGAAAATATCTGATAATATACTTCTTACCCAAGAACTTATGCACAATTACCATAACAAGAGGGGTCCTCCTCGATGTGCCTTTAAAGTTGATATTCAAAAGGCATATGATACGGTAGATTGGCGGTTTTTAAGAATGACTCTTATTGGTTTTGGGTTTCATCCTCGTATGGTGTCTTGGATCATGGCATGTGTTACTAGTACTTCCTTCTCTATTTGTGTTAATGGAGAGCTGCATGGGTATTTTTTGGGAAAAAGGGGTCTTCGGCAAGGAGATCCCTTGTCTCCCTATTTATTTACTTTAGTGATGGAGGTTCTTACTCTCATTTTGCAGCGGAAAGTGCAAGAAGATCCGGAGTTCTGTTTTCATTATCAGTGTGAGGAGCAGAAGCTAATCAACTTATGTTTTGCAGATGATCTTTTTCTATTTGCACGTGGGGATGTTGCTTCTGCTGGTGTCCTGATGAACGGGTTGAATATGTTTAAAGAGATGTCGGGGTTAAATCCAAGTATTTCAAAGAGCACGGCGTATTTTTGTAATGTGGGTACGCATGTTAAGAGTTCTATCTTGACATTGATGCCATTTGAGGAAGGTGTTCTTCCTGTTAAATATCTTGGTGTTCCACTTATATCGACTAATCTTTTATATAAGGACTGCAAGGTTCTGGTAGAGAAGGTTAGGAATCGCATTGGTGACTGGAAAAATAAGTTTTTATCATTTGCTGGTCGTCTTCAGTTGATTATTTCGGTTCTATCTTCTTTGCATGTATATTGGGCGTCGGTATTTATCTTGCCTAGCCGAATTATATCTGATATAGAGCAACTTCTCCGAGGATTCCTTTGGTGTCAAGGGGATATGAAGCGAGGCAAAGCTAAAGTGGCTTGGGAGGCGGTTTGTCTTCCAAAATCTGAAGGGGGTTTAGGTATTCGGCGTGTGGATACTTTTAATATTGCTCTTATGGCGTCTCATGTTTGGAGTATTCTTACAGGGCGGGAATCTTTATGGGTAAAGTGGATCCATTCGTATAAGTTGAAGGGAAGAAGTTTTTGGGATGTCCCGCTCCGTCCAGGTTGTAGCTGGGGTTGGAGAAAGTTGCTTCAAATCCGAGATATTATTAGACCTTTTCTTTGGTCTTCTATTGGTGATGGTGCTCGGATTAACGTCTGGTTTGATAATTGGTGTTCTTTAAGTCCTATTATGGAATATTTATCTCCTAGACATATCACTCGTGCGTGTTTTTCACTTAAGGATAAGCTAGCTGATTTGATTGTAGATGGTGAATGGAGATGGCCTGCTGATTGGTTTGTCTCGTTTCCTATTCTTACTCAGGTCCCATGCCCAAGTCTTCACTTTGATCAACAAGATTCTTTAGTTTGGCGTGATTTATCTGGTGGTTCGATGATTTTTTCAGTTTCTGCTGCCTGGGACTCAATTCGAGAGCGTGCTGATGAGGTTAATTGGACTAATATTGTTTGGTTTCCTCATTGTATTCCAAGACACGCGATTCATCTATGCCTTGTTATGCGGAAGAAGCTGAAAACGCAGGATCTGCTTAAGCAATGGGATGTTGGTCCTTCGACCAACTTAAACCTGCTTAAGTGTCCGTTGTGCAATATTCAACCTGATTCTCACTCTCATTTATTCTTTGAATGCTCGTTTTCATCACAGGTTTGGAAGTTGATCCGAAGTTTTGCGGCTATGCATCATGTGTCTGACAGGTGGGATGATATAATTGCTTTTATTCAGCCTATCTCCAAATCTAGAAAGGCTAGAAGTATTATTGGTCGTCTTCTTATTGCTGCTGCATCCTATTTCATTTGGCAAGAGAGGAATAATCGCATTTTTAAGAAAGGGGAAAGATCAGCTCATCAAGTTAAGGATGTAATTCTCTCTACCATTCGTCTCAAGCTGATCACGTTCAAGTTTAAGAAGTCTGCTCAAGTGGAGAATTTGTTAAATGCTTGGAGACTGCCGCAGTCTTGTATTTCTAATGGCTAGTATTTTAGTTTTAATGATTTGTTGCTCCTTTATTCTATACTGGCTATGTTTTATGTTTATTTCCTATTGTAATATGTATATGGCATGTCATATACATATAGAGTAGCTTTCATAGCTAGGTGGTTGTTTCGAGGTTGATGTGGAACTCTTTCACATCGTTTTGTACTTAACTTTTGGTTTTAATATATTCACCGGGGTAAACCCCTTTACCAAAAAAAAAAAAAAGTAGCATCAAGACTCTTCTCCTTATATAATAAGAACTAGTGAACTTCTATGCCGTGCTACACACGGTCCACATCCAAAAATGTTATTGTTAATTTTTCTACAATATTACATGGGGTTAATACACACGGAGGGGATTAAAGTATTCCAAAATATTCGCTTGGGGTACTAAAGTTTATGATTTGACAAAAATATAACCCAACTTTTAAAACCCCTCCCAAGTGGAAAATGAGCTGATAAAGATTCATCAATTTGAACAATTTTATAAACTTTTATTACCCTTGTAAACATTTTAATAAACTTTAGTTATCCTTGTAAACATATTAATAAACTTTAGTTACCCTTAAACACAATACATATAGTTAACTCAAAGTTTTGTTAAATCATAAATTTTAGTACCCCAAGCGAATATTTTGGGATACTTTAATCCCCTCCGTGTGTATTAACCCTATTACATGTATATTATTTTCATATTGAGTACTTAATCGAAACATATAAAGATAGGTGACGACAATAAAATCTAATGTAATTAACTCAAATGTGCAAAAGTATATCAAAGATTTTATTGTAAGAAAAACCTAAAGCTTACACATTTAAGGCTATAAAGTTTATTACTTTTTTGTCAATTTAAATAAAATAATAGATTGATAAAGTGAATACGTTATGTAAGAGAATTACAATACGATGTATATGCGCCGAAAAAATAGACACATATATGACGAATTATGAAAGTCGTTTAACAAACTTTGTTAAAAAAGGTGCAAAAATTGAAATGGGAAAACAAAGCGTTTGATAATAAATGCAAATTAAGATGTAGTTCACAAAATGGATTTTTATTCCCTTTTCATTTAACAAAGTAGTTAAAAAGCATTTCATATATTCATTATGCAAGTGTGCACATGTTTCTTATTAAGGTACGAAAGTGTTGCTGATAGTACGAAAGTGTTGTTGATAAGTATATTAACGATTTAGTATGGAATCAAGGTGCTAAACTATTCTTAATAAGTATATTAAGAATTTAATTTGCCTTAAAGGAAAAAACTAAGAATAAAAGTGTTGAAAAAAATAAAATAAGATACATGTCATCTTATAAGATAGATGTTATTCTCATATATGTATTAACATAATAATATTTATAAAGTGGGCATGTAAAGCATAAGCAAGTTCTTCAAATATTAATGTACATTTGTAATTTTGTGTTATAAAATACATTATGATTAGAGATAGATGTCATGTATCAAGGAGCATAAAATCTCTTTGATAATAACTAATAATTACTTTTTAAAGTATATAATCTAAACTAATGATGGGTTAAGAAAACTAATATTATTATGTTTGTCTTGTTTAAAAAATGTTTTATAGAACTTTATAAGTTAAAGGGATTTTATAGAAATTTATATATATTAAAGAAAGATAAAAATAAGGGTGGCTAACAATATCAAAATTATAAGCAAATATTATAGTGTACAGAATAATAGTTAAGAAATTAAAATAAATTGTTTTAAGTGTTTTCCATTTGTCAATCATTTAGGCACTAAAAAAAAAAAAAAAAAGGTTATTGGAGGGAACCTTTAACCCCGGATCCGTAGATCCACGGAGCCCCACCCGCAAGAGGCAACCCGTAGGCACTAAGGTGTCAATTAGTTAGGCTATTTGAAAATTTAGGGTGCTTCTTATATAAAAGTTAATGATAATGATAATGATATTTGTGTTTATATTTGTAGTAAAAACGAGTATTTTTATACCCGCACGTTGTGGCGGGATCTGAAAAAAATACATTTATAATAATTAAAAAATTGTTAACTACTTAAAAACTATTATTACAATTCCAAATGTGAAATAAAATAATCAATCTTGATAATAATTTTTTTATCGTCCATATGTATCATAATATAAGTAGATTCACAAATACATGGAACCAAATGTAAGAGGTTGTAGTTTTTGTTAACATTAATTTTTATGAGTTATGATGTTAAAAATATACAAAAATTTTGTACGCGATATTGTGTATCTCACGATTCAACTACAACTTCTTGTTGCCTAGACTTTCTCATATTTATATATCGTATTCCTCATAGTTGTTAAACTCTTACGATTCACGAGTCGACTCTTACGAGTCGGCTCAAAAATTCAAAAAACGAGGCGACTCGGACCCCGACTCGTAAATGGCTTTGACTCTTACGAGTCATTTATTGACTCTTCCGAGTCGTGAGCGACTCTTACGAGTCTTGGACGACTCTTACGAGTCATAAACCGGACACACGTTTTATGTAATTTAATAAAAAATATAAAATGACAAAATATGATAGGAAATGACTAATAATCCATTATAAATTAAACATTTGTGTTATTTGATGACTTTCATCATGTTTTACTTCAATTAAGGATAGAAATCTAAACAATAATATACATATAGATATAAATATATGTATTTATTGTAAAATTATGACTCTTACGAGTCGAGTCGAGTCACGAGTCACGAGTTAAAAATCAATACTCCGAGTCACGAGTCGAGTCACGAGTTAACAACTATGGTATTCCTCCATTCTATTTAAAAAAATTGTAAATGATTAATCAAAAATGACACTTGTCGTTAAATAAAACACATCGAAATTGTATTTTTTGTTTATATCGTGTAAACCAATTAATTAAAATACAACATATTAATTAATCGGGTGTTTGAAAATTTATATAAGGCAAAGTATATACAATTTATAAAACATATTAATTGAAAATGATAAATAAAATGTAACAATTTGAACGATTATATTTAATTCTAAATATAATATTAAAATAGTTTTTTACTATTCATTTAGCAATACCCATGCATTTACCATTCTTGGTAAATGTATGAGTCTTTAATGACATATAGATAAAAACTTAAAAATAAAAAAATTGAATGATGATGTGTCAATTAGAGAGGTTATCATGAACTTATTGGTTTTCTTTATATAATAATAATAATAATAATAATAATAATAATAATAATAATAATAATAATAATAATATAAGATTAATGAAATGATATAAAATAAAATGACTAATGAAATGAAATAATAATTTACATGTAGAGTAGCTGAATGGGGCGAATAAAATGACTAAATACATTGTAGTTGGCATATAATGACAGGTTAGTTCAATCATAAATTGAGTGTTAGTTTCGGCACTGACTAGCTTGATTCTCTTTGAGTTAATCTGGAACATTGTTAACCGTCAGTAACCGCTACTGATATGATATCCGAGGGAAAAGTTTTGGGACAAGTCTAACCATCTATAACTGCCAATTTCGTTGGGATCTATTTATGCATAAATTCAAACACAGATTTGGTACACACAAACACACAGAATTCCGATTTTCGTGCCAAAACAAAATCATGTTTATGAGTTTTATCGCAAAGTGAATTTCATGAAATCAAGTAATGAATTAGGTCGAAATATTATTTTATTAATAGTGATACACGACTTACTGATCATCCATAAATTGGAATAATTCACCATGTCTTGCATACATTTGATGGGCTCAATCAACTTGTAGCACAATCACACAATGTAACCTTTTCTAGTTAGGTAGGTTTTAAAGGGCAACTGCAGTTTGATATGAATGAGAGCAATTGATCATATCAACCATTATAATCTATATGATTAATGGGTCAAATTTGTTGTATTTTAACACAATGCATTCCCTTCCACATGCATTTGATCCCACACCTTTCTAGTTTATTAAATGTACATTTTAATTTATGCGTCTTTTTATATGGTCATGAGATCGCCTAAAAAACAAGAAAAACTTATTCCATAGTTACATAAACAAAATTCGAATTGGTAATGTTGCGACTTGTGAATGTTCAATGTTGTCCCCCGTGTTCTAGTGGAGTTGTTAGTGACGTATGTGCTTACGTTATCTTGTATCGACTTATTATTTTTATACATATGTAGGGTAGAATAATCAAGTCTTCAAATTTGTTATCACTAAACGCTAATTAACTGATAACTTCATTATCATTATATTATTTATTTAAAACCGGATGTTTTTATAGTCATAGGGTTGTATAATAAGAAGCTAATTAATCTTAATATCTAACTTAGGGTAAGGTTCAAATAGTATAGTAACATTTAGTGAGAATAAATGAACCAATAAGAATGCGTCACAAAAATCACTTTCCCCAACGTTTTTAAAAATTAAATATCCCACAAACGGCAAATCTAAAAATCATAAAAATTGCAACAAAAAAAATATGATTTTTTTTTCTCTTCGATTAGAAATCTCACAAGGTATATTTTCGACGAAAGTCTTTTTTTTTGTTGGGTTTTGAAAACAACTAGCAACACATGTGATACCAACGAGTACCACATGTGATACTAATATTGTACAATTTGTAAACCCCATAAAAAAAAGTCGTCGAAAGTATACCTTGTGGGATGTTTAATCGAAGAGGAAAAAATGCTTATTTTTATGGTGCAATTTTTATAACTTTTCAATGAGCTATTCTTGAGATATTTAATTTTTAATGGAGAAAAGTGAGTTTTTTGATACGTAAAGCATTTTTGTTGGTTCATCCATTGTCAAAAAAAAAAACCTATTCTCATTTGAACCACGCTTCTTTAAGAGATCCTATTAAAGTATTTTAACGAATTAGATTTTAACCATATAAATTTCAAATAAATTTTAGATTAACAAACCCACAATGTTGTTTTAAGTGACGTGTCGAAAGGTTCGATGAAAGTGCCCTTTGGATCTAATCAAGGTCCATGTAGCTAATTGTAATTGTCATATAACTTCTCATTGGCTTCGATAATTATGCATGAAATTATGGGTATGACGAAACAATTAAAGAATATACGACGATTAGATATGAGGGACCTCTTATAATTAAACCCACATCTTATTTTTGTACTCTTGTACTACCTATATAATAATTAGGATTTCGCTAAATATAGTTATTGGAAGGTAATACATACACTAAAGATTCTAATTAAGACAACAATTATGTAATTAAAAACTCGTCCCGTATGCATTACTAAGTGAAATTTTAGTGCATGCATCAAAACTCATGGTGTATTTATCATTACCTATAGCTTTTGGGGCTGTATGTAGTTCGGGGAATCGGGGGTCAACCTCTAGGAGGAAACCATCAACTTCTTTGGAAATTGTCAATCGCCATGAGACCCTCCAACTATTTAGTTAAATAGTGAACTTTAACGATAAACGCTGATGTTAGATCATTCCCAACTGTGGCACAAACTCACAAATTGATGCATCAGTTTGTGCAACATCAGTACCACGTCAACACTTTTAAAAATTGACACACAACTGACTGAAATGACATATCACTCAGTTTTTCGGGCCTCACATTTACCAATATATATTTATTTCCATACATTATACTAGAACAAAACAAAAACAAACTTAAAACTGACACACGTCGTCAAACCGAAGGAAAAAACTGACGGCCCCAAATGACGCTTTGCGGCCAACTACCAACGGTGTCAGTTTAACTGACGCGTCAGGTTTCTACAAAATGACGTTCCCGTTGGCATAGCTCTTATAATTACTATTTGCCAATTAATCACCCATGAATTCATTAGGGATAAGTATTTGTAAATGTAATCAACTTTAGTAAAAAGTCTATAGTATGTATGTAACTTATAACACTTTATGTATTCAACTTTCAAAAATCTCTATCGTATATATTAAACCGTATTCTTGATGACGTGTCCTTCCAAAAATGTGTCACGTGTCATCCATATTACTTAACAAATCATCAAAAATACCGTCCAATAGATACTATAGAGATTTTTGAAAGTTAACATACAATAGAAGTGTTACAAGTTGGATACATACTATAATTATAATTTTTTACTAAAATTGAGTACATTTACCCATACTTATCCCAATTCATTATAACCATAAGTATTTGTTCAGGAAAATTTATAATCATAAGTTTCATCAAGAATTAAACCCAAGATTGGATCAATAAAAATGGTAAGTACAGATCGATGAAGACAAACACATGTTTCAACTTTCATGAGTGGCAAAGGTGAGAAGAATACCACATGGAAGTTGGGTCTGACCCTGCACTGCAGTCAACAAAGTCTAGGAATAAGGCAGAACCAAGGTTTTAAATTAAAGAGAAAATTCCATAAATCATACCTGTGGTTTGCACACATTTTCACATATCATACCCGAACTTTTTTTTTCAGGTTTTCGATACCCTAACTTTCAAAATTGCTCGCAAATGGTACCTCCGTCCAACTCCGTCTATTTTTGTCGTTAAGTTTTACCAATTCCGTCAATTTTCAATACCCTAAGTTTCAAAATTGCTCGTAAATGATACCCATAAGTTTCAAAATTGCTCGTAAATGATACCTCCGTGCAAATCACGTGGTACAACTTAACGACAAAAATAGACGGAGGTACCATTTGCGAGCAATTTTGAAAGTTAAGGTATCGAAAACCTGAAAAAAAAAGTTCGGGTATGATATGTGAAAATGTATGCAAACCACAGGTATGATTTATGGAATTTTCTCTAAATTAAATTTGTAGGTTATTTATTTAATTTTTTTTATTTTTTTATTACACTATGAGTACCATTACTCCTGTATCTCATCTTGCATGCGTAACACAGCTTACAAAAGTTATCAACGTTTTGTAGGAATCTTATCAATATTGTTGAGTTACATAAACATCAGTTTTCCAATCTTTATGAACCAAATGAGTCTTTGTTAACTAAATGTATGTTGCGTTGGCATCATTTTACCTTTTTACGTGACAGTTAACAACAATGAGATACAACGATGTATCTTAAGATATATGAACTAATAACCTAAAGTTTGTAGCGAACATCATGTGGGTTTCCTCACTGAGCTAATGCTGTTTACTTTGGACATCAAGATATGGCCCAAAGGTTCATTCGAAGAACAAGTTCAAAATCTTGTGAATACATGGGAAATGGATATATTTCATAGATTGAAACCTCAAATTTCAAAACTGTTGATGTAACAGAGTTATCAGTTACCTTAAATGGTAAACTGAATACGAACCTGCATATTTGTTTTTTAATTATCAGTAAGCAGTACTATGTTAAGTATAATTAGGATGTTTATATAAATAACAATTACTCTAATATTCTACAAACCTATGATTTTCAGGTAGGAAATGTTTGACACGGGAAGATATAGCTAAGATAGGTGGAGGCTACAATATGTTTATGCAAACTTCGTCACCTGAAAATCTACAAATGTATAACTCTAGCTAAAGGGAAAACTGTGGATACGGCTCACAAACTCTTCAACAACACATGTCCTCGCGGTTATGCAGTTGAGATTCTACAGGTCTATTCTGGTCCTCCGGTGATTGTGTATAAGTTCAGGCATTGGCGTTACAAGGAAGGCCCATTCAAAGGTCATCCACCTAGGGGTGAATTGGTCGAAATGTTTGGTATATCCTTGATATGATGCTGGTGAAGAATAGTAATCGAATAATTTAATAATCATATTCACCAAATTTGTTTTCCCTAGTTACATACTTAATAGAATGGTAATATTGGAGCCATTATGACTTCAATCTTATTTTCATTTTTGCATTTTGAAAAAGATAAAAAATAAAATTCTATTCTTAGACGAGGGTTTCCTCAGGTGAAGGACTGATGTATGAATTTGGGAACTTATAAACAGCTAGATGAAAACTTATAAACCGTGAAGGTGGAATTCTTCTATAACAGAGGGGAACTACTCTTGGGTCTCATGAAGGGCGAGGATTCCAACCCTGGTGAAGGGTCTTCTTCAAGCTGCCCTTCTTAGAGAATGCAACACGGTTTCATTTGATAGCTATATGAACATGGGATATTGGGAAAATTACACAACTGAAATAAGAACATTATGTTTTTGGTTCCTTTCTACTGTGTGTTGTATACTTCTAAGCATGTAATAATCTTCAAGTATTTGTAGTTGTATATAACAACGAAAATTAACATTACCACTCCACAAACAAAGGTAACGGTGCATCAAAGCTCATCAATCTGCAACTGAGACTATTTTCAAGACTGAGATCCCTAGTTTAGTGATATATAACATATCATTGTGTCACAGCCTGATCCCACAAAATTCTCCGTACTATGATATATAGTCAAATTTCATTTCAAAGCTTTATAGTTGACACTTAGTTTTCAAATAACCAACAAGCAGAAGTCCAGCTTTTATTGACAGCAAACAAATAATAACTGGACAGCAAATGGTACAAAAAAGAAAATAAGAAGCAGCGTTGGCAGGTAACTCGATGGTCTACACATTCTTCTGCGATTCTTAAGCTATTATACATGGGATAGTACTACACATATGTTGTTTAACAACAAAATACCAAGTATAATAGCTCAAGAATTCAGAACCTTTGACTTCAAAGAACCAAATACCAAGATTGGTTATGATGTATCTTTCAAGTAAAGCATAAATGAAAGGTCATCAAAACAACCAATGTGAACTAAAGTTCTTGTCATTTTCACTTTTCTTACTCCTATTTCTTATTATAATCTTGTGTCCAGATAATTTCCATCTGACCACTAAAGATAACTTGGAAACGAACTAGTTAAACTGTAACCCCTATATGATTATGTTAGGGATAAGCATTTGAATAAATATTAGACAAATTTTTACCTATTCTGTCAGTTTGTTTAATAGCAATGATTTTTCTTTTACAAGTTTCACCCACTATAGAAAAATAATGCCAAACTTCACCCGTTTTCATACAAATGTATCGAAATTGTACCAGTATTAGAGCATTAGTTTAATGGTCATCTCCAAGTGTGAGTAAAGCCCGAGTAACAGCAAGTGCTCATCGTCTCTAGTGTCTTTACAAAATGAACGTATGAATCTCACATAATATAACCAACTTTTTCTTCGCAAGTCATTCAAGACATTTATTATCTGACGAAGCTTTGTCATAACTCTATATAATATATCAGATCCATCTAAATTATATTGTTTCAAAATCATACAATCCTAAATGTTATAAAACAATCAATATACTTACTTTTCTTAAGCCCAAGGAACAGAACCTGTATATAGTGATCCCCCACAGTATCTGAACAGGCCTTCGATTTCAGGGCAGCCATTAGGGTAAGGGATTGACCTGTGAAAAGGATCGCGACCAATCTTTTTACGCCGAAGTGAGCCTAAACATGCATAAGGGTCATGTTGGAATTGTGTCCTAACTAATGCTTCCCCTTTTAATGCTGCTTCTTTTGAAATTGTTGCAGCTGGAGTGCCCAAGTAGAAGAATCTTGTCTCCGGGAATCGAATCGCATTACGGTGAAGATTAAGAAAGCGTTCTTTCTTGAAATCATACCCGACAACCTACATTCCCATGGTAAGGGATTATTACTACATGAGGTCACAGATTTTTAGATCAAGGCTACTTTCGTCAATATTGTTTTTTGGAAGAAACTCAACCATTTAATTCTGTTAGAGGTTGCAATGTCAACCCAATTACTTAATAAGGGTTGATTTCTGTTATGTTCTATCTAAAAAGAGTAACATAATAATTTTCATGTTTTAATAAGGTATTTGTAATCACATAACCACCTAAATAAATCTATTCAAAGGTGTTGGAGGGTCAACCCAAACCAACCCGTTTTTACCCATACAAATTTTTATGTCGATTGACCCATTACACAACCCGATTGATCTATTCAGTAATATATGTGGCAATTCCGACCCATTAGTGAGTATATGAATTGAAACTCGTACAAAGCTTATGTACAACGCATAAATTCTCAAAAATAACTCCATTAAAAAGTTTACCATATAATTTTTGTGATTACATTTAACATGTCAATGATTTTTATAAATTAAAAAGAAAAAGACAAAAAAGTGTTCGCCACTCAGCCCAACTTAACCCAAGTCATAGAAAAACGTATCTCTTTTGAACCAAACTACGTTTAGACCCATTACCCAACCTGCCTATATTGCCAACTCTACTTTTGAATACATTGAGATCAAAATATACGAACGTACTGTGATATTTAGTGGATAAGAGCCAGTAAGTTCCCGGAACCGGCATACACTAAAGAGAAGATTCTCAAAGCTGTCTCGTGCATGTTCTTCTGTGAGTGCTTTCGATCGCACCTTCTCTTGATTGCCTATATCCACAGTTCTGGCATAAGTAGAATCGCAAAGGTGGTATAACTGCAGATGGTATTGATATATGCAGATGGATGTTGTTTTTAACTGCAGTAGAATGGCAATTTAACAAATAATATCCTTTGATTTCATGATGAATCACTTTGATGGTAAAGTCTTTATTGGAGACCTTAATTTTTTAATGGATGATAACAAGGTTCATAATTGGGTACTCTAATCAGGAGCTGATCTCTTTGTTAGCATGACCCTTATAAACAGCAAAAACGCATAAATTGTTAATCAATCATATTTACCCCTTTATAATGTTTGAATGCCACTATTAGTTACAATGTCCATCTGCGGTTATCTGATAGTAAATTCACCAAAAATATGATCCATAAGAAAATAAGATAACCACAATACAAGGAGACAAAAATAAAGGGTAAAGATCCAAGATTTTTCACCTGCAAGTCACATAAATTCAAACAATCAACAAAAAAAAGGCTACAAAAACTCACCAAACCATCCTTTCGATTCAGCAACCATCCAATAACTTTGGGCTTCACTTCGTGGACCAGCATCTTTACGAGTCTCACCACCACTAAACAACAACAAAGCCTCATCATCTCTAGCTGCACTCTCAATCCCCTCTTTTATATGTGCAACAAAAGTCGAAGCTTGGCCCGGATTCTTCTGATACGATTCCAAATACCAAGAATCCTCCTTATCAATTTTATCACAACTACTACTCGTATATATCGAATGTCCAGCGACCATCACAAGATTCCTAAGTTTCGGAAACGGATAACTACCATCCATCCCAACATCAAAATTCCTATAACTACTCATACTCCGAAAACGACTAGTATAAACCGATAAAGCTACAAGTGTAGCCACTCCAAACAACATAAAAATCAAAAAAATCATTACAGGGTGTAACTTATAATAGTACATTACTCGATTTCCAACTGATTTCATCATTAACACAAGTGATGAATGTTTATTAGGTTTTCGCGATTTCCTAATGGTATTGGATTCTAAATCGAAATCACCTTTAGGATATGCGTTGAAGGATTTCGGACTATCGGATGTGAATTGATAATTCAACATTATTGATTGGAATCAACGCATACCTAAATTCCTAAAATTGTGGGTTACGTAAAATTAGGGTTTATATAAAAATGAAGTAATGGAATAATAAGTGGATATGTAAGATTGAAGGGAGAATTATACCTGTGGAATGTGGAATTGTAGAGAAGTGAAATGAAATGAAATCTGATGGGTTGGAATTCAGATTTCAGATCATTAATTCTGTTTCTAATTTATTTATTTGATTTGATTTGATTTATTAGAAGTTTAAAATACTAAACATTGTTTACTTTATTACAGCACACCCAACTGTGCTGGTCACTTTACGTCGGTTACAACCATCGGAGCCGACGTCAATAGCACGATCTATTAGTTTGGTTTCGTCGGTTGGTTTCATCGTATACGGTATATAAGTTTTTTTCTTTTGCTTTTTATTTTCCATGTGTGTATATAATTAAAGGTAAATTGATAATTGTGGAACCCAAAAATTAAAGTGACGGTGTCACTGATGATAGCGGTCGGTCAGTTTAAGTCAATTTAGAAAAAAACTTACGTGACGCTTATGTGGCCCATCGGTTTCAGTCTGTTTAAGTGGTCTGTTGAAAATGGTCTTAGACCACAAAACATAAAGCTGTGAGGTAGAGCATTTAATGGACCATGCAAAACTAAACTTTTTGAGTTAAAATATCCATTTTAAAAATACACAAAATTTAAAATTTAGATACCTTTCACAAGTGATGTTCAAATGATAATGAACATTTTGGTGAGGATGAGAGAATTAATAAGAATGTGTCACATGTCATAAAACTCACTTGTTTGAAGAGGGTGGACCGTAAAACAAGCTCCATTCGGATTGTAGGTGGTACGAATTATAGTTTTTTGAGTATTTGAAGATGAGAAAGCGTGTGTTGATGTCTTTTCAATGATGTATAGGTATTGCATATATAGACTACGGAAAAAGGATAAAAAAAACACGTAAAAAACTGATAGTTTTATAATTTTATTTTTTTATCCAAAAACTAGCCGTTAATGTCGTAGGAAATAATAAAGAAAAAGAAAAATGCAACGTTCAGAAGCGCACGCCGGACTTGAACGTCGGCTTTCAGCGTTTAAGTCTAAAACTTTTAGAAATGTGTTGGCGACTCCTTATGCTCCTATGAGTATCGAATAAGACCCTCAAACCTCACCTTTTCATTTCTATTTTTTGTTTAAAGGAAAAAAAGGACAAAATAAATTGGACTAATAAAATTGATAAGAAGTCATAGAGGGACAAAACTCAAAAATGTTAATTTAGAAATATTTAGATAACTCATTATTTGTAATAACGGGAAAGAAGAGATCATCATAGAACTCATGGTAATTATTTTGTTATCCGCTGTTATTGTATGTAATTAATTGAGTGTTAGTTGTATGAGATAACATTTGACATCATTACAAATTTTTCGTCACCAAAATACATATAGTAGTTACAAACCGAAAATCCGTTACACATAATGTAACTTCATATATTTTGTTGCACACTACGAATGTCACAATATAACAAATTACATATACATGCACTTAAACAAAAAAGAAACGCCTTTTTTTCTTTTGAACAACGTAAAAAAAAAATTCTTAAAAAGTGAGAACCTATGTTAAAAGAACTTATAGAAACTAACTAAAGGGTATAAAACCATCAATATATATATATATATATATATATATATATATATATATATATATATATATATATATATATATATATATGGTTCGGATCAAATAGAATAAAGCTTATTGTGGAATAAATAGAATAACATAAGACGATGCCAAGTGTCCTTTAGAACTAAAACTGGTCAAAGGGTGTTTTCGGTAGTTAACATTCAATATTAAATGGTATAGTAAATTAGTAATGTTATTCGTTAATTAAACAATTAAAGAAAAACATCTATCTTATCCCACCCTTTTCTCCTCGTCTCTCTCTAATCTATTTATAAAAAATTCTCTAAAACTTAATCAAAATATATCTCAATTCAGCTCAATCAAAATTCGTTGCTCCCTCCCCATATCACCTTAACTCGATACTAGCACCGCGTCTATAGCCGTCAAACATTACACCGTTTATTACCTTTCAACCAACTGCCGACGAACCCTGGTATTGTAACCGTAGCCGAAAATGCCACAATCGTCGAGTCAGAACATCGCCGTTAAACTAGACACGCCCACTAAACCGTACCCTTGCACCGCCGATTGCTACATGCGTTCGGCAGAATCCTGTCACCGCCGTTGATGTAACACCCCCAAATTTAATGATTTGCGGAAGCACGATTTGGGTGTTACTAATCAATAACAAAGCACAAAGATATATAGTAAACGACTCTATATGCGTCGTTTTAACAAAATATATTAATATTGAAATGTTTACAACATTTATAGCTTTACATAGCTCGGGTTTGAATAAAAGGAGATTTCAGTACATAAGTACTTGTACAAAATATACTAATGCAAGAAAATCTCAATCGTCTGTATGCTGACTCGAGCTAAAAGTCCTGAAGCAGAAGCAACCTATTGCTTGGTACCTGCGATACATGCTAAATGGGTCGGCTAAAGCTGGTGAGCTCACAGGTTTGAAATCAAGTAATATATTATGAACCGCAAGATTTAATAATGATTGAATTGCATCCAGCAATTGATAATGTATATGTATACAGCCATGAGCACATAGTTGAGCTTAACTTGAGGGTCGGGTCCCCTATAGAGAATTCCGGGCGAGGTGCCTCCACGAATGCCTAATCAACATTCGTCTTCCCAAATATTAGTACGTCCGTTTACCCGGTTAGTGCTTGCTAACCCGAACGAGGAGGGTCAATCCTATATGGTACCATATACTAATATTCACGCTACAACGTATTAACAACTATGCTGACGGAGGACTTTAAATGATTAGTTGTGAAAAACTCATGTAGTATATGAAATGTTTGTACTTGCGTTCACATGTTAAAATGAGCAATATATCACACCCCTGAGTAAAACAGTAAAAAGAGGGGCCATGAGACTCACCTGAGTCTAGTGAGTTTAACTTAATAAACTTGAGTTGATTAGCCGAGTAATGAAGTCCAAAGACTTGTAACCTGAGGGTGTCCACGACACGCGATGGTTATAAACATGATTGGGTATCTCAAAAGATCACCCTTGTAGTTGTTACACAACTATATATATGTCCAAATTACTACTATTTGGTTGATTTGTTAAGTGTTTGAAAACGTGTACGGCCCGTTGGTGACGGATTTGAAATAATAACTTTAAGTATTATTATCATGTTATTGGTGTTTTGCACTTACAAGTGTGTTCCAATGTGTTTTATAAGTCGTATCGTATAAGTGTTTGAGGTTATATAGGTTCGACACTTAGTGAAATTTTAGTTTGAAAACCTGCTGTTTTATGCGACACAATCATGCGACACAAAAGTTTGTCATGCGACACAAGGGTTGTGTCGCATAGAAATGCGACACAATACCTATACGACACAAGGGTTGTGTCGTATAGATTCGAGATGCTGATTCAACAGCGACCTAGTGATTGTGTCGTATGAAAATACGACATAAGATGCGACACAACGTTGTGTCGTAAAGGGTACGACACAAAAGGATTTATACGACACTAGGTGCGACATAACAGGCAAAATACGACACTACATGCGACACAAGGCTTGTGTCGCATTGAAGAACACCAACCCAGAAAGTCCGACTGTCGAGATTTTTCCGGCCAAAAACCCAATTCAAACCCGTTTTTAAGCTATAGAATCGTGTTCTACACTTTGTAATGGACATATACAAGTTATATAACCAACTAACAAGTGAAAAATACCAAGAATCGAGAGATTTTGGGATTTTGTCGGAAACTTACAAAGTGGCGAAATGGAAATCCGGAAAGATAGAAGTGTAGATCGTTACGAGGTGGTCGTGAATCTCTAAAAATATTGATGATCCGAGTGCGTTTCGTGTTGTTATTTTGAGATTTAAGTGGTTTGGTGGTTTTGGAGAATGAAAGAAAAAGAGAGTAAGAGAGAGAGAGATAAGAAAGGAATGAGAGAAATGAAAGGGAAAGTGGGAGGTTATCCTCCCATTTTTCAGTCTCCGACCCGCGCTCCGTGCGGTGTTCGTTTACTCCGTCGTTTAACGTTTTAATAAATATTTCACGCGTTTATTATCCATTTCTTTTAAAATGCAAATTTTGTTTAATAATTCAATTAAATTGTTTTACCAATTATGTAAAAATTTAAACATTGAAAATGTGGTTTAATTAATTTGCGTATTTTGTTGTTAATTAGGTAAATTTCAATTGTAAGATACGAATTGTAATTTGAACATTATTAAAATAATATTTTTAACATAATAGTGTTACTTAATAAAATTGGTCACCAACGTCCGTATTTATGGAATCGAAATACATTCGATTTAAATTGCGTACGATTTAATCAAATCGTATTTTCGTATATATTCAACAATATATATTTCGATACATAAATTAGCCTAACACAGAACTAATTACATGTATTAACATATGATTAGGCACTAATTACTAGTCCTAATTTGGCGGGTGTTACATTCTCCCCCTGTTTGGAGAATTTCGTCCCGAAATTTAGCTCGCGATCGTGGTTGATGTAGAATCGGTGAATAGCTGAGGATACTTGAGTCGCATTTGGTCTTCCCGTTCCCAAGTGAATTCCGGACCGCGCCGCGAATTCCATCTGACCTTGACGATGGGAATACGACTTTGTTTTAGTTGTTTGACCTCACGGTCCATGATTTCAGCGGGTTCCTCAACGAAGTGAAGTTTATCGTCAACACGAATTTCATCGAGTGGGATAATTAGTGTCTCATCAGACAGACATTTCTTCAAGTTAGAAATGTGAAAAGTAGGGTGCACGCTGCTGAGTTCGGATGGCAGCTGCAATCGATAAGCTACGGGGCCAATCCGTTCGAGGATCTCAAAAGGCCCGATGTACCTGGGATTTAACTTCCCGCGTTTGCCAAAACGGATGACGCCTTTCCAAGGCGATACTTTTAAGAGTACTCGATCCCCAACTTGGAACTCGAGTGGTTTGCGTCTCACGTCAGCATAACTTTTCTGACGATCACGTGCGGCTTTGAGTCGGTTTTTGATTTCCACAATTTTCTCAGTGGTGGCGTGTATGAGTTCAGGACCAGTGAGTTGACTATCTCCCACTTCAGTCCAACAGATCGGTGATCGGCACTTACGACCGTACAGTGCCTCAAAAGGTGCAGCTTTAATGCTGGCGTGATAGCTGTTATTGTAGGAAAATTCGCATAACGGTAGATGTCTTTCCCAGTTTGTACCGAAATCAACTACGCAGGCTCGTAGCATGTCTTCCAGTGTTTGGATGGTTCGTTCACTTTGGCCATCGGTTTGAGGATGGTATGCGGTACTCATATCAAGACGGGTACCCATTGCTTTTTGAAGTGACTGCCAAAAGTGAGAGGTGAAGCGGGCATCTCTGTCAGAGATGATCGAGATTGGAACGCCGTGTTGAGAAACAATTTCTTTGATGTAGATTTGTGCGAGGCGTTCCATTTTATCACTTTCCTTGATTGCCAGGAAATGAGCAGATTTGGTGAGACGATCGACGATCACCCAAATGGTATCGCAACCGTTCGACGACTTGGGTAGTTTGGTTATGAAATCCATGGCAATTTGTTCCCATTTCCATTCAGGGATTTCAGGTTGTTGGAGTAAACCAGGAGGTTTCTGATGTTCGGTTTTGACTTTCGAGCAAGTAAGACACTTGCTGACATAAGTGGCGATTTCGGCTTTCATATTTGGCCACCAATAAAATTCCTTGATGCCGTGGTACATCTTATCGGATCCTGGATGGATAGAATATTTGGACTTGTGAGCTTCATCCATCACCAATTCTCGTAGATTCCCGAAATTAGGCAACCAGATTCGGTTTGAGAAATACCTAATCCCGTTAGATCTGGTTTTGAATTGTTTGTCAATACCCCGTAAGGCTTCGTTTTTGATGTTTTCAGGTTTCAGGGCTTCGATCTGAGCGGTATGAATCTGAACGGTAAGATCGTTGTGAATGGTCATACTGAGGGCTCGGACTCGAAGTGGTTTTGGTCGTTCCTTTCGACTGAGGGCATCGGCTACCACATTAGCCTTCCCTGGATGGTACTTGATCTCGCAATCGTAATCGGTAAGCAACTCGACCCATCGACGTTGCCTCATGTTAAGATCTTTTTGATCGAAGATATGTTGGAGACTTTTATGATCGGTAAAGATTGTGCACTTAGTGCCGTAGAGATAATGTCTCCAGATTTTGAGAGCAAAAACGACAGCTCCAAGTTCGAGATCATGAAAGGTGTAGTTCTTTTCGTGAATTTTCAGCTGTCGTGAAGCATAGGCAATGACCTTGTCTCGTTGCATCAGTACACAACAGAGACCTTGATGGGAAGCATCGCAGTATACCACGAAGTCATCGGTGCCTTCGGGTAAGGATAGAATTGGAGCACTGCAAAGCTTCTGTTTCAGAAGTTGGAACGCTGACTCTTGTTTATCGGTCCAATCGAACCTTTTGTCCTTCTGAGTCAGTACCGTGAGTGGTTGAGCTATTTTGGAGAAATTTTCGATAAATCACCGATAGTACCCAGCAAGGCCCAAGAATTGACGTACTTCAGTTGCAGTGGTGGGTGCTTGCCAGTCTTTGATAGCCTCGATTTTTGATGGGTCAACGTGAATTCCCTGACTGTCGATCACGTGACCAAGGAATTGGACGGTTTTTATCCAGAACTCACACTTAGAGAATTTAGCATACAGCTCTTCGTGTCTAAGTATTTCTAGGATGGTTTTGAGGTGTTGCGCATGTTCTTGCTCGTTGCGCGAGTAAATGAGTATGTCATCGATAAAGACAATGACAAACTTGTCGAGGTAAGGTTTACACACCCGGTTCATGAGGTCCATGAATACAGCCGGTGCGTTGGTTAGGCCAAAGGGCATCACTTGGAATTCGTAGTGCCCGTAACGAGTTCTGAAAGCAGTTTTTAGGATATCGGCGTCGCGAACTCGTAACTGATGATACCCTGATTGCAGGTCGGTTTTTGAGTAGAAACTTGAACCCTGAAGTTGGTCGAATAGATCATCAATGCGAGGAAGTGGGTATCGTTTTTTGACGGTCAATTTGTTCAATTCTCGGTAGTCGATGCACATTCGGAATGAACCGTCCTTCTTTTTAACAAATAAGACCGGAGCTCCCCAAGGTGAAGAACTCGGTCTAATGAATCCTTTATCCATGAGTTCTAGTAATTGGGTGGACAACTCCTGAAGTTCGGATGGGGCTAAACGGTACGGTGCACGGGCCACTGGTGCGGCACCCTACACGAGATCGATTGAGAACTCAACCTGTCTAGGTGGAGGTAGACCAGGTAGTTCTTCCGGAAATACTTCGGGAAAGTCTCTAACAATTGGCACATCCTCAAGTCGCTTCTCCTCCGACTTCATCTCTGTGATGTGTGCGAGTATTGCAGGGTAACCCTTTCTCAGAAATTTTCGGGTTTTTAAACAAGAGATGATATTGAGTCTCGTCCCACCGGTCTCCCCCTGTATGATCAAGGTTCTACCGACGGCGAGTGGGATACGGACGATCTTATCGTAACAAACGATTTCGGCTCGGTGTTTGGACAACCAGTCCATTCCAATGATGACATCGAAACTTCCGATTTCAACAGGTACAAGATCGATTGAAAAGGTTTCGTCAGCTAGGTTTAAAGTGCAATTAGGTATCAGACTATTGGCTTCTATAAGTTTCCCATTTGCTAGCTCTACAGTGTACTTAACATCTATGGCAACATGAGTGATGTCAAGTAGTGGGCAAAAGTCGTCAGAGATAAAGCTTCTATCAGCCCCAGTATCAAATAGAACAGAAGCAGTTAAGTTGTTGAGGAGGAACATACCCGAGACCACATTCGGGTCTTGGTGGGCGTCCCCGGAGTTGATGATGAAGGCTCTACTTCGGGTGTTGTTGTTGTTGCTGTTGCGGTTGTTGCTGCTGTTTTTGTTGTTCTTCAGCTTTGGGCACGTGTCCCTGAAGTGCCCGGGGTTCCCACACTCAAAGCAGACTTTGGGTGTTCTGGTGTTGTTAGGGTTGTTGTTGGTAGGGGAACGGCAATACTGGGTGAGGTGACCATGCCTCTTGCAATTGCTGCAAAAGGGACCACAGGAACCTTCGTGGTGGCGGCTGCACTTGGAACAATAGGGTTTGCTCCCAGTGTAGCCCCGTTTGATGTCTGTGGTGGTGTTGTAGGCTTTGATGGTGTCGGATTTCTTGTTTTGTGGGTTTGGGTGGTTGTGGTGGTAGTGGGACCACTTTCTTTTGTTGTTGTGGGAGGATGAAGTGAGTGGTTCTGAATTTTGGCTCATTGCCATCAGGTCTTGGGCCAGTAGGATTGCACCGTCAATGGTGGTTTGGTTTGAAGAGGCAACGTGCCCCCGAACAGGCTCAAGAAGACCAAGGATGTACTTCCTGATTTTATCAGGTTCTGTGCTTACCATAGCTGGGCGGAGGGCAGCGAGCTGCTGGAATCTGGTGGTGTAACCATCGATATTACTACCCTGAACTTTTAGGTTCCAGAACTCCTCGTCCAGCTTTTGGAGTTTGTCGATCGAACAGTAATTGGCGGTGAGTTTTGCTTTCAAGTCCTCCCAAGAGAGTTGGTAGGCAGTGTCAGCACCCACTGATTGGGAGTAGGAGTTCCACCAAGAGTGGGCATCATCTTCGAGGGAGCAGGTGGCGAAATTAACTTTGTCGCCTTCCGCGCATTTGCTGACGCGGAAAACAGTTTCCATTTTCTCGAACCATCTGATCAGTCCGATGGCTCCCTCAGTACCCTTGAAACTTGAGGGTTTGCAGCTCTGGAAGTCCTTGTAAGAACAAGGTTTAGAAGCGGGGGTTTCAGCGGCATCGCTGTTTCTCGCGGAATTTTGTGGAGTATTCCGAGCCAGGGCTTCAGTCACAGCCTGGGTTATGAGTGACGTAAGCTGAGCATCGGTGTATGGTCTTGTCTTTGGCGGCATGATTCTTCAATAAAAGAAATGAAGATACATGAGATTTTGTAAGAAAATTGTATTTGTCTCAGATGTACATGTATAAAGGCGGTAATACATAACATCAATATGAAAAAGAAAAATGGCAATCAGTATAAGTAGAATCAGCAAGGAATATTTGATAGATAATACGAGTTCAAAGGTTACATCCTACGGAGGTATTACAAAAGGTGTCGGGAATTGTTACATCCGACTAATTTATAGAGTAGCGCTAGATAGTCGTTAGATTACGAGATAGTTTACAAAACAAAGACTACACTAGTCTTAACGTAGATTAATCTGCTCCATCATTTCAATGAGACGATCCACAGTATTGGCAAGTCTGCTGGCCTGCCGGGCATTGTCTTCAGCCAATGCTAGTCGTTGTACCAATCCACGGGTATATTCTTCCGTTTCCCGTGAGCGTTGCTCACACTCTTCAAGCCGGTGTTTCAAAAGGGCGGTTTCTACGCTTATCTCCACCACTTTGTTGAAAAGAATATCTAAATTGTTAACGGTGGTTTCGTGATCCTCGGAGACTTGTTCGATGGGTTCAAGGGATGTAAGTCTCCAGTTTTCGTTCGTTTCCTGCAACACGACGTCCATGGTGCGAAGTCGTTGCTCGTGTTGGTTCACCCTTGCGGCTAAGGTTGGCAAGGTGAAGTGAGTGGGGTACGGGCCAGCTCGAGGCAACCTGGCGTTCCTCCTAGCTACCCTTGAGTTCTGCGACCCGGATTGAGAGTGCAATGAATTGGGCAGTGTGTTTGCCATTTCTGAGACAAAGCGTTAGAGAAAGTGAGGCCTATGATCATATAGTTCCTATATAATATAGCCTATTGAGTGTCTAGCACAAACATGTTTAAGTCTCGGTCCTCTCGAGGTCAGAGTCTTCTAGTGTACCCTGTTCAGCCATAACTACTTTCAGATCTTACATCATCTTTGCTTAATTGTACATAGTTGATCAGGCTATGTTAAATTAAACTCGTACGACGTAGTCACTGAACCAGTTATACCTAATAAGGAATACTGCCTAATGGTCATAGTCTAGGCCCACTAAATGCAACCTAGTTCACTATAACCTTAGGCTCTGATACCAATCTGTAACACCCCCAAATTTAATGATTTGCGGAAGCACGATTTGGGTGTTACTAATCAATAACAAAGCACAAAGATATATAGTAAACGACTCTATATGCGTCGTTTTAACAAAATATATCAATATTGAAATGTTTACAACATTTATAGCTTTACATAGCTCGGGTTTGAATAAAAGGAGATTTCAGTACATAAGTACTTGTACAAAATATACTAATGCAAGAAAATCTCAATTGTCTGTATGCTGACTCGAGCTAAAAGTCCTGAAGCAGAAGCAACCTATTGCTTGGTACCTGCGATACATGCTAAATGGGTCAGCTAAAGCTGGTGAGCTCACAGGTTTGAAATCAAGTAATATAGTATGAACCGCAAGATTTAATAATGATTGAATTGCATCCAGCAATTGATAATGAATATGTATACAGCCATGAGCATATAGTTGAGCTTAACTCGAAGGCCGGGTCCCCTATAGAGAATTCCGGGCGAGGTGCCTCCACGAATGCCTAATCAACATTCGTCTTCCCAAATATTAGTACGTCCGTTTACCCGGTTAGTGCTTGCTAACCCGAACGAGGAGGGTCAATCCTATATGGTACCATATACTAATATTCACGCTACAACGTATTAACAACTATGCTGACGGAGGACTTTAAATGATTAGTTGTGAAAAACTCATGTAGTATATGAAATGTTTGTACTTGCGTTCACATGTTAAAATGAGCAATATATCACACCCCTGAGTAAAACAGTAAAAAGAGGGGCCATGAGACTCACCTGAGTCTAGTGAGTTTAACTTAATAAACTTGAGTTGATTAGCCGAGTAATGAAGTCCAAAGACTTGTAACCTGAGGGTGTCGACGACACGCGATGGTTATAAACATAATTGGGTATCTCAAAAGATCACCCTTGTAGTTGTCACACAACTATATATATGTCCAAATTACTACGATTTGGTTGATTTGTTAAGTGTTTGAAAACGTGTACGGCCCGTTGGTGACGGATTTGAAATAATAACTTTAAGTATTATTATCATGTTATTGGTGTTTTGCACTTACAAGTGTGTTCCAATGTGTTTTATAAGTCGTATCGTATAAGTGTTTGAGGTTATATAGGTTCGACACTTAGTGAAATTTTAGTTTGAAAACCTGCTGTTTTATGCGACACAATCATGCGACACAAAAGTTTGTCATGCGACACAAGGGTTGTGTCGCATAGAAATGCGACACAATACCTATACGACACAAGGGTTGTGTCGTATAGATTCGAGATGCTGATTCAACAGCGACATAGTGATTGTGTCGTATGAAAATACGACATAAGATGCGACACAACGTTGTGTCGTAAAGGGTACGACACAAAAGGATTTATACGACACTAGGTGCGACATAACAGGCAAAATACGACACTACATGCGACACAAGGCTTGTGTCACATTGAAGAACACCAACCCAGAAAGTCCGACTGTCGAGATTTTTCCGGCCAAAAACCCAATTCAAACCCATTTTTAAGCTATAGAATCGTGTTCTACACTTTGTAATGGACATATACAAGTTATATAACCAACTAACAAGTGAAAAATACCAAGAATCGAGAGATTTTGGGATTTTGTCGGAAACTTACAAAGTGGCGAAATGGAAATCCGGAAAGATAGAAGTGTAGATCGTTGCGAGGTGGTCGTGAATCTCTAAAAATATTGATGATCCGAGTGCGTTTCGTGTTGTTATTTTGAGATTTAAGTGGTTTGGTGGTTTTGGAGAATGAAATAAAAAGAGAGTAAGAGAGAGAGAGAGATAAGAAAGGAATGAGAGAAATGAAAGGGAAAGTGGGAGGTTATCCTCCCATTTTTCAGTCTCCGACCAGCGCTCCGTGCGGTGTTCGTTTACTCCGTCGTTTAACGTTTCAATAAATATTTCGCGTGTTTATTATCCATTTCTTTTAAAATGCGAATTTTGTTTAATAATTCAATTAAATTGTTTTACCAATTATGTAAAAATTTAAACATTGAAAATGTGGTTTAATTAATTTGCGTATTTTGTTGTTAATTAGGTAAATTTCAATTGTACGATACGAATTGTAATTTGAACATTATTAAAATAATATTTTTAACATAATAGTGTTACTTAAAAAAATTGGTCACCAACGTCCGTATTTATGGAATCGAAATACATTCGATTTAAATTGCGTACGATTTAATCAAATCGTATTTTCGTATATATTCAACAATATATATTTCGATACATAAATTAGCCTAACACAGAACTAATTACATGTATTAACATATGATTAGGCACTAATTACTAGTCCTAATTTGGCGGGTGTTACAGTTGACTATATTCATCCGTTGTTGTCGTGTTCACAATGTCGACCAACACATCAACGTCCATATTATACGATTTTCATTGAGTTAAATTTTTTCGTTATAGTTTGTTGATTCTAAGATCAAGTTTGAAACATAGATTTTTCAAATCTGGTTGTGAATCGATTGCGAAATATTGTGCATCATTATTAGATTGTTTGTGAATCATGTATATGATCGTCTTGTTATTAGAGTTTGTTATAATCTGATTTACAAAGGAGAGAATTTGAATATGGTGTTTGTGCATCATGGTTCTATGTATTTAGTGTACATCAGTTTATGTAATCCAAAATTTTTGTATGAGTTTTCCTACTACCTTTAATTTGTGCATCAAGTCATACTAATTTAAAGTATGTGCATCAATTCATAAGTATTCAATAGTACGTGCATCAATTTGGTAATGACAATCGAACATTGCAAATCAGTATCAATTTAAAGAGGATTAAATATTGATTTTTTGGCATACTTTTTGTAATCTGAAACATGACAATCGATAAATTTAAAGAAGAAGAATAATGGGGAGAGAGAAACAAGTTGTTAGATGCACAATGTCTATAATACCCTCAAGTTATGTTTAATGAAATCTTTAATGCTCTAAAAAACTCATCGTGCCAAAAGATCATCAAACGGCCGAGATGTTATTTTACTTATTCTATGATAAGAACTATTCTACAATAACTAACCCCTATATATATATATATATACGTATATATATATACGTATATATATATATATATATATATATATATATACGTATATATATATATATATATATATATATATATATATAGAGAGAGAGAGAGAGAGAGAGAGAGAGAGATAGAGAGAGAAGGTTTAAAATAAGAATGAAGATTATTGTGAGAAGGTAGGAAGGGATCTAGGCCGTCACGTTAGCCCATCAACGGCCTAACGGGCCTTATCCATTAAATCGCCGCTTCTTTATATTAGCAGGGTGTCTTGGTAATTTACACCATCCTATAATCCCTCATCTATTTAATTCACATTACCTTATTGAGTCCACATTACATACGTCACAACTTTGACCTAAATTTTTCATTCGATTCTTCATATTCTTTCGATTCTTCGGATTCTTTCGTGGTAAATATGAGTCGCGATCGTGCGCCGTGTTCCAACGAGAATCAATGTAAGCTCAAGGTTGAATTAATATCAAGCAATTTCATTACCTATGATGTGTGAATTTTATGATCGTGTATACGAATTTCGTATAGTGATAGCATCAAACGGTGAGATTATTATCAATAAATTGAAGTTGAATAACTGATTTAGAAGATATGAATTTGTAACACTAAATTGTGATTATCTAGGTGACAAGGTTTGATTTATACATGCTAAATGTAATTCCTGCGATTATTGTGTTGTATTAGGTGGATTTTTAGGTTATGAGGTTAATCGCAAATTTATTGTGCTTATTAGGTGATTATTAATAAGTTGATGTGATTATTGTGCTTTTTTAGGTGATTATCAATAAACTGATGTGATTATTGTGCTTTATTAGGTGATTATATAGGTTGTATGATGATCGTTATGACTTAATCACGTAATTTAACTTTAAAATGTTGTGATTGCTGTGTTATATTATGTGATTATACAGATTATGCTAGATATAAGTGTTGTAATTATGGTTTTGTATTATGTGATTACGGTGTTGTATTAGGTGTTACTTACTAGTTAATCACATAATTGAAGTGTGTATACTGATAAAACTGATGTGATTATTGTGTTGTATTAGGTGATTATTTAGGTTATGAAGTTAATTGCATTATTTATTGTACTTATTAGTTGATTTTCAATAAGCTGATGTGATTATTGTGCTTTATTAGGTGATTATGTTCGTATGATGATCGTTATGACTTAATCACGTAATTTAATTTTTAAAATGTTGTGATTGTTGTGCTATATTATGTGATTATACAGATTATGCTAAATATAAGTGTTGTGATTATAGTGTTGTATTAGGTGATTACGGTGTTACCTTAGGAGATTACGGTGTTGTATTAGGTGTTACTTACTAGTTAATCACATAAGTTAAGTGCGTATATTATAAAACTGATGTGATTATTGTGTTATATTAGATGATTATCTAGGCTACTCAATGATACTTGTGACTTAATCGCATAATTTAATTATGTATTGTAATGTAATATATTGTTGTGATCACTGTGCTATATTATGTGATTATCTAGGTTATGAGGTGATATTATAGTTTAATCACATAATTTAGGGATGTATACTAAAAAAACGGATGTGATTATTATGAATCAGTGTAAGCCGGTGAACTATATATATTTTGAGGTGATAAAATCAATGTTTGATCATTTGCATAATCAACCTTGTTTGTGTCAGCAACCATCCCTATCATTGGCGAGTACAAAAAATTTATTTTTCTAGGGCTCGAAGTCTTTGCTTCAACAACTGTTCCCGTTAGTCATGAGAAAGAGGTTCCCTGACTTTGAGTGGTTATCGATTATTTCAACTGAAGTTGTTGTTTGCGTTTTCATATTTTGACCTTCACCACTTGTTCCAACATCAACCATTTCACTATCTATTTGTCCAGTAAAAGGTTCGTATGAATTCTAATTCATATATGGTTTTTTGGCATCGAATGATGACTGTCCAAACAACACCTCAACTTGTTTCTTGTAATGTTCCTTAAAAAAAATTCCATTTCTATCTGGTTTTTTGGCATCGAATGTTGACTGTCCAAAGAACTCTTCAACTTGTTTGTTGTATTGCTGCAATTTCTCGTTGTCCGGGAACTTTGACAATGCCTCAGCCAATAAACCATCAAGTTTCTCCTTTCAATTCATCAAACTAAGGAATCTTGAATTGATACTTTCAATATATTCCTAAAAGATGTTAACGATGTCAGTAATATGCACAATCTTTAAGTATTTTTTGTTATTATACTATTTTGGTTCCTTACCATACTATGTACTTGAATTCTATATTAATAATCACAATAAATAACAACGTAATCACACAAATTAAAAGTGATTATTTAGTTGTAAAAATGTGATTACGATTTTAAATTGCCTAACATTGCCTGAAATATGTTCCGATCAAAACCAACTATGAAACAAACATGGTGTTTAACCTGATGCATGACCCAAAACTATCAATGTGTTTTCCCACTTCTAGTTATATTCACAATATTAGGACTATTAGTGTCAACTACTGCTAGTAATCACAATTTACAACTTCTTAATCACTTTTCTTAGAGATTGTGCTGCACTATATGAACCTTATAAGCACTTAAATAATCAGTCATGATCAACTCAGGGCTATACTGTTTGATACTTCACTTTTAGCCTTTGATAGTACAATAGTGGTACGTTTTAAGTATTACAAAATTAGGTCCGAACATCATTTTAATTCCACAAAGCATATTAAGTGTATATAAATCTATAGTTCCGTAAGTACCAACATCACATTACATTTTCCTGCAGAAGGGAAACATAAAACAATCAAGTAGCTACACTCAATACAATGGGAAGAAACAATTGTGAGCTAGCAACAAAAAACTTTTTTAAGCTTCTTCAACTTGTTCAAAACTAAAAAGACTCAACAAATCATGAAGATGAATGGAATTGATCATGTAAAAGCATACAAAATATTCTTAAGTTATCAAGATGGAGTTCGTTGGGTGGCTCGGCTTGGTATTTATAAAAGAGTTGGTGCTTATATTGACAATATAACAAATAGGTGGAACCATCTTGACATCGTCGACTAAAAAAATCATTATCTTACGAATAAAGAACAGAGCCTCTTAAAGAATCAAAACAGAATAATCCCTAAAAAATTATGACTTATTATAACATATCATGTAACTATATGTAAGATTTAAAATTTGGATATAGGTTATACATTGACATTAGTGAGCTTGAAATCAGTACCTTCCAGTTGTTTGCTTCCTTCCTCGTCAACCATGTTATCTTTTTCTCCCAGCTCATCAATTATATTTTCCATACACTTATTTTGCTCTTCTTCAAATGGTAATTTAAGTTCACCCCGACCAAAACCTCCAGAACTGATCTCAGCAGTTTCTCTTTGGCTAAGTAATTTAGAAGTCCATGATTTGAGTGCCGGTCTTTCCTGAATGACTTATAATCTATTACACTTTGTAGAGTCAACATAGAATAGCTACACAATTCAATTTGTTACATTAGTAAAACAAATATTTATAGACTTATAGAGAATGTAACATATGATACGTACAATTAATAGAGCGAGGGGTCCCGTGTAGAAAGACTCATCATCATCTCTGTCCCAATAGTACTTGCTTACCTTCAAACAGTCAATGATGTACTGACACCAATCCAGAATTTTTATATCCACATCATCATTTATATATGGTAGAAACTTGAGGTTGCATGTACCCATTATTGAATTTTCAGCCATGCATGTATTGAATAAAACAAGGAAATTCAAAATGAAGTTCCTACCCGCATCCTCTGGTGATCTGGTTATCGCTTCCACTACATGACTTGGTCGAATGTTTCCTTTCAGGATTCCAATACGAGCTCGCCACTCTCTTGTAAGTGTATTAGCTCCCTTACTAATCTTTTCTTTCTTGAATTTCGCTCTTCCCAATGGTATTCCATACATATCATGTACCACCTGTTTATCTATCTGGATGTAATGATTTTCTAACCTTATCGTTAGTGTTTTTTCATCAAGTCTATCTACAACATAATATCTTATCCTTGCAGGAATTGTACCAAAGGAAATATCAAGGACATGGCCAAAACCAATGTATGTGACAGCTTGTTTTTGATCATCACTTAAACCCTTAGTAAGGGAGCTAATACACTTACAAGAGAGTGGCGAGGTCGTATTGGAATCCTGAAAGGAACATTCGACCAAGTCATGTAGTGGAAGCGATAACCAGATCACCAGAGGATGCGGGTAGGAACTTTATTTTGAATTTCCTTGTTTTATTCAATACATGCATGGCTGAAAATTCAATAATGGGTACATGCAACCTCAAGTTTCTGCCATATATAAATGATGATGTGGATATAAAAAGTTTGGATTGGTGTCAGTACGTCATTGACTGTTTACTGAACTATACTTTTCCTTAGTCTTTTTTCCTTTCTTTTTCTTCTCAAACTGAACACCTTGAATGGCTTCTCGATTCAGTACTTGAATATGTTCATTCAGTAATGAGACTCTGTTTTTGTTTTTCTTTAAGGCGTTGATTTGATTTGGAGATTTAGAAATCTCATAATCAGTATCCGAATCTGAGTTCAATGGAACTTTCTTCTTCTTTTTCTTGACCTCTACATCTTCTTCATTATAAGTGAGCATCGGCAAATCATCATTGTCAGTTTCCTCTTTCGAAATATTGTCATTTTCTTCCGAAGATGAAGTAGATACCGTGTATCATATAAGGTTATACGAATATATTAGCACTAACCATAAAGTGTGACAAAAATAATACAATATTAATCATTAGTTACCCATGTTCTTATTTTCTTTCTTCGCTTTCCTATCTTCTTTCTTCTTTACCATTTGTTGTCTCCGTTTTTCCTTCGGACATGTCTTCTTTCCATTTCTCCGTGTAAAACCTCCCACATTTTGTAAAATAATAAAGACGTAGAATCTATATATAATCACATATAGAATCAGTATTGTATGATTTAATGTAATATTTGCTTCCTCATCATCCTCTCATATCCATATAAAATAATTTAGAACAGATATTCACATGTTAAAATGCAATAATCACTATGAATTTGTTATGATTATGTTAACTTCTGATGTGATTAAGTCGATTTGAAGCAAAAGATATAAGATACATGTACCAAATCACATTAAAATAGCCTTGAGCCACATTATACGCTATAACAGAACATCAACATACCAGCTTACAAATATGTAATCTTAATATTAATTTGCGATTAATATGCTTTTGAATGCACACTAGCTTACAAACATGTGTGGTCTAGATGACACCTACACTACTATAATATAGTTACTGCAAACACTTTATACATGATTCATTATTAAAATAATTTAATTCACGGAAGATTTCTGCATGAAAAACGTCATCCAGTTCAATACAACTTCCAAGGATCCAATTAGCCAAGGATATATAAATCACATATTCACATGTCAAAATAAAATAATACTATCACATTGTCATAACTACCGAAAGGCACATGGAAGTCTATATATTATTAGGCTTGACATTTTATCGAACACTTGTAAGGCACATGTTGTGGAAGAAATCACGATGAAGATAAACTGAATGTTCACATCTGATTCCAGCTCAATCAACATCACATTCAGTTTAATTCTACATTTGAATACATGAATATGCTATTACCTTCATCGTTAGTGTCAGTTGAATCATCATCTTCTTGATTCACAATTTCTGGAAGTTTATTCAGCCATCTCGAGTATGATTGTTTATCTATAATCTACTTTTTCATTTTGTTGCTGCAAAATACAGCAAATTGGTTATAGAATTGAATGCGAATGAGTATATGTGATTCATTGATACGATTATAAGAATGTAATCTCTTACTTTTTGTAATGATTTTCACCATTGCTGCTGTGACACTCCCCAAATTTCGGTATAATTCCGTACTTAATCACATGCATATTTAGCGCTAAGTCCCTACTTAGTGAATTCAAACTATTTTCAATGAGATAAGCCTAGCACGAGTCCATAAATTTTAATACGTAAGGTATTACGAAATATGTAATTATTTATAATTACGCAAAAACAATCGGGTGAGCCCGACAACTATACGACCGTTGGTGAAACATGTTATAAATAACGTAAAACTATTTTTAAATAGTAGTTATTTACCTTGTATTATTATGCTAAAATCATTGAAGCATAAACATTTCTACGAAAAATGTTAATACGTTTTATAATAAACGTAACGTACATGACAAAAACATTCGAATTGAACTCGACAAATAAACGAAGTGAAACAATTATTTTGAAAACTCAAAATAAAGTATTTTAGGTAATACTTCGAAAGGAATTAACGTGTAATAACCGTTAACTAATACTAAACCGATAAAACGCAAAAACGACTAACGTGACTAATGGGTTAACGAGCTAAATACTTAACACTAATGAGGGGACATGTTTTTAACCAACCCATACCCCCTCCTTTGACCCCTAGAACCGGCCCCATGGCCATATTCCCCACCCCCTCTCCATCAAATACTGTAACACCCGCCAAATTAGGACTAGTAATTAGTGCCTAATCATATGTTAATACATGTAATTAGTTCTGTGTTAGGCTAATTAATGTATCGAATTATATATATTGTTGAATATATACGAAAATGCGATTTGATTAAATCGTACGCGACTTAAATCGAATGTATTTCGATTCAATCAAATACGGACGTTGGTGACCAATTTTATTAAATAACGCTTTTATATCAAAAATATTATTATGATAATATTTCGTATTCATTCGTACCATACAAACAAAACCTATACGATTTAAAAATACTAAAACGCGCAAACTAACTAAACAAACTTACTTTTTATAACTCAAATATAAATTGATTTGTAAAATATTTAAATAAAATATCGCGTAATAATTTGTATTTTAAAACTTATAATTAAAATGTAAATAATTATTTAACGTTTAAACGACGGAGCAAACGAACACCGCACGGACCGCGATTGCGGTGACTGGAAAGTTGGAGGTTAAACCTCCCAACTTTCCTTTTCCTTCCTCATTTCACCCACTCACTCCCTCTCTCTTACTCTATTTTCTTTCATTCTCCAAAAACCACCAATCCACTAAAAATCGCAAATAACACCACGAAACGCAACCGGATCATCAATATTTTTAGAGATTCACGACCACCTCGCAACGATCTACATTTCTATCTTTCCGGATTTCCATTTCGGCAAATTGTAAGTTTCCGACAAAATCCCAAAATCTTTCGATTCTTAGTATTTTTCACTTGTTAGATGTTTATATAACTATATATGTCCATTACAATGTAAAGAACACGAATTTATAGCTTGAAAACGGGTTTAAAACGGATTTTTGGCCGGAAAAATTGTAACAGCCGGACTTTCTGGGCTGGTGTTCTTCCATGCGACACAAGCCTTGTGTCGCATGTTGTGTCGTATTTTGGCATTTGTGTCGTATAAAAGCCCATGTGTCGCACCTTGTTTCGTACCAAATAATTAGTGTCGCAGTCCTTGCGACACAACCATTCTGTCGCATTCTATGTCGTATTTTCATACGACACAATCACTATGTCGCTGTTGAATCAGCATCCCGCATCTATGCGACACAACCCTTGTGTCGCATAGACATTGTGTCACATTTTCTATGCGACACAACCCTTGTGTCGCATAACTACCCTTGTGTCGCATATTGTGTCGCAATACACAGAAAACTCAGATTTTTACTAAGTGTCGAGACTCGAAATTTATCACTCGATTTTACCCGAATTCAGATCCCAGATGCGTTTTTCGTCAAAGCAATATAGTAGAAATAAAAATTTTCCAAGCCGACCTGGGAGCTCGACCCCAGCCAGGGGCTCTGCCCCCGGACCCCCGTACTTAGATTCCGTAACGGCTTCTAAAACACAATAAAAACACATTTTTTTCAAGTAAAACGCCACAAAATCAAAATAATAAGAGTTGAGATTATTATTACAAATCCGTCACCAACGGGCCGTACATGTTTTCAAACACTTAACAAATCAACCAAATCGTAGTAATTTGGACATATATATAGTTGTGTAACAACTACAAGGGTGATCTTTTGAGATACCCAATCATGTTTATAACCATCGCGTGTCGTGCACACCCACAGGTTACAAGTCTTTGGACTTCATACTCGGCTAATCAACTTACGTTTGTTTAAACGCTTTCAGACTCAGGTGAGTCTCATGGCCCTTCTTTTTACTGTTTTACTCAGGGGTGTGATATATTGCTCAATTTCTAACATGTGAACGCAAGTACCAACATTTTCATATACTACATGAGTTTTTCACAACTAATCATTTAAAGTCCTCCGTCAGCATAGTTGTTAATACGTTGTAGCGTGAATATTAGTATATGGTACCATATAGGATTGACCCACCTCGTCCGGGTTAGCAAGCACTAACCGGGTAAACGGACGTACTAATATTTGGGAAGACGAATGTGGATTATGCATTCGTGGAGGCACCTCACCCGGAATTCTCTATAGGGGACCCGGCCCTCGAGTTAAGCTCAACTATGTGCTCATGGCTGTATACACGATTACTATCATTAAATTGCTGGATACAATTCATTATTTAAATCTTGCGGTTCATACTATATTAACTGATTTCAAACCTGTGAGCTCACCAGCTTTATAGCTGACCTTTTAGCATATATCGCAGGTACCAAGCAGTAGGATGTTTCTGCTTCAGGACTTTAGCTCGAGTCAGCATACAGACGATAGAGATTTTCTTGCATTAGTATATTTTGTACAAGTACTTATGTACTGAAATCTCCTTTTTATTTAAACTCGAGCTATGTAAAGCTTTAAAAGTTGTAAACATTTCCATTATCAATATATTTTGTTAAAACGACGCATATAGAGTTGTTTACTATATATCTTTGTGCTTTGTTATTGATTAGTAACACCCAAATCAAGCTTCCGCAAATCATTAAATTTGGGGGTGTTACAGATTGGTATCAGAGCCTAAGGTTATAGTGAACTAGGTTGCATTTAGTGGACCTAGACTATGACCATTAGGCGGTATTCCTTACTAGGTATAACTGGTTCAGTGATTACATCATACTAGTTTAATTTAACATAGCCTGATCAACTATGTACAATTAAGCAAAGATGATGTAAGATCTGAAAGTAGTTATGGCTGAACAGGGTACACTAGAAGACTCTGACCTCGAGAGGACCGAGACTTAAACATGTTTATGCTAGACACTCAATAGGCTATATTATATAGGAACTATATGAATATAGGCCTCACTCTTACTAACGCTTTGTCTCAGAAATGGCAAACATACCATCAAATTCATCGCGCTCTCAATCCGGGTCGCAGAACCCAAGGGTAGCTAGGAGGAACGCCAGGTTGCCTCGAGCTGGCCCGTACCCCACTCACTTCACCTTGCCGGCCTTAGCCGCTAGGGTGAACCAACACGAGCAGCGACTTCGCACCATGGATGTCGTGCTGCAGGAAACCAACGAGAACTGGAGACTTACATCCCTTGAACGCATCGAACAAGTCTCCGACGACCTTGAAACCACAAACAACAACATGGATGTCCTTCGCAACCAAGTAATAGAAATAAGCGTGGAAAATGCCCTCCTGCGTCAAAGGATGGAAGAATGTGAACAGCGTTCACATGAAGCAGAAGAGTATGCCCGTGGACTAACACAACGACTAGCACTAGCAGAAGATAACGCCCGACAAGCTAGCAGACTTGCAAACACTGTGGACCGTCTTGTCACAATGATGGAACAAATTAATCTACGTTAAGACTAGTGTAGTCCTTGTCTTGTAATCTATCTCGTAATCTAATGACAATCTAAGCACTACTCTATAAATTAGTCGGATGTAACGATTCCCGACACCTTTTGTAATAACTCTGTAGGATGTAACCTTTGAACTCGTATCATCTATCAAATCTCCCTTGATGTTCAACTCATATTAATTGTCATTTTTCATGTTGATGTCATGTATTACTGCTTTTATACATGTACATCTATAACAAATACAACTTTCCTACAAAATCTCATGTATCTTCATTTCTTTTATTGAAGAATCATGCCGCCAAAGACAAGACCATACACCGATGCTCAGCTTACATCCCTTATAACCCAGGCTGTTACTGAAGCCTTGGCTCGGAATACCCCACAAAACTCCACAAGAAACAGCGATGCCGCTGAAACCCCTACTGCTAAACCTTGTTCTTACAAGGATTTTCAAAGCTGTAAACCCTCAAGCTTCAAGGGTTCTGAAGGAGCCATCGGACTGATCAGATGGTTCGAAAAGATGGAAACTGTTTTCCGTGTCAGCAAATGCGCGGAGAACGACAAAGTAAACTTCGCCACCTGCTCTCTCGAAGATGATGCCCACTCTTGGTGGAATTCATATACCCAATCAGTGGGTGCTGACATTGCCTACCAACTCACTTGGGAGGAATTGAAAGCAAAACTCACTGCCAAATACTGCTCTATCGCCAAGCTCCAAAAGCTAGACGAGGAATTCTGGAACCTAAAGGTTCAGGGTGGTGATATCGATGGTTATACCACCAGATTCCAACAACTTGCCGCCCTCCGCCCAGCTATGGTGAGCACTGAACCTGATAAAATCAGGAAGTACATCCTCGGCCTTCCTGAGCCTGTTCGGGGGCACGTTGCCTCTTCCAACCAAACCACCATTGATGGTGCAATCCTATTGGCCCAAGACCTGATGTCCATGAGCCAAATTTCTGAACCACCCACTTCATCCTCCCACAACAAAAGAAAGTGGTCCGACTACCACAATAACCACTCCAACCAACAAAACAAGAAACCCGACACCATCAAAGCCTACAACATCACCACAGACATCACACGGGGCTACACTGGGAACAAACCTTATTGTTCCAAGTGTAGCCGTCACCATGAAGGTTCCTGTGGTCCCTTTTGCAACAATTGCAAGAGGTACGGCCATCTCACCAAAGACTGCAATTCCCCTGCCAACAACAATTCCAACAACAACACTAGACCACCCAAAGTCTGCTTTGAGTGTGGGAAACCCGGGCACTTCAGGGACACGTGCCCAAAACTGAAGAATAACAACAACAACAACAACAACAACCGCAACAGCAACAACACCCGAAGCAGAGCCTTCATCATCAAATCCGGGGACGCCCGCCAAGACCCGAATGTGGTCTCGGGTATGTTCCTCCTCAACAACTTACATGCTTCTGTTCTATTTGATACTGGTGCTGATAGAAGCTTTATCTCTGATGACTTTTGCCCACTACTTGACATCAATCCTGTTGCCTTAGATGTTAAGTACACTGTAGAGCTAGCAAATGGAGAACTTATAGAAACCGATAGTGTGATACCTAATTGCACTTTAAACCTAGCTGATGAAGCCTTTTCAATCGATCTTGTACCCGTTGAAATCGGAAGTTTCGATGTCATCATTGGAATGGACTGGTTGTCCAAACACCGAGCCGAAATCATTTGTTACGATAAGACCGTCCGCATTCCACTCGCTGCCGGTGGAACCTTGATCATACAGGGGGAGACCGGTGGGACGGGACTCAATATTATCTCTTGCTTAAAAACCCAAAAATTTCTGAGAAAGGGTTACCCTGCAATACTCGCACACATCACAGAGAAGAAGTCGGAGGAGAAGCGACTTGAGGATGTGCCAATTGTTAGAGACTTTCCCGAAGTCTTTCCGGAAGAACCACCTGGTTTACCTCCACCTAGACAGGTTGAGTTCTCAATTGACCTCGTGCCGGGTGCCGCACCGGTGGCTCGCGCACCGTACCGTTTAGCCCCATCCGAACTTCAGGAGTTGTCTGCCCAGTTACAGGAACTTCTGGATAGAGGATTCATTAGACCGAGTTCTTCACCTTGGGGAGCTCCGGTCTTATTTGTTAAAAAGAAGGACGGTTCATTCAGAATGTGCATCGACTATCGAGAGTTGAACAAATTGACCGTCAAGAACCGTTATCCACTTCCTCGCATTGATGATCTGTTCGACCAACTTCAGGGTTCAAGTTTCTACTCAAAAATCGACATGCGATCAGGTTATCATCAGTTACGGGTTCGCGACACCGATATTCCAAAAACTGCTTTCAGAACTCGTTACGGGCACTACGAATTCCAAGTGATGCCTTTCGGTCTAACCAACGCACCGGCTGTATTCATGGACCTCATGAACCGGGTGTGCAAACCTTACCTCGATAAGTTTGTCATCGTCTTTATTGATGACATACTCATTTACTCGCGCAACGAGCAAGAACACGCGCAACATCTCAAAACAATTCTAGAACTACTTAGACACGAGGAGCTTTATGCCAAATTCTCTAAGTGTGAGTTCTGGATTCAAACCGTTCAATTCCTTGGTCACGTGATCGACAGTCAGGGAATTCACGTTGACCCATAAAAATCGAGGCTATCAAAGACTGGCAAGCACCCACCTCTGCAACTGAAGTACGTCAATTCTTGGGGTTTGCTGGGTACTATCGGCGATTTATCGAAAATTTCTCCAAAATAGCTCAACCACTCACGACACTGACTCAGAAGGACAAGAGGTTCGATTGGACCGATAAACAAGAGTCAGCATTCCAACTTCTGAAACAAAAGCTTTGCAGTGCCCCAATCCTATCACTACCCGAAGGCACCGATGATTTCGTGGTATACTGTGATGCTTCTCACCAAGGTCTCGGTTGCGTGCTGATGCAACGAGACAAAGTCATTGCTTATGCCTCACGACAGCTAAAAATTCACGAAAAGAACTACACCACTCATGATCTCGAACTTGGAGCTGTCGTTTTTGCTCTCAAAATCTGGAGACATTATCTCTACGGCACTAAGTGCACAATCTTTACCGATCATAAAAGTCTCCAACATATATTCGATCAGAAGGATCTCAATATGAGGCAACGTCGATGGGTCGAGTTGCTTACCGATTACGACTGCAAGATCAAGTACCACCCAGGGAAGGCTAATGTTGTAGCCGATGCCCTCAGTCGAAAGGAACGACCAAAACCACTTCGAGTCCGAGCCCTCAGTATGACCGTTCACAACGATCTTACCCTTCAGATTCATACCGCTCAGATCGAAGCCCTGAAACCTGAAAACATAAAAAACGAAGCCTTACGGGGTATTGACAGACAATTCGAAATCAAATCTAACGGGATTAGGTATTTCTCAAACCGAATCTGGTTGCCTAATTTCGGGAACTTACGAGACTTGGTGATTGATGAGGCTCACAAGTCCAAATATTCTATCCATCCGGGATCCGATAAGATGTACCACGGTATCAAGGAATTTTATTGGTGGCCGAACATGAAAGCCGAAATCGCCACTTATGTCAGCAAGTGCCTTACTTGCTCAAAAGTCAAAACCGAACATCAGAAACCACCTGGTTTACTCCAACAACCTGAAATCCCTGAATGGAAATGGGAACAAATTGCCATGGATTTCATAACCAAACTACCCAAGTCGTCGAACGGTTGCGATACCATTTGGGTGATCGTTGACCGCCTCACTAAATCTGCTCACTTCCTGGCAATCAAGGAAAACGATAAAATGGAACGCCTTACACAAATCTACATCAAGGAAATCGTTTCTCATCACGGCGTTCCAATCTCGATCATCTCTGACAGAGATGCCCGTTTCACTTCTCGTTTTTGGCAATCACTTCAGAAAGCTTTGGGTACTCGCCTTAACATGAGTACCGCATACCATCCTCAAACCGATGGCCAAAGTGAACGAACCATTCAAACCCTGGAAGATATGCTACGCGCCTGCGTAGTTGATTTCGGTACAAACTGGGAAAAACATCTACCGTTGTGCGAATTCTAGTACAATAACAGTTATCACGCCAGCATTAAGGCTGCATCTTTTGAGGCACTGTACGGTCGTAAGTGCCGATCACCGATCTGTTGGACTGAAGTGGGAGATAGTCAACTCACTGGTCCTGAACTCATTCACGCCACCACTGAGAAAATAGTGGAAATCCAAAACCGACTCAAAGCCGCACGTGATCGTCAGAAAAGTTATGCTGACGTGAGACGCAAACCACTCGAGTTCCAAGTTGGGGATCGAGTACTCTTAAAAGTATCGCCTTGGAAAGGCGTCATCCATTTTGGCAAACGCGGGAAGTTAAATCCCAGGTACATCGGGCCTTTTGAGATCCTCGAACGGATTGGCCCGACTTTTCAGCGTGCATCCGACTTTTCATATTTCAAATTTGAAGAAGTGTCTGTCTGATGAGACACTTATTATCTCACTAGATGAAATTCGTGTTGACAATACACTTCACTTCGTTGAGGAACCCGCTGAAATTATGGACCGTGAGGTCAAACAACTGAAACAAAGTGCGTATTCCCATCGTCAAGGTCAGATGGAATTCGCGGCGTGGTCCGGAATTCACCTGGGAACGGGAAGACCAAATGCGACTCAAATATCCTCAACTATTCACTGATTCTACATCAAACACGACTTCGAGCTAAATTTCGGGACGAAATTCTCTTAACAGGGGGAGAATGTAACACCCGCCAAATTAGGACTAGTAATTAGTGCCTAATCATATGTTAATACATGTAATTAGTTCTGTGTTAGGCTAATTAATGTATCGAATTATATATATTGTTGAATATATACGAAAATGCGATTTGATTAAATCGTACGCGACTTAAATCGAATGTATTTCGATTCAATCAAATACGGACGTTGGTGACCAATTTTATTAAATAACGCTTTTATATCAAAAATATTATTATGATAATATTTCGTATTCATTCGTACCATACAAACAAAACCTATACGATTTAAAAATACTAAAACACGCAAACTAACTAAACAAACTTACTTTTTATAACTCAAATATAAATTGATTTGTAAAATATTTAAATAAAATATCGCGTAATAATTTGTATTTTAAAACTTATAATTAAAATGTAAATAATTATTTAACGTTTAAACGACGGAGCAAACGAACACCGCACGGACCGCGATTGCGGTGACTGGAAAGTTGGAGGTTAAACCTCCCAACTTTCCTTTTCCTTCCTCATTTCACCCACTCACTCCCTCTCTCTTACTCTATTTTCTTTCATTCTCCAAAAACCACCAATCCACTAAAAATCGCAAATAACACCACGAAACGCAACCGGATCATCAATATTTTTAGAGATTCACGACCACCTCGCAACGATCTACATTTCTATCTTTCCGGATTTCCATTTCGGCAAATTGTAAGTTTCCGACAAAATCCCAAAATCTTTCGATTCTTAGTATTTTTCACTTGTTAGATGTTTATATAACTATATATGTCCATTACAATGTAAAGAACACGAATTTATAGCTTGAAAACGGGTTTAAAATGGATTTTTGGCCGGAAAAATCGTAACAGCCGGACTTTCTGGGCTGGTGTTCTTCCATACGACACAAGCCTTGTGTCGCATGTTGTGTCGTATTTTGGCATTTGTGTCGTATAAAAGCCCCTGTGTCGCACCTTGTGTCGTACCAAATAATTAGTGTCGCAATCCTTGCGACACAACCATTCTGTCGCATTCTATGTCGTATTTTCATACGACACAATCACTATGTCGCTGTTGAATCAGCATCCCGCATCTATGCGACACAACCCTTGTGTCGCATAGACATTGTGTCGCATTTTCTATGCGACACAACCCTTGTGTCGCATAACTACCCTTGTGTCGCATATTGTGTCGCAAAACACAGAAAACTCAGATTTTAACTAAGTGTCGAGACTCGAAATTTATCACTCGATTTTACCCGAATTCAGATCCCAGATGCGTTTTTCGTCAAAGCAATATAGTAGAAATAAAAATTTTCTAAGCTGACCTGGCAGCTCGACCCCAGCCAGGGGCTCTGCCCCCGGACCCCCGTACTTAGATTCCGTAACGGCTTCTAAAACACAATCAAAACACATTTTTTTCAAGTAAAACGCCACGAAATCAAAATAATAATAGTTGAGATTATTATTACAAATCCGTCACCAACGGGCCGTACATGTTTTCAAACACTTAGCAAATCAACCAAATCGTAGTAATTTGGACATATATATAGTTGTGTAACAACTACAATGGTGATCTTTTGAGATACCCAATCATGTTTATAACCATCGCGTGTCGTGGACACCCTCAGGTTACAAGTCTTTGGACTTCATACTCGGCTAATCAACTTACGTTTGTTTAAACGCTTTCAGACTCTGGTGAGTCTCATGGCCCCTCTTTTTTTTTACTGTTTTACTCAGGGGTGTGATACATTGCTCATTTTAACATGTGAACGCAAGTACAAAACATTTCATATACTACATGAGTTTTTCACAACTAATCATTTAAAGTCCTCCGTCAGCATAGTTGTTAATACGTTGTAGCGTGAATATTAGTATATGGTACCATATAGGATTGACCCTCCTCGTCCGGGTTAGCAAGCACTAACCGGGTAAACGGACGTACTAATATTTGGGAAGACGAATGTGGATTAGGCATTCGTAGAGGCACCTCGCCCGGAATTCTCTATAGGGGACCCGGCCCTCGAGTTAAGCTCAACTATGTGCTCATGGCTGTATACACGATTACTATCATTAAATTGCTGGATGCAATTCATTATTTAAATCTTGCGGTTCATACTATATTAACTGATTTCAAACCTGTGAGCTCACCAGCTTTATAGCTGACCTTTTAGCATATATCACAGGTACCAAGCAGTAGGATGTTTCTGCTTCAGGACTTTAGCTCGAGTCAGCATACAGACGATAGAGATTTTCTTGCATTAGTATATTTTGTACAAGTACTTATGTACTGAAATCTCCTTTTTATTTAAACTCGAGCTATGTAAAGCATTAAAAGTTGTAAACATTTCCATTATCAATATATTTTGTTAAAACGACGCATATAGAGTCGTTTACTATATATCTTTGTGCTTTGTTATTGATTAGTAACACCCAAATCAAGCTTCCGCAAATCATTAAATTTGGGGGTGTTACAAATACCATCCTCATTCAATCACTTCTACACTCAATTTCTACTCCACAATCAAACTACTCTCTCTCCCTTTCTTCCTTACTCCCTCACGGCACCACCACTACACCACCACACAGCCATCATCATGTACCATCATCATCATCCTCATCATACATCATTTTGCAAGAAAAAGAAGCAAGGAAGCAAGCATCAAACACCATCATCATCATTTTCTTCTTCTAGATCCTTCTTCAAGGCTTTGTAAGAACCACTTCTTTTCATTTTCTTTCATGGATCTAGTAAACAAACATGTTAATGTTCACTCCTTGAAAGATCTAACCAAAAACTTACACAAAAATCGTTTGAAAAACATGAAAAACCAATGGATCTTACTTTTATCCACTGGACAGAAAATGTACGTTTTTCATCAAGTGAGAACGAATTTAAAACATAACCAAAATGGTCGAATCTAGTGTCAAAAATTAAGTTTAAGATCTTAGCTTTAAGATCCAAGTGGTTTCGTAATTTTTCGACACCGTTTGATACCCGAAAACTATTTTTAAAGTCGAGATAGAAAATCTGTCATCTGTCTCGGATGACACATTTTTGTACCAACTTCACAAGGCCATAACTTCGTGTACAAAGATCAAATTGACATGAGGTCTTTTCCTAAAAAACCCAAATTTCATTAGATTTAATTTTTGTATGATATCATTTTGTGAGGATAAGTGTAGCTTAGTTTATGATTAAATCTTTGAGCCTATATCTGTGATTTGAGCTGCTGGACATATGTAGATGCTTGATTTATTTTGAACCACTTAACCTTATCCAAAAATTATGAAAAATACGTTTTTGAAAAGCTAAGACACAAGGGAACATCGGGTAATTATTTCGTAATTTTTCTCAAAGGTTTGGCTAGTCAAAACGAGCTCAGAAAAGGGCGTATTTTTGTGTAAATATGTCCAGGACTGATTTTGTGTTCCCACGCGTAAAAACGAGCGATTTCGAGTTGGACAAAAATTATAAAACTTACTTTTTATGAGTACAAAAACATTAAGATTTGTCGTGTAGAAATTTCGGGTCAAACCGAGGACGTTTGATCAAGTTAACAAAAACGACACGCGATGTAACACCCGCCAAATTAGGACTAATATTTAGTGCCTAATCATATGTTAATACATGTAATTAGTTCTGTGTTAGGCTAATTAATGTATCGAATTATATATATTGTTGAATATATACGAAAATGCGATTTGATTTAAATCGTACGCAAGTTAAATCGAATGTATTTCGATTCAATTTTATACGGACGTTGGTGACCAGTTTTATTAAGTAACTCGGTTATGTTAAAAATATTATCTCAATAATGTTAGAATTACAATTCGTATCGTACAAACAAAACTACACAATTTAAAATATTAAAACGCGCAAACTAAACAAACTTACATTTTATAACGCAAATATATATTGATTTGTAAAATATTTAAATAAAATATCGCGTAATAATTCGTATTTTGAAACTTATAGTTAAAATGTAAAATATTATTTAACGTTTAAACGACGGAGTAAACGAACACCGCACGGACCGTAAATGCGGAGACTGAAAGTTGGAGGTTAAACCCCCAACTCCCTTTCTCTCTTTCTCATTTCTCACCACACTCTCTCTCTCTCTTACTCCCTCATCTCCCTTTTTCTCTCAATTCACCAAACACCCTTAATCTCACAAAATCACCAAATAACATAATCAAACGCACTCGTATCATCAATATTTTTAGAGATTCACGACCACCTCGCGACGATCTACATTTCTATCTTTCCGGATTTCCATTTCGGCAATTTGTAAGTTTCCGACAAAATCCCGAAATCTCTCGATTCTTAGTATTTTTCACTTGTAGTTGTTATTATAACTTGTATATGTCCCTTGCTAAGTATAGAACACGATTTCATAGATTAAAAACGGGTTTGAAATGGGTTTTTGGCCGGAAAATTCTTGGCAGCCGGACTTTCTGGGCTGATGTTCTTCCATGCGACACAAGCCTTGTGTCGCATGTTGTGTCGTATTTTACCTGTTGTGTCGCACGTTATGTCGTATTTCGCATGTTATGTCGTACCAAAGAATTAGTGTCGTAAGTTTTACGACACAACCATTATGTCGTATTTTCATACGACACAATCACTATGTCGCTATTGAATCAGCATCTCGCATCTATGCGACACAACCCTTGTGTCGCATAGACATTGTGTCGCATTCCTATGCGACACAACCCTTGTGTCACATGACAAACTTTTGTGTCGCATATTGTGTCGCAAAACACAGAAAACTCAGATTTTTACTAAGTGTTGAGACTCGAAATTTATCACTCGATTTTACCCGAATTCAGCTTGACCCCAGCCAGGGGCTCTGCCCCTTGGACCCCGTCAGGGGCTGCCGCCCCTTGGACCCCGCTACCAGGGGCGCTGCCCCCGGACCCCCGTATTTAGATTCCGTAACGGCTTCTAAAACACAATCAAAACACATTTTTCAAGTAAAACGCCACGAAATCAAAATAATAATAGTTGAGATTATTATTACAAATCCGTCACCAACGGACCGTACATGTTTTCAAACACTTAACAAATCAACCAAATCGTAGTAATTTGGACATATATATAGTTGTGTAACAACTACAAGGGTGATCTTTTGAGATACCCAATCATGATTATAACCATCGCGTGTCGTGGACACCCTCAGGTTACAAGTCTTTGGACTTCATACTCGGCTAATCAACTTACGTTTGTTTAAACGCTTTCAGACTCAGGTGAGTCTCATAGCCCCTCTTTTTTTTACTGTTTTACTCAGGGGTGTGATACATTGCTCATTTTAACATGTGAACGCAAGTACAAAACATTTCATATACTACATGAGTTTTTCACAACTAATCATTTAAAGTCCTCCGTCAGCATAGTTTTTAATACGTTGTAGCGTGAATATTAGTATATGGTACCATATAGGATTGACCCTCCTCGTTCGGGTTAGCAAGCACTAACCGGGTAAACGGACATACTAATATTTGGGAAGACGAATGTTGATTAGGCATTCGTGGAGGCACCTCGCCCGGAATTCTCTATAGGGGACCCGGCCCTCGAGTTAAGCTCAACTATGTGCTCATGGCTGTATACACGATTATTATCATTTCATTTGCTGGATGCAAATCATTATTTAAATCTTGCGGTTCATACTATATTAACTGATTTCAAACCTGTGAGCTCACCAGCTTTTTAGCTGACCTTTTAGCATATATCGCATGTACCAAGCAGTAGGATGTTTCTGCTTCAGGATTTTAGCTCGAGTCAGCATACAGACGATTGAGATTTTCTTGCATTAGTATATTTTGTACAAGTACTTATGTACTGAAATCTCATTTTATTTAAACTCGAGCTATGTAAAGCTTTAAATGTTGTAAACATTTCTATTATCAATATATTTTGTTAAAACGACGCATATAGAGTCGTTTACTATATATCTTTGTGCTTTGTTATTGATTAGTAACACCCAAATTCAAGCTTCCGCAAATCATTAAATTTGGGGGTGTTACACGCGAGATGTTAAATGTTTTGAGTAAAATATGCGTACTAAGGTTTTGGTCGAAAAGAGAATTTTAAGTATTATATTTCAAAACTCAAACAAAAATGATGTTTATAATGTTTACGAATAACGACACTCGCGTATGAACACTTAATCAAAAACGAAAATTGGTCCAGACCCTGAGTGTCGCCTTTGGCACAAAAATCTCGCCTGATAGCGACACTGACCAAAGTGTCGCTACTTACATTAAATTCCAACCTGCGGCACTACCTCAAGTGCCACAACAATCTCGAATGTCGCAACCAGCTACACTTAATCGAATGTCGCTATAAATCCAAATCTCACAGCCTGCGACACTAATACGAGTGCCGCAATACATTCAAGTGTCGCATCATGCGACACTGACCTTGAGTGTCACCACTTTTCACGAAATCACAACTAGCGGCACTTACCCGAGTGCCACTACACATTCAAGTGACACCGTTAGCGACACTAACTCGAGTGTCGCCACTTACCTGAAATTCACAATTTAGCGGCACTGACCTCAGTGTTGCCATCAATACCAAGTGTCGCTACCAGTGTCGCTACTTACAGTCAGCTTGAAAAGCACATCTTCACCAAGTATTGATTTCACATAACGCCAACTAAACTATATACGATACTATTCGTATATGCAATATATATACTTTTATAAGTATACAACGAAAACGAGTATAATAATAATATTGTTAAAAATTATTATTACGAAAACATCACCAACGGATCGTACGAATATTAAACGTAATGATCTTTCGAAACGAGTGAACAACTAACATAGTTTGGCAGTTAGCTAGTGTAACACCCCAATTTTTAAGGTATTATTTAGTGCATTAAAATATATAATTATTTTTAGTTATTAGTATTTTAGTGATATAAAGTAATAGAAAACGTAAATAGTTATTCATTTCCAGACTGTGTGAGTTAAAAGATTTAAGGTTCGATAGATTCAGATATGTGTTCTTTTCTCACTTCATTTCCAAACTATTCCAGGAACAAATAGTAAACGGAGCAAAATCGCAGAAGCATAGAACCTCTCTAAAATCAGATTTCCTCATCTCCAATTCAAGGTGTAGGATTTAATTCATCATCTTCATTTCATTCTAACTTCAAGTAAGTTTGATTTCTCATATTTCTTTAACTTAGAAATGGGTTTTCTAGGGTTTACAATGATTAGTAGAATTAAATCCGAAATTAGGGCTTGTAATTGATAAAATAGTGTTATTCTAGTTTAGTAATGTTTATTAGTAACTTAATTTCATGTTAAAGGTGGAAGATGGTAATTAGGGTTCAGGAGGTTTTCACGAGTCATGTTAATTTAGCTTCAAGTGTTAATAAAAGCGTTATTAAACAATGATTAGATGATGATTAGTAAGGAAGTCAGTAAAATAAACATTGAAACTCTTGTTTTGATCATGAAAGTGTAATTAGTTAAATTAGCTAAATTGAAATTAGTTAACTCAAAGTGGAGAAGGGGAATTTAGATGAAATTAGTTAAAATATGATTAGTTGTGCTTAATTGTATTGTTATGTGTATGTGTTAGGTGTTAAAAATGTGGAACCTACTATTGAGCAAATATCACATATCGGCTTAACACATCAAGGTGAGTTATATGAAAGTGATTAGAAAATAATTAAGTGATTCGGATTATTGCTTCCGAGCAAGAGAAACACTTAGTTATGCAAAGTTGATAATTAGTTTATTTGCTACTAAATAAACTTGATAAGATGCAAGTGATTAGTTTGGTTAACTTAGGTTAGCCATGTTATGATTAGAATAGCTAATCAAGATTAGCTATGCCATGATTAGTAGCTAACTTATGTTGGTAAATTGTGATTAGACTAGCTAATTGATATTAGCTAGAACAATGAATAGAGGTGTACACACATGAAAGTGAAAGTGAACTCAAGAAAGGGAAGTAGTCTTTGTACTTTGCTTATTATCATGATTGTTGTTTATATAATAATGCATTGTATTGATTAGTATATAATTTGATTAGATATTAATATTCTCACTAAGCTAAATGCTTATCTAGTTGAGTTCATGTGTAGGTACAAGTGGAAGCGAAAAAGGGAAAGATATAGCTAAAGGGTAGCGTGGATTAGCTTGTTGTAAGTAAAGTACAAGCTGTCTCTTTTAATTATCGTTATGGTCCAAGTTTGTGTAAGTCGCCCAGTAAACATTTTGTGGTCAAGTTGAAGAACAAGTAGTTGGTTAAGAAGTTTTGTTGGAGATTTTGTAAGATTTTATAAGTAGTAATGGAATGAATTTTGATGTTAAGTGATGTTAGATGGTTAAATGGGTAAAAATGGTCAAAACGGGTCGTTAATGACCCTAGTAAGTAAATTGTGTTATAGTAAGGGTATAGAACTTTGATTAGTTGTTTTAAACTTGTTTTAGTATCTTAGTAAAATGGGTAAAAAAAAGTCCAGACCTAAATATGATTAGTTTGTGAAATGGGTATGTCACTAAAAGCGGCGAAAATGGCTTCAAATGGGTCGCACGTCCAAATTGGTCATTTTTTGAAAATGGAAAAAGTGTTAAAAAGAAAAGTTACATGTTAGCATATTGAATGTGTTTGAAAATTTTGAAATTCTAATTAATCTCGAGTCAAAAGTTATGAAATTGTAAATTTGTATTTTTAAGTTTTGGTGCAGAATGTTGGTCAGACTGCAAGTCTGCTGCAGGTAGGGGTTACCCGGCGGGTAACTCTCTACCCGGCGGGTAAAAGGGTACCCGATTGGGTATCCGGCTGGGAAAGGCTACCGGATAACTAGATTCGATCTCTGGTCAGAAGTTGAGTCGGGTGGAATTAAAGAGTACCTGGCGTGTACTACTTTAGCCGGCGGATAAGGGGTTACCTGGCCCCATATCCGGCGGGTAACACCCATTTTCAGAATCTTTTTAGTGTAAATCTTAAATAGATAATACAATTATTACACGGACTTAATACACTTCTGAACTAGTTATGTAACGTAGTTAAGGAAAATTAAACGTGTAAAAAAATTTTTTTTTTTTGGGCGTTTCAGCTATCTACTTATACAAACGATCTCTTACGTTTAGGGCGTTAAGGGACTTTACTTGGGCAACCACTTTGCTAGCTCTCACACTTAAGCTCACGAGGTGAGTTCACAGCCCCTACTTTTACTGTTTTACTTCTTTGAAATCAGGGGTGAAAAACATAGCAACTACTTTTCATACTATACTTGAAAACTGCTTACTTATGAAATAATTTTCATACTATATTGGGAACATGACAACGAATTCTGGTACAGACCTAGTGGGAACATGTTGTAGTGCATAGAAGTCCTCATGCTTGCAAACTATAATCATCAGCTAGGTGACTCTAGCCACTGAATATACGGATAGTGCTATCGAGATGACATCCCTCCCACTATTTGTTGGTCATGCCAACCCCCGACTTTATGTCACAACGAGGAGCGTATATTTACCTGGTCCGAAGGCAACAACGAAATTGGTCGTGGTTTGGTTATAGCATTAGGTGTCGTTACTTTAACTCACTAGGTCTAGCTAACCTTCGGGGGATCATCACCGTCTATGTTTTCCTACGAGATATGCATTGGGACGTTTTCCTATGAATCATACTTGGGAGTGTTTCACTAACAAATAACTATACAGAAAATGTTTTCCTGCGATTTATACACTGGAATGATTTTCCAAACGTATACGAATTGATATGTTTACAACAAACGATTACTATAGATCACCTGCGGGTCATCTACAAACAATATAATAGATTACTGGCAAAGTTTTCTAAAAAACTACTTATTGGAAGGTTATCCAACGATTTATATTGGACGAGGTCCAACAAATTACTCACGTTTATAAAACCTATGCTTGGAATACGTTCCACCATACTATTACAAAACTCACTACTTGATCATGATATGATCACTATTCGACTGTATGTCAACGACTTATACATAACTTAGTTTATTGTATACAATATAACATCCTCGATTTGGGCCTAGTAGAAATACGGTAATTTCCCTATTTTATTTCGTGACTTAAATGGTATTTTGAAATAATTGGCATTTATTTGGATAAGTGAAATTAATAGGTCAAATGACCAAATGATTTATTGTGATAAATAAATTAATACTTGTTTTAAATTAATTTAGTTGGCGGTATTATAAAACTTATTTTCTCGCAAAACGGTTTAGGTTCCAGACAATAGATTTATAACGGGTAGATTTTACACTGCAAATTACTTGGATTAAATGTATATGTCGACCTCATTCTTTCATTTCCTGATTTTGCCTAAACCCCAACAACACACACACCCTCACTTAGAAATCATTTGAAAATCAAAGAGGAAAATTACTTGCAACCACTCTTATAGCTTGATTCTGATTTAGCATTTGCTTCATCATCATCATCATCATCTTGCTCTTCTTCCTTTGGGTAAGCATTTTCATAAGTTTCATGAATTAGTTTGATTAATTGGAGACAATGGTGAAACGGAGTTAGTCTATGCTTGAATGTGATTGTGTGATGATTATTAACTGATTTCATGCTTATTGAATGGATTATTAGGGTTCTTCAAGTTGTGAATTGAATGATTTTTGGGTTTTGGTTATAAATGGGTTAAACTCATGATGCATGTGTAGATTTGAGTGTTAGATGATGTTTGTTTGTGGTTATACAATGTTCATAGATGATGTTTGAGGCTAATTGTTAGGTAAATTCGTGTTTTATATCAGCATTTTGCGAAATTGGGTTTGTTGGTTCGTGCAGAATCTGAAGTTGCAGGTTTGGGGTCTAGTCTGAAACTCTCAGCCGATCGGCTGAGAGGGCATAGCCGATCGGCTATGCTGTTTAAACCGAACAGCTAGATTAAGCCGAACGGCTATATTAGTTCAAAACCCTTACAGCGGCTTGTGTCTGGATCTTAGGCCTCGAGTTAGTCATGGTAGCCGATCGGCTAGGGCATGAGCCGATCGGGTGTGAGCTCCTTAGCCGAACGGCTGGGACCTCATAGCCGATCGGCTGTGGATCAAAAGCAAGGTCAAATCAGTTTGTTTGTGTTGTACTTCTTGTGTGTGTGTATATATATATATATATATATATATATATATATATATATATATATATATATATATATATAGAGGTGGGTTCAATGAAGACTAATAAATATCTAAAGAATGAGAGAACCAATCAAAATACTTTATTCTAATTAAGTAGGGAGGGACACAATGGTCATTTTCTAAATCACCAAAATATAAATCAAAATACAAAAACTGCAGAGCTCCTTCAAATCACGTCAATCACGTTCTTCCCCAATTTTGAAAATAAGGGATATCATTTTTTTCTCAAATTCAACATCAAGATACAATTAACAGATGATAAACTCATAATCGAAGTCGATTGAAGCTTTAAAACATCATACGAGTAATACGTTCTTCAATTATGTATTTCATCAGCTCTGTTATGATCCCGATCGAATAGATATTTTTTTCCAAGTTTTTATAATGAAATTAGAGATGAGAACGTGTAATTTGTACGTGATTGAAGCTTTTGCACATAATCCGAATCACTTGATCTTCACTAGAAGCATCTATGAGTATGAATTTGATCCTTATGATGATCCATTGGAAAAAGATCTATTTTTTAATTATCTAGTCGGAAGTTTTAATTGATGAACTGGAATTTAGATGATAAATATGAAGGTACAACATATATTTTCATCAATCATTCATCGGAATTGAAAGAGAGAAGAAGCACACTTGTATATTTTTCTAGTTTTGGTGAATTTTTTGGTCGCACACCATGTGTTCGATGAAATGCGTAAGTAGTTATCACATATGATTTTCATGTGATTATCATATGTAATTGATACACAGTTGGTTTGTTTATTACATGAATGTGTATCATGAATTTTACAAGCCAATCACAAATGAAATCGATCAGAAAAAATGTAATTTTAATTTAATCAAACTTATAAAACAGAAAGTATGGCGAAGAAAACTCGCACAATTTTAATGTTTGATTTGAAGGTAGAACAAGTTTATAAAATAGAAAGTGGATCAATAAATTAAATTCACGTATGATTATCTCTCTGTAATTTGCTTGTGGTAGTAAGCCATTATCACATCCAATTGTTTTTATAAAAATCACATATGACTATTCATTAAATCACATGTGATTCTGTGTAATAATGTTAGTTAAAGGTTCAAAATCAACTAGTAAAATCAGATATGACATCATCTCATTAGACACAATGTTTAATACAAACAAATAAGTATAACAAGCGATTTATAGTACACATGTGCTTTATGAATTAATCACATGTGATTTTTTTGCTATTTTTTCATGTAATAACTGATGTTAAATCACAAGTGATGTAAAAAAATGTGATTTTCACATAACATATGTGATTTTTTTTATAACACCACAAGTGATTTTTTTTTCATAAATGTGATGTGGATTAATGGTTTGAGTTCATTACAAATGTGATTGTCTCATAATATCACATGTGATGTTATGAAAAAATCATATGTGACTTTGCCCTACAAAATCACACGTGACTTTTTCCGTATAAAAAATCGTATGTGATGTTATGAAAAATCACGATGTTATGAAAAATCACATGTGACTTTGCCCAACAAAATCACACGTGACTTTTTCCATGCAAAATCACAAGTGATGTTATGAACAATCACATGTGATGTTATGAAAAATCACATGTGACTTTGCCTTACAAAATCACACGTGACTATTTCCGTATAAAATCACAAGTGATGTTATGAAAAATCACATGTGACTTTGCCTTACAAAATCACACGTGACTATTTCCGTATAAAAATCACAAGTGATGTTATGAAAAATCACATGTGATTGTTATGAAAAATCACATGTGACTTTGCCTTACAAAATCACACGTGACTATTTCCGTATAAAAATCACAAGTGATGTTATGACAAATCACATGTGACTTTGCCCAACAAAATCACACGTGACTTTTTCCATGCAAAATCACAAGTGATGTTATGAACAATCACATGTGATGTTATGAAAAATCACATGTGACTTTGCCCTACAAAATCACACATGACTTTTTCCATGTAAAATCACAAGTGATGTTATGAAAAATCACATGTGACTTTGCCTTACAAAATCACACGTAACTTTTTCCGTATAAAAATCACAAGTGATGTTATGAAAAATCACATGTGATTGTTATGAAAAATCACAAGTGATTTTACTTTGTGTACATCCCACAAAAGTCGCATATAAAACAATGCAAAAAAGAAATGCTTCCAAAAAATTACCACTGTTTAGATATCATAAAAGTATACTTCAAAGTTATCAAAAAAAAACATATCATATAAAGCACAAGTGATTGTAACATGCACCGTTTAATAAACAATCTAGAATATACACATTGTATTTACAAACAACACAAAAAAAATTAAGAAGGAATAGTATTCCAGCATCATCAGAATCTTGAATTGCGAGAAAGAATGTCCGTAGCTGAAAATAGTGGGAGCACCATGGATAAACCTACACAAATACAACAACAAGCTCTTCACAAGTGCTCATTGAAGGATCTATTTAACACAATAAAGTACTTGATAAATGGAATTATTAAAATGACTTAATATGAACATATATAAAATTTGACCTGCAATTGACCAATTCATCACTTGATGCAATGCAAGCAGTTCACGCTTCTCTGTTCTATGAGATGTTGAAACATACACCAACACGGATGACAAACCAACCAAAAGGGCCTACACATTTATCAAGAAAATCAATGGTCAGAGCTTCTTGTAGACAATTTACAAGAGAATGAAAGAGTTTCAAATGTTCATCACAACATAAATAATAAAGTATTACACAAACACACATTTGAGTGTATACCATCTAAGGTCACGCCAATTAGCGTTCAAGAAAATTGCTTCATGGTGATTACGTACCTGCAAATGGAAGAGCATAGGGAGTTTAGGCTTTAAGTCATGCTTGACGAGATAAAGCCAGTACTTGTTATCTTTGGTATGCATATCTAAATACCTGTTGAACCCTCCTATTACTATGATTATTAGTCCACTTATACTTCTGCAAGAAGAAAAGAAAATGTAGAAAGATATCACATGAGGTCATTACCTAATGATGGTAACACATTGTAGAGTTTTTACTTACACTAATATTGTGTTGTCAGGGATCTCAGTGGGCATCAAGGTTAAAGGGACAAAAACCAACATGCTAGCCACAGAAAAATTGGTAATCCGGATTTCCATGGCATTGACTTGAAAAGATATAGTGGAGAAATGACCCCCACAGTTTAGAGGAATCAAATCTGTATTCAGCTCGGTTTCAATAACAGCCTCCCCCAGCATTTCATTATTATTCTCTCTAGAAGGTTCGACTTCCATGTCCACCAGCATAGCACCATCATTGGTTCCAGAAACCTCTAATTCCTCCTACAAAGTTCATAATGACTAGAAATCAGAAACTAAACAAAAGACTTTAAACTTGAATGGACACATAAATACAAAATACAACCTCAATCAAACAAAGGAGTAAAGTGTGTGTCACCTGTGCATCAGGTAGTTCTTTTGTTGATTGCCTATCTTCGGGCAAATCCTTCTCACTGCAACCAGCACTATCCTCCAACTTTTTAGAGGATTTGTCATCCATCTCCATCAGTGATCCTCTCTCAATGTTATCATTTTCAAGTATAGCCTACACAGTTCATCAACAAAAGAAATACATTTATGAAAAGAAAGCACAATTAAACTCGGATACAAAAACACTAAACCAGCTACACACCGTTTCCACCAACGAGGCATCATTGGTCTTTTCGGACAATTTATCATCTATCTGCAGCGTGCCTCCGTCAGTGATATCATTTTCTTGTTTACCCTACAAAGTTCATCAACAGAAGAAAAGAAAAACACTAATGAAAACCAACAACAATTAAACTCAGATACAAAAACACTTAACCAGCACACACCATTTCCCCCAAGGAGGCATCATCGGCTTTTTCAGAGGACTTGACACTGGTGTCCAACGGGGCTAAATGTTTCAACACCTTCCACTTCACCCTGAAATGTTTCCATATCTCGGTATAAAATGATTTTAAATCAAATCGCAACTCATCTAGGGTTCAGATTTTGATATCGCAAACTTGTGATTTGGGCATAGAAGCATTGAAGATGTGTAATTGATGTCCAGTAGCACGATGACGGTCTTGATATGCAATAGAATCCACGGGGAGGACTGTCGACACTCGATCAAAGAACCTTTCCGATCAAAGAAACTCGATCGAGAAGCTTTAGGGTTTAACCTTTTTCAGATCAAAGGAAATGTGCACTGCACGTGGTGTTACTTGTAAAACTCATTTACCTGTATTTGCTAGTGTTATTGTATTTGTGAAATGACAAATGTACCCTTCCGCCCAAAATTAAGTCTCAACCTCATTTAAGTTAAGATTATTAAATAAATTAATATAGACCATTGATTAACTTAATCCAAGGGTGGAGACTCATTCTTTCATTCTTCAATTATTTGCTAGTCTTCAATGAACTTTCCTCTATATATATATATATATATATATATATATATATATAGTTGGAGGATCTAAAAAGAAGATAAATTTGATGGAGAAGGGGGAGAAGGATTTGTAGCCAATCATTTCAATTCTAAGTCAAAGGGTAAATAAGTCTTTTCTAATATAGATAATAAATAAAATAGAATGTAATTTGAAGTCTTAATCATGGGCGGTTATCATTTCCAAAATTATAGGATACTAACACTAGACATTTTCAAAGATCATACTCAATCATTAAATTGTTCACGTGAATTTCAATTTTTTAGGCGTGCAATTTCAAGAAATAGCTTGATCACAGATAACACTATAGAAGCACATCGTATCTTCATCGAATTTCTTCGGTAAATCATATTCAATTTCATCACTCAATTAAATGATAACACCATAGCTTCATTTCGTATCTTCAACGAATTTCATATTGAATGCATCACAAAACAATGATTCGATATGGCTAACGATGAATACGATATGGAACTTCTATGTGAACATTTCCCATGGCCTTATGAAAGTTTCCTACCGTCGATTACGTTATCATTATCGATGAAATTGTTTCCGATTATCTTTTTGAAAGTTTCCTACTATCGATTACGTTATCATTATCGATCAAATAGTTTCTTGTTTAATCATGATATTTTAAGATACAAGCAGATATTTTTTCACCTTTGCTCTCGATCTACATGTTTTCTTTGGAGAATCACTTTGAATCGGTGGCTAATAGAAGGGATTCGTAGTAAAGATGTATGGATAATGTAAGTACTACATGTTGCATAACAATATTTAATTTTCTTCTTTCAATATTTAAACATTCAATCCAGTTTCGATTTTGATTTAGATTGGGGTTCGACCGTACATATTCACCCGGGTTCGATTTCGATTGTGATTACATAGATAAGCTCAATTTCTTGATTTGAAGTACTACAATAATGGTGAATCACATATATTATGATGGTTGTAATTTATGTAGGTTTTGATATAGTTTTTAAATCATTCATTGAAGTGAGTTTTGTATTTTAACGTACTTATCATTCCGACACTAAGATTCAGCATTTTTATACTATGTCTATGATTCAATAAGTTTATACTTTGATTCACAATATTCATATTATGATTCAATATTTTCACAAATTTGATTAAGTATTTTTGTAGTACATGATTCATTAAATTTATAATCATTTGATTATGATGCATCAGCTAACATTTATGAATTATGATACAGTGTGCAAGTGTAACGTTGTCATACACTCATACGTCTTACGACTTATTTAGAAATTCGTTCTAAATTCATATGGACGACTTTGTGTTCGTATTACTATAAATGTTATTTCATAAATCAAATGTTAATATGCTTTTAATCCATAAGCTTGACCCGTTATTAAGATTCAATGTATTATAAATAAATAAAAAATTAATCTTCCAACAAAATTGAAACCGATTCATGTGTATTAATAACACTTATTCGACATTTTACTAAAATGATTCAAAAATTCATAACATTAATTCACAAAATCATAACTGTGATTCAGTTGTTTATAATAAGATTTTTTTTTTTTGAATCATGAAGTCATAATTTGATTCAGTTGTTCTTAATAATGATTCACCATTTTGATCTATGATTTACCATTCTAATCTATCATTGTACTTCAATTGTTCATATAATAGTTCAGTTGATTATGCCCTATTAATTCACCATATTTTAAATTATAATAGTGATTCACCATATTTTAAATTATAATTAATCAATTAAAATAGTTTATCGTTTTTAAAAATAACAACATAGTCGTAGTTTAAAAAGGGGTTAAAGAACTTTTGATTCAACATTAACATATAGGAACTCACACACAATGAATGAATGAAATGGTAAAAAGGTAAAAAACTAATAAATGATAAATACAATAAATGATTCCATATTTATTGGAAGATTCCTTTTTTGAAGAGAAACCGATCTCACAGTTACTTTTTTGAAAATAATAACCGCCGATTGGGATTAAATTATTTGTTTCCTTTTTTTTTTATTATAATAATGAATGGACACTAATACCCTCAAGCCTTACATCTTCCACCCAAAAAATCAAAATTTTCCTTTGACTAATCCAAGCCCTTGAATCATACATCTAGTGGTCAGGATTCCTTCTCCCCTTTCTTCACTAAAAAACTTTTCTCCATTGATCCCAATCCTATATATATATATATATATATATATATATATATATATATATATATATATATATATATATATAAGTACATATGTGTATATATGTATACTTGTAAGCTAGGTAAAACTTAATAGGTGAAAATAAATGTGGAACCTTGTGATTATTATTAAGTGATGTAGTTTGAGATGAGTTGCATTATTTCAAATAGGTTCCTAACTCGTTATTTGTTTATGTTCTCAGATAAACCGAAGACTCAATAATATAAGAACTTTGAGTGAAGACTGTGGTCGTAAGGGTGAGTGGATCATTGACTCTCAGTCTAAGTTGGTTGTAACAATCTGGTTACAACGGGTAAACTTGGTTTTACTTTATGCATTGTTTAGTTTTGCATATTGCCATGATGATTATGGATATGTGATTTGTTTCGGAGGTCAATTGCGATTGGGTTGGGGTACTATTACTTGGATAACATTAGTGCATTGTACATGCGTTGTTCATTGAAATAATGTTAGAAGTAGTAATAGTACCTTACCATCGGTAAGATCACTGAATTGGCCTTCAGTGATTGTAAGTGTTACTTGGGGGCCACCGCGGCAGTAGGGTTCCTCAAGGACCACCGATCCTCTTGACGTTAGTTGTTTGACTGCTTAGTTGTAAACAATTGTTATGCTAAGTTAGGTTGATAGTTATTGATCTATTCACTTAGCTTTGTGCTAATCTCCTCATTACTCTTGCAGGTTATCTTTTGTATGTGGGTTAGCAAGGTGATGGGAATGGAATGTTTGAGGACGCTTACTCTGTTTTGGACAATGATGTTAACTGTTTATTATCATGTTTGGGTTTAAATAACACTAAGGCTTATTGTTTGTAAAGTTGGTACTAAACTAAATGTTCGAACCGTATGTGATAGATTGCACTTTTGATTTTAATATATGCAATCTAAGTGTGATTATTCAATTGGCGCTTCCGAAATGTCATAAAAAAAATAGCCTTGGTATTTTGGAGTGTGTTATATACAAAAACTTGTGAATTCACTCTACAATTTTGTTGACATTTTACTATGTTTTTCAGGGAACACTAGTACAAAAATGACTATTTAGAGCGCAGTGTTATAGCGGTTTTACGTGAAAACAGCTATAAAAAGTAAAAAGTGGGTCCAAAATTTTTCTTGGGAAAAAACCGCTCTAATTACTTGTATTTGTAGCGGTTTAGTAAACACCGCTCCAAAAAATACCGTTATTTGTGGCAGTTTAAAACAACCCGCTTCAAAAAAGTGCAATTTTAGAACGGTTAAGTAAAAACCGTTTCAAATAGAAAAAAAATGGAGCGGTTGTTTCCAAAGTAAAAATATGAGTATAGTTTAAAAAAATGAGTGGTGATCTTTTGGAACATCCGTAAGAACCGTTCTAAAAAATCATAAATACACATAAATAAAATAACAAGAAACCGCTCCATAAAAGAATTATACAGCGCGTTCTTTGTGAACCACTGTGACACCCCCAAATTTAATGATTTGCGGAAGCTTGATTTGGGTGTCACTAATCAATATACAAAGCACAAGATATAATGAACGACCACTATATGCGTCGTTTTAAACTTGTATAGATAAAGTAAATGTTTACATCAAAATATAGTTACATTAGCTCGATTCCTGAAATTGAGAGATTACATGGCATAATTACTTTTACAAAATATAATAATGCAGTCCAATCTCTAGTTGTATGTATGCTGACTCGAGCTAATAATTCCTGCTTGTGCAGCCAAACTACTTCTGGGTACCTGTGATAAATACTAAAATGGGTCAGCGAAAACGCTGGTGAGCTCACAGGTTTGTATGTCAATGTATAGTTGTCAGAACCGCAAGATTTATATTGAATTTAAAATGCAATTAAGCAAAATAAAAGTTATACTGTCCATGAGCACATAGTCTGAGCTTAACTTGATTTGTCAGGCCCAATTAAGGAAACCTAACTTGAAATGCCTCCTACGAGTGCCTAATCAACACTCGTCTTCCCAAATGCTAATACATCCGTTTGACCGGTTAGTGCGTGCTAACCCGGATGAGGATTGTCAATCCCATATGATATCATATACTAACATTCACGCTATAAAATACTAGAGACTATGCTTATGGAGGACTTTAAATTGATTAGCTTGAAACTCATGTAGTATTTGAAGTTTGGCACTTGCGTTCTACTTGTAAAACAAAATCGAGTAGTAATATCACACCCCTAGTTGTAAAGCAGTGAAAATGGGGCTATGAAACTCACCTGGTTCTTGAAGTGTTTAACTAGATAAACTTGAAGTAATTAGCTGTGAGTTGGTGTCCAAAGGCTTGAAACCTGAAAGTGTCCACGACACTTGAATTGTTATTAATTGTAGTGGTATCTCGAAGGACTACCATTGAAATTGTTTGTCTAACTCAATGTCCAAATTACCCCGATTTGGTTGATTGTATTGTTACAAGTTACTATGACTTGTTTGATTAAATTGATACAAGTTACAACGACTTGTTTGATTAAATTGATACAAGTTACAACGACTTGTTTGATTTTGAAGTATGTTTTGAAAACGCGTACGGACCGTTGGTGATTAGTTGAAAATAAAGTGCTATTGTTGTCGTCTTGTTTTTGAAGTGTTACACTTGAAATACAAGTCCCATTAAGTCCTAAAAGTCGCATTGAATAAGCAATTGAAGTCGAAAAATCTCGACACTTGGTGTAAAAATAGTTGGAAAATCTGCTGTTTTATGCGTCACTTGATAGCGTCACTTAGGCAAAACATGCGACACTTAGGAAGTGTCGGGTGAAGTGTCAGATTTGAAGGGATGGCGTCACTAGGGTAGTGTCGCGTGTAATAGTATGCGTCACTTAAGGAGTGACGGGTTCAGCATAACGGCGGCACTTACGGAGTGTCGTATAAAATAATGATTTCGGACATTTAGGCGTCACTTAAGAAGTGACGTGTAGCATAGCGGCACTAATGAAGTGTCGGCATTACATAGGGCGTCACTAGGAGAGTGACGGTTATTCATCAAAATGGAATTATATGCGACACCTATGAAGTGTCGGTATAAGATGTAGGGCGTCACTAGCCCAGTGTCGGGTACTGAAATATAGCGTCACTTATCTAGTGACTGTACATAGTGTCTGGTAATAAAATGGGGCGTCACTTATCTAGTGACAGTATATTGCGTCGGCTAAAAGTATATGGCGGCACTTAACAAGTGTCGCTAGATAGTGTCGTTATGTACATATAGGCGTCACTTCAGTAGTGACGGTAAGAAGTCAGAAACTTGTCATAGGCGACACTAATGAAGTGTCGGTATCAAGATCATAGCGGCACTTAAGGAGTGTCGCTAGAAGTGTCGCTATACGCTGCCGGTGTCTATGCGACACTGGCCGCTGTTCGACGGATTTTGGTCCAAAAATGTGTTTTCCGGCGACCGTTGGTTACCAAACTTTTACCCAACCCTCATAGGGACATTTTAAGCTTATACAAACAATAATATATGAAAAATAAGTAAAAACGAGAGATGTCGGGTTTTGTCGGAAACTTACAAAATATCGGATTGAAAATCCGAAAAGATGAAGTTGTAGATCGTGATGTGATGAATGTTTTCTTCCAAACGAGCACGACGATCCAAGGTCGTTTGAGGTGTTTATTTTGCGATTTTGATGAAATGAGAATGAAAGTGGTGGTAGTTGGGTTGAGAGAAAAAGAAGGAAAAGAGAGAGAAAGAAATGAGATAAATGAGAAAGAGAGGGTGGGAATGGGAGGTTAACTCCCATTTTCGCCCCGCGTTCCCGCTCCGTGCGGTGTTCGTTTTCTTCGTCGTGTAAACGTTAAATATTTATTTTCTATATTTTAATATACATTTTAGAATACGAATAATTATTCAGTATTTTTGTTGAAGCATTTTACTAAACATTTAATAATTTCATTATAAAAGGTAATTTGTTTTGTTTGATTTACGCGTTTACATTTTATTCGCGTTTATATTAGTTGTGTGATAAAACTTGAATACGAAATATTATTGACATAATATTTTTAAGCACGATGACGTTATTAATAATTCCTTGTATTACTTAACAAAATTGTTCACCAACGTCCGTATTTATTGTATCGAAATTCATTCGATTTGAGACTCGTACGATTTAAACGAATCGCATGATTGTAGATATATATTCAACAATATATATAATAATTGATACATTAATTAGCCTAACACAGAACTAATTACATGTATTAAACTTGATTAGGCACTAAATTATAGTCCTAAATTGACAGTTGTCACATTCTTCCCCTGTTAGAAGAATTTCGTCCCGAAATTTATGTTGAAGTTGCGTTTGACGTTGAATCAGTGAAGAGTTGAGGATACTTGAGTCGCATTTGATCCTCCCGTTCCCAGGTGAATTCTGGACCGCGCCGCGAATTCCACCTAACCTTGACAATGGAAATACGACTTTGTTTAAGTTGTTTGACCTCACGGTCCATGATTTCGGCGGGTTCCTCAACAAAGTGAAGTTTTTCTTCAACTCGAATTTCATCGAGTGGAATGATAAGTGTCTCATCAGACAGACACTTCTTCAGATTTGAAACATGAAATGTGGGATGCACGCTGCTGAGTTCAGATGGCAGCTGCAATCGATAAGCCACTGGACCAATCCTTTCGAGGATCTCGAATGGTCCAATGTATCTGGGATTCAACTTCCCTCGTTTGCCAAATCGGATTACGCCTTTCCAAGGCGATACTTTGAGTAGAACTCGATCCCCAACTTGGAACTCGAGTGGTTTGCGTCTCACGTCAGCATAACTTTTCTGACGATCACGCGCGGCCTTGAGTTTGTTTTGAATTTCTACGATTTTCTCGGTTGTCTCGTGTATGATTTCTGGACCTGTGAGTTGGTTATCCCCAACTTCAGTCCAACAGATAGGTGACCGGCACTTACGACCGTACAGTGCCTCGAAGGGTGCAGCTTTGATGCTGGTATGATAACTGTTGTTGTACGAGAACTCGCACAATGGTAGATGTTTTTCCCAGTTTACACCGAAGTCTACTACGCAGGCCCGTAGCATGTCTTCAAGTGTTTGAATGGTTCGTTCACTTTGACCGTCTGTTTGAGGATGGTATGCGGTACTCATATCAAGTCGAGTACCCAGGGATTTTTGAAGTGATTGCCAAAATTGTAAAGTGAAACGACTATCTCTATCGGAGATAATTGAGATTGGAACACCGTGTTTGATCACGATTTCCTTCAGATAAATGTTGGTGAGGCGTTCCATTTTGTCGGATTCCTTGATTGCCAGGAAGTGAGCAGATTTTGTGAGACGATCCACGATCACCCAAATGGAATCGCAACCGTTCGAGGATTTGGGTAGTTTGGTTATGAAGTCCATGGCAATTTGTTCCCATTTCCATTCAGGAAGACTGGGTTGCTGAAGTAAACCTGATGGTTTTTGATATTCGATTTTGACTTTGGAGCAAGTAAGGCACTTGCTGACATAGGTGGCGATTTCAGCTTTCATGTTCGGCCACCAGTAGAAGTCCTTGATACCGTGGTACATTTTATCGGATCCCGGATGGATAGAATATTTGGACTTGTGAGCTTCATCCATCACCAAGTCTCGTAGGTTCCCAAATTTAGGCAACCAGATTCGGTTTGAGAAATACCTAATCCCGTTAGGTCTGATTTCGAATTGTTTATCCATGCCCCGTAAGGCTTCATCTTTGACATTTTCGGGTTTTAAGGCTTCGAGTTGAGCAGTGAGGATTTGAATGTTTAAATTGTTGTGAATGGTCATACTGAGGGCTCGAACCCGAAGTGGTTTCGCTCGCTCTTTTCGACTGAGGGCGTCAGCAACAACATTTGCTTTGCCTGGATGATATTTGAGTTCGCAGTCGTAATCCGTAAGCAACTCGACCCATCGACGTTGCCTCATGTTGAGATCCTTCTGATCGAATATGTGTTGAAGGCTTTTATGGTCGGTAAAGATTGTACATCTGGTACCATAAAGGTAATGTCTCCAGATTTTGAGGGCAAAAATGACAGCTCCTAGCTCGAGGTCATGGGTGGTGTAATTCTTTTCATGAATCTTAAGCTGTCGGGAAGCATAAGCTATGACTTTGTCTCGTTGCATGAGCACACAACCGAGACCTTGATGAGAAGCATCGCAGTATACCACGAAGTCATCGGTGCCTTCGGGTAATGATAGGATAGGAGCACTGCAAAGCTTTTGTTTTAAGAGTTGGAATGCTGACTCTTGTTTATCAGTCCAGTCAAACTTTTTGTCTTTCTGGGTCAGCGTCGTGAGTGGTATGGCTATCTTGGAGAAATTTTCAATGAATCGTCGGTAGTATCCGGCCAGTCCTAAAAACTGCCGTACTTCGGTTGGAGTAGTTGGCGATTGCCAGTCTTTGATAGCCTCGATTTTTGACGGGTCAACGTGAATCCCCTGACTGTTAATCACGTGACCAAGGAATTGAACGGTTTTGATCCAGAACTCACACTTAGAGAACTTGGCATAGAGCTCCTCGTGTTTAAGTAGTTCAAGGATGGTTCTGAGGTGTTGCGCATGCTCTTCTTTGCTTCGTGAATATATGAGGATGTCATCGATGAAGACAATGACAAACTTATCAAGGTAAGGTTTACACACCCGATTCATAAGGTCCATGAATACAGCCGGTGCATTGGTTAGGCCGAATGGCATCACTTGGAATTCGTAATGCCCGTAACGGGTTCTGAAAGCGGTTTTTGGAATATCGGCATCGCGAACACGCAATTGGTGATAACCGGATCGGAGATCAATCTTTGAATAACAACTCGACCCTTGGAGTTGGTCGAACAAATCATCGATTCGAGGAAGTGGATACCGGTTCTTGACAGTTAACTTGTTCAACTCTCGATAGTCGATACACATTCGAAAAGAACCGTCTTTCTTCTTGACAAATAGGACCGGAGCTCCCCAAGGTGAAGAACTCGGCCTGATAAACCCTCGTTCCAGGAGTTCCTGTAACTGGGTGGACAGCTCCTGAAGTTCGGATGGAGCTAAACGGTATGGTGCTCGGGCCACAGGCGCAGCACCTGGTACAAGATCGATTGAGAACTCAACCTGCCTTGGTGGTGGTAGACCAGGTAGTTCTTCAGGAAGGACTTCTGGAAAGTCTCGAACAATTGGAACATCCTCAAGTCGCTTCTCCTCCGACTTTTTCTCCATGATGTGCGCGAGGATTGCTGGATAACCCTTTCTCAGAAATTTTCGGGTTTTTAGACAAGATATGAGGTTAAGCCTCGTCCCACCGGTCTCCCCCTGTAGGACCAAGGTTCTACCGACGGCGAGAGGTATGCGAACAATTTTGTCATGGCAAATGATTTCGGCACGATGCTTGGATAACCAGTCCATGCCTACGATGACATCGAAACTTCCTATCTCAATAGGCATAAGATCTATGGAGAAGATTTCGTCGGCTAGATTTAAAGTGCAATTAGGTATCACACTATCGGTTTCTATCAATTTGCCATTTGCTAGCTCTACGGTGTACTTAACGTCTAAAGCAACAGGTGTAATGTCAAGTAGAGGGCAAAATTCATCGGAAATAAAACTTCTATCAGCACCAGTATCAAACAGTATGGAAGCAGTTAAATTGTTGAGGAGGAACATACCCGTGACCACATTCGGGTCCTGACGGGCGTCCCCTGAGTTGATCACGAAGGCGCTACTTTTGGTGTTGTTGTTGTTGCGGTGGTTGTTGTTGTTGCCCTTGTTCTTCAATTTTGGGCAAGAATCCCTAAAGTGTCCTGGGTTTCCACATTCGTAGCAGGACTTAGGTTGTCGGGTATTTCTGTCAGAGGGGTTGTTGTTGGATTTGGGGGCTCGGCAATCCTTAGTCGAATGCCCGTACCTCCTGCAGTTGTTGCAAGGAGTACCGCACTGACCAAAGTGGTGATAGTTGCACTTGGGACAATAAGGTCTGTCCCCGGTGTAGCTGCGGTTGGATTCAGAGTTGGTGTTGTAGACTTGGATGGCGTTGTTTTTCTTGTTTGAGTTGTGGTGGTGTTCAGTGGATTTGCGTTTGTTGTTGTTGGAGGATGTGGTGTTGGAGGTCTCACGGCTGACAACTAGAGCCATGAGTTCGTGGGCCAATCGAATGGCACTCTCAGTAGTAGTTGGTTTGGATGAGGCGACGTTCCCCTGAATGTTCTCGGGGAGTCCACGAATGTATTTCTTAATGCCCTTACTTTCTGGTTCGACCAAACCCGGGCATAATAAGGCAAACTGTTGAAACTTGGTGGTATATTCAGCAACATCATTTCCCTGCACCTCCAGATGCCAGAATTCTTCCTCCAGCCTGTGTAATTCCTCTTCAGGACAGTACTTTTCTGTCAGCTTCTTCTTCAGCTCGGCCCAAGGAAGTTGGTTTGCAACCTCAAGGCCTACGGAGTTTGCGTGGGTTTTCCACCACGTGAGTGCACCCTCCTGAAAGGTGTAAGCAGCGAATTTGACCTTGTTGTTCTCAGTACAGTCGCGGAGACTGAAAACAGATTCCATACACTCAATCCAACGGATCAAGCCAATGGCACCTTCCGTGCCCTTGAAGTATAGCGGTTTACAGCTAAGAAAATCCTTATAGGAGCAAGGTTTGGGTGGTGGAGTATTGGTTGCAGTGTCCTCGCTACCGGGTGGTGTTCGGGTAGCCAAGGCTTCGGTCACACTGCGGGCAATTATTCCCGCGATCTCAGCTTCGCTAAGGGTAATTTGACGACGAGGAGGCATGATGCTGAGTAAGAAAGAACAAGGAAATGAAATAAGATACTAGTCCGAGTATGATGAACTAGTGGTGTGTTTGTCATTCCAAGACAAAACGTTAGAGAGAAAGAGGCCTATATTCATATAATATAATATAGCCTAAAGTTGTAATGAGGTCTACTTATGTAAATATATATATATATCACATAATAACCTATTGAGTGTCTAGCACAGACGTATTTTGAGTCCCGTTTCTCTCGAGGTCAGAGTCAACTAATGTATCCTGTTCAGCCATAACTTCCTTCAGATCTTACATCATCTTTATTTAATTGTACATAGTTGATCAGGCTATGTTAAATTAAATTCGTATGCTGTAATCTCTGAACTGGTTATACCTAATAGGGAATACTGCCTAACGGTCATAGTCTAGGTCCACTAAATGCAACCTAGTTCACTATAACCTTAGGCTCTGATACCAATCTGTGACACCCCCAAATTTAATGATTTGCGGAAGCTTGATTTGGGTGTCACTAATCAATATACAAAGCACAAGATATAATGAACGACCACTATATGCGTCGTTTTAAACTTGTATAGATAAAGTAAATGTTTACATCAAAATATAGTTACATTAGCTCGATTCCTGAAATTGAGAGATTACATGGCATAATTACTTTTACAAAATATAATAATGCAGTCCAATCTCTAGTTGTATGTATGCTGACTCGAGCTAATAATTCCTGCTTGTGCAGCCAAGCTACTGCTAGGTACCTGTGATAAATACTAAAATGGGTCAGCGAAAACGCTGGTGAGCTCACAGGTTTGTATGTCAATGTATAGTTGTCAGAACCGCAAGATTTATATTGAATTTAAAATGCAATTAAGCAAAATAAAAGTGATACTGTCCATGAGCACATAGTCTGAGCTTAACTTGATTTGTCAGGCCCAATTAAGGAAACCTAACTTGAAATGCCTCCTACGAGTGCCTAATCAACACTCGTCTTCCCAAATGCTAATACATCCGTTTGACCGGTTAGTGCGTGCTAACCCGGATGAGGATTGTCAATCCCATATGATATCATATACTAACATTCACGCTATAAAATACTAGAGACTATGCTTATGGAGGACTTTAAATTGATTAGCTTGAAACTCATGTAGTATTTGAAGTTTGGCACTTGCGTTCTACTTGTAAAACAAAATCGAGTAGTAATATCACACCCCTAGTTGTAAAGCAGTGAAAATGGGGCTATGAAACTCACCTGGTTCTTGAAGTGTTTAACTAGATAAACTTGAAGTAATTAGCTGTGAGTTGGTGTCCAAAGGCTTGAAACCTGAATGTGTCCACGACACTTGAATTGTTATTAATTGTAGTGGTATCTCGAAGGACTACCATTGAAATTGTTTGTCTAACTCAATGTCCAAATTACCCCGATTTGGTTGATTGTATTGTTACAAGTTACTATGACTTGTTTGATTAAATTGATACAAGTTACAACGACTTGTTTGATTAAATTGATACAAGTTACAACGACTTGTTTGATTTTGAAGTATGTTTTGAAAACGCGTACGGACCGTTGGTGATTAGTTGAAAATAAAGTGCTATTGTTGTCGTCTTGTTTTTGAAGTGTTACACTTGAAATACAAGTCCCATTAAGTCCTAAAAGTCGCATTGAATAAGCAATTGAAGTCGAAAAATCTCGACACTTGGTGTAAAAATAGTTAGAAAATCTGCTGTTTTATGCGTCACTTGATAGCGTCACTTAGGCAAAACATGCGACACTTAGGAAGTGTCGGGTGAAGTGTCAGATTTGAAGGGATGGCGTCACTAGGGTAGTGTCGCGTGTAATAGTATGCGTCACTTAAGGAGTGACGGGTTCAGCATAACGGCGGCACTTACGGAGTGTCGTATAAAATAATGATTTCGGACATTTAGGCGTCACTTAAGAAGTGACGTGTAGCATAGCGGCACTAATGAAGTGTCGGCATTACATAGGGCGTCACTAGGAGAGTGACAGTTATTCATCAAAATGGAATTATATGCGACACCTATGAAGTGTCGGTATAAGATGTAGGGCGTCACTAGCCCAGTGTCGGGTACTGAAATATAGCGTCACTTATTTAGTGACTGTACATAGTGTCTGGTAATAAAATGGGGCGTCACTTATCTAGTGACGGTATATTGCGTCGGCTAAAAGTATATGGCGGCACTTAACAAGTGTCGCTAGATAGTGTCGTTATGTACATATAGGCGTCACTTCAGTAGTGACGGTAAGAAGTCAGAAACTTGTCATAGGCGACACTAATGAAGTGTCGGTATCAAGATCATAGCGGCACTTAAGGAGTGTCGCTAGAAGTGTCGCTATACGCTGCCGGTGTCTATGCGACACTGGCCGCTGTTCGACGGATTTTGGTCCAAAAATGTGTTTTCCGGCGACCGTTGGTTACCAAACTTTTACCCAACCCTCATAGGGACATTTTAAGCTTATACAAACAATAATATATGAAAAATAAGTAAAAACGAGAGATGTCGGGTTTTGTCGGAAACTTACAAAATGTCGGATTGAAAATCCGAAAAGATGAAGTTGTAGATCGTGATGTGATGAATGTTTTCTTCCAAACGAGCACGACGATCCAAGGTCGTTTGAGGTGTTTATTTTGCGATTTTGATGAAATGAGAATGAAAGTGGTGGTAGTTGGGTTGAGAGAAAAAGAAGGAAAAGAGAGAGAAAGAAATGAGATAAATGAGAAAGAGAGGGTGGGAATGGGAGGTTAACTCCCATTTTCGCCCCGCGTTCCCGCTCCGTGCGGTGTTCGTTTTCTTCGTCGTGTAAACGTTAAATATTTATTTTCTATATTTTAATATACATTTTAGAATACGAATAATTATTCAGTATTTTTGTTGAAGCATTTTACTAAACATTTAATAATTTCATTATAAAAGGTAATTTGTTTTGTTTGATTTACGCGTTTACATTTTATTCGCGTTTATATTAGTTGTGTAATAAAACTTGAATACGAAATATTATTGACATAATATTTTTAAGCACGATGACGTTATTAATAATTCCTTGTATTACTTAACAAAATTGTTCACCAACGTCCGTATTTATTGTATCGAAATTCATTCGATTTGAGACTCGTACGATTTAAACGAATCGCATGATTGTAGATATATATTCAACAATATATATAATAATTGATACATTAATTAGCCTAACACAGAACTAATTACATGTATTAAACTTGATTAGGCACTAAATTATAGTCCTAAATTGACAGTTGTCACAACCACGTTATAAAATAACAAAGAACCGCTCCATAAAATAATTATATAGTGCGTTCTTTGTGAACCGCGCTATAAAATAACAAAGAACCACTCCATAATCTTTTCTCATTTTACCTATAAATAAACATACACACATATCTTCTCCACCACACACATATTATCTCCAGCACGTACCCATTAACTCACACAAGCAAGATTTATTTAAGTTATTTCCCACTATAGAAAATAAATTGAAGTGTTGGTCCGGTGGTGAATAACAGTGAGTCACGGTGGCAACAAACTAGTAAATTAATGTAAGATTAAAAGAAACTATGAATTAGTGTTTTTTTTTAGATCTGTGTTTTGGTTCATCAGATCTGTGTTCTTACATATCTGTATTTGTGTTCGGATCTCGTCCGTGATGATGGTTCACATCTAGTTGTACTTCATCGGTTGTTGTGGTGAGCATATGTATCTTCTATGTATATGTAGATACAATAAACATAAAAATAATATATAATTTATAGTGTGTTTATATCTATTGCAATATCCTCAATAAACAAATGACAAATTGTTAGTGGACTAGTGGATACTGAAAGGGCGATGAATTGTAGTGTATCGTTGGTACAATTGAAGAAGTTTTAATTTATAAATATATAGAGGTTGTGTTAACACGCCGACTCATTTAATTTATCTTATTGTGTTTGGGTTAAAATTCAGGTCAACGGGCTGGCACACCAACCAAAACAATGCAGGTCGTATTCGAGTTGGTTACTTTTGACTCGTTAACCCGTTTATTAAATTATTTTCAGGTTTAGATTGTGAACTTTAGACCACAAACCTAACTCGGTCCACATCGCAATCCCTAATTATAATAATTAAAAGTTAACAGAAAATTAAGATACAAATATCTAATATAGTTATAAAATGCTTTCAGTTATGCATTTAACGTTGTATAACTAATATAGTAATTTCTACTTTTTTCAAAATCATAATGGTCAAATCCGTTATATAGCAGCGGTATATTAACTTTTATATATACTTGAATTCATTTTAAATGCTTAAGTGTTGAATAACATATTTAAATGTGAATTAAATAAATTATAAGAATTTCTTTTTTATAGTTTAAAACTTGGTGACGGATTCTTAATATATTAGTATAGAAGATATAAAAAATAAAGGTGAAGTATAATTCGTAGATAATATATGATTTTTCATTGATACTTATATTAAAACAATCTTAACATTCATTGAAATATTCATTGATGTTTATATAAGTTATGAAAAAGATAAATATTTATGGAGTTACATTTGTAACAGATAAATAATTATGAGATATTAATTTGTATAATAAATTGCATTAAATATAAGTGTTCAAAAGTTGAGAATAATAATTAAAAGGGTATAATAGTAATTTACTATTACTCCTTTTAAGACAATGTCTCAAACTTTTTATAATACAATATATATATGATTATATGGAGATATCTTGTTCATCTCATCTTCTGATGTTGCCATAAATGTATTACTCCGTTATTATTGAATTCATCTAAATAATTTTAGGCTTAAAAATGGAGAGTAATCAATAATATATGGTGCAATAAGGTGGAATGAATATTGGTGCAAGTCCAGCGTCAAAGTCATCGATGGACGGTGATGCAATAGTAAGAAGAAGACCAGGTGCCTCACCGATAAATAATTGGTACCTAAGGATTTTGGGGTTTGAAGTTTCAAGTAATAAAGTGTATCTAATTTGGGTGATTATTAATAATTGATTATTTTTTGTAAATGAATTTTTGTTCTTGTGGTTGTTTCTTGATTTATGTTTTTGATATACATTTCATATAAAATGTTTCTTTGCAGAAATCAAACTGCTTTTATAAATCGATGAATTATACAAGTTTGTCATTCTATAAGAAATAAATTATTATTTAACTTAAGAGTAAAATAGTAATTTTTATCATACAGAATATTTATTCAGTTTGAAAAGTAAACAACATTATTCATTAACTGATTATTGCATATAGTCATTCTTACCCATACTGCCATCTATATCTATATATGACTTAATGGAAAAAAAGGTAAACAGCTCGTTAATGAAACATGTAATTGTTTATTCCTCTTCAAATAAATGTGCATCGCACGGGTTCTAGACTTCTTTCATAATTGTTTATTTTTTTTAAATAGTCGTGCGTGAATCACACGTCTTTACACTTAGTAAAAGTATAAAACTATTCACAAAAAGCAAATGAATCTAAAAGGAGAAGAATTGAGCTTGAAAATTAAAACGAGTTACCCTTCCCTACATATATATTAAACTTGACAACAAAAATGATCCACTCAACGAATTGAATTAGGTGATGAAGTTGCATTATTAAACTTTTATAATAAAATTGAGCATTTCAACGTATATATTAATATTAAAAGGTAAACTCCTTCTCTAAAACACACAAACAAGGTCAAGCCATATATGGCTCAAAAACATTACTTAAAACTCAAGCCATATATGCCTCAAAAACTTAATTAATGTATGCTTGAATGAATGTTGTAATAAAGCACTCTTGCCTCTAACGTTGCTTAGTAACACATGAAAGTACACGAGATTGATCTTTTACAAGCATAATAACTTGCCTGCAGACATAATTTATTAAAAAATTACATACATTGCATATTCGTGTGTTATGTTCATAACAAGGATGGTTTTATTTGACGTGACATAAGACTCTAAATCGTCGGTTACGTTGTTAACTAGATAGACTTTGAAAGATATTGTGGTTCAGCCGGTCAGGTATGAACAGAGACAGAGAAGTCGAAAAGTATGTTATGAAATGCTTGATTTGCCTACAATGGACTTGGTCAAAAACTTGTCTAAGACATTACCTTGTTTCAGTTTGAGATTTTTAACTTGCAGAAAGTGTACGCAAATCTTATAAACTAATATAAACCCTAATCAAACCTGAGTTGAAAAAATTGTTCTTGAACTAAAACTAAACGAATCTTAGTTGGTTTTGATCCATTCCAAAATCTTGATATTGTTTACATATTGGCTTTCAAGTGTTGTCTGTTTGAACTTAGGTTTTCACACCCATAATAAAAAAGTGACTATAATTTTTTTTGTGTCGTTGTTGGGAAACTAATTGTTAACTTAATTTTTCGGATCTATGAACAGGACAAAAGTTCCCAATTTAAACGGTGAACTTTACAATGACCATTTTCGACGACGAATTCATACATCAAAAGTATATGTAGTTCCTTTTATAAGTAAACACTACATTTTACTCCATTAAATCTCTGATGGATCATGTTGAAACTTCAGATTCTAACATACTTTACGTTCACACGATCTCTCATGCAGGTCATCTTCTCCCTTCATCAAGTCGCTGGAATTCTATTGAACTCGACTTTAACCTCTTTCCCAAATCTCGAGAATCATTGGGTTATGAATCACTCCCTTCAAGATTCTCTAAATCCATAGATTTCAATCTAACTATCACCAGTAGAAGAAACTTCAAACGTTTTCTTTATTTATCATTCGCCTTTGTATTGCTCATTGTAATTCTATGTTTGTTATTACATTTCTTGCCAAACAAGCAACGTCACCATGGCACGTCTAAAGACCTAACTTTAGCGCTTAAACAAGCTCTCATTTTCTTCGATGCTCAGAAATGTATGTAAATCTCAACTATAATTAGTTAGTGAAAAGTTGTCGTGTATCAGTGTATGTAGGTCAAAAGTTTATGCAACTTATTTAAGTTCTGTTAGTTATGGTATATTGTAACCTCTAACTTCTCGTTACTTTTTACCCGATGCTTTCTTTGTCTTACCAAAAAATTAAAAAATAGCCTAGGTGACTCCTGTCTTGTGATGCTTATTTCTGTTACGAATAATCGTATCAATTTAATTAGACTTCTTTATTTTGGCAGCTGGGGTATTGCCGAAAGACAATATGGTGAGGTTTCGAGGTGATTCTGGATTAGATGATGGGAACTCAAGTCTCGTTGGTGGATTTTATGACTCCGGGAACAACATCAAATTTAGTTTTCCTATGGCTTACACAATCACTCTGCTGAGTTGGTCTGTGATCGAATATCATCCGAAATATGAAGATATCGGAGAACTTGATCACATCAAGAGCATAATCAAATGGGGCACTGACTATTTGCTGAAGCTTTTTATCCCTCCAAATCAAACATTTTCTGGTTCAACTACTTTGTTTTCACAGGTACACAAAAACTAATCAATTTGACCAATTTTACTAGTAGCAGAATAAACATTCATAATGTTACAAGATATTAATTAGTATCAACATTTTATATTATCTTTTAAGGTAGGGAGTATATGGAGCAACACAACATCGACTGAGAACGACGCCAATTGTTGGCAAAGACCAGAGGATATGAGATACAAAAGGCCGGTTTTTAGTTGTGACGAGACGGCCTCAGATTTAGCTGGAGAGATTATTGCAGCACTTTCCGTAGCATCATTAGTGTTCAAAGAAGATGAGAAATATTCAATGAGTTTAAGCAACACGGCTATGGAACTATTTGATATCGTCACAAAAGAAGATCCTGAGCTTGTTCAAGGTACGTACACAAAGAAAGATGAGTGTGGTGGGCAAGCAAGAGATTATTATAACTCAACAGGATATAAAGATGAGTTAGTATGGGGAGGGACTTGGTTATTTTTCGCAACAGGGAATATGAGTTATCTTAACTATGCTACCAAACAATTTGAGTTGGCCGAAAAAGAAGAACTATCAGTTGATAAAGGAACTTTCTATTGGAATAACAAGCTAACTGCTAGCGCGGTATGTAACCATATCTTTCTCAGTGGTTTTGATTGTACTATTTTTTGTAAGTTTGATTTCTAAAGTCAAACTTATTGGGTTCGCTACTTTAAGATCATGATTGACTTTTTCAAAAATGAAAAAATAAATAAATAAAACAAAAAACACATTGATATCTAAGTAGGTTCTGCCGATTATGTTACATTTGGAATTTTGTAGTTTGACCACTCAAATATGCTTAGGTTCTTTTAACAAGGCTCAGATTCTTCTTTGATCTTGGTTACCCATACGAAGAATCCTTTATATTATCATCAAACAATGTTGACTCACTCATGTGTTCGTATATGACTACTACTACTACACAGAGAACACAAGGTATTTACACATATAATCTATAATCTATGTTGAATTATGGCAAATAAAGCATATAGTGTTTTATCACACTTACCTCTTACTTTGATTCAAATAGGTGGATTGATACTCTTAAAACCGGATCACTATGCAGCCCTTGAGTATGCCGCCACATCATCTTTTCTTAGCAAACTATATAGCGACTATCTTGCTCTTCTGCATAGGTCTGGTAGCGGTTGCATTAATGGTACAAGTTTTACAAGTTTTACAGTTAGGGATTTGCAAGGTTTCTCCATGTCACAGGTAATTGTACGAAGAACATATAGGAGTATAATTCAAGTTTCTGAACAAATAAAAATACTACACATTAAGTGGGACACAACAATCATGATACTGTAATGATTTTCGATGTTGCCTTCTTAATTTGTTTCAAATAACTTGATTTATAATATGTTATTTAAAACCCGTCCCACATCGGTATGAGATAAGAAATTTGAACTCGGTGTGAGATAAGAAATTTGAGTGTAGTGGGCTAATAGTATCCTTCCACCATGGTTTTAGTTGATTATGAAGGATATCCAAGTAGCCCATTGCTTTCAACTTAGGAGGCCGTTACATACTCATTGATCTCTAATATCTTTTGGTTTGTTGACCATTTTGTTTTAGGTTAATTACATACTTGGAGACAATCCGATGAAAATGGGCTATGTGGTTGGATTTGGAAAAAACTACCCAAAGCATGTCCATCATAGGGGTGCATCGATCCCATGGGATAATCAGTGGCATTCGTGTGACGAAGGGAGTAAATGGTTAAACTCGGTAAAACCAAATCCCAATGAACTATTGGGAGCTATGGTACGAGGACCTGACCGAAATGATATTTTCATAGATGATAGAAATAAGCCATGGTTCACTGAACCAACCATTTCAAGTAATGCTGGTCTAGTTGCGGCGCTCATTGCACTCATTGAACCTCAACATTCGTCTTCAAGACAATATGGTGCAGGTCTACTAGGTATAGATAATTTCGGTATGTTTCAAAATATTCATTTGGTAACGCAACCTCATTGATGACACCAATTAAGTTCGATATATCATTTATTTAGTTTTAGAAAGGCCATGTCATTGTTATATCAAGTGTTTTAAATATTTTTTAGCACTAACTGTTCTGTTGGTGTTTGAGTCTTTTTCTTATCATCTCTGCACGGCTGCACCATGTATTTCATACTCAGATGTAGAGATTATTTGCTTTTGAGAATATTATTAATGTTGATTTGGCTCATGGTTATTGGATAAGATGGAATCTCTTGCAAGTAGTTTAATTCATGTGGTGATAAATTAAGCAACATATTTGGAGAAGGTGCATGAACTTTGCACTTGGTTGTGAGTGATCCTCGTTAGACAAGTCTTGCAAGTTGTGTTGCCCAGGAATTTAATTGAACACAAAAACGATATAAAGAATCACTCTTTATTAATCAATAATATTTACAATCACTGTAATGTTTCCATTGTTACAATCACTGTAACTGTTTGTGTTACACTTTCTGTTAAACTAATGCATATATATACATAATGAACCGGTGTCATTCCAACCATCACGATGGTTCGGTTGGTGGTTATTGGCAGTTGTACCCCTTTGCCAAAAGTCACACCTGTTGGTTGTTAACTGCCACCATTTCCCTTTGTGTCTCTGCAGAAATAAACTAGGCTTTGGCCCGTTTGACATTATAGTCCAACATATTCCCCCCTAATGTCAAACGCCAAAGTCTTCATGCTTGATCCAAGTCTTCTCAACTTATGGCACAAACTTTGTCTTCAATAAATCTTTGATGACTTCACACCATCTTCATTCTTTAATTTAACTTGTTCCTTACGAACTTTGCTTCATACAAACTTTGCTTCATACAAACTTGCTTCTCACGAACTTTGCTTCACACAAACTTGATTTTGTAGTTTCTACTTTGCATCACGCAGTCTTCCTTTCATAATCTATCACATATTATTTTTTACAGTTTTTTGTTTCACATAACTTGGCATCACACCTATCTTCTTCAACTTGATAATATCACATGACCTTTCTTCTTTCTTGTTTCCATTCAATCTATCACAGATTGTCCTTTTGGTTGCCTCACACAACTTCTTTGCGGTTGCCTCACACAACTCCTTTGTCGGTTACCTCACACAACTCCTTTGTCAGTTGCCTCACACAACTTCTTTGCGGTTGCCTCACATAACTCCTTTGTTGGTTGCCTCACACAACTTTTCTTTTAATTCATTCACTGAATTGATTACACCTTTCACAGGTTATTTTCCGCATCACACGGCTTTGCTTTGATCGTATCACACGACCAAGCCTTCTAACTTTCTAATTATCTTCAATTAGGCACATTAGTAGTGTCGGTTCATCAACATCTCTCGTCATATTCTTTTGATTTGGTTTTCTGTTTGTGTATTGGGCTTTTGTTTTTCTAAACCTTCAAAAGTTGCCCAATATCTTCTTAAGCCCAAGTCAACGAAATACGCTTCTTGTTCTTCCCTGTCGATATCAAAAACAGCGGCTCTTTTTTTCTTCGGTCCCCAACACAAAATAACGCAGGTTCGTCCTTTCTGTTCTTCCTTATCCAAAATTAGGTTTAAAATCAGTTCCCTTAATTCCTTCCTGTTGCAATCGATGGAACAGGTTCTTCCTTTTATTTCTTTCTTTTCCAGCGACGACGGCTGTGGTGGTTTTGTTTCTTTTCCGGCGACGGCGGTGTCTGTCTTCTTCTCCGGCGACTATACGGCGGCTTCACGCAACCGGTATGTCTTCCTCTTCCTTTCTCTTTGCTTTCTCTGATTTGATACACACAATCAAATCGTCTCTGTCTTTGTTAATAGACTCACTCGATTTTTTATGATTGATTCACTCAATCGTTGATTCACAAGTCTTCTGATTGTTTGTTTATCACAAACAAAACAATCCTTTCGATTTCTTTGTTCCTGCTCTGATACCACTATTGCCCAGGAATTTAATTGAACACAAAAAAGATATAAAGAATCACTCTTTATTACTCAATAATATTTGCAATCACTGTAACGTTTCCATTGTTACAATCACTGTAACTGTTTGTGTTACACTTTCTGTTAAACTAATACATATATATACATAATGAACCGGTGTCATTCCAACCATCACGATGGTTCGGTTGGTAGTTATTGGCAGTTGTACCCCTTTGCCAAAAGTCACACCTGTTGTTTGTTAACTGCCACCGTTTCCCTTTGTGTCTCTGCAGAAATAAACTAGGCTTTGGCCCGTTTGACATTATAGTCCAACAAGTTGATGGCGTCTCAAAGCACTATAAATACATCCATTTACTTTGAGAATTTGTACACCAAAACCCACAGCTCTCTCTCTATTAGTTGTTGTGTACTATTCTTAAAACGCCCCAAAACTCAAGAATTTTTTTTTCCACATTCTCAATAATGTCCCATGACTACCACATTTGTATAACTTAACCTTAATAAATTTCCCTAGTTAAAACAAGCTTTTTAACACCTAAAATTTCATTTTCTACTACCAAACGCGATCCTGAAAGGTGGTGGGATCGCGTTCTTAAGTTGTAAACCTTCTGTTACTGATTTTGCCTTGCGAACGCGATCCCAGAATGGTGCCAGGATAGCGTTCCCTAGTGCATTTTCTGCTAACGCGATCCTGGAAGGTGGTGCCAGGATAGCGTTCCTTAGTGCAAATTCAAACTCAGCAAAAGTCAACTTTTTAACCAAATTCAAACACGCATAACTTTTTACTCGTTACGAGTTAGGACCTGAAATTTTGCACACACATCCACTATTACAATATAAAACTTTCCCTTTTGACACTTTTCCAAAATTCACGAAAACGATAAATCTGGACGTGTCACCAATTTAGTGCCATTTCGGCTACTTTGGTGAACATATCAAATCCCAAACTACATGGTCTCTAACTTAACCCTTTGGCACACTCAATTGACACTTGAAAATAAACTTAGAGAACACATTTGACCATTGATTCACTTTCATTTAAGATCTAAACAATTCTTTTCACACACAATCACATATTTGACCCATTTTGACACTCTCGACCCGTTTAACCAAAACAACCATATTTAACACCAATCACTTACCTAATCTAACCCACAACATATTTTGACTCTTTAAAACATAACTACATCAATCGTTATACCCTTTACTCTTTAAAACCATAAATTGGGCGATTTACACAATTGATCATCAAAACAACTATTCAAGAGAATGAAGTATATTCTAACCACAAGCATGCTCCATATCCAAGTCACTAACTTCGCATAAACTTTCTATCCACATGTCGCTAGCAAAACAGCAACCTACAACATAAACACTGAAACGGGTAAGCACAACTGCTTAGTGAGTACACAGGCAATTAAACAAGCAATTCACATAACACTTAACACATATCAACACAATTTTATAAACACAAAATCACTGAGCTCTGAACACTGAACACTATGTTAACCACAGTTAACTCCCTGATCACCAATGAATCTTTACACATGATCATTCCACATAATTTAACCAACAACAATCAAAACAATAATCAACAATTTTTAACATAATCTTAAATACACACATAAGAAACAAAACATATAACAAGCAACTTCCACTTGATTGTATGATCCTCTTACTCGGAAGTAATCCGGAAACACATACAACCAATTCATACACTATTAACCACATCATCACTATTTAATCAACATATAACACAAATCATCTACCACCCGATTGTGCCACCTCTTGCTTGGAAGCAATCCGGAACCCACACAATCGAATCATACACTATTAACAAATAACTTTTCCATTGATTGTGAAAACCTCTAGCTCGAAAGCTATCCGGTACATACACAAATCCAATTCTTATCCTTTACCGTTAAGCTAGTGACATACTCATTACTTGGCTAACATCAAGCTAATGAGATAATCACTACTTTTCTTACCAAGTATCATTCATTCACATAGCAAATAAACATAAACAAATAATTTATCACAACGAACTAGTTTAAGAAATAAACATAAACAAACAAACATATAACAATTAACTTCTTTCTTGATTGTGCAAACCTCTAGCTCAAAAGCTAACCGGTTTATACACAACCAAATCACCTGTTTAACCCCCGCATCACTCACCTCGACTCTTGATAATAATTCACAGCACTTGAGCAATTGAAACCTTCCACATCTTTAACACCTACATAATTCATTCATAACACATAACGACACTTTTAGACACTAATCATCATCATAATCATATTCTAATAATATCACTAGTTTCATCATTAAACCTTTTAACATGATTTCTATAAAATCTTAACATAACTCATAAACACCACAATGAACACTCATACTAATTCTTCATTTATCAAACTTTATTACGTGTTTCATCTACATAATCATGCTCTATTAACACTTTTAATCATACCTTTAAGCTTATTACATCAATTCATACACTTTTAGTAAAACCCTAGAATTACTCAAGAACACTAAATCACAATTTCTTCACTTTCATCATGTTATATGATTACTAACAATCTCTATAACACTAATAAACACTAGCTTCATCAATTTGAAACCCTAATTTCGTATTATAATCATAATTTTACTAAGCTCATGAGAATTCTATAGAAACCCCAAAAACTAGGTTAAAACATAAAGAATCAATACTTACAAAGGTAGAAGATGATGAAGGAGATGATAATCCAAAGATTTGAGCTTGAATCATGAATTGTAATTGAGTTATAAGAATTGTTTTGTGCTTCTGCGTTTTTCACTCTGTCTCTGGAACTCACAGGAAAATTTTGGAATGAAATAACATAACTCCAGGCTTCACACGTATGTATCTGTATATTATTTTAATTCCTTTAACTCTTACGGTCTAGAACTGATAAAACCGTTTATGTTTTCTATTATATCGTATTATTTAAATAACCATTCTTCATAATAATTTTATATTCGCGTCTGAAATTAATTCCCTGAAATTCGAGGTGTTACAACTCTCTCCCACTTTATTTCATTCGTGTCCTCACGAATGGCACTCATACTACTCAGTCTTAACACTACCTATACTCATGCATAAACACTTAATCATACTTAAAACAATTCACTTAATTCACTGGTCATACATAAAAGCATATATCACTTAGTTCTACTTAAACGCATTGTCACTATTTTCTAGCACCAAGTACATTATCAACACTAACTCTACAAGCTCTTAATCATATACCCCCTACATATTGGTTTCACATAATTTAGTGAAATACGTATCACTAGATACAAGTCTTTTACTCCTACTTTCTCTATTATCTCTTCTTATCGTAATAGCTAACACGTAATTCACATAATTTAAACACCTCTTCTCTTACACTTTATCCTAATAATCACACTAAATCACTTTGATATTTGATAACTCCAACAATTTCATGGGAAATAGCATAATATAACTACAGTAATCAGGCGTAGACATATTATGTTATACACACTTCCTTCTCAAGCTATATCATATCATCGATTTCTAGAGTAATTCCCACACAAACACATAACACACAACTCAATTAACAGTCAACACACAATAATAACAATTTAACAATAAACACATAATCAAAAACTACTTCACTACTTATCTACCTTATTTGTACATACAAACTACAACAATTAACTTCATAAAAACATTTACTCTTACCTCTATCAATCCATCTGTGTATTTCAATATCAATTTACATCACAAAATCAAATTAACTATTTAGCATAATCATAATCATAACAAATCAAACAACACATAATGGTTTAAGTTTAAGCAATCCTATCAAGGATCACCTAACTCTCTTAAACCATTGCTTTGATACCAACTTGAAACGCCCCAAAACTCAAGAAATTTTTTTTCCACACTCTCAATAATGTCCCCTGACTACCACATTTGTATAATTTAACCTTAATAAATTTCCCTAGTTAAAACAATCTTTTTAAAACCTAAAATTTCATTTTCTACTACCAAACGCGATCCTGAAAGGTGGTGGGATCGCGTTCTTAAGTTGTAAACCTTCTGTTACTGATTTTGCCTTGTGAACGCGATCCCGGAATGGTGCCAGGATAGCGTTCCCTAGTGCATTTTCTGCTAACGCGATCCTGGAAGGTGGTGCCAGGATAGCGTTCCTTAGTGCAAATTCAAACTCAGCAAAAGTCAACTTTTTAACCAACTTCAAACACTCGTTACGAGTTAGGACCTGAAATTTTGCACACACATCCACTATTACGATATAAAACTTTCCCTTTTGACACTTTTCCAAAATTCACGAAAATGACAAATCTGGACGTGTCACCAATTTAGTGCCATTTCGGCCACTTTGGTGAACATATCAAATCCCAAACCACATGGTCTCTAACTTAATCCTTTGGCACACTCAATTGACACTTGAAAAGAAACTTAGAGAACACATTTGACCATTGATTCACTTTCATTTAAGATCTAAACAATTCTTTTCACACACAACCACATATTTGACCCATTTTGACACTCTTGACCCGTTTAACCAAAACAACCATATTTAACACCAATCACTTACCTAATCCAACCCACAACATATTTTGACTCCTTAAAACATAACTACATCAATTGTTATACACTTTACTCTTTAAAACCATAAATTGGGCGATTTACACAATTGATCATCAAAACAACTATTCAAAAGAATGAAGCATATTCTAACCATAAGCATGCTCCATATCCAAGTCACTAACTTCGCATAAACTTTCTATCCACGTGTCGCTAGCAATACAGTAACCTACAACATAAACACTGAAACAGGTAAGCACAACTGCTTAGTGAGTACACAGGCAATTAAACAAGCAATCCACATAACACTTAACACATATCAACACAATTTTATAAACACAAAATCACTGAGCTCTGAACATTGAACAATATGTTAACCGCAGTTAATTCCCTGATCACCAATGAATCTTTACACATGATCATTCCACATAATTTAACCAACAACAATTAAAACACTAATCAACAATTTTTAACATAATCTTAAATACACACATAAGAAACAAAACATATAACAAGCAACTTCCACTTGATTGTATGATCCTCTTACTCGGAAGTAATCCGGAAACACATACAACCAATTCATACACTATTAACCACATCATCACTATTTAATCCACATATAACACAAATCTTCAACCACCCAATTGTGCCACCTCTTGATCGGAAGCAATCCGAAACCCACACAATCGAATCATACACTATTAACAAATAACTTTTCCATTGATTGTGCAAACCTCTAGCTCGAAAGCTATCCGGTACATACACAAATCCAATTCTTATCCTTTACCGTTAAGCTAATGAAATACTCATTACTTGGCTAACATCAAGCTAATGAGATAATCGCTACTTTTCTTACCAAGTATCATTCATTCACATAGCAAATAAACATAAATAAATAATTTATCACAATAAACTAATTTAAGAAATAAACATAAACAAACAAACATATAACAATTAACTTCTTTCTTGATTGTGCAAACCTCTAGCTTAAAAGCTAACCGGTTGATGTTGTGTAAACGGGGTTTTATTTTAAAATGGAAAATACCTAACTTACTATACACAACATAGGCAAGAATACCTGATCATATATAGTATAGCTCAGTAAGTCCGAGTCGAACACAGGGAACGGATATCAATTTTAAACAAATTGGAAATTGTTATAATTAATAAAAACAGTAAAGATTAGGGGGCGTTTTAGTTCCGATCGAACAATTGGGTAACAATTATAAAAGAAATGATTTATTAAATAAAACTTAATTATAAAATAAAGAAATAACAAAATAACTTAATTAAAATAAAAGATTAAATTCAAATGGTAAAAGAAATGCATTTGCTTAGATTACTTTCCTTAAAATCTGAATATCATGTTATTTAAAATGCTCACGTATGGATTTTATCGTATTATGACAAATGTATCAATCCTCCTTACAAGACAAATTGAATCAACACAATTAGGAAAGACATGAAGTTGTTTTCAACCCACTAACAGTTCAATTTAGCGTTGCCCACCAAAGAGTGTTTTATATTAATTCAATACCGTTTATGTGATTTATTCTCATAACTTGAATCAACAAAGTCTATAACTATTTCTAGTTATCTTGTTCATCAATAAATATTACCAATTATTATCCCTAACCCGTCAAACTCAATATATTCGGTGATAATTATCAATTAAAATCAACAATCATCAATAATCTTACAATCAAAAGGAACTCAATCTCAATTAATCATAAAACCACGTTAGGTAACTAGCAATATTCATTCAATAATCAAGGTTCAACGAATAAACACATAAACATGAATAAAATCTAATACGTTTCGCATTTTCAATAATCAATCCATCAAATAAGTACTATCATCTAAGCAAATACATAAAAGACTTAGCCAATCATAGTTTTACAGAAAATCAGATTCGACATCATACCAATAATCATAATCAAATGAAAGTTAGAAATGAAATCGAACCGAAAATGTCGAATAACAATCAAAAGAACAAAATCCCTTGATTCCTTTAGCTTTAATCCCTCCAATTGCCTCTGGAAAATGGTTTTGTATCTGAAGAAATCGACTGGAGAAAAAGGGTTGTGAAGTGTGTGTAAAAATGAGACAAAAATGAGCTTTTTAGGTTTTCTGTCGAAACGATCCATACGCCGTATGGATTTCCATACGCCGTATGGATCACAAAGCCCATGGATCTGACCCGCGTTTTCTGGCGGCCCGGCTCACTTCATCCATACGCCGTATGGATCACTTTTCCCAGCTTTTTCACCATCGACCTTCAATCTTTAAACTTTCTTCGATTTTCCCAGCTTTTTCACCATCATTTTTAGCTTCTTTTCTTCGATTATCGCACGTTTTCAGTTTCTTTTCCGATTCAAGCTCCAAAAAATTCCTAAATGCAAATATGAATGAAATGAGTATCGAATTCAAATAAAATGCATAAGAAATTAATCAAACTAAGGGGTAATTAGTACTATATAATAGCACATTTTGGCGTTCATCAAACATCCTCCACTTGAATCCTACTTGTCCTCAAGTAGACTAATGATTCAAAAATTCAAAACTTTAAATATGAACGGCAAACAATGGATAAAAGGACTTACATACTACACAGCATTCGGCAAACCAAATTTTCAACTTAAAATCGATTCTTCCTTAAAACTCAGCAATCAAGAAACTCTACATGGGAAGCCATTCTATTATTATTACTCATAAAAGATAATTTACTCAGAATACCGATATTGTTGTCCACTTAAACAATCTAAATTTCAGAGATTGAGCTTAACTTATTATTATTCTAGCAGTCCTTACCCCTGATTTTCAATAGCAAAATACTCTCATATAGATAATGTGTCACAATTCTCCAAATAATGAACATCCAATAAAATCAATCATTTTTCAAACCAAGACATTGGTGACAGGTCTGTACCTTAGTACAACAGAGCGACATAACTTGGCTTTGGTTTTTCAATTTATGAGTCTTTTGTACTCATTTATTTTTATCTATTTTGATATCAAATATACTGACGGAAACCAGGTCTGTACTTTCCTACAACAGAGGAGACAACACCCAGTATATTCCCAAATGATGATTATTAGGATCCCAAAATTATGGATTATAACACGCTATCATACAAGAATTAAGACTAAGGTCATACCTTGCTAAAAGATCCTCATAGGATAAATCCCTACTTAATTCATTACATTTCTTACTAGCTCAATAACCTCATAAAGATTGCTTATCGGTACATCTTAAGATGAACTATCTAATATATAAAAATTAAATTTATTTCATTCTTTGCATTCCCAAACTGTGTTACAAGATTGCTAAATTTTACAAAGAAACAATTTTAAAACAAAAATTCGGGCTGAAAAATGACTAACACGTAGAATGCCTCTTAACCTCCATATTTCAATAGCTACCATTCATAAGTTAAGGACAACTAGACTTCTTTTCCCCCATCCCCCACTTAGAAACATGCAATGTCCTCATTGCAAAAGAAAATAAAAATTAAGGGAATAGAAAAGAAGTGAAATAGAAAACTCCCCTGATTTGAAGGCAATTTGCTTGAAGGACTTCATTCAGAAATAAAATACACAGCACACTTTCGTAGGCAACACGATTGCATTTAGCACATGCAATAAGCCTTTAAACCCCTCGGTATCCCGAGTGGACGAGTTGTAGTCTCGTGAGGGTTTCCAGAGAACACACCCACAAAGTTCAAACCTGCAAACAAAAACAATAAAACAGAAAACAAATTAACAAAATGACGGGTTGTCTCCCGAAAGCGCTTTTGTTTATCACGTCGGTAAGCTCGACATCTTGCTTCACCACTTAATTCAAATCCATCTCCAAATCACGCTTGGAGTCCCTTATATCACCATAGTACTTTTTCACTCTACTTCCATTGACCTTGAAAGTTTTTCCAGAATATCCTTGCAAATCAACAGCTCCAAACGGATAAACCTTGTCAACAACAAATGGGCCAGTCCAACGAGTCTTTAACTTTCCTGGAAACAGATGCAATCTAGAACTATACAACAGAACTTTATCACCCTTCTCGAATGTATGGTTCGACTTAAGACGAGCATCATGCCATTTCTTAGTTCGCTCCTTGAACAATCTCGAATTGTCATAAGCATTTATTCTCAATTCATCCAACTCGTTTAGCTGTTCCATTCTTTCCTTTCCAGCTAACTTCTCATCAAGATTGCACTTCTGTAAAGCCCAATATGCTTTATGCTCTAACTCAAAAGGTAAATGACAAGCTTTTCCATAAACAAGGTGATAAGGCGTTGTTCCAACTGACGACTTAAATGCTGTTCGTGCCGCCTATAATGCATCATCCAACTTGTATGACCAATTCTTAGGATTTCCTTCAACTGAACGTTCTAAAATACGCTCAACCCTCTATTAGTCACTTCCACTTGACCACTCATCTGTGGATGATAAGCAGTTGAAAACTTATGTCTAACTCCGTACTTTCGCAGCACTTTTTCCAATTGCAGATTTGTGAAATGCGTCCCTCGATCACTAATCAAAGCTTTTGGTGCTCCAAAGCGCGAAAATAACTGCTTAAGAAAATTTACCACAACGCGAGCATCATTTGTGGGTAATGCCTTTGCTTCGGCCCACTTAGAAACATAGTCTACAACCACAATGATGTATTTGTTTCCATTGCTAGGTGGAAACGGGCCCATAAAGTCTATCCCCAGACATCAAAAATCTCGCTTACCATAATTGGATTTTGCAACATTTCATCCTTCTTTGAAATTCTCCCAGTACGTTGGCAGGCATCGCATTCCTTCACATACTTGAATGCATCCTTATAAACTGTTGGCCAATAAAAACCTGCCTCGAACACTTTCCTTGCAGTGTAGTTTGGACCGTGATGTCCTCCAGCCGGACCATCATGACAGTGCTCTAAGATAATATCACATTCTTCTCCAGCTACACATCGTCGGACAATTCCGTCAGCACACTGTCTGAACAGATATGGATCTTCCCAAAAGTAATACCGCAAAGATGAGAAAAACCTCTTTCTTTGGTTGAAGTCTAATCCGGATGGCAGAGTCTTTGTAACTAGAAAGTTTGCAATATCAGCGAACCATGGAAATTCATTCAGAATTGCTTTCAACAAGCTTTCATCAGGAAACTTATCTCGAATTTCCGTTTCATCCAACTTATCCAATTTTGGATTTTCCAATCTTGACAGATGATCTGCAGCCAGATTTTCTGCTCCCTTCTTATCACGAATCTCAATGTCAAACTCCTGCAATAACAAAATCCATCGCAACCACCTTGGTTTTGCATCTTGTTTCCCAAACAAGTATCTTAATGCAGAGTGATCGGTAAAAACAACCGTTTTTGACAGAACCAGGTAAGAGCAAAACTTATCAAACGCAAAAACAACAGCAAGCAATTCCTTTTCGGTCGTAGTGTAATTCTCTTGTGCACTCGTCAAAGTCTTGCTTGCGTAATAAATAGGTTAAAACTTCTTATCAACCCTCTGACCTAAAACTGCTCCCACAGCGTAATCACTGGCGTCACACATCAATTCAAATGGAAGATCCCAATTCGGACTTATCATAATTGGTGCAGATACCAATTTCTCCTTTAAAATCTTAAACGCATCTTGGCATTCCTTTGAAAACTCGAACTTAGCTTCCTTTTCCAACAATTTGTTCATAGGACGTGCTATCTTTGAAAAATCCTTGATGAATCTTCTATAGAACCAAGCATGTCCTAAGAAACTTCGTATTCCTTTAACATTTGTCGGATGAGGTAACTTTGCTATGGCCTCAATCTTCGCTTGATCAACTTCAATACCAGCTCTCAAAATTTTATGCCCCAACACAACTCTTTCTCGTACCATGAAATGACACTTTTCCCAATTTAAAACGAGATTTAAACTCTCACACCTTTGCAACATCCTCTTTAAATTCATCAGACACTTATCAAAAGAATCTCCAAACACAGAGAAGTCATCCATGAATATTTCCATGCTGTCTTCTACCATATCATGGAATATTGCCATCATGCACCGTTGAAATGTGGCGGGTGCGTTACATAGACCGAAAGGCATTCTCCGATAAGCGAAAGTTCCGAATGGGCAGGTGAAAGTAGTCTTATCTTGATCATTTGCATCAATTGGGATTTGGAAGTACCTGGAGAATCCGTCTAGAAAGCAATAATACTCTTTTCCAGCTAGACGTTCCAGCATCTGATCAATGAATGGCAAAGGAAAGTGATCCTTGCGTGTCGCATCATTCAGCTTTCTATAATCTATACAGACCCTCCCTTCAGTAACAGTTCTTGTGGGAATTAACTCATTCTTCTCATTAGCAACCACTGTCATACCTCATTTCTTAGGCACAACATGAATGGGGCTGACCCATGGACTATCAGAAATCGGGTATATCAATCCAGAGTCAAGCAATTTAATGATTTCCTTCCTCACAACATCCGTAACCTTAGGATTTAATCGTCTTAATTGTTGCACAACTGGTTTGAAATCAGACTCCATAAGGATCTTGTGCGTACAATATGATGGGCTAATTCCCTTGATGTCACCAATCGTCCATGCTATAGCATGCTTATGTTCCTTCAGAACTTTTAGCAGACTTTCTTTTTCGTTTGCTGAGAGCTTGGATGAAATGATAACTGGCAAATCCGACTCTCCTTGTAGGTATGCATACTCCAAATGGGTCGGTAAATCTTTCAATTCTAACCTTGGTGGTTCTTCAAAAGAAGATTTACATGCCAACACCTCTTCTCGTGAACAGGGAATCCCATGCATAGTGATGCGAGTCTCTTTCTTGACTAAAATACCGTTAGTCTCAACCGATTCTTCATTCTCAGTCGGCTGATCACCTTCTACTTCCTCATCACTTTCGAACTCTAACTCCTCAAGCATTTTATCGAATTCTTCAATATCTCTAATTGCTTCTATGCTTCCCGTCCATCCTTCCAGAATCATGGGATCAAGATCTTCATCTTCCATGAGACTTTGAAGGAACTCTTCATCATCAGTCATTTCTCTTGCGTTCACAAAGTAGCACGTATCATCAACTGCAGCAGGATATCGCATTGATTTGTTGACATCAAACACTACTTCATCTTCTCCTAACCTCAGAGTGATTTTTCTATCATGAACATCAATCAATGCCCTTGCAGTGGCTAGAAAAGGTCTTCCCAAAATGATAGGTACCTTTTTATCTTCAACCATGTCCAGAATGATGAAATCACACGGAAAAACAAACCTATCCACTTTAACTAGCACATTCTCAACCATGCCCCTAGGATATTGAACCGAACGATCTGCTAACTCAATGCACATTCTAATTGGCTTTGGTTCCCCCAACTTAAGTCTGGCATACATAGTATAAGGCATTATTGATATGCTTGCCCCCAAGTCAGCCAATGCATGAGAAAGGTCTAAACTTCCAATCAGACAAGGAAGAGTAATACTCCCAGGGTCGTTCATTTTCGGTGGAAGTTTATTTTGCATAACTGCTGAACATCTCTCGTTCATCGTCACCGTGGTCGCCTCTGCCAACTTGCTCTTATTAGTTAAAAGTTCCTTCAGATACTTTGCATACTTTGGCATTTGAGCAATGGCTTCCACGAATGGGATGTTGATGTGCAGTTGCTTCAGATTCTCTAGGAACTGGTGGTATTGAGCATCATCTTTCCCTCTTCTCAAAGCTGCAGGATAAGGTGGTGGTGGTGCATGCTCCTTAGCATATTGCTTATCTCTTGCAATTTGTTCAGCCTCAGTGTCCACCTTGGGACTTTCCACAACTTCTACTTCCTTCTCTCTTTGCGGTAGGGGTTGAGAAACAGGTTTCTTCTTTGGAATGGGGTCTTCAAAACCCTTTCCACTCCGGGTGATCACAGCTTTCGCCTGATCCCGTGGATTGGTCTCAGTGTATCCAGGTAGGGTCCCAGGAAATCTTTCTTGAAGAACTTTGGCTATGTTGGAAACATTCCCTTCAATTTGCTTAATCGCAGCTCCTTAGTTTCTCAATGCAGCGTCGGTGGCATCCATTCTTTGTCCAGAGCTCGTAATGAATTTCTCATTGGACGTGAGAAACTTACCCATCATTTCTTCTAAATTAGCTTGCTTGTCTGAAGATGAGGCACCTGGCTGCTCCTTGGTGAAAAATCCAGGTTGAGTTTGGCGAAACGGTCGCCCTCCATCTTGGTATGGTCTTCTGAATAAGTTTCCACCGCCCTGACGATATGGTGCTTGAGCTTCTCCATACTTGACTTCTTCAGTCTGTTCTCCTGTTCGCGTCTCGGGGCAATCCTTTACTAAATGGCTTCCTCCACAGTTGTCGCATCCCACTTGAATAGCATGGACAGTCTCAGTAACCTTCTTGATATCTCTGCCCATGTTATCTAGCTTAGCGGTGATGGCTGCAAATCCATCTTCATCATTCACAGACCTCTTCCGTCTAGAAGTGCCATCATCCCATAACTGAGAGTGTTTCGCTTGGTCTCGAATGGCAGTCAAAGCATCACGAGGGACTTTCTTGGGAATAGGCCCTTGAGAATCCAGTTGCTGTCTCGTGGCACGATCCACTCCTTTATAGAAAATACTCACGACTTGCTGATCGTTCAGGTCGTGCTGCGGGCACTTATGCATCAGGTCCTTATATCTCTCCCAAGCTTGGTGTAGTGACTCATCCATTTCCTGCTTGAAATTTCTGATCTCATCAATCATCTTTGAAGTTTTGGAAGGAGGACAATACATCTTCAGAAACTTCGTGCGAAAGTCTTCCCATGTGGTTATGGATCCAGCTTGCTCGTTTTGAATCCATCTCTTAGCAGCTCCCTTGAGTGTGATAGGGAATACCCTGAGCATAACTTGATCGCGTGTGATGTTAGGAACGTTGAACATATCGGCTATCTCAACGATTTTCTCCACATGATCATTAGCATCCTCCCTTTCTTCTACTCGGAAAGGATTCTCCCTAAGCTCCTTGAGGAACTGTCCCTTGATTTCGAACTCCACATCTTGTGCAATCGCTGGCCTTACTACTCCAGTGCCACGGTCATTACGCATCCGACTCGAATACTCTTCGAGCGTTATGTTGGCGATATCTTCTGCCATTGCGTCTCTTGGGTCTGCTTGATTGATCAAAGGTTCGAATAAGGATCGAAGATATTCTCCAAAATCCCCCTCTAAATACGACGGAAGGTTGTGGTGTAAACTTGAGTTGGGTGGTACATAAGCAAACCGTCTTCTCTGACGAAAAACCCTTTCAGGATCTTCAAAAGGATTAGCGAGATGAGGATTCCTTGATCGGGTCATAAACTTCCTGTGATATAATTCCCGAATCAGTAGAACAAGATCCTAATTGAACTATTTACTAAACAACCCTAAACACAAAAAAAAAAAATAATTCGAAAAATAAAACAGAACTGAACTTAAATAACAATATACACAGATCAAATTCCAATTTGTCAAATTAAAACAAACCGCTCCCCGGCAGCGGCGCCAAAAACTTGATGTCGTGTAAACGGGGTTTTATTTTAAAATGGAAAATACCTAACTTACTATACACAACACAGGCAAGAATACCTGATCATATATAGTATAGCTCAGTAAGTCCGAGTCGAACACAGGGAACGGATGTCAATTTTAAACAAATTGGAAATTGTTATAATTAATAAAAAACAGTAAAGATTAGGGGGCGTTTTAGTTCCGATCGAACAATTGGGTAACAATTATAAAAGAAATGATTTATTAAATAAAACTTAATTATAAAATAAAGAAATAACAAAATAACTTAATTAAAATAAAAGATTAAATTCAAATGGTAAAAGAAATGCATTTGCTTAGATTACTTTCCTTAAAATCTGGATATCATGTTATTTAAAATGCTCACGTATGGATTTTATCATATTATGACAAATGTATCAATCCTCCTTACAAGACAAATTGAATCAACACAATTAGGAAAGACATGAAGTTGTTTTCAACCCACTAACAGTTCAATTTAGCGTTGCCCACCAAAGAGTGTTTTATATTAATTCAATACCGTTTATGTGATTTATTCTCATAACTTGAATCAACAAAGTCTATAACTATTTCTAGTTATCTTGTTCATCAATAAATATTACCAATTATTATCCCTAACCCGTCAAACTCAATATATTCGGTGATAATTATCAATTAAAATCAACAATCATCAATAATCTTACAATCAAAAGGAACTCAATCTCAATTAATCATAAAACCACGTTAGGTAACTAGCAATATTCATTCAATAATCAAGGTTCAACGAATAAACACATAAACATGAATAAAATCTAATACGTTTCGCATTTTCAATAATCAATCCATCAAATAAGTACTATCATCTAAGCAAATACATAAAAGACTTAGCCAATCATAGTTTTACAGAAAATCAGATTCGACATCATACCAATAATCATAATCAAATGAAAGTTAGAAATGAAGTCGAACCGAAAATGTCGAATAACAATCAAAAGAACAAAAGCCCTTGATTCCTTTTGCTTTAATCCCTCCAATTGCCTCTGGAAAATGGTTTTGTATATGAAGAAATCGACCGGAGAAAAAGGGTTGTGAAGTGTGTGTAAAAATGAGGCAAAAATGAGCTTTTTAGGTTTTCTGTCGAAACGATCCATACGCCGTATGGATTTCCATACGCAGTATGGATCACAAAGCCCATGGATCTGACCCGCGTCTTCTGGCGGCCAGGCTCACTTCATCCATACGCCGTATGGATTCCATACGCCGTATGGATCACTTTTCCCAGCTTTTTCACCATCGACCTTCAATCTTTAAACTTTCTCATTTTTAGCTTCTTTTCTTCGATTCTCGCACGTTTTCAGTTTCTTTTCCGATTCAAGCTCCAGAAAATTCCTAAATGCAAATATGAACGAAATGAGTATCGAATTCAAATAAAATGCATAAGAAATTAATCAAACTAAGGGGTAATTAGTACTATAAAATAGCACATTTTGGCGTTCATCACCGGTATATACACAACCAAATCACCTGTTTAACCCCCACATCACTCACCTCGACTCTTGATAATAATTCACAACACTTGAGCAATTGAAACCTTCCACATCTTTAACACCTACATAATTCATTCATAACACATAACGACACTTTTAGACACTAATCATCATCATAATCATATTCTAATAATATCACTAGTTTCATCATTAAACCTTTTAACATGATTTCTATAAAATCTTAACATAACTCATAAACACCACAATGAACACTTATACTAATTCTTCATTTATCAAACTTTATTACTTGTTTCATCTACATAAGCATGCTCTATTAACACTTTTAATCATACCTTTAAGCTTATTACATCAATTCATACACTTTTAGTAAAACCCTAGAATTACTCAAGAACACTAAATCATAATTTCTTCACTTTCATCATGTTATATGTTTACTAACAATCTCTATAACACTAATAAACACTAGCTTCATCAATTTGAAACCCTAATTTCGTATTATAATCATAATTTTACTAAGATCATGAGAATTCTATAGAAACCCCAAAAACTAGGTTAAAACATAAAGAATCAATACTTACATAGATAGAAGATGATGAATGAGATGATAATCCAAAGATTTGAGCTTGAATTATGAATTGTAATTGAGTTTTAAGAATTGTTTTGTGCTTCTGCGTTTTTCACTCTGTCTCTGGAACTCACAGGAAAATTTTGGAATGAAATAACATAACTCCAGGCTTCACATGTATGTATCTGTATATTATTTTAATTCCTTTAACTCTTACGGTCTAGAACTGATAAAACCATTTACGTTTTCTATTATATCGTATTATTTAAATAACCATTCTTCATAATAATTATATATTCGCGTACGAAATTAATTCCCTGAAATTCGGGGTGTTACAATTCTCTCTCTATTTGTATATGTTTCTACTTATAGAAATATATAAAGTTGGTGGTGTGTTGGGAGGACGTAGGCAAAATTGGGCGGAATCTCGTATATCTCTGGTGTTCATTTGTGTTGTTTATTATCAATAGCTTTATTTGGGGTATCGTTATTGTGATATATTGTGCTAGTAAATTATCGGAATAATTCTTTTCCATTAATAATTTATTAGTACAATCTTTCACGTGCTTTACTCATTCGGTGGAGTAATTAGCGTGATTATTTCCACAACAATTGGTATCAGAGCCGAGGTTATTCTTAGTATGCTCTGTGATTACAATTGATCTGATCTTCCACATCAGAAAAGATATCCGTTGGGCTATTTTGAAAGCCATTGAAAATTATTTGTATCTAAAATGGCTGAGGGCGAAGTTGTCAAACCATCCACATCTGGTGAACTAATTTCACCAAGTTGGACAAGACCACTCTTCTTAAATACAAAATTGGCGGTGGAGGTTTATAACAGTACCTGTCATTTTGGCATGTGGCAAAGTGAGGTTCTGGACGTGATGTTTTAGCAAGGTCTAGACATTGCCATTTGTGACAACCGTCACCAATACCTTATAGTAGTTTAACTGTTGAGATTCATTTCCATGTAATCTATATTTTGATACGCTAAGTTCGAATCTAATTCTTGATTGTTTCGCGTTAAACGCTATTTTCGATGTGAGAAACTCATACATACTCGTGTAGAATCAATAAACTCAATTAAGTCCATAAGACTTTAGAGTTAAAAATAAAATGTACATCATACATAAGACAAACTAAAACGCGTAAGAGATTAAACCAAAGTTAGTATTTCACGGTAAAGGGCCCAACCACCGGTTGGATGTTTAAGTCGGTGTAGCACAATAACGCGTACGTTGTTCGCAAGCAAATGAGCCCAACCGCCGGCTGGACAGGCCTAACCACCGGTTGAACCTATCCAACCGCCGGTTGGGTGGCTGTGTATATAAACTCATAAGTTTAAACCCTAAACGTTTTTCTAAACCCTCAAACGAATTCCAGCCATATTATTCATCATTCCTAGTGGATTTTAACCCCAAACCATATAAATCTTAAGGGTTTTAATTCCTTGATCAATCATATTAATCGAGAGCATTGTTCTTCGCGATTAGTGGTAATTTTTTGACAATTTACATTCGATTTCTCTCCAGTTGTTTTGAAAAACGTGAACAAGAGTCTTATAAACTCTATTCTTACAGAATTTTAGAGAGAAGCTTCATCATCACATGCTTGTCTGTAGATATCTAACTTAATCTTTCGATTTTTAATGTTTGTGTCACACCCCCAAAACCGGTCAACGTTGGTCAGCGGAAGCATTAAGGTAAGTGGGGGCGCCGACGTAAACATTGGACATTCATACATAGAGCATATGATTATCGCAGGACATATATATTAAGATGCCATAAATATTTGTTTACAAAAGTTTACGATTCATCGAATCGTATAAGTAGAGAAGTAGTTAAAGTTACACAAAAGTGGATTTCATAAATATGACTAAAAACATATTAGTTATTCAAAAGAAATCCCATTGCTTCAAAAGATGGCATCCTAAATTCATCGTGGGTCGCCTCGTTCCATAAGTATGCATGCTTACTAGTGCAGCTAATTCCCTGAAAAACATAGTAAAAAGTCAACAAAGAATGTTGAGTGAATTCACAGGTTTTATGTTTAATAAGTGTTTGTTGTAGGAAAGTTCGTATCCCAAAATATGTTGGTAAGAAAGTATGTATCCTTAAGTAAGTGTTGTAGGAAAGTAAGTATCCTAACCAAAAGTATTCGTAGGAAAGTATGTATCCTATTTCAAAAGTATTTGTAGAAAACCGTATCCATTCCAAGCGTTTTAGAAAAGTAGGTATTCTAAAATAAAGTTTGTAGAAAAATAAGTATTCCTGAGTAAGTGTCCCTTGATCCAAGTCATTAGGATCCAATACCCAAGTCAGTAGGGTCCAAAAATGTAGGGAGAGTAAGTGTCCCTCGATCCAAGTCAGTAGGATCTGATCTAAGTCAGTAGGATCCAATACCCAAGTCAGTAGGGTCCAAAACAATAGTAGGGAGAGTAAGTGTCCCTTGATCCAAGTCAGTAGGATGTGATCCAAGTCGGTAGGATCCAGTACCCAAGTTCGCAGGGCACAAAACAGTTTGAAAATATTGTTTCATCAATAACAGTTTGTATAAAAGCCTAAAAGCATTTTATAAATAGTTTACATGTATAGTATGAAGTCATTCATAAGTATAGTTCAAAAGTACTCAATCTATCGAGTAAAACATGGATACATTCATGTAAACAACAGTTTATAAGTATAAAAGCATAAAAGCATTTATATACAGTTGTAGCATACAGTAGTAAATCATTTTCTATGTTTTTCACCCCTGGTTTAAAAGCAGTAAAATAGTAAAAGTAGGGGCTGTGAACTCACCTCGTGAGCTAAATGCGTGAGAGCTAGCAAAGCGTAAGTCCAGGTAGGGTCTCTAACGTCCTAAACGTATGAGATTACAAGTTTAAGTAAGTGGATATCTCTATAGACTATCCATGCTAATGTCCACTCAACAAGTATGTCCAATTGTGTTTTGTTTTTGAAAATAAATGTGTACGACCCGTTGGTGAAAGTTTGTAATAATAATTCTTAAAAGACATTACTATTAGGTTTGTTCGTTGTATACTTTACATTGGTAGATATTATGTGTTATCGAGTTGTGTTTGTATGTCGTTATCGGTTGTTACGCAAGTTGAATACTTAGTGAGAATAAAGTTTCAATTTTTGGTCCAAAGGTTCTAAGTATCGGTTTTTCGTTCGGTTTATGTTTTCAAGTCTCATTTTTGGTCAAAGTCACTTAATAAGTCACCCAAAACCGCTTTGTTACAATTTTTTCCAAAAATAGTAAGTTTCTAAAAATAGAAAGTTTGACGTTTTCGAAACTGAGGCCCGTTTTTGTTGACTCGGTCAAACCTTCTCGGTTTGACCCGAGACTTTTACCCAAACCTTAAATATGTTCATGGGTCATAAAAATTTAGTCTTTCCCATTATAGCAAATCCATAAGTGTCGGTTTCATAAGTTACCCAAAATCAGTTCACTTTTACATCTTCCAGAAAATGTATCAATTTGTCGGATTTTTCTAAAAATCTACAGTCCACAATCAAATCCAAAAAAATTTCCAGTTGTTCTCCCGTATAATCTCTATCTTCATTAAATTTTACATGAATTTTAGAGAAGTGTTACTATTTTTAATAATTACATTACTTTCTAAGGTCAGATTTGGACACATGCATGAAGTCGAAATTACTGGGCAAAATCCGTAGGTTTTTAGAAAAAGTGGTCAACATGAAACTTTTATAAAATAAAATTTGTGAACTTTTGGAGGTGGTTTCAAGTCGTTTGGAGCTGTGTATCTCTAGATTTGGTTAAAACAACAAGACTAAACTTTCTGACTTTATAGGACATATTATCTATGTGATTTCACAAAAAATATTAAAAATAGTAACCGAACTCATAAAAATATGAGGTTTTCGGGGTTGGAAATATTACTTTCTGAACTTGATTTTAGACTATAAAAACGTCCATTTTCATGAAGAAATAATTTTTATAAAATTCGTGGAAGTAGCATTAACTTTCTAGACAGAAGCTGAAACATGTAATTTTATGAATTTAAAGTTAAGAAAAACGATTTTTGATTAGGGTTTTGTTATAGACTTGTTGAGTGAACATTCATACATGTAAATGAGAGTATTTAAGAGCAAGATTCATCCTTACAATGGAGTTATAGAAGGAAATATGGCAGATTCTTGATTAGATGTTCTTGGTGCTTCTAGTTCTTGAAAAATCTTTGCAGAGTGTTGGTGATTTAGGTGGTGGTTTGTGGTGGATTATTGTGGTTTGTGGTGGTGTAATATGGCTGAGATTTCAGTCTTGAGAGAGAGAGAGAGTGATGGTTTCTTTAGAGAGAAAAAGTGAAAGGAAATTGAAATGAAATGAAATTGTTGCATTAAGAGTTTGTGGTCATTTAAGGAATATACATGATGACAAATTGCATATTTTATGAGTGGTTGTGGAGAGGGGTGGCTGGCCCCACCATGGGCCCCCTCTTGGGTTTGTGATTTAATTTCCAGTTTCAGACTGTGTTTACGTATTTAGGTCGTTTACTTGTTGTTCGTATTAAAACGTTAAATCGCGTAACGAAATTTTTAGTCGTTTAAATTAACAATATATTTGGGATAATTTTTCATTGAAGTATTATTAAAATACTTTATTTTGAGTTGTCAAAATATTTATCGAGATTCATTTGGTTGCCGAATCGATTAGTGCATTTTTGTTGCGTTAGAGACTTTTTAACCAAAAAGTATAGGTTTTTTTTGTGTATTATTTAAACATAATAATAATATATGATAAATAACTTCTAAAAGTAAATTTAAGTTATTTATAGAAATATTTTCACCAACGTCGTATATTGTGTCGGACTCTGTCCGATCGTTTCGCGCGTATTTACTAATAATTACAACTTTTGTAATACCTCACGTATTAATTTGTTGAGCTTTGCTAGACTTATCTCATAAAAATAGTGTGAATTCTCTTAAGTAGGGAATTAGCCTAAGACATGTACGTGATTAATGTTCGTAATTGTGTCAAAATTTGCGGAGTGTCACATTCTCCCCCTGTTAGAGAAATCTCGTCCCGAGATTTTAAATCGTGTCGGAGCGTCAGGCGCGTGTGTTTCCGAAAAGACGTGATGTCACCATTGTGACGTTTCAGGTTGTTGCCAATGTTATACATGTCATTTAGTTTAGTGGATCTTATATCCTAAAGTGGTCTAGGTTTACTAGACACGAAATTCAGTTGACGCTCGTATTATATAACGTTAAACATAGTAGAAGTTTACTAGGACGTACCAATGTTAGCATAAGGATCCGGCTGTGCATCCCATGCTCTAAGGATGTATGCGCGTCCACGAGCTGGTTGAATGTTGGCGTTGGGATTTTTGTCATTTTAATTGTTGCAGTTGTTGTTGTTGTTACCACGATTGTTGTTGTTTTGGTTGTTGTTGGGGTTGTTGAGCTGTGGGCACCGATTTCGGTAATGTGTTAGATCACCACATTCGAAACACCCATTATTCTGTCACTCATTGTTGGTTGGATTGTTTCTACATGTCTGGGCTCGGTGTCCCCATCGTTTGCAGTTTTCACAAAAGAGGCAGTCTCCCTCGTGGTTCTTTTCGCATTATCCACACTTAGGTCGCTTACCTAAGTAAGGCTTTGGTTCAGTTGTGGTGGTAGCAGCGTACGCCCTGGTGTTTCCCGCATACTTCTTGTTTTGCTGACCCTGACGGTCATTCCCTTCACTGTTCCACTTATGTTTGTCGTTTCCGGTATCAGTACGGTTTGGTTCATTCTTTCCCGACGTAGCTTTTTCTGTTAAAGTACCCATCCTAACAGCATCATCAGTCAAACTTTGCGCTAGATCCACAGCGCTCCTGAAAGTAGTTGGTTTGGAAGACATTACCAAACTCCGGATTTGTGGTGCTAACCCCCAGTTGTAACGCTCAATGCGTTTGTACTCGGGAGTCACCATGTGGGGTACTAGACGTGCGAGCTCTTGAAACCTCGTCGTGTAACCAGTGATGTCGGAACCAATCATCTTGATGTTCCATAGCTCGGTTTCAATCTTCTTCAGTTCGTTACGAGCACAGAATTCCTCCATGATCATAGCCTTCAGGTCTTCCCACGAGATGGCGTAGGCAGTTGGTCGTCCAAGGGTTTGAACTTGAGCATTCCACCAGGTCAATGCTTTCTCGGCTAATGTGCATGTAGCGTACTTCCCCATGCAATCGCGCGAACAGTCACTGATGTCGAGTACCGATTCCATCTTTTCTATCCAATGGACTATGCCAATAGCTCCCTCGGTTCCGTTGATGGTACTTGGTTTGCAAGCAAGGAAGGTTTTGTACGAACACCCTCGCCGGGTATTCTCAAGTTCTCCGCTCACAGTTGTCCTCACTCCAGTTCCGCTCCCATTTACCGCATTATCGCGAACGCGGCTTGCCTCATACTGGGCAATGGCTTCGGCCACCCGTCGGTTAATGATTTGTTCGGTGGTTTCCACAACAGGTGGTGTAGTGGCTCAGATAAACGCCAAAATGTACTATATTGTAGTACTAAGTTACCCCGTGTTTGATAGAATTCTTATGCATTTTATGTGAATAAGATACTTATTTCGTTCATATTTGCATTTAGGAGTTTAATCGGAGCTTGGATCAAAAAGAAATGGATAACGAGCTAATCGCGAAGAAATGATGCTAAGAGAATAAAACAATGGACAAGAGAAGATTGGATCGGAGTAAAAGATGATAAGTTTCTGGAATTGTGAAGATCGCGCAACGACCAATAGCCATCGCGTGGCGATCTGAGCTCAATCGCGCCGCGACCAAAACCCATCGCGTGGCGATCTATATTTCTGAAGATCGCGCCGCGACCAATACCCATCGCGTGGCGATTTAAGCTTGGTCGCGTCGCAACCATATATGGTCGCGGCGCGATCCTATGTCGGACAGAGGGATTTAAACCCGATTTTTCTCATTTCAAAACCTAACTTTCTCATAACTCAAACTACACGAACAGCAGTGACCAGAGGGAGTTTTCTCCCATTTTTGGGAGCATTTGATGGAGATTTGGAGGCACGAAAGGGTAGGGATCGATGCCAATTGATTTCCCTTCGCGTGGTTCACGATTCGGTTTGCATATCACTTTCCGATTTCAATTCGAACATCGTCTATGTGTTTATTTGAATTCATGAATCTGATTTTGTATGATTGAGTCATGGATTAGACTTATTGTTAATTGTTTAGTTTAATAACCTTGGATTATGATTATTTGATGGTTATAATTGTGTTTTGGATCAATTATCTGATTGAAGATTGTTATGTTATCCGTAGAACCTTGGTTATTGGTGATTGTTAGTTATTACTTAATGTGGTTGATAATGTCATTGAGATTGAGTTCCTTTGATGTTATTGATTATTGATGATTATGAATCTAGGTTTATAGTCATTGCTAAATATATTGAGTTTGATAGGTTAAGATAATAGTAACTAATCAATCTAAAATGAGCAATCTAATAAGAGATTATTAGTAGGTATTGTTGAGTCATACCGCGAGGATCAATCATAACAAGTCGTGAATACTTAATGCACAATCTAGGGAAAAGCACGCAATAGAGCAACATTCTTGCGACGTCGGATCGATGTTTATTGTGGGACTCTAGATTGTAGATATTAGTTAACTAGAACCAGAGACTAATATACATTCAACTTGGATTCTTTGATTAGTAACTAAGTTGATATAAAAGAAATCACAATCAGACAATCAAAACACATGAACCGGATAATATGAATCTGAGTGTGAAGACTCTGGGCAATTACATGTCTATCTCCAATTGTTTATCTTTTCCTCTTTATCTTGTTTTATGTTGTTTGGTTTAGTTAATTAGTTCATCTTGAACGTTCGTACGAAACTAAAACGTAACCCCTATTTTACTGCTTTAATTAATAATTCCAATTTAATTGAATAACATCGTTCCTGTGTTCCTGTGTTCGACCTGGACTTACCATAGCTATACTATTCCGATCGGGTATTCTTGCCTGGTTGTGTGATAGTAGTGATTGGTATAACCTGTACTTTATAAATAATAAAACGAGACGCTTTCACACACATCAAGTTTTTGGCGCTGCTGCCGGGGATCATTTAACCGGTTGGACTTTTGTTCTGCCGGGGTTCGTTGCTTATTCGATTAAGTTGGAAAATATAAAAAAAAAAAATCTTTTTAATCACGCACAATTTTATAGGCTTGATTTGCTAAACAAATATTTTTGTCTTGTCTATAAGTTGTGATGATTAATGATGTAATTTGGTTGTAAATAATTGTTTACTTGTTAATTATATGCATCTGCATATTATATAAGTCTAATATTTAATGGAGCGAAGTTTTAGAATTTGGTTTGCACAAACGTTCGACCGGCGGTTGGAAGGATGTTTTTGCGAAATTTTTTTGTTTTATGCTATGTTTGTCATATGTATTATGTACTAATTATTATTTTTTATTTCATGTACCTTATTTTATGTAGGTTATTGTTTGTTAATTTGTTAATTATTTTATATTTTGTTTTCTTTTTCTTCTTTTTGTTTTCTTGTTAGTTGTTTTTGCAGTTTCGAACTTTGTGGGTGTGTTCCCTGGAAACCCTCAAGAGACTATAACTCGTCCACTCGGGATACCGAGGGATTTAAAGGCTTATTACGTACGCTAAATGCAATCGTGATGCCTATGGAAGTGTGCTGTTGTATATTTTCAGAATCAGATCAAGAAATCATTTTTCTTCAAGATCAGGGGAGTTTTCTGTTCACTTCTTTTCTTTTCCCTATTTTACGATTTCTTGTTTTGTAATGAGGACATTGCTTTATTTTAAGTGGGGGATGTGGGAAAAGAAGTGTAATTGTCCTGAGTTATAAACCGATAAATATTGGTAGACTTTAGAACTTTGTTTTAAAGGCATTTTTTTTAGGGAACATAGCTAGAAGGCATTCTATGTTAGTCATTTTTCAACCCAAATTTTTCTTTTAAAAATGTATTCACTTTAAGTTTAAAAAATCTTGTAACAAATCTGGGAAATTGTAGGTTCCACTTATACGGACCAAATCGAGTAGTTTTACTTGTGTATTAAAGCGGAAATCAAACACACAAATATATGCAAGATTAACACACTAAATAACCAAAACACAAAGTGTATGTTTATATATATGAAATGCTAGCAACAATACATACACTTGGACACAAACACACAAAGATCAAATAACACACCTAGAGAGTATTCTGTGATAATAAAAGTGTTATGTGTGTGTAAAGTGTCTTAGCAAAACAGAATCTGACGAGCTTCTATTTATAGCCTTATCCAGACGTTATGCGACACAAGCCTTGTGTCGCATATAATGCTTCTGCGACACAATCCTTGTGTCGCATGGAATGGCTCTGCGACACAATCCTTGTGTCGCAAGGAATGATTCTGCGACACAATGCTTGTGTCGCATGATTACAAAAATTGTAATTAAACAAAGTCTAAAACTATTTAATACGTAATTACAATATCTACACGATTACAGACCGAGACCAACTGACAGACACACATAGATGTACCAACAAACTCCCCCGTGTCTTCAGCTTGGTCTTCAAGAATTCTTCGATTTGCTTGAGTCTTCAAAAACGCAGATCTTCAAACGTCTGAACTTCAAACCCATCCGGGTGGAAACTTTCCGCCAGCATGTATGCCAAAAGTGAAGCATATATCAACGATTTTCTGAAATCGTTTCACTAATACAGAGTTGAACTCGTTTCCTGGGTTGTAGCGAATTCGATTGTCGAATAGCTTCTTCATATCATTTCCTGACAGATTTATCAAGCTCATTGGGTCAAATATTCTGAATTGAGCTTTACGTAGTGTAACACCCGCCAAATTAGGACTAGTAATTAGTGCCTAATCATACGTTAATACATGTAATTAGTTCTGTGTTAGGCTAATTAATGTATCGAATTATATATATTGTTGAATATATACAAAAATGCGATTTGATTAAATCGTACGCAATTTAAATCGAATGTATTTCGATTCAATTTAATACGGACGTTGGTGACCAATTTTATTAAATAATGTTGTTATATCAAAAATATTATTATGATAATATTTCGTATTCATTCGTATCGTACAGACAAAGCTTACACAATTTAAAATATTAAAACACGCCAACTAAATAAACAAACTTACATATTATAACTCAAATGTAAATTAAATTGTAAAATATTTAAATAAAATATCGCGTAATGATTTGTATTTTAAAACGTACCATTTAATATTTGAAATAATTATTTAACATTTGAACGACGGAGCGAACGAACACCGCACGGAGCGGAAATGCGGGGCGAAAAATGGGAGGATAACCTCCCATTCCCCACCATCCTTTTCTCATTTATCACTCAACTCTCTCTCTCCTTCCTCTCTTTTCTCTCTTTTCTTTCAACTTCACCATCCACCACCACCTCATTAAATCACATAATACTACCACTAAACACGCTCGGATCTCCTCGCTCGTTTGGAACAAAAGATTCACCGCATCACGATCTATCATCCTATCTTTTCGGATTTTTGATCCGACACTTTGTAAGTTTCCGACAATTCTCGAAACTCTTCGTTTTCCATTATTTTCGACTTGTAGTTGTTTGTATAACCTTGTAATGTCCATATAAGGGTTGGGTAAAAGTTTTGGACCGAACGGAAACCGAAAAACTCGTTTTCGACACATTTTCCGGCCAACAGAACGCTACGTCACTTTTGGACCCAGATTTATGCGACGTCAGCTGCGACGTCGCAAAACCCCTCGTAACGTCGCATAGTGCGACGTCAGTCACAACGTCGCACGAATCCTCGACGTCGCATATAGCGACGCAGCCTATTACGTCGCATTGACTTGCGAATGTCGCACATAGCGACGCAGACCTTAACGTCGCCAACTTAACCAACGTCGCATTAGCGACGCAGCACCCTACGTCGCATTAAATTGCGAAACGTCGCCTTTAGCGACGTCATGCTCAACGTCGCAACCCTACCTGCGACGTCGCACAAATCAGAACCTCAAAAACATAGAATTTTACTAAGTGTCGAGACTCGAAATTTATCACTCGATTTACCCAAATTCAGATCCCAGATGCGTTTTTCGTTAAAGCAATATAGTAGAAATAAAAATTTTCCAAGCTGACCTGGCAGCTCGACCCCAGCCAGGGGCTCTGCCCCTTGGACCCCGCCAAGGGCTGCCGCCCCTTGGACCCCGCTACCAGGGGCGCTGCCCCCGGACCCCCGTACTTAGATTCCGTAACGGCTTCTAAAACACAATCAAAACACATTTTTCAAGTAAAACGACACGAAATCAAAATGATAATAGTTGAGATTATTATTACAAATCCGTCACCAACGGGCCGTACATATTTTCAAACATTCGAATAAATCAACTAAATGTAATTTGGACATTATAGTTGGACGAACAACTACAAGGTAGTCTTATTAGATACCCTCAGGTTACAAGTCTTTGGACTTCGATTCTCGGCTAATCATTCTCAGTTTATTTTCATAAACTCAACGACTCAGGTGAGTCTCATAGCCCCTCTTTTACTGTTTTACTCAGGGGTGTGATATATTGCTCAATTTTAACATGTGAACGCAAGTACCAACTTTTCATATACTACATGAGTTTTCGAAACTAATCATTTTAAAGTCCTCCGTCAGCATAGTTGTTAATACGTTGTAGCGTGAATATTAGTATATGGTACCATATAGGATTGACCCACCTCGTCCGGGTTAGCAAGCACTAACCGGGTAAACGGACGTACTAATATTTGGGAAGACGAATGTTGATTAGGCATTCGTGGAGGCACCTCGCCCGGAATTCTCTATAGGGGACCCGACCCTCGAGTTAAGCTCAACTATGTGCTCATGGCTGTATACACGATGACTATCATTTAATTGCTGGATGCAATTCATTATTTAATTGCTGGATGCAATTCATTATTTAAATCTTGCGGTTCACACTATATTAACTGATTTCAAACATGTGAGCTCACCAGCTTTTAGCTGACCTTTTAGCATATATCGCAGGTACCAAACAGTAGGATGTTTCTGCTTCAGGATTTTAGCTCGAGTCAGCATACAGAAGATTGAGATTTTCTTGCATTAGTATATTTTGTACAAGTACTTATGTACTGAAATCTCATTTGATTTAAACTCGAGATATGTAAAGCTTTAAATGTTGTAAACATTTCTATTATCAATATATTTTGTTAAAACGACGCATATAGAGTCGTTTACTATATATCTTTGTGTTTTGTTATTGATTAGTAACACCCAAATCAAGCTTCCGCAAATCATCAAATTTGGGGGTGTTACAGATTGGTATCAGAGCCTAAGGTTATAGTGAACTAGGTTGCATTTAGTGGACCTAGACTATGACCATTAGGCGGTATTCCTTATTAGGTATAACTGGTTCAGTGATTACATCATACGAGTTTAATTTAACATAGCCTGATCAACTATGTACAATTAAGCAAGGATGATGTAAGATCTAAAAGTAGTTATGGCTGAACAGGGTACAATAGAAGACTCTGACCTCGAGAGAACCGAGACTTAAACATGTTTATGCTAGACACTCAATAGGCTATATTATATAGGAGCTATATGAATATAGGCCTCAATCTTACTAACGTTTTGTCTCAGAAATGGCAAACACACCATCAAATTCATCTCGCCCTCAATCCGGGTCGCAGAACCCAAGGGTAGCTAGGAGGAACGCCAGGTTGCCTCGAGCTGGCCCGTACCCCACTCACTTCACCCTTCCGGCCTTAGCCGCTAGGGTGAACCAACACGAGCAGCGACTTCGCACCATGGATGTCGTGTTGCAAGAAACAAACGAAAACTGGAGACTTACATCCCTTGAACGCATCGAACAAGTCTCCGACGACCTGGAAACCACAAACAACAACATGGATGTCCTTCGCAACCAAGTAATAGCGATAAGCGTGGAAAATGCCCTCCTGCGTCAAAGGATGGAAGAATGTGAACAGCGTTCACATGAAGCAGAAGAGTATGCCCGTGGACTAACACAACGACTAGCACTAGCAGAAGATAACACCCGTCAAGCTAGCAGACTTGCAAACACTGTGGACCGTCTTGTCACGATGATGGAACAAATTAATCTACGTTAAGACTAGTGTAGTCTTTGTCTTGTAATCTATCCTGTAATCTAGTAACTATCTACGCGCTACTCTAAAATTCGGTCGGATGTAACAATTCCCGACACCTTTTGTAATAACTCTGTAGGATGTAACCTTTGAACTCATATTAGCTATCAAATATTCCTTGTTGTTCAACTCATATTAATTGTCATTTTTCCATGTTGATGTCATGTATTACTGCTTTTATACACGTACATCTATAACAAATACAACTTTCCTACGAAATCTCATGTATCTTCATTTTCTTTTATTGAAGAATCATGCCGCCAAAGTCAAGACCATACACCGATGCTCAGCTTACATCGCTTATAACCCAGGCTGTTACTGAAGCCTTGGCTCGGAATACCCCACAAAACTCCACCAGAAACAGCGATGCCGCTGAAACCACTACTGCTAAACCTTGTTCTTACAAGGACTTTCAAAGCTGCAAACCCTCCAGCTTCAAGGGTTCTGAAGGAGCCATCGGACTTATCAGATTGTTCGAGAAAATGGAAACTGTTTTCCGTGTCAGCAAATGCGCGGAGAACGACAAAGTAAACTTTGCCACCTGCTCTCTTGAAGATGATGCCCACTCTTGGTGGAATTCATATACCCAATCAGTGGGTGCTGACACTGCCTACCAACTCTCTTGGGAGGACTTGAAAGCAAAACTCACTGCCAAATACTGCTCAATCGCCAAACTCCAAAAGCTGGACGAGGAGTTCTGGAACCTAAAGGTTCAGGGTGGTGATATCGATGGTTATACCACCAAATTCCAGCAACTCGCTGCCCTCCGCCCAGCCATGGTAAGCACAGAACCTGATAAAATCAGGAAGTACATCCTCGGCCTTCCTGAGCTTGTTCGGGGGCATGTTGCCTCTTCCAACCAAACCACCATTGACGGTGCAATCCTATTGGCCCAAGATCTGATGTCCATGAGCCAAGATTCTGAACCACCCACTTCATCCTCCCAAAACAACAAGCGAAAGTGGTCTGACTACCACAACAACCACTCCAACCAACAAAACAAGAAACCCGACACCATCAAAGCCTACAACACCACCACTGACATCACACGGGGCTACACTGGGAACAAACCCTAATGTTCCAAGTGCAGCCGTCACCATGAAGGCTCCTGTGGTCCCTTTTGCAACAATTGCAAGAGGTACGGCCATCTCACCAAAGATTGCAATTCTCCTACCAACAACAGTTCCAACAACAACACCAGACCACCCAAAGTCTGTTTTGAGTGTGGGAAACCAGGGCACTTCAGGGATACGTGCCCAAAGCTGAAGAATAACAACAACAACAACAACAACCGCAACAGCAACAACAACAACAACACCCGAAGCAGAGCCTTCGTCATTAAATCTGGAGACGCCCGCCAAGACCCGAATGTGGTCTCGGGTATGTTCCTCCTCAACAACTTAAATGCTTCTGTTCTATTTGATACTGGTGCTGATAGAAGCTTTATCTCCGATGATTTTTGCCCATTACTTGACATCACTCCTGTTGCCTTAGATGTTAAGTACACTGTAGAACTAGCCAATGGAAAACTTGTAGAAACCACCAGTGTGATACCTAATTGCACTTTAAACCTCGCTGACGAAACCTTTTCGATCGACCTTATACCCATTGAAATCGGAAGTTTCGACGTCATTATTGGAATGGACTGGTTGTCCAAACATCGAGCTGAAATCGTTTGTCACGATAAAATCGTCCGTATCCCACTCGCCGTTGGTGGAACCTTGATCATACAGGGGGAGACCGGTGGGACGGGACTCAATATAATCTCCTGCTTAAAAACCCGAAAATTTCTGAGAAAGGGTTACCCTGCCATACTCGCGCACATCATGGAGAAGAAGTCGGAGGAGAAGCGACTTGAGGATGTGCCAATTGTTAGAGACTTTCCCGAAGTCTTTCCGGAAGAATTACCTGGTCTACCTCCGCCTAGACAGGTTGAGTTCTCGATTGATCTTGTGCCGGGTGCCGCACCGGTGGCCCGCGCACCATACCGTTTAGCCCCATCCGAACTTCAGGAGTTGTCCTCCCAGTTACAGGAACTTCTGGATCGAGGATTCATTAGACCGAGTTCTTCACCTTGGGGAGCTCCGGTCTTATTTGTTAAGAAGAAGGACGGTTCATTCCGAATGTGCATCGACTACCGAGAATTGAACAAGTTGACCGTCAAGAACCGTTATCCACTTCCTCGCATTGATGATCTATTTGACCAACTTCAGGGTTCAAGCTTCTACTCAAAAATCGACCTGCGATCAGGTTATCATCAGTTACGAGTTCGCGACGCCGATATTCCAAAAACTGCTTTCAAAACTCGTTACGGGCACTACGAATTCCAAGTGATGCCCTTTGGTCTAACCAACGCACCGGCTGTATTCATGGATCTCATGAACCGGGTGTGCAAACCTTACCTCGATAAGTTTGTTATTGTCTTTATCGATGACATACTCATTTACTCGCGCAACGAGCAGGAACATGCGCAACACCTCAAAACCATCCTTGAACTCCTTAGACACGAGGAGCTTTATGCCAAATTCTCTAAGTGTGAGTTCTGGATACAAACTGTTCAATTCCTTGGTCACGTGATCGACAGTCAGGGAATTCACGTTGACCCATCAAAAATCGAGGCTATCAAAGACTGGCAAGCACCCACCTCTGCAACTGAAGTACGACAATTCTTGGGTCTTGCTGGGTACTATCGGCGATTTATCGAAAACTTCTCTAAAATAGCTCAACCACTCACGGTACTGACTCAGAAGGACAAAAGGTTCGATTGGACCGATAAACAAGAGTCAGCATTCCAACTTCTGAAACAAAAGCTTTGCAGTGCTCCAATTCTATCCTTACCCGAAGGCACCGATGACTTCGTGGTATACTGTGATGCTTCTCACCAAGGTCTCGGTTGCGTATTGATGCAACGAGATAAAGTTATTGCCTATGCCTCATGACAGCTGAAAATTCACGAAAAGAACTACACCACTCATGATCTCGAACTTGGAGCTGTCGTTTTTGCTCTCAAAATCTGGAGACATTATCTCTACGGCACTAAGTGCACAATCTTTACCGATCATAAAGGTCTCCAACATATTTTCGACCAGAAGGATCTCAATATGAGGCAACGTCGATGGGTCGAGTTGCTTACCGATTACGATTGCGAGATCAAGTACCATCCGGGGAAAGCTAATGTTGTAGCCGATGCCCTCAGTCGAAAGGAACGACCAAAACCACTCCGAGTCCGAGCCCTCAGTATGACCATTCACAACGATCTCACCATTCAAATTCATACCGCTCAGATCGAAGCCCTGAAATCTGAAAACATCAAAAATGAAGCCTTGCGGGGCATTGACAAACAATTTGAAATCAAATCTAACGGGATTAGGTATTTCTCAAACCGAATCTGGTTGCCTAGTTTTGGGAACCTAAGAGACTTGGTGATGGACGAGGCTCACAAGTCTAAATATTCTATTCATCCGGGATCCGATAAGATGTACCACGGTATCAAGGAATTTTATTGGTGGCCAAACATGAAAGCCGAAATCGCCACTTATGTCAGCAAGTGTCTTACTTGCTCGAAAGTCAAAACCGAACATCAGAAACCTCCTGGTTTACTCCAACAACCTGAAATCCCTGAATGGAAATGGGATCAAATTGCCATGGATTTCATAACCAAACTACCCAAGTCGTCGAGCGGTTGCGATACCATTTGGGTGATCATCGATCGTCTCACCAAATCTGCTCATTTCTTGGCAATCAAGGAAAACGATAAAATGGAACGCCTTACACAAATCTACATCAAGGAAATCGTTTCTCATCATGGTGTTCCAATCTCGATCATCTCTGACAGAGATGCCCGTTTCACTTCTCACTTTTGGCAATCACTTCAAAAAGCAATGGGTACCCGTCTCGATATGAGTACCGCGTACCATCCTCAAACCGATGGCCAAAGTGAACGAACCATCCAAACCCTGGAAGATATGCTACGCGCCTGCGTAGTTGATTTCGGTACAAACTGGGAAAGACATCTACCGTTGTGCGAATTCTCGTACAATAACAGCTATCATGCCAGCATTAAGGCTGCACCTTTTGAGGCATTGTACGGTCGTAAGTGCCGATCACCGATCTGTTGGACTGAAGTGGGAGATAGTCAACTCACTGGTCCTGGACTCATACACGCCACCACTGAGAAAATTGTGGAAATCCAAAACAGACTCAAAGCCGCACGTGATCGTCAGAAAAGTTATGCTGACGTGAGACGCAAACCACTCGAGTTCCAAGTTGGGGATCGAGTACTCTTAAAAGTATCGCCTTGGAAAGGCGTCATCCGTTTTGGTAAACGCGGGAAGTTGAACCCCAGGTACATCGGGCCTTTTGAGATCCTCGAACGGATTGGCCCCGTAGCTTATCGATTGCAGCTGCCATCCGAACTCAGCAGCGTGCACCCCACTTTTCACATTTCAAATCTGAAGAAGTGTCTGTCTGATGAGACACTTATTATTCCACTAGATGAAATTCGTGTTGACGATAAACTCCACTTCGTTGAGGAACCCGCTGAAATTATGGACCGTGAGGTCAAACAACTGAAACAAAGTCGTATTCCCATCGTCAAGGTCAGATGGAATTCGCGGCGTGGTCCGGAATTCACCTGGGAACGGGAAGACCAAATGCGACTCAAATATCCTCAACTATTCACTGATTCTACATCAAACACGACTTCGAATTAAATTTCGGGACGCAATTCTTCTAACAGGGGGAGAATGTAACACCCGCCAAATTAGGACTAGTAATTAGTGCCTAATCATACGTTAATACATGTAATTAGTTCTGTGTTAGGCTAATTAATGTATCGAATTATATATATTGTTGAATATATACAAAAATGCGATTTGATTAAATCGTACGCAATTTAAATCGAATATATTTCGATTCAATTTAATACGGACGTTGGTGACCAATTTTATTAAATAATGTTGTTATATCAAAAATATTATTATGATAATATTTCGTATTCATTCGTATCGTACAGACAAAACTTACACAATTTAAAATATTAAAACACGCCAACTAAATAAACAAACTTACATATTATAACTCAAATGTAAATTAAATTGTAAAATATTTAAATAAAATATCGCGTAATGATTTGTATTTTAAAACGTACCATTTAATATTTGAAATAATTATTTAACATTTGAACGACGGAGCGAACGAACACCGCACGGAGCGGAAACGCGGGGCGAAAAATGGGAGGATAACCTCCCATTCCCCACCATCCTTTTCTCATTTATCACTCAACTCTCTCTCTCCTTCCTCTCTTTTCTCTCTTTTCTTTCAACTTCACCATCCACCACCACCTCATTAAATCACATAATACTACCACTAAACACGCTCGGATCTCCTCGCTCGTTTGGAACAAAAGATTCACCGCATCACGATCTATCATCCTATCTTTTCGGATTTTTGATTCGACACTTTGTAAGTTTCCGACAATTCTCGAAACTCTTCGTTTTCCATTATTTTCGACTTGTAGTTGTTTGTATATGTTGGGTCAAAACTGTTTCAGGTCTGAGTTGAAGTTCTGATGAGAAGACAGAGTGCAAGTGATTAAAACTGTTTGCTTTGAAGGTTAAAACTGTTTTTTATGAAGTTACAACTGATAGAAGAAAACTGATGAGAAGACAAGTGTTACAACTGTTTGAAGATAGATTACAACTGATAGTTATGTGTCTGTAAGTAGTTAAAACTGCTTATGTATTAGTAACTGTTAGTTATATATGAAACAGTTAACACTGATTATGTATTTGTACTTGGTCGCATATTACAATTGAAGCAGTTACCACTGAATGTGTAACAGTTACAACTGTTTACATCAGAATGGTAGTTAAAACTGTTTATGATTTTGTGATAAGTATGAGTCGGTTATGGAAGTTATTTTATTCCATATTTGTAGGAGATTGTATAGGACTCTATATGTTATAAATAGAGATCCTTTAGACCTAGATAGGTTAATGATTTTTTTTGCGCAGCTTCAAGGTTTTCTGTAACCCTAATACATCAAGTGTATTCGTCTTATATCATTAATAAGATTGAAGCTTTCGGTATATTGTGTGTTCATTAAATTAATTAATATTCATTGATCTTCTTAATATTATTGAGTGTGATTCCGCAACTTCTCGATAATATATTCAAAGCTTATTACGTAAGATTGTTTATTAAGTTAAACAGGGACTAACAAAGTGGTATCAGAGCTTGTGAAGCTTTGAAGACAGGAAGATCTGGGATTATTAGTATTAGTATTTGAGTTTAGTTCAGATATTAAGTTTTGATTTCAATGGCGACTGAAGGCAATGAAGGAATTCAAGCAACAAAGATACCGATGCTTAAACCTGATGAGTTTGACCTATGGAAGGTCAGAATCAGGCAATATATGCTTCTCACGGATTATCAGATGTGGGAAGTTGTTGTTAATGGTATACCAGTAACGCTTGATGGTGATGGAGTAAGGCAACCAAGAGCACCACCAACATCTGAAGCAGAGAGGAAAATCAGATCTACTGAGTACAAAGCACTTAGTACTCTGTTGCTATCCATTCCGAATGAGCATCAGAGCAGATTTGATAATTGTGAAGATCCCAAGTTATTAATGGAGGCAATTGAGAAGAGGTTTGGTGGTAATGATAACACCAAAAAGAATAAAAGATCTCTGTTAAAACAACAATTTGAAAATTTTAGCCATGTGAAATCTGAAACTCTAACTCAAACCTTTGATAGGTTTACTAAATTAGTTGGAGAATTGGAAAATCACAAGGTTAAGATTGACAAAGAAGATCTTAACAGAAAGTTCTTGAGATCATTAGGTGATGAATGGACAATCTATACTGTTGGATTGAGGCAGAGTTCAGACATTGAAGTTAAGGAACTAGAAGATATATACAATGATCTGAGGAACTTTGAGTCTGAGGTGGAAAGTAAGAAGCAAGCAACTGGATACAGTCATAATGCTGCTTTTATGTCTATGGCTGGAACAAAAGCAGAATCAAGTCAAATGGGTTCTACTCATGTTTCAGGGGGAGCAGGATCATCATCAAATAATTCTAATGATCAAATATTGGAATCTTTCTTTGCAAGTAATGTGAATTCTTCACTTACTAATGAAGATCTGGAACAATTTGATGGTGATGATTTAGAAGAGATGGACATCAAGTGGCAAATTGCATTGATTACTCAGAGAGCAAAAAGGTTCATGCAGAGGATTGGTAGAAATAACTTTGCATACAAGAGGAATGATGCAAATTGGTTTGATAAGAGCAAGATTGAGTGTTTCAACTGTCACAAGATGGGACACTTTGCCAGAGAATGCAGAAACCCTAGGCAAGAGCAGAATGGTAATGGTCAGAGATCTGGAAGCACTGGAACACAGACAAGAAACATTCCAATTCAGGGGGCTTCAGCAAATGCTTTGGTGTCTATGGATGGTTGTGGATGGGATTGGAGTGATCAAGAAGAGCATGTTGTGAAGAATCAATGTCTCATGGCCATTGCAGAATCTGACAAAAAGTCAGAAGTTCCTACAGAGGTACAAAATAAATTATGTTCTGCTGTTTGTAAACAAACTGTTAAACACTACAGAGATCATAATATAAAAGTGTGTGAGGAACTAAAACAATGGGAAATCAAAAGTAAACACACCATAGCAGTCATTGAAAATCTGGAAAATCAAATAAAGGCATATGAAGTCAATGCAACACAGTTTAAGTATGACATTGAATATGCTAGGTGGGAGAGAGACACTTTCAAAGATAAAGTCGAGTTGTTATCTAAGAAACTTACTGAGGTCACATGTGAAAGAGATAGTATAAGGCTTGATGTAAGTAAATTAGAACATGCTTCAAAGAGTGTAAATAAACTTATTAATTCACAGATTCATGATAAACTTAAGACTGGATTAGGATACAATAATGTACCTCCACCTTATAATCACACCTACTTTCCTCCCAAAAGTGAAATTGATATCAATTCGCTTAAAAGAGGAATGGAAGATGAGGTTAAAAAGGCTGATCCAATTAAAAGTTTATCTGAGGATGATCTGTTTGTAGAAGGTGAAGTTAGTGACTGGACTGAAGAAGATGATCAGAGTGATAGGACATCTGATAGTGAGAAGAGTGTGAAATCTGAATCATCTAAGTCTGAGTCAACATGTGAGGATGTGAAGAGAGTAATTACTGATCTAGTTGTTAATCTTAAAACTGATAAACTAGAAGAGGGTAAGAAAATGTTTAAGGAAAAGGTTAAACTGGACTTAGAGAAGGTGAGCTTGAATACTAACAAATCTAAACATGGGTTAGGATATGTTAGTAATACAGTTAACTCAGTTACTAAACCTGTTGTTGAATCTGTTGTGAATAACTGTGTGAATTGTAAATGTAAAGCAAGTGCTTCTTCTTCACAGAGTTTTCAAAATCAAAAACCCAGAGGTAATCAAAGAAATTGGAATCAAATGATTTCACAAAAACTGGGTAATAATGTTACTGTGATTAAAGAAATGTCTTGCTTTATATGTGGAAAAATGGGTCATCTTAAATATGACTGTTATCATAATCCTGAGAATGTTCAAAGGATTAGAAAACAGTCATGGATGAAAGCAAATATGATTAACAAACAAAATTTTCAATCAAAAGTTGATCATACTGCCAGAGTTCAGAAGAAAAACTCAAAGGCTACCATGTTAAACACTGTTACAGGTAAATCTACTGCAGCAGTAATAACAAAATTAGCCAAAAGCTCAAAGACTAAAACAGTGGTAACTGAATTCAAAAACAGTGTTAACAAAATTAACACTGAATCTTCAATTGGTAAAACAGTTAAAACTGTTAAGCCAAAGAACACTGTTAAGTCTAAAATTAGTTGGATTTGGACACCTATTAAGTCTGATACATTATCAGATCCAAATACCAACAGTGCTTCACAATCAATAATCTTTAAGAAAGTTGATTATGTGAATGCACATGGGAAACCCAAAGCCAAATTGGTTTGGGTTCCCAAGAGAAATTAATTTTTTTTTTTTGACTGTTTGTGCAGGGCAAGCCTAAGAGCTTATGGCATATTGATAGTGGATGCTCACGGCACATGACTGGAGACAAAGAAAAGCTGCAGGATTTTAAATCTTTTGATGGAGGATATGTAGCTTTTGGAAGCAATCCAAAAGGAGGAAGGATCACAGGGAAAGGAACAGTTCAGAGTGAAAAGCTAAGTTTTGATAATGTTTATTTTGTGGAACAACTGAGGTATAATTTACTAAGTGTAAGTCAAATCACAGATAAAAAGAACCCAGTTCTTTTTACTGACACTGAATGCCTTATCTTGTCCAAAGAATTCAAAATACCAGAAAACATGATTTTGATGAGAATTCCAAGACAAGATAATGTATATAAGTGTGACTTAGTAAATATGACACCTCAACCTGATTTAAACTGTCTTATTTCTAAAGCAAGTGTGAATGAATCTGAACTGTGGCATAGGAGGATGTGTCACATGAATTTCAAAACCATTAATAAACTTGTCAAAAACAAGCTTGTTAGAGGTTTGCCTGAAAAGGTCTATTCATGTGATGATCATTGTGTTTCTTGTCAAAAGGGAAAGCAACACAAATCCTCATTTAAGTCCAAATCTGTGAACACAAATAGCACACCCTTACACTTATTGCATATGGACTTATTTGGACCAACCAGTATAAGTAGTATGGGGAAAAAGTCTTACTGTCTTGTGATTATTGATGATTATACTAGATTTACATGGGTTTTCTTTCTTAGGACAAAGGATGAGACAGGTGAAATACTTAGATCATTTATAACTAAGATGGAGAATCAATTGGATAAAAGAGTAAAGATCATCAGAAGTGATAATGGAACAGAATTTAAAAATCATGAGATGGATAAATTCTGTGAAGTTAAAGGTATTAAGAGAGAATTTAGTGCACCTAGAACTCCTCAACAAAATGGAGTAGCTGAAAGGAGGAATAGGACACTGATTGAGGCTGCTAGAACCATGCTATCTGATGCAAAGCTACCTATGTCTTTTTGGGCAGAGGCAGTTAGCACAGCTTGTTATGTTCAGAATAGAGTATTAGTTGTTAAGCCTCATAACAAGACACCATATGAACTGTTGTTTAAGAGAAAGCCTTTGGTTAGTTTCTTAAAATCTTTTGGGTGTCCTTGTACAATCTTAAATACCAAAGATCACTTAGGTAAGTTTCAGAGTAAGGCTGATGAGGGGATATTTGTTGGTTATTCTATTCAAAGTAAATCTTATAGGGTATTCAATCAAAGGTCCAGAATCATAGAAGAAACAGTGCACATTACTTTTAATGAAAACACTGTTAATCCTGAGGGAAAAGGTCCTGAATCACTGTTTGATATTGATGCACTTAATACTGCTTTTAGATATACAAATGTGGATACTAGTGCAGGTACAAGTGCAGGTACAAATGCAGGAACAGGTGATGAAGAAGGTAGAGCAAAATCAGGAATATCAGTTGGAAAGAAGAATGATTCATTGGAATATATATTATTTCCAATTTGGTCTCCTGATCCCCCAGAAGTGTTTGATACTGATCAACCAACGACATCACAGGATGTGGAAACAGGGAAATCAGATGAAACATCATTTTCTCATGTTAATGATTCTGATAGACCTGTTATTGAAGACAGTACAGAAGACAGTGATATGAGTCCAGTACAGAAGTCTACAAAGGCAGGTGTGAATGTTGATCAGACACCTACAAAGCATCTTGACACAGAGCAGGAACAATTGAATTATCTACATTTGATGAGTTCTACTCCTTTGTCAAAGAGAATTGCAAGAGAAGTGTCAAGTAGTGAGTCTGGGCAAGAAGGAAATTTTACCAACTTAGAGGAGAGTATTCAAGAAACAGCAGCATCTAAATACATTTCTCATAAAGATCATCCACTTGAGAATGTAATAGGAGATATTGAATCAGCTGTTAAAACAAGAAATCAAAGTCAGGTGTTTGAAGCTTCAGCAAATGAGGAAGAAGTAAATCTTGATACAGAAGCTGTTAATACTTCTTTGTTTGCCTGTTTTCTGTCTCAAACAGAACCAAAGAAGGTTACTGAAGCTTTGAGAGATCCTAGTTGGATTGAAGCTATGCAAGAGGAGTTGCTTCAGTTTAAGATTCAAGAAGTTTGGACATTGGTTGATTTGCCTAAAGAGAAGAGGGCAATTGGTACTAAATGGATTTTCAAGAACAAGAAGGATGAAAGAGGTATAGTGATCAAAAACAAGGCTAGATTGGTTGCACAGGGGTATTCACAAGAAGAGGGGATTGATTATGATGAGGTTTTTGCACCTGTTGCAAGGATAGAGGCAATTAGATTGTTTTTGGCTTATGCTTCATTCAAGGGATTCATTGTGTATCAGATGGATGTTAAGAGTGCTTTTCTGTATGGCACTATACAGGAAGAGGTCTATGTATGTCAACCACCAGGGTTTGAAGATTCTAAATTTCCTGATAAAGTTTTCAAACTGGATAAAGCTCTTTATGGCTTACATCAAGCACCTAGAGCCTGGTATGATACTTTTTCAGATTATCTGTTGCAGAATGGATTCAAAAGGGGTGCAATAGATAAAACTTTGTTTACTAAAATAATTAAGAATGATATACTACTGGTTCAAGTTTATGTAGATGATATCATTTTTGGTTCAACAAAGGATAGTCTTTGCAAGGAGTTTGAATCATTGATGCATGAAAAGTTCAAGATGAGCTCCATGGGGGAATTAACATTTTTCTTGGGGCTGCAAGTAAAGCAACAGAAAGAAGGAATCTTTATTCATCAAAGTAAGTATGTGAATGATATACTGGATCGGTTTGGGTACAAAGATGCTAAAGTTGCAAGCACACCAGTTGAGACAAACAAGAAATTGCATGCAGATCTTGAGGGGGAGAGTGTGGATGAACATCTTTACAGATCAATGATTGGGTCTCTTATGTATCTCACTTCATCAAGGCCTGACATCATGTTTGCAGTGTGTTTATGTGCAAGATTTCAAGCTAATCCAAAGCTATCACATCTTCTAGCAGTCAAAAGAATATTTAGATATTTGAAGGGTCAATCAAAATTGGGCCTTTGGTATCCAAAGTTTAATTCTTTTGATCTGATAGCTTACACAGATAGTGATTATGGAGGAGCTAATCTGGACAGGAAATCTACATCAGGAGGTTGTCAATTTTTGGGAGAAAGATTGGTTTCATGGCAATGCAAGAAACAAACCACTGTATCTACATCTACAGCAGAGGCAGAATATGTAGCAGCTGCAAGTTGCTGTGCTCAAGTGCTATGGATTCAGAATCAGATGCTAGATTATGGTTTTACCTTTCTTAATACTCCTATTTTTATTGATAATAGCTCTGCAATCAGTATTATTAATAACCCAGTTAAACATTCTAAAACAAAGCACATTGAAATCAGATATCATTTCATTAGAGATTGTAATGAGAAAAGACTTATTCAAATTTTGAAAGTTCATACTGATAATCAGTTTGCTGATCTGTTTACAAAAGCTTTTGATGTAGGCAGATTCACATTCTTGGTTACTAGTATAGGAATGATCAATTTGTCATAAGTTATTTCTCTTGTTACTGCTTTCTGTGAATAATATCTACTGTGATTTCAATTTGGGTTAATACTGATTTGTTAATTAAACACTGATTGTGTGTAATGTGTATCGTTATCACTGTTTCTTAATTTTATTATAAACAGTGGTAATAATCACTTCACCACTGTTGGTGTATCGTTAACACTGTATACTTGTATTATTGTTTGAAATTACCACTGCAGGTTATATTGCTATGTCTTGGAGTCTAACTTATGCAGGTGTTTATGAAGTTTTTACTGCTTGTGGAGTTTGCTTTCGGTAAAAAAAAAATTAATAATAAAAAAAAATAAAAAAAATAAAAAAAATTCAACCACTGCTTTGTTTATATGATTTTGCTAGAACTGAAGTACTACTTGTATTAAGTTAGCACTGCCTTGGTCGGTTGGTACTGCTTGTACAAGTTAGCACTGCTAGCTTTATTATGTAAATGATGCATTTGAGAAACCAAGTGTTGATTACCACTGATGGTTATTTTCACAATTATCACTGAACGTGTTATATTTCTTAATTAACACTGTTTTAGTTATAATTGGGGATTTGGTCAATTTAGGGTTTACAACTGATTTAATTTCAGTACTTAACTCTCAACACTTAGGGTTTCTCATTACGCTTTCAAAATTACACATACAAACAACTGCGCTTAGTCTCATTGATTTTCGATTCTGTAAAATCATCTTCGATTCTTCTCGATTACTTGATTTCTTATCATGGCATCGACTTCGTCTACTGTTCAACTACCGATTGGAAAAGATCACAATATGATTGCATTCTTAATGAAACCTGCAGAGGCAAACGAGTATGTGGAAATCATTGATTTCCTTCGTGCTTCACATATTCGTCATGCTCTCACTGTAGCACCCAGAATATCTCACGATCATATCAACAATTTCTGGGTGAATGCATCAATAGAAGAGGAACAGGGGATTAAAAGAATCGTTTCAGAAGTTATGGATACACGTGTTGTAATCACAGAAGCTACTGTTAGAGCTTCCTTACAACTAGATGATGAGGCAGGTATATCATCTTTAGAGGATACTGTTATGTATGATACTTTACGATTAATGGGTTATGAGGGTTCTTTTGAAATTTTTACTTTTCAGAAAACCTTATTTTCTCATCAGTGGAGGTTTTTAATACATACAATTTTACACTTCTTATCATCTAAGAGATCATCTTTTGAGCAGTTTGGAAGCAACATTGCTTATGCAATTGCTTGTCTTGCAACTGGTCAAAGGTTTAATTTTTCAAATCTGATTTTTTCTGGTATGCTTAGAAACATTGAGCAGCCAAAGATTAAATTTTTGATGTATCCACGTTTTGTGCAGTTGTTCTTAAATGAACAAATTCCTAATATAACTGCACTTGACAAGATTATTGGTATTGTCTCTTTTAAACCAAAAGTTTTTGTAAATATGAAGAGAGATACTAAATTTTCTGGGAAGGTTACAGCATTATTTTCTACAATGCTTCCTGCACCTTCCACCACAGCATCAGTACTACCAACTGAAGCTGAACCAACTACTGAGAGAATGGTTCCACCCACCACTTCTCAACCCACAGTAGTTGGGGGTACTAAAAGAAAACAAGGGACCACAACAGCTAAACCTTTTAAAGCCAAAAAGGCTAAAAAACAGGCATCTGAGGCTGCTGCTGCTCAGGTGTCTCAGACAAATGATTCATCACAGCAGATGATCAATGAGGAGGAGGATGATCATTCTGAGAGGGCTGCTTCTACTGCTTCTAGCCCACTGGCAGAGCAGGACAGAAGTAACATTAATAAGACCCAATCAGAGGCAACACATGGACATGATTCTACACCTTTAGATGATCCTAGTGGTCCCAGTACCAAGAACCAAGGGGACTTTGATGATCATGCTAGGCATGAGTCAGAGTTTGATGATGTCAATGATTCACCAAAGGAGTCACATCCTGAAGGTGTTGAGGCTAGAACTAACTTGGAATTGACGAAAATGGTTGATTATGTATGGGCTGAGTTTGTACAGGAGAGGAAGAAGAATAAGGCTAAGGATGAAGTTATTAATCAGTTGCAGAGGAGAGTGCAGCAGTTAGAAAGGATTGTAATTAAATGTTTGAAGAAAGGGAGGAAATATGTGGTTCATGATACTTCAGAACCTGAGGAGACTTATAACTTTCAACAAAATGCTTTCAAAAAGGGGGAGAAGGTCTGGACAAATTTGGGTGATAAGAGGAATAAGAATGATAAGGTTGTGTCTGATGATGAAAAAGTTGATGAAGAGATAGAAATGGAACAACCAGTGGATGATGATTTTGTGCATACACCTCCAACATCATCTACAGAGCCAGAGCCAGAGATAAATGAATCAGTATATGAGACAGTGGAAACAGAAATGAAGGAATCAGTGGCAGATGAAGAAAAGTCTGATCATACTGAGGTTATTGGGTCAGTGGAGCAAACTGAAGAGGTGAATTTGGATGATAAGACTGAGGAGTTAAAGATTGATGAGGATGATGGTGAAGAGGTGAGTAAACCTGAGATAGCAGTTGAAAAAGAAGAAGTAAAGACTGATGTTAAAACTGATGCTCAACAAGTTGAAAAGACTAGAAAGAAGAGCATTCCAGTTAAAACTGCTAAAATGACTGGTACAGGAAAGAAGGTTGAAACTCCAAAGAAGAAATCTTCACAACAACCATCTTTGTCTGGATTTCAAATTAGAGAACCTGCTGCTGCTCCTGTTCAACAGAAAGAATTGCCAAAGATTGATCCAAAAGATAAAGGCAAGGGAAAACTGGTAGAAGAACCAAAGAAGAAAAAGCAAAAACCAGTGCCACCAGAAGTAACTGCACATGATACTGAATATGCTCAAAGGTTACAGGCTGAGATAAATGCAGAGGGATTGATTGATGTTGAGATTGAGGAAGGAAAGTTTGTGAAAATGACAAAAGAGCAAGTGGCAGAGTGGGATGAATATTTATTGAAAGAATAGAGACAGGATGATATTGAATATCTTGTAGAGCAGGTTAAGAAAAAGAAAGCAGAGGAAGCAAGAAAGAAAAAAGCTGCAAAACCACCAACAAAAGCTCAAATGAAGAAGAACTTAATTGCAAAGTTGAAAGGTGGGTATATTCCTTTGAATGCATTGAAACAGATGAGTTTAGAGAGATTGCAGGAGTTATGGGATAAAGATGAGTTGAATCCTGATGTGATTGAAAATAAACAAACAGAAAAGAAAGAAGCTGAGAAGAAAAAGCAGGAAGTTGAAAAGGAAAAGAAAGAGGCTGAAAAGGAAAGAAAATTGAAAGAAAAGGAAGAAAAAGAAAAAAGAGAAAAGATAGAAGCTAAGAAGAGGAGGAAAGATGAACTTGAGAAAAAGAAGAGAGAGTTAGATGAAATTTCTGATAGAGACAGGGATATTGATGAATTGAAGGAGTTTATTCTGTTACAGACTATAGAATCTGAGGTAATTAATGTTGAATTACCTGGTATCATTGATTGGTCTATAGAGCAATTTGTCAATCCTGTTAAGATTCACAAGATTAAAGTTGAAAGAGCAGATGGAAATATATCTTGGTGGAGATCTTTTAGGGATTTGATAAAGAGAATTAGTAGGACTGATTTGGTGAGAATGTATGAGATTGGGATGGAAAAGAATTTAGATTTGAAAAGGTTTGATAATCTGGTTGAAAAAGTTACATGGCATTGGATTAAAGCTATGTTTGAGCCAGAAGAGTTTCCATTTCAGTTTGCTACTTTTAGCAAGGTCAGAAATTGGATTTATCATGCCAAACCTGGAGTACATCAGATTGTTATGGAGGATGCAGTGTTTATGTGGTTATTGACAGATAGATTTTATGATATAAATCTGAGATTTTTGATGGGCTTGAGAAATGCAAGACTACAAGCTGCAGTTTTAGATGATGTAGCTCTGGAATTGGTATATATGGTGCTGAATCAGATTCATAAGAAGGAGGAGATTGATAGGAAGAAGAGAAGAAATGCCTAACAGTTTTGAAAGAATTTTGTGAAGCTTATAACGGAGGATTAGAAGAAACTTAATGCTGTGAAGGATAGATTAAGTTTAGGGGGAGATTGTTGGGTCAAAACTGTTTCAGGTCTGAGTTGAAGTTCTGATGAGAAGACAGAGTGCAAGTGATTAAAACTGTTTGCTTTGAAGGTTAAAACTGTTTTTTATGAAGTTACAACTGATAGAAGAAAACTGATGAGAAGACAAGTGTTACAACTGTTTGAAGATAGATTACAACTGATAGTTATGTGTCTGTAAGTAGTTAAAACTGCTTATGTATTAGTAACTGTTAGTTATATATGAAACAGTTAACACTGATTATGTATTTGTACTTGGTCGCATATTACAATTGAAGCAGTTACCACTGAATGTGTAACAGTTACAACTGTTTACATCAGAATGGTAGTTAAAACTGTTTATGATTTTGTGATAAGTATGAGTCGGTTATGGAAGTTATTTTATTGCATATTTGTAGGAGATTGTATAGGACTCTATATGTTATAAATAGAGATCCTTTAGACCTAGATAGGTTAATGATTTTTTTTGCGCAGCTTCAAGGTTTTCTGTAACCCTAATACATCAAGTGTATTCGTCTTATATCATTAATAAGATTGAAGCTTTCGGTATATTGTGTGTTCATTAAATTAATTAATATTCATTGATCTTCTTAATATTATTGAGTGTGATTCCGCAACTTCTCGATAATATATTCAAAGCTTATTACGTAAGATTGTTTATTAAGTTAAACAGGGACTAACAGTATAACCTTGTAATGTCCATATAAGGGTTGGGTAAAAGTTTTGGACCGAACGGAAACCGAAAAACTCGTTTTCGACACATTTTCCGGCCAACAGAACGCTACGTCGCTTTTGGACCCAGATTTATGCGACGTCAGCTGCGACGTCGCAAAACCCCTCGTAACGTCGCATAGTGCGACGTCAGTCACAACGTCGCACGAATCCTCGACGTCGCATATAGCGACGCAGCCTATTACGTCGCATTGACTTGCGAATGTCGCACATAGCGACGCAGACCTTAACGTCGCCAACTTAACCAACGTCGCATTAGCGACGCAGCACCCTACGTCGCATTAAATTGCGAAACGTCGCCTTTAGCGACGTCATGCTCAACGTCGCAACCCTACCTGCGACGTCGCACCCAACGTCGCACAAATCAGAACCTCAAAAACATAGATTTTTACTAAGTGTCGAGACTCGAAATTTATCACTCGATTTACCCAAATTCAGATCCCAGATGCGTTTTTCGTTAAAGCAATATAGTAGAAATAAAAATTTTCCAAGCTGACCTGGCAGCTCGACCCCAGCCAGGGGCTCTGCCCCTTGGACCCCGCCAAGGGCTGCCGCCCCTTGGACCCCGCTACCAGGGGCGCTGCCCCCGGACCCCCGTACTTAGATTCCGTAACGGCTTCTAAAACACAATCAAAACACATTTTTCAAGTAAAACGACACGAAATCAAAATGATAATAGTTGAGATTATTATTACAAATCCGTCACCAACGGGCCGTACATATTTTCAAACATTCGAATAAATCAACTAAATGTAATTTGGACATTATAGTTGGACGAACAACTACAAGGTAGTCTTATTAGATACCCTCAGGTTACAAGTCTTTGGACTTCGATTCTCGGCTAATCATTCTCAGTTTATTTTCATAAACTCAACGACTCAGGTGAGTCTCATAGCCCCTCTTTTACTGTTTTACTCAGGGGTGTGATATATTGCTCAATTTTAACATGTGAACGCAAGTACCAACTTTTCATATACTACATGAGTTTTCGAAACTAATCATTTTAAAGTCCTCCGTCAGCATAGTTGTTAATACGTTGTAGCGTGAATATTAGTATATGGTACCATATAGGATTGACCCACCTCGTCCGGGTTAGCAAGCACTAACCGGGTAAACGGACGTACTAATATTTGGGAAGACGAATGTTGATTAGGCATTCGTGGAGGCACCTCGCCCGGAATTCTCTATAGGGGACCCGACCCTCGAGTTAAGCTCAACTATGTGCTCATGGCTGTATACACGATGACTATCATTTAATTGCTGGATGCAATTCATTATTTAATTGCTGGATGCAATTCATTATTTAAATCTTGCGGTTCACACTATATTAACTGATTTCAAACATGTGAGCTCACCAGCTTTTAGCTGACCTTTTAGCATATATCGCAGGTACCAAACAGTAGGATGTTTCTGCTTCAGGATTTTAGCTCGAGTCAGCATACAGAAGATTGAGATTTTCTTGCATTAGTATATTTTGTACAAGTACTTATGTACTGAAATCTCATTTGATTTAAACTCGAGCTATGTAAAGCTTTAAATGTTGTAAACATTTCTATTATCAATATATTTTGTTAAAACGACGCATATAGAGTCGTTTACTATATATCTTTGTGTTTTGTTATTGATTAGTAACACCCAAATCAAGCTTCCGCAAATCATCAAATTTGGGGGTGTTACACGTAGACCCCACAATGATATAGTCTGAGGCTCTGAATCTGGCACATAAACAAGGACAACTTCGCCAGTATGAACGTCCAGTTCCCAGTAGTGAAAACGCTTCAGCAAATTGAAAGGAACTGTTTCCAGAGCAATTTCATCCAGACATTCAGCAGGAGGATAGTGAATCTTTACGATTGGCTGCTTGGTATTTGGATCGAGCTTTTTCTTGAATGTATACCTAGTACCCAGTGTTGGTTTGACATAATGATATTTCTTCAGTCGAATTTCTTCACGCATGACCTTTTGAAGAACATTTGCAAGTCCATCTTCATAAGGATTTATCAACTGAAGCTGAGTGAGACGAACAATGTCATGCTTTGGCAACGTACTCAGTTTCTTCAGAGAATGTCAAAAATACTGGATACCGTCAAGTCTCTTGATCATTAACCTTGCCTTGCTGACCTTCCAACTTTTTATAAGACCAGTATAATCACCACCAACCCTGTATTTCTTGCACGTAACAAGAGCAGGTTCGGGATTTTTTCCTCTGGGAAACCAGTTATCCCTTTCCCTGATGGGCATTTCCTTGTCAAAAGAAACACATTCGGATGTATCCTGTGGGAAAATGTCATTATAATTTGTCGATTCACGAACAGGGACATGTTTTTCTTGTGAAGAACCGGCAGGCACAGACGATTCTTGAGCAGGAGCAGCTTGAGAAGTAGATCCTGGTACATACTTAAACGCAGGCCCTGACTCATCATCTGAAGAATCAGATGCGACAATACCCTCTTGTGGATAAGCTGGATAATCGGTATATTCTTCGTCTGGTTCAAGCTCTTCTTGTTAAACATTAACATCATCATCATTATTAGCAGCTCCGAAATCAAAAGGTTCTTTAGGCGCATTACCGTCTTCGTTGACCGCATATTGAAAGTATGACAAATTACAGTACGTGTAATCTACAGCTAGCGGTTTTGGTTACCCTGGTTGCTCAATAATGTAATCCAAAACAAGAGTTGTTTCATTAATAGCAGAATTAGTTACATCATCGGGATTTACATATTTATCGCCCTCGGCGGAAACCCTAGGTGTTGATTCTAAGGCCGCTGGGCCTGTCTCCCCCAAAGCAATAGCTTGGGTTTGCAGCTTCGTAACCATTGATCTCAGTTCTTCATTTTCTTTTTCAAGACGGGAGATCCTGGCATCCTGAGCTTCAAATATCGTTGCCTGAGCGGCCATATCTTGCTGCATCCGATTAATCCTGCTCAGGAGCTCTTCAATGACTGTTGGATGAGGGGTGATCGGAGTTTCAGTTCTGAGGAGCTCAGAAGATGTAGAGGTGGAGGTACGAGAACGTCTGACCAGAGGATTTAGATTAGTAGCATCAGAAGTGTCTCGAGACCTTTTTCCGCGGCTGGAGGATTCAGGACGCGGAGAAGGTGGCTGATAAGCATCGATCTCACGATCGAGATCCACCAACTCAGGAATCCGCGAGATCTGGCTGAACTGGCGGTTGCTGAACCGGAGGTTGTTGAACTGGAGGCTGCGGTACTGGAGGCTGCGGGACTGGAGGCTACTGGATTGGTTGTTCAGCTGCTGGTGCATTGAATTGCTCACCAGGAAGAGGAACATAAGCAGGATCCACGATGTGACCGAAAAGAGCAACCTCACGTTCTGGTGCCTGTCCCTGCTTGGCAAAAGTAGTACAAGTAGTGTATATCCTGGTGTTCATCGGTGTCTGCTTGAAAGTAAAGGACGCGACCACTGGAAGGTCGGGATGCAAATGATTTAGCAGCAACTGAGTAAACCGAGGATATAGAGCCCATTTTTCCCTTGCATCCAAGGCATTGTTGACAAAACCTCTGAAGATATAACCAGAGAAGTCGAAGGGTTTGTTGTAGATCAAGGCAAGAATAGCAGAGGCAGTCGAAAATTTCATTCCTTCAAGACCTGCCCTGCGACTAGATAAACAAACGATCACAATGTTAGCCAGATATCTCCAGACCTTCGTCATGTAGGTCTTCTTGTATTGATCAACTGGAATATCTTGATATCCAATCGATCTCATGCCTTGTGCAATTGCTCCAGGAGTGAACTAAGTGATCATGTCAGAATTATCATCAAACTCAAAGTAATCCCGAAGAAGCTGCTCGGAGAAGATAATTTGGCGGCCACAGACAGTAGAAATGATACGAGTATCTGCTTCATCGTAGTTGACCACCGCGTTGTCCCAAAACTCAGTAATATGATTTGTCAAGATCCGAGTGTCAGCGGTGATAGCTTTGTGAATTCGAGAATGACGAAGAAACGCTATCATGGGTCGGTAAGGTCGCGAAGTCTCAACAGTTGTGTTCATGAACGCCACGATATTGTGACGTGGCTCCCAGAATTATTTGGTAACTTCGATCTCTGCGTGTTGAGCAGCCGGAGCAGCTTGAGCAGGTTGTTGTTCAGCCATTTCTACAAAAGACAACAATAATACAACAAAACTCGAAATGCGTTAGCGTTAGTACCAAAAAATAACTCGCGTTTTGATTTTACAAAAGTTCTGCGACATAACAGTTGTGTCTCAGAAAGACAATACGACATAATGAGTATGTCGTAGAAGGGCAATACGACACAAGTGTTGTGTCGTATGACACTTGTCACGCGGACAGCATTTCCCCTGCATTTAGCATTATTTGAGAAATTAATCTCAGATGCGACATAGTCACTGTGTCGTATGTTGTGTCGTATAAAAAGGGTACGACATAATTCATGTGTCGTATGTTGTGTCGTATATATATACGACATAAACAGTTAGAATCAATACGACATAAAAAGCCCTAATCTATGCGACATAACGACTGTGTCGTATGTTATGTCGCAAAGATGAACATCAAACCCAAACCCAGATTCGATCGGTGACAAATTTTGGGGGTTTCAAAATCTATTCATACCCTAGGGTTCGCAATCAACAGGGGATCAATATTATGCAGTTTTCCAACCCTAGAAACCCCTAAACCCTAAATAATTTGGGTTAAACCGTAACCCTAAAAACCGAAAACGGTACAATCAAATCTAAGACCTAATAACTGTTAAAAACATGAATCGATCATACCTAAAGGTGCGCAAAGTGATGAGTAACAAGAATCAAGCAACGAATCACGGTGAAAAGCCTTCGAAAAATCGAATCCGAACGAAAAACGCTTGTGTCGCAAAATCGCCTTTGTGTCGTATGGAATAGTTTTTGAAAACGTAAATGGTTTATGTCGTATGGATTGAATAGTTATACCAGACCCACATACGACATTATATACGACACAATGTACGACACAATTCTTGTGTCGTATAGATGGAATACGACACAATGCTTGTGTCGCACAGAACACAAAGCAGATTTTAAAGACTTAAAAATTTGAATTCGAATCCGATTTCGATTTTGATTTTAGAATTTTCGCAAAGAAGATGATTTGTGACTTAAATAAAAATAAAATAAAAATGAAAAAAATACAATTTAAATAATGTTAAAAAGATAAAACTAAATATAAACATAAAAGGAAAGAAACAAAGTCAACTAAAAGCGTAAAAGTCTTATAAAATCTTTTTGGTGACGGAGTTGAGATTCTGGTTAGGGATCATACCGAAATAACATGCAATTATTAGGAATAGTAAGAGTTATTTCGATTATCAGTATATTTGTCCACTTTAAATTTACGTGGCACATTTAAAACACCTTTTATAAAAATTATTTCAAGACGATTACCGATATTGTTTGTCCACTTAAGCATGTTACATCCGAGTCTGTGGAGTTAACCTTTTACTGTTAGTATGAATAGTTCTCTGTGGCCCCCACCATTGATATACCCCTATAACCCAGACAATAACATAGATTCCATATTTAGAAAGAATAAAGAAAGATCATTTTAAGAATCAGGCTAGAGTTGACAGGTCAGTACGGAAGTACAGCAAAGCAACCTAACGTGATTCAAGTATAATCAAAACCAATCGCAGTCAAACTGAAGTTGGAGTTTCCCAAACAGCGACCTTGTTTAGTGTGATTTAGGATTAAGCAAAACCGATCGCAATCAAACTGAATTTGGAGTTTCCCAAACAGCGACCTTGTTCAGTATCTTCAAGTTTTTCAAGTGCATTGACCTGTATTTGCTTAACCCCAAGTTTATACTAACTGTTACCAGTTCTGTACTTACGTACAACAGAGGCAACAGCCAGCATAAACCCCCAAATGATTTCAGATAAAAGTTCCAAAGATAGAAATATGTTAAGCTACGCTAAGGAATTAAGACATTGAGTCGTACATCACACGGTGTTTACCACAAGATAGTAGACACGTATTTAAATGACTTCTTAATAACCCAGAGACCGGTGTGTATCATGCCTACCAGTACATCGCATGATGAAGACAATTTTCATAAAAACTGTTTTAAGTGTGTCAGATAAACCTACTGACACATCAAAGATAAACCTTAAAATTCCATTTTGTGCATGTCACCCGATGTACTATCATATCCCAAGTTGTTTACAGACTCAACTTCAACGTCTATTTTAAAAATGTAGCAACCATTGCATTTCTTTGATACTAACGAGTATAAAGAGTGGCGGTTGCCCTATTTTTTTTTTTTTTAAACACAACACAAAGCAAATAAACTGTACAGAAATTAAGTCACAAATCATATCTTGAGATCAAGGGAAATCGTCCCTATCAAATCTACAAGTTCGTCGAAACGAGCACGCGAAAATGCTTTTGTGAATAAGTCGGCCTTTTGCTTAAGGGTATCTATGTGAATGAGGTCAATTAAGTGTTTCTCATAGCAATCTCGTATGAAGTGAAACCTAATCTCTATGTGCTTGGTCTTAGAGTGTTGAACGGGATTGCGAATAATAGATATAGCAGCAGTATTATCAATATGAATAGGAGTCAAGGTAAGAAGTAACCCATAATCACGCAATTGATGTTGAATCCACAAAATCTGGGAACAACAGCTTGCAGCAGCAATGTATTCAGCTTCCACCGTTGAGGTGGAAACTGTGGTTTGTTTTTTACACTGCCACGACACCAAACGAGAACCGAGATACTGGCAACCTCCTGTAGTTGACTTCTTATCCGAATTGCAGCCGCCATAATCAGAATCAGAATAGGCAGTGAGAGCGAAATTTTTCTCATTTGAGTACCATAGACCAAGTGATGGTCTATATTTGAGGTAACCAAAAATTCGCTTCACAGCCTTCATGTGAGAAACTTTGGGCTTTGCTTGATATCTGGAACAGACAGACACATCAAACACAATATCTAGTCTGGATGCAGTGAGATACATCAGCGATCCTATCATAGAACGATAATCCCGCTCCTTGCAATCCTCTTCATGTTCAGCAGGACCGAGTTTGTGATCTGTTTCAATGGGAGTACCATATGGCTTACAGTCATGGAGTTCATACCGAGTCAACATGTCATTGACATATTTGGACTGATGAATGTAGAGACCTTTATCAGACTGCTCCACCTGTACACCTAGAAAGAATTTAAGTTCCCCCATGGCACTCGTCTCAAACTCGGACTTCATAATTTTCTCGAAGTCTCTGCACAAAGAATCATTTGTTGAACCAAATATGATGTCATCCACGTAAACCTGCACAAGTAACAAATCTTTTCCAACCCTTTTTATGAAGAGCGTGCTATCAATTTGGCCTCGTGAGAAGTCATTTCTCATGAGATGATTTGCCAACCTCGCATACCAAGCTCTTGGAGCTTGATGAAGACCATATAATGCCTTGCCTAACTTGCACACATAATCAGGATGATTTTGATCTTCAAAACCAGGAGGTTGCATGACATACACATCCTTCAGAACCTCTCCATACAGAAATGCGCTCTTGACATCGAGTTGACAAACCCGAAAACCTTTAAATGTCGCATAAGCCAGAAAGATGCGAATGGATTCCAATCTTGCAACTGGAGCGAACACATCATCATAGTCTAAACCCTCAATCTGAGTAAAACCTTGAACAACCAAGCGAGCCTTATTCCGAATAACTATGCCTCTGTCATCCTTCTTTACACGATATACCCAGCGAGTTCCAATTGGATCGGCATCTTTGGGTAAAGGAACCAAATCCCAGACATCAAGCTTTTTGAATTGATTCAATTCTTCCTGCATAGCCTCAACCCAGTATGGGTCTTTCAAGGCTTCGGCTATTTTCTTTGGTTCGTGCTGAGATAAGAAGCATTCTTCAATTTCTTCCTCAATACAGGCAAGAATGGCAGTTGATGATTCTTCACGGATTTCATTAGCAGCAACTTGACCCCTAGTTAAAACACCTTGTTGAAACTCACCAATGATATTTTCAGTGGGGTGAGTAGAATGAATTCTAAGCTGAGGGATTTGATCAGGCACAATGATCGAATCCAAATTTGAAGAAACACTTCTTGAATTTTCAATTTCAACTGAGCTATCAGTGGCAGTCCCCTCATTTTCAATTGGTAAGACAATATCGGTTTCAGTTTGAGGACTAGATTCAGAAGCCACTTGATCAACATCGGAGTGATTATCATCATTGACAATATTCTCAGGTACTACTACACTAGGATTGGAAATTGAATCGTCGGAAGAAATATCCAATCCATGAAGTAGAGACACCACCTAATCTTCTTCACTAAATTTGGGAAGATTGAATGAGTCCACCAACTTATCATACTCAAACAAGGATTCAGGTCCCTTGCCTTTTGGAGAATCAGTATACTTCAAGAACCTAACTTCAAAATGTTCCTCGATTCTCCCAGTGGACTTGTTGAAAACCCTTTTATTCGGTGAGTTCACAGAATAGCCCAAAAATAGGCCATCGACAGCTTTCTCATCAAATTTTCCTACCGAGTCCTTAGTAATTAAGATTGTGCAAGGACACCCGAAAGGTTCAAGAAACTTCAAATTTGGTTTGCGATTATTTAGTAATTCATAACATGTTTTGTTTCGCTTTTTAACCATCGAAACCCGATTTAACACATAGCAGGCATTGTTAACAGCTTCTGCCCAAAAAGTGGTAGGCAGATGCGCATCAGACAACATGGTTCTTGCTGTCTCAATGATTGTCCTATTCTTTCTTTCAGCTACCCCATTTTGCTGAGGGGTACGAGCAGCACTAAACTGATGAAAGATTCCCTTTCAAAGACAATACATTTCCAAGGTTCTGTTCTTGAATTCGGTTCCATTATCACTGCGCAGTTTCTTGATTTTCAGATTACACAGATTTTCCAGTCTGTCGAACAAGTAGGTTAAAGTATCAGCTGTTTCATCCTTTCCAGCCAAGAAATACACCCAAGAAATCCTTGAGTAATCATCAGTAACAACCAGACAGTATGATTTTCCTCTAATACTTTTCTTATTCACAGGACCGAACAAATCCATGTGAAGCAGTTCCAATGGAGATTCAATGGAGTTCACCTGCTTAAACTTATGGAACTTCTTGTGTTGTTTCCCTTTGAGACAGGAAACACATTCATCATCTATTACGAATGTCTTTTTAGGCACACCTAACACAAGATCATTATTAACAAGATAATTCATTCTGCGAAAATGAATATGTCCCAATCGTCTATGCCAAAGCAGTGAATCTTTAGAAGATGCTTTTGATAGCAAACAAGTATGCTCCTTGGTAACCACAGTTTGCATATCCAAAATGTACGAGTTGCGTAGGGGTGCTCTCAGTAACACCCATTCCTCGGGAATAACAAATCCCAGTTTCAAAATTAAACATTCAACATCTGTAAATGCGGTAGTGAACATCTTATCGCAGACTTGAGAAACACTGATCAGATTGTGTTGCAGTTCCTCGACATAGTTCACTTTATCAAAACTCACTTGCCCATTAGAAAGTGTACCCTGACCCGTTATGTTACCACCTGTATCTCCCGCAAAAGCAACATGTCCTCCGCGATATGATTTAACATTTGACAGAAGAGACATGTCACCAGTCATGTGCCGTGAGCAGCCACTATCCACATACCATTTACTTCTTTGTATATGAACTGACTGCTACAACACAACATAGAGAGAGAGTTAGTTAGAAATGGAGACCCAGGCCTTTACAGACTTGGGTACTCCAGAGACCTCATCAATAATAACTACATCAGTTAAAACTTTGTTTTTCAATAAATCAGGATCAATTCCTGATGCAGTATTACTTAATGATGAGTCATTTAACGACTCTTTTGGTCTCCAAATTTTCACAGGAACAATAGTGGGTTGCTTGTTAACATTGTCAGGCTGTTTAACCAGAGGTTTACTAGGCCTAGCAGCATTAACTTTCGGGATAGAAGTATGAGAAAGTGAACCCTTCTTTGAAAATGATTTAACAGATGAATTTTTGTAAACAGAATTTATGGGAACACCTTTTGAAAACTTCTTTCTCAAAAGCAACGGGCATTGATTAATCAAGTGACCTTGTTTCTTGCAGTAGAAACATGATCGTCTTTCCTTAAAGGTTCGGTCGTTACTGCTTAAAAATTTAGGTGAGACTGGTAACTTATGTGAGCATGTTGAAGTGGATGCCTCAGAATGTGAAACAAAAGATTTGATAGAATTCTTGATTGATTTATCATTAGTATTCTTTAAATCTTTCTTTTTAAGTTCAGCCTGAACCTTAGCATTCCTTTGAAAAGTTTCATCATCTATCTCAGTAGTAATAATGTGATGTTCAGGCTTAATGTTTTTCTTTTCACATTGAGACACAAACTTACTAGGAACATCCTCAACCTCAACCTCTTCTTCAATAGTTTTTAAGGGAGCAGGCTGAAAACTACCAAAGGGAGTAGACTTGACAGTTCCTGAGGGGGTAAACTTAACAGGTTCAAAAGGCTTCACTGGTTCAGCCTTAATTATCTTAGGTTTCTTCTTATCATGGTTTACCTCTATGTTAGCTTGATAGAATTCAGGCAACTTAAAAGTATTCAAACTAACAGGTTCACTTACAGGCATATCTACTTTCTTAACAACAGGTTCATTAACTGATATTTCAACGGGCTTTGCATCTACTAAAGAAGTAGGCACAAAATCTTTAATTTCATCCTTAGACGGTCTACACAAATTCACATCTAAAGACGGAGGCGGTTGATGATGATAACCATAACCGGACTTATCTTTAGAACTAGTTCTACCCGTCTGTAGGATCTCAGTAAAGACCATGGCTGAAGTGTTGATATTCTTGAGTTTCCGTTTGTAATCAACAGCTTTGGCTTGGGAGGCAGCCAATTCCTTTTTTAAATGAGAAATCATTTTTAAGTAACTGTCAATTTCATCCTGATTGCTGAAAATTAGAGCTTTCAGCTCCTTTTTATCTTCAATAAGTTGATTAATATTACTATCAAAGAGTTTCTCATTATTTTTCAAAACTTTGTTTGCCTCCATCAAATTCAAGATATCTGACTTCAAATTGTCATTATGTTCCATAAGCCCATTTACTTTACCAGTTAAACTAATACATGAATTACAAGTAAATGGAGCAAATTGTACCTCATTGTTGATGGCCATGAAGCATTGCTCGTGATCTTCAGATGCAGAAAAATCATAAGCATCTCCATCCTCAATCAACAATGCAGCCTTAGCAGTAGTATGCTCAATCTGTTTTGGAGCAACAGAAGGTTTTGTGAAACCCGAAGCAGGCTGTCGTCCTTTCTCACATTCGCGGGCAAAGTGTCCAAGATTCTGACACTTATAACACTTGATTTTGCTTTTATCGAATCCCATTGGTGTTCGGTCAGCTGCATCTTCAAGTGATCTCTTTCCAGTTCTTCTTAGATAGTTTTTGGCTCTACGAGTGAGCATAGCCATATTCCATCTAATGTCGATCCTTTCTAACTCATCAGGATCAACCTGATTGAAGTCTTCATCAGTCAGTTCTAGTGTACTGACTTTTTTAGAGAGAAAGTCTTCATATGATGACAAGAAAGCAGTAAACATTGCAGCGTGTTCATCTGTGGTTGCTGAAGAGGGAACAGATGACGATGAACATGTTCTGCTTGAAGAAGCATTATAAGCTGGTAGGGTTGAAAATGTTCCTACAGTAGGATTACTGTAAGAAGAAGATCTCTGAGAATTTGGCTCAGCTGAGATGAAAGCCGTTCCACCATTACTTGATTCTGATGCACGAGCAGTAGATCTAGTTTCCTTCTTTTGAATATCCAACGCACCAGCTTCAAGTTTTCCAATGAGATCATCCAGAGACAATTGCATTGTCTTTGGATCACTTTCTAATAACAAAACTCGTGTTTCCCAACTTGGTGGTAGAGCAGCCAAAGCCTTTTTGTTAATCTCAGAATTTTTTAGATTATATCCTCCAGCTTGCAGTTCATTTACTGTGCGTGTAAATCTGCAAAGCATGTCTCTAACAGTTTCAGTCTTCTGGATATAGAAATAATCAAATTGAGTTTTGACTAATTCCAATTTGCTCTCGATGTACTCAGTGTTGCCACAAAATCTCTTCTCAATTGCAATCCAAAGATCATAAGCAATAGTTTGTGGAAACATATCCAAAACATCAGTTGGAAGTGACATAGTAATAGCAGAATGAGTCTTGCGTTCAATTTCCCATGCTTTTCGTTCTTCGGGAGTGTATGAACGAACGGGTTTGGGTGGAGGAACACCCATATGTTCTCCAAGAGCAACAGGAGCAACATATCGTTCAAGAAGAGCCAACTCCATATCAGGATCAGTGAATAATACAAATGACCTAAAACGTTGTTTCCATGCTCGAAATTCCATACCCGGTGCAAAATAAGGAGGTTTATTTGCACTACCGATTGAAGCATTATGTTGTAAAACTGCATCAACACTTTGAAGAGACATGTTTAAAATCTGCAAAAAAGATTAGAAAATACACAACAAACAAACTAATTTTTGTCTAAGTCTGGAATAATGCGACACAATGTTGTGTCGCAGATGGTCAATACGACACAGATGTTGTGTCGCAGACGGTCAATACGACACAGATGTTGTGTCGCTGAAGTTAATCAGACAGAAGACAAAAATGCGACACAACCGTTATGTCGTGGATTATGTCACAACTTGTGTCGCAGACCAGTCAAGGTCAAAATATGTTGTGTCGTAGGATTATGTTGCACGTTATGTCGCAGACAATTTAATGTCGTATAGCTATGTCGTATGAACAGTGTTTACGACACAAGTATTGTGTCGCAAAAATGCACGTGCAGACAGCCTTGAGCCCACAAAAATTTCAATTTTCAACACACATCATAACCTACTACACCATGCTTCATATCAGACTGAAAACCAACTTTTGCAGCAAAATAATCACCAACTTTTTTTTACCAACCAAATCTAAAAAATTTGACTAACACCTTTTCTTTGAAGATCAAACACCAAAATGGATTAAACTAGTACCTTTTGACCAAGAACACCAAGAACACTAAGATTAAAAATATCACTTTTAAACCAAAATCTTGCAAAAACTAACTCGAAACCGCAACTCAAGAGTATGCGGCTCTGATACCAATTGTAGGTTCCACTTATACGGACCAAATCGAGTAGTTTTACTTGTGTATTAAAGCGGAAATCAAACACACAAATATATGCAAGATTAACACACTAAATAACCAAAACACAAAGTGTATGTTTATATATATGAAATGCTAGCAACAATACATACACTTGGACACAAACACACAAAGATCAAATAACACACCTAGAGAGTATTCTGTGATAATAAAAGTGTTAAGTGTGTGTAAAGTGTCTTAGCAAAACAGAAGCTGACGAGCTTCTATTTATAGCCTTATCCAGACGTTATGCGACACAAGCCTTGTGTCGCATGGAATGGCTCTGCAACACAATCCTTGTGTCGCAAGGAATGATTCTGCGACACAATGCTTGTGTCACATGATTACAAAAATTGTAATTAAACAAAGTCTAAAACTATTTAATACGTAATTACAATATCGACACGATTACAGACCGAGACCAACTGACAGACACACATAGATGTACCAACAGAAATTCAAAGGATAATTTGAATTTAAATTTTAAAATATTAGATAGTTCATCATGTGATGTATCGATAGGCAATCTATGTATACGTTGTTGAGCTATTAAATAAAATTATTGCAAGACGTAGGCGATATTCCGAGAGGAACTTTAGCAATGTATGACTTTAGTCTTAATTCTTATATATGATAGCGTGCGATATGCCATAATTTTGGAATTTAATTAATATCATTTGGGGATATAATGAGTGTTGTTTCCTCTGTTGTACGTAAGTACAGACTTGGTCTCCGCCAGTATATTTAATGAAAAAGAGCAAAAAGAGTTTAAACGAACTCAAGATTTTCAAATGTAGTCAAATTATGTTGCTTTGTTGTACTAAGGTACAGACCTGCCACCAATGGTTTGACTAAAAAATTATTATGCTAAACTAAAGTCAAGTTATGTCGCTCTGTTGTGTTGAGGCACAGACCTGTCACCAATATCATGACTTGAAAAATGATTATTTAATTGGATATCCATAATATGTATAATATTAGCACGTTATATGTATGAGGGTATTTTGCTATTGGAAATCGAAGGTAAAGCTACTAGAATAATGATAAATCAAGCTCAATTACCTAAGTATAGATTGTTTAAGTGGACAACAATATCGGCATTCATTGTGAACCATCTTGTATGCATAATAATAATGAATGAGAAAATTGGGTTTCCTAAAAGAGTTTCTTGATAGCTAAATCTTAAAGTTGAATTATTTTTAAGCAAAAATTTGGTTTGCGAATTGCTAGCTTGTATGTAAGTTCCAATGCATCCTTGTTCGTCTATTAATGTTGGAATTTTGACGTTTCGAAGTTTTAAATCGATAGTCTACTTGAGGACAAGTAGGATTCAAGTGGGGGATGTATGATAAACGCCAAAATGTACTATATTGTAGTACTAAGTTACCCCGTGTTTGATAGAATTCTTATGCATTTTATGTGAATAAGATACTTATTTCATTCATATTTGCATTTATAAGTTTAATCGGAGCTTGGATCAAAAAGAAATGGAAAATGAGCTAATCGCGAAGAAATGATGCTAAGAGAATAAAACAATGGACAAGAGAAGATTGGATCGGAGTAATAGATAATAAGTTTATGGAATTGTGAAGATCGCGCAGCGACCAATAGCCATCGCGTGGCTATCTGAGCTCAATCGCGCCGCGACCAAAACCCATCGTGTGGCGATCTATGTATCTGAAGATCGCGCCGCGACCAAAACTCATCACATGGCGATTTAAGCTTGGTCGCGTCGTGACCATATATGGTCGCAGCGCGATCCTATGTCGGCCAGAGGGTTTTAAATCCGGTTTTTCTCATTTCAAACCCTAACTTTCTCATAACTCAAACCACACGAACAGCAGCGACCAGAGGGAGTTTTCTCCCATTTTTAGGAGCATTTGATGGCAATTTGGAGGCACGAAAGGGTAGGGATCGATGCCAATTGATTTCCCTTCGCGTGGTTCACGATTCGGTTTGCATATCACTTTCCAATTTCAATTCAAACATCGTCTATGTGTTTATTTGAATACATGAATATGATTTTGTATGATTGAATCATGGATTAGACTTATTGTTAATTGTTTAGTTTAATAACCTTAGATTATGATTATTTGATGGTTATAATTGTGTTTTGGATCAATTGTCTGATTGAAGATTGTTATGTTATCCGTAGAACCTTGGTTATTGGTGATTGTTAGTTATTACTTAACGTGGTTAATAATGTCATTGAGATTGAGTTCCTTTGATGTTATTGATTATTGATGATTATGAATCTAGGTTTATAGTCATTGCTAAATATATTGAGTTTGATAGGTTAAGAGAATAGTAACTAATCAATCTAAAATGAGCAAGCTAATAAGAGATTATTAGTAGGTATTGTTGAGTCATACCGCGAGGATCAATTATAACAAGTCGTGAACACTTAATGCACAATCTAGGGAAAAACACGCAATAGAGCAACATTCTTGCGACGTCGGATCGATGTTTAATGTGGGACTCTAGATTGTAGATATTAGTTAACCAGAAACGGAGACTAATATACATTCAACTTGGATTCTTTGATTAGTAAATAAGTTGATATAAAAGAAATCACAATCAGACAATTAAAATACATGAACCGGATAATATGAATCTGAGTGTGAAGTCTCTGGGCAATTACATGTCTATTTCCAATTGTTTATCTTTTCCTCTTTATCTTGTTTTATGTTGTTTGGTTTAGTTAATTAGTTCATCTTGAACGTTCGTATGGAACTAAAACGTAACCCCTATTTTACTGCTTTATTACTAATTCCAATTTAATTGAATAACATCGTTCCTGTGTTTCTGTGTTCGACCTGGACTTACCATTGCTATACTATTCCGATCGGGTATTCTTGCCTGGTTGTGTGCTAGTAGTGATTGGTATATCCTGTACTTTATAAATAATAAAACGAGATGCTTTCACACGCATCAAGTTTTTGGCGCCGCTGCCGGGGATCACTTAACCGGTTGGACTATTGTTCTGCCGGGGTTCGTTGCTTATTCGATTAAGTTGGAAAATATAAAGATAAAAAAAAAAAAATACTTTTTAATCACAATTTTATAGGCTTGATTTGCTAAACAAATATTTTTGTCTTGTCTAGAAGTTGTGATGATTAATGATGTAATTTGGTTGTAAATAATTGTTTACTTGTTAATTATATGTATTTGCATATTATATAAGTCTAATATTTAATGGAGCGAAGTTTAAGGATTTGGTTTGCACAAACGTTCAACCGGTGGTTGAGTGCACTAGCCGGCAGTTGGAAGGATGTTTTTACGAAAAATTTTTGTTTTCTGCTATGTTTGTCATATGTATTATGTACTAATTATTATTGTTTATTTCATGTACCTTATTTTATGTAGGTTATTGTTTGTTAATTTGTTAGTTATTTTATATTTTGTTTTCTTTTTCTTCTTTTTGTTTTCTTGGTAGTTGTTTTTGCAGTTTCGAACTTTGTGGGTGTGTTCCCTGGAAACCCTCACGAGACTATAACTCGTCCACTCGGGATACCGAGGGGTTTAAATGCTTATTGCGTACGCTAAATGCAATCGTGATGCCTACTGAAGTGTGCTCTTGTATATTTTCAGAATCAGATCAAGAAAGCATTTTTCTTCAAGATTAGGGGAGTTTTCTGTTCACTTCTTTTCTATTCCCTATTTTACGATTTCTTGTTTTGCAATGAGGACATTGCTTTATTTTAAGTGGGGGATGGAGGAAAAGAAGTGTAATTGTCCTGAGTTATAAATCGATAAATATTGGTAGACTTTAAAACTTTGTTTTAAAGACATTTTTTTTAGGGAACATAGCTAGAAGAATTTCTATGTTAGTCATTTTTCAACCCAAATTTTTCTTTTAAAAATGTATTCTCTTTAAGTTTAGAAAATCTTGTAACAAATCTGGGAAATTCGAAGGATAATTTAAATTTAAAATTTAAAATATTAGATAGTTCATCATGTGATGTATCGATAGGCAATCTATGTATACGTTGTTGAGCTATTAAGTAAAATTAATGCAAGACGTAGGCGATATTCCGAAAGGAACTTTAGCAATGTATGACTTTGGTCTTAATTCTTATATATGATAGCGTGCGATATGCCATAATTTTGGAATTTAATTAATATCATTTGGGGATATAATGAGTGTTGTTTCCTCCGTTGTATGTAAGTACAGACCTGGTATCCGCTAGTATATTTAATGAAAAAGAGCAAAAAGAGTTTAAACGAACTCAAGATTTTCATATGTAGTCAAATTATGTTGCTTTGTTGTACTAAGGTACAGAACTGCCACCAATGGTTTGACTAAAAAATTATTATGATAAACTAAAGTCAAGTTATGTCGCTCTGTTGTGTTGATGCACATACCTGTCACCAATGTCTTGACTTGAAAAATGATTGTTTAATTGGATATCCATAATATGTGTAATATTAGCACGTTATATGTATGAGCGTATTTTGCTATTGGGAATCGAGGGTAAAGCTGCTAGAATAATGATAAATCAAGCTCAATTACCTAAGTATAGATTGTCTAGGTGGACAACAATATCGGTAATCATTGTGAACCACTATATGCATAATAATAATGAATGAGAAAATTGGGTTTCCTAGAAGAGTTTCTTGATAGCTAAATCTTAAAGTTGAATTATTTTTAAGCTAAAAATTTGGTTTTCGAATTGCTAGCTTGTATGTAAGTTCCAATGCATCCTTGTTCGTCTATTAATGTTGGAATTTTGATGTTTTGAAGTTTTAAATCGATAGTCTACTTGAGGACAAGTAGGATTCAAGTGGGGGATGTTTGATAAATGCCAAAATGTACTATATTGTAGTACTAAGTTACCCCGTGTTTGATAGAATTCTTATGCATTTTATGTGAATAAGATAATTATTTCATTCATATTTGCATTTATAAGTTTAATCGGAGCTTGGATCAAAAAGAAATGGAAAACGAGCTAATCGCGAAGAAATGATGCTAAGAGAATAAAACAATGGACAAGAGAAGATTGGATCGGAGTAAAAGATAATAAGTTTCTGGAATTGTGAAGATCGCGCAGCGACCAATAGCCATCACGTGGCGATCTGAGCTCAATCGCGCCGCGACCAAAACCTATCACGTGGCAATCTATATTTCTGAAGATCGCGCCGCGACCAAAACCCATCGCGTGGCGATTTAAGCTTGGTCGCGTCGTGACCATATATGGTCGCGGCGCGATCCTATGTCTGCCAGAGGGTTTTAAATCCAATTTTTCTCATTTCAAACCCTAACTTTCTCATAACTCAAACCACACGAACAGCAGCAACCAGAGGGAGTTTTCTCCCATTTTTGGGAGCATTTGATGGCGATTTGGAGGCACGAAAGGGTAGGTATCGATGCCAATTGATTTCCCTTCGCGTGGTTCACGATTCGGTTTTCATATCACTTTTCGATTTCAATTCGAACATCGTCTATGTGTTTATTTGAATTCATGAATCTGATTTTGTATGATTGAGTCATGGATTAGACTTATTGTTAATTGTTTAGTTTAATAACCTTGGATTATGATTATTTGATGGTTATAATTGTGTTTTGGATCAATTGTCTGATTGAAGATTGGTATGTTATCCGTAGAACCTTGGTTATTGGTGATTGTTAGTTATTACTTAACGTGGTTAATAATGTCATTGAGATTGAGTTCCTTTGATGTTATTGATTATTGATGATTATGAATCTAGGTTTATAGTCATTGCTAAATATATTGAGTTTGATAGGTTAAGAGAATAGTAACTAATCAATCTAATGCACAATCTAGGGAAAAGCACGCAATAGAGCAACATTCTTGCGACGTCGGATCGATGTTTAATGTGGGACTCTAGATTGTAGATATTAGTTAACTAGAACCGGAGACTAATATACATTCAACTTGGTTCCATTGATTAGTAACTAAGTTGATATAAAAGAAATCACAATCAGACAATCAAAACACATGAACCGGATAATATGAATCTGACTGTGAAGACTCTGGGCAATTACATGTCTATCTCCAATTGTTTATCTTTTCCTCTTTATCTTGTTTTATGTTGTTTGGTTTAGTTAATTAGTTCATCTTGAACGTTCGTATGGAACTAAAACGTAACCCCTATTTTACTGCTTTATTACTAATTCCAATTTAATTGAATAACATTGTTCCTGTGTTCGACCTGGACTTACCATAGCTATACTATTCCGCTCGGGTATTCTTGCCTGATTGTGTGATAGTAGTGATTGGTATATCCTGTACTTTATAAATAATAAAACGAGACGCTTTCCCCAGCAGCGGCGCCAAAAACTTGATGCGTGTGAAGAACGATGTTTCAAATTGTTTAGTTTTTCAAAGAAATCAGAAGAATTAACGATATCCCCGTCACGTATTTTACGACTTTGAAACGACCATATGTACTTAGTATAATATAATCACGTTGGTCAGGCGTCATTATATGATGCTAACTACATACTTCTTTTCATCACCGCTTAATACGATCAGGTTCACACGAAATCAAAGCAAGAATGAACGAATGGATTGTAGTATGGTTCAAGGAATACAAGGTAAATCAACCATACACTATATCTTACTAGAGTTGAAAAATGTTCGTAATGAACAAATAGATTAAGCGTACGATAGGGTCGTGCGATGGGTTCTCGTGTGACGGCGTGTCGTGATGATAGTTATCGTATAGCGAGTTAGACGTATGCAAATGTATGTATGCATGAGTGTCCTAGCCAAGGCTATAGTCTAGTTCTCTAAGCCTTCTAGGTCACTTAAAGAACTCTAGTTCGCTATAACCAATGTCTCTGATACCAATCTGTCACACCCCCAAAACCGGTCAACGTTGGTCAGCGGAAGCATTAAGGTAAGCGGGGGCGCCGATGTAAACATTGGACATTCATACATATTAGAGCATATGATTATCGCAGAACATATATATTAAGATGCCATAAATATTTGTTTACAAAAGTTTACGATTCATCGAATCGTTTAAGTAAAGAAGTAGTTAAAGTTACACAAAAGTGGATTTCGTAAATACGACTAAAAACATATTAGTTATTCAAAAGAAATCCCATTGCTTCAAAAGATGGCATCCTAAATTCATCGTGGGTCACCTAGTTCCATAAGTATGCATGCTTACTGGTGCAGCTAATTCCCTGAAAAACATAGTAAAAAGTCAACAAAGAATGTTGAGTGAATTCACAGGTTTTATGTTTAATAAGTGTTTGTTGTAGGAAAGTTCGTATCCCAAAATATGTTGGTAAGAAAGTATGTATCCTTAAGTAAGTGTTGTAGGAAAGTAAATATCCTAACCAAAAGTATTCGTAGGAAAATATGTATCCTATTTTAAAAGAATTTGTAGAAAACCGTATCCATTCCAAGCGTTTTAGAAAAGTAGGTATTCTAAAATAAAGTTTGTAGAAAAATAAGTATTCCTGAGTAAGTGTCCCTTGATCCAAGTCAGTAGGATCCAATACCCAAGTCAGTAGGGTCCAAAAATGTAGGGAGAGTAAGTGTCCCTCGATCCAAGTCAGTAGGATCTGATCCAAGTTAGTAGGATCCAATACCCAAGTCAGTAGGGTCCAAAACAATAGTAGGGAAAGTAAGTGTCCCTCGATCCAAGTTGGTAGGATCCAGTACCCAAGTTCGCAGGGCACAAAACAGTTTGAAAATATTGTTTCATCAATAACAGTTTGTATAAAAGCCTAAAAGCATTTTATAAATAGTTTACAAGTATAATACGAAGTCATTCATAAGTATAGTTCAAAAGTACTCAATCTATCGAGTAAAACATGGATACATTCATGTAAACAACAGTTTATAAGTATAAAAACATTAAAACATTTATATACAGTTGTAGCATACAGTAGTAAATCATTTTCTATGTTTTTCACCGTTGGTTTAAAAGCAGTAAAATAGTAAAAGTAGAGGCTGTGAACTCACCTCGTAAGCTAAATGCGTGAGAGCTAGTAAATCGTAAGTCCAGGTAGGGTCTCAAACGTCCTAAACGTATGAGATTACAAGTTTAAGTAAGTGGATATCTCTATAAAGTTTCAATTTTTGGTCCAAAGGTTCTAAGTGTCGGTTTTTCGTTCGGTTTATGTTTTCAAGTCTCATTTTTGGTCAAAGTCACTTAATAACTCACCCAAAACCGCTTTGATTACAATTTTTTTTTTCAAAAATAGTAATTTTTCTAAGAATATAAAGTTTGACGTTTTCGAAACCGATGTCCGTTTTTGTTGACTCGGTCAAACCTTCTCGGTTTGACCCGAGACTTTTACCTAAACCTTAAATATGTTCATGGTTCATAAAAAGTTAGTCTTTCCCTTTATAACAAGTCCATAAGTGTCGGTTTCATATGTTACCCAAAATCAGTCAACTTTTACATTTTCCAGAAAATGTATCAACTTGTCGGATTTTTCTAAAAATCTACAGTCCACAATCAAATTCCACAAAATTTTCTGTTGTTCTCCCATATAATATCTATCTTCATTAAATTTTACATGAATTTTAGAGAAGTCTTACTATTTTTAATAATTACATTTACTTTCTGAGGTCAGATTTGGACACATGCATGAAGTTGAAATTTCTGGGCAAAATCCGTAGGTATTCATAAAAAGTGGTCAACATGAAACTTGCAGAAAATCAAATTTGTGAACTTTTGGAGGTAGTTTCAAGTCGTTTGGAGCTGTGTAGCTCTAGATATGGTTAAAACAACAAGGCTAAACTTTCTGACTTTATATGACAGATTATCTATGTGATTTCACAAAAGAATATTAAAAATAGTAACAGAACTCATAAAAATATGAGGTTTTCGGGGTTGGAAATCTTACTTTCTGAACTTGATTTTAGACTATAAAAACGTCCATTTTCATGAAGAAATAATTTTTATAAAATTCGTGGAAGTAACATAAACTTTCTAGACAGAAGCTGAAACATGTATTTTTATGAATTTAAAGTTAAGAAAAACGATTTTTGAGTAGGGTTTTATTATAGACTTGTTGAGTGAACATTCATACATGTAAATGAGAGTATTTAAGAGCAAAAGTCATCCGTACAATGGAGTTATAGAAGGAAATATGGTAGATTCTTGATGAGATGTTCTTGGTGCTTCTAGTTCTTGAAATATCTTTGCAAAGTGTTAGTGATTTAGGTGGTGGTTTGTGGTGGATTATTGTGGTTTGTGGTGGTGTAATATGGCTGAGATTTTCAGTCTTGAGAGAGAGAGAGTGATGGTTTCTTTAGAGAGAAAAAGTGAAAGGAAATTGAAATGAAATGAAATTGTTGCATGAAGAGTTTGTGGTCATCTAAGGAATATACTGTTAGGAAATTGCAGCGGAACAACTAATAATAACCAGTCGATCACTCTGATAAATCGTTAGCAAAAACAACCTAACTAACACTCGTGTAATCGAGGTTACACCCACAAACAATAAATGGATAAACAACGAGCAAACATGATAAATGAAAACAATAAAGAACACAAGAATTTAACGTGGTTATGTCCAATCTCCAACTTGGCGATTGGTTTAGTCCACAGGGCCAAACCAAAGGGTTTTTCTTTTATTATTTACGGCTCAGGGTTACAATTACATAGGGTTTAGAATAAATAGGATAAAAATAACTTGGTCACCAAGCTACACGAAAACTTGCCGACTTGGCCATATCGTCACGATCCTCCATCCACCAAATTAATACAAGATCTTGTTACCAATTGACAATTAAATCAAAGTGATCACGTGATACTTGATTATATCTTCAATATTATATATTATGTATATATCTTAACAATCTCCCACTTGAAGATTAATCAAACCCTAAAACCAGTAACCCTTCATCATTCTCATCCCTTCACCAATGTCACATGTTTAAACCTTGTACCGCCGAAATACCATTCGGGACATGCCGCTCGACCACACAGAGTCGGAAGACTTTTGTTACAAAGCTACCAGAACACTCACATCATGAAACTGGGACCACTCTCTAAACACCACCATCATCTTCTAGGCCCAAGAAGATTCGTTGAAGCGTGCGAAACTCCAACCACAGGATTCTATCAAGAGACACCCATCTCTTCAACTCGTCGATTTCAGCCACGTATGATCCTGCCTCCGACATGTCATCAACCATCCGTACATAATTTCATCCATCCGATTTTCCTTCCCAGCAATCAGAAAATCGCCTATAGAATCAACACGTAGATTAACATCAAAGTTTATCCGTGAGAACGCAGTCACAACCATGAAACCTACATTACCAATTTTTGGCTTTCCCGCTGGTACACCGACCCAAAAAAGAAACATAGCTATGATTTCTATGAACACATCTTCTCCCACTCAGCCCGCTCCCACTGTACGAATTAAAATAACAGTCGCGGCTCTCTGAGAAGACTCTGGTTCATAACACCCGGTCAGTCGTAAATTACTTTGCCATTGGAGAGTAACAATGAATGTCCGAATGCTCTAGTGTTTCCGGAATCCGCACACTAAACCCGTAGAAACTCGAGATCCATCAATCGCACAACCGTCTCAAGACTCTCACTAGTTGCCAAACTCCCACTAGCTTCGAAACTTCCCTCGGTTCCAAACTCCATAGAGTTCCCGACACTCTCAACAATATTCAAAAGCTCATCAGGACTTACAAAATTATCCGCCTCTACCCCACTTGAAAATTCCCAATTGGTTCGCCAAGAAGATCCGCTCGAACGTTGAACCCACTCATCAACCGATACCCGAGCCCAACCAAACGCGTTTTATTTGGCTTCTTCTACTTATCAACCAACAATCTCAAGTGTGCGAGCTCTAACCTGCCTAACCATTCCAAACCTATGGAATAACCAACCAAAAAACATGGTCTCCCGTTTCAACTGCGTGAGCAGCAACAAACTCCCTCGATAACTCCCACTGTCTATTTCCAAACGGATGTAGTACCGTTTATTACCCTTCAACCCAAACCGAGAAAACTATCATCTGAGCTCCGTAACAAACCTCACATCTTTGAGAATCCAGTCGTATTAAGTAAGTCTCAAGAATCACATCCCACACTCGCAACATCAAACTCATAGTCTGATAACATTCACTTATTCTTTTGCACGAAATCGCAAAGAATAATGAACACGAATCCATAACCCGGATCCCAAAACTCTCTTCGCAACAAACCACAAATCGAAAAATGTTTACCGACCCTATTACCACCACAACTAATCACATTATAAACGCAACCGGCCACCGGCCGTATCGTCACGTCTCAATAAAAAAAACTGTCTGACCCATAATCGCGTCGCAAAACCCTGGAATCGCGCCAGGATTTTATAACCAGATCGCGCCTCGATCTTCCACCATCGCGTCACGATTAAAACCTCTGATCGTGTCGCAATCTTAACCAATCGTGTCACGATTTTCAACCTACCAGAAACTTCGTTTTTCTTTCGTCAATTAGTCTTTGCCCGAGCCTAACAATTTTGATAACATGTTGCAAAACAAAATCCTTAAACGTGTCTATCAAATTGCTCCCCGATGGTTCTCTCTTTTCTTCCGAATCAAGATCTATCCCATATCTATATCTTCCAAACAAAATAGAATCCCTAACCATCAAAACCTAATCTTGATCGTGCTCACATCAGTTATTGTTCCCGAATCTTCAAACCTTGAAGTTCTGATACCAGTTGTTAGGAAATTGCAGCGGAACAACTAATAATAACTAGTCGATCACTCTGATAAATCGTTAGCAAAAACAACATAACTAACACTCGTGTAATCGAGGTTACACCTACAAACAATAAACGGATAAACAATGGCAAACAAGATAAATGAAAACAATAAAGAACACAAGAATTTAACGTGGTTATGTCCAATCTTTAACTTGGAGATTGGTTTAGTCCACGGGGCCAAACCAGAGAGTTTTTCTTTTATTATTTACGGCTCAGGGTTACAATTACATAGGGTTTAGAATAAATAGGATAAAAATAACTTGGTCACTAAGCTACATGAAAACTTGCCGACTTGGCCATATCGTCACGATCCTCCATCCACCAAATTAATACAAGATCTTGTTACCAATTGACTATTAAATCAAAGTGATCACGTGATACTTGATTATATCTTCAATATTATATATTATGTATATGTCTTAACATATACATGATGACAAATTGCATGTTTTATGAGTGGTTGTGGAGAGGGGTGGCCGGCCCCACCATGGGCTCCCTCTTGGGTTTGTGATTTAATTTCCAGTTTCAGACTGTGTTTACGTATTTAGGACGTTTACTTGTTGTTCGTGTTAAAACGTTAAATCGCGTAACGAAATTTTTAGTCGTTTAAATTAACGATATATTTGGGATAATTTTTCATTGAAGTATTATTAAAATACTTTATTTTGAGTTGTCAAAATATTTATCGAGTTTCGTTTGGTGGCCGAATCGATTCGTGCATTTTTATTGCGTTAGAGACGTTTTAACCAAAACGTATAGGTTTTTTTGTGTATTATTTAAACATAATAATATTATATGATAAATAACTTTTAAAAGTAAATTTAAGTTATTTATAGAAATATTTTCACCAACGTCGTATATTGTGTCGGACTCTGTCCGATCGTTTCGCGCGTATTTACTAATAATTACAACTTTTGTAATACCTCACGTATTAATTTGTTGAGCTTTGCTAGACTTATCTCATAAAAATAGTGTGAATTCTCTTAAGTAGGGAATTAGCCTAAGACATGCACGTGATTAATGTTCGTAATTGTGTCAAAATTTGTGGAGTGTCACAGTTTGGTATCACTATTTGTATTTCTTATCCATTGGATCCGATTCTTGATGAATATAATTGGTAATTAGGTTTAAAAACTTTGTAAACTAATGGTGTACTGATATTATGACCGTAAATGTCGTTAATTCATTGGGAAAACGTTTTTAGTAATGAAAGGTTTATTTGGTCGAAAGTCGAGAATCTGGACAGATTCGATAGCTGTTTTCGTGGAGTCATAACTTGGTGAAAACTTGATGTTTTTAGACGTTTCTTAAGTCTAAAATTAAGTTAAATATGTCTACTTTCAGATGCAATTGGTTTCATCTCAAAACAATGAGTATTTGTTGGTCAAATAATTATTTCAAGTTAATTAAAAGGTCAAATCTAATTTAGGTAACAGATTTTTGGGTCAACTTTGGTACTTAATATCTCTTTCAATTTTTCGAGTTATTAAATGAAATTTGTTTTGTGATAAACTTTAAGATGTTATCTTTTTATAAAGTAAGGTCCATTGTCAAATGAGTTCGTTTCGATTTTCAAATAAATTTTAAACTTTATAGTGCGCCATCAGCAACGTAATTCGAACGATATAAACAACTAGAATATCATGAGGACTTAGAAGAACTACAAATATTGAAACATTAGTAATGTGAGATGGATGGGATTTGGGATTTAGTCTTGAAAACAATTAGTTGGAGTGGTGTATCATATTTCAAGTCCCTTAGAAAGTAACAAACGTAGATTTGTTAAAATGTTGATTTAAGTGACAACTCAACGTATGAGACTTATAAGACATGTCATAATCGATTGGAATCTAAGATAACATAGGAGGAAGGTCAGTAATGAGTCATTCGTCAAAAATAGGATACAATGGAAAGGTTTAAGGCTTTGTCTAAATTGTAACTTACACGTATATACTTGTAGATCATCGTACGGACTAATTTGGGAACACTGGCTTGCTTTATTTTAAGGTGAGTTTCGTGGCCCCATTTTCTTATACTTTTCACTTAGGGGAAAAGAATGTTCAACTTATTTTTCAAATGTTTACATGCTGTGAACTTACTGCTTTCTTTTTAGACATAATGATTGAACTGTATAACACTGTGAATTAATGTGACAAATATGTGGTATTTATTTAGTTGTTGATCTATGTCAGACATACATGCTATCGTCATTGCACATGTGGTTTAAGATTCACCACTGAGGCAATGACAACGCGCATCAAATCTAAGGTAAAATATTAATAGTATTATTGGGCTGCGGTCCCACTCATGTGTTGGTGAGCCATCCTTGGGTGAATATGATCCATTAGCGCACGAGATGCTCTAACGAAAGGGGACTCTTAACCATTAATTTCATTTATGTGTGCATGTTTCAATTCATTTGTCCTAACTTACTTACAATACACAACAACTGCTTTATGTGTGTCATATTAAACCTGCAAAATTCACCAACCATTGTGTTGACCTTTTCGAGCATTTTTTTTTCAGATAATACTAGCACAACAAAGGATGAGACTAGAGGAACTTAGTGTACCGCTAGGTTGCATTAAGTTGACTGCTTGAGATACTTAAATTTATTTGATATACGTTCCTATATTGGATATGGCATGTTTGCCTAGACTTATTTTGAATAATGTACACTCTTATTAATTGTATGACTATGTCCATTGCGGATGTGTTATCCACGGCACAAGTCGCCTTTGTGTCGAACGATGTCACGACAAGTGGTTTGCTTTCATTCAGTAAATTCTATTATTTCAATGTGTTGTGATCTAGTCGTTCGTCGTACCTCGTTGTTTCTGCTTTAGACGGAGTGTGACAGATTGGTATCAGAACTGTTGGTTATAAAGAATTAGGTGGATTGACCAAAACTACAACTTAGAAACCCGCATATAGATGATGTACTAGGAAACTACGTGTGCATACGACTATGTGAAACTAATTGCAACTACGCCGATCGTCCATTTCAGTCATGTCGAATATGTATAAAGTTATAGGCGTTCCATCATCATCTTCCGACACTACACCTAGGGATGCTTCACCAGCTGACATACTGGTACCCGAACTTGTGAGAGAAAAGCCTAAATTTGAAGCGAGATTGTATCGATATAATGAAGTGGGAGTGTTGATGAAACAAACACCGCGCAAGCGAGTGACACGTAATCTTAAGATCATTATACACATCTCGTCATCGATCAAACCCGAGGAAGACAAGGACACCGATCTCCAATCTGACGCTGACTGTCACAGGAAGCTTGAGGATGCTGTGTGGGAACGAATCCCTAGCCCGACTACCAGGGCAAGCAACCATGAGAGTAGGGTTGGATCAATATTAAACGAGGCATCTCCTTCTCCTCGCATTCATATGGGCACCGATCTCGAGACCCCTCCCGAACTAAGAGGAACGAAGGAAGGAGCCTGAAGACTCAACCATCTAGTCGCTACTTGCTCTTGGAACATTTAGTCTCTTAAGTACTTAGTCACAAATTATCTATCTTGTTCCCATGTTTGACTGTTGCTGTAATTCAACTATCTATTAATTGTAAATCGACTATTATATTCTATCGAAGGTTCCTTTGGTATTTAGATGAAAATGAAATCTCTGATTGTGTGTTGCACATTTATAATTATATAAATATCTGAACTCTTTCCCTAAATACGAGGCTCATTGTGATACAAGGATCTGGGGTGATAAGAATATTTATGAAATGATACTTTCACAATTACAGCGGCCGACATAATTGCCAAATGTATCACGACATATGTGTGCTTATCCGACCATATTTGAGTATCCAAACGTGCTGCCTTTATGGTCATGTTTGTGAGTCTTGTGCATTCATGACTAGACAATATCTAAAATACTCATCTATTCTAAACTCGTGTGTACTCGTAATTGAGTGAACATGCCTCCAAGACGTGTTATGTGACACCCCGCAAATTTTGGTACAATTAAGAACAGTAAACACATGCATTTTACGATGATTCCCTAGTTAAGTTTTAACAAAACTTTTAATGTGATATAAGCCTAGCAAGCCCAATACTTTTAAACAAAATGTATTATGTATTTCGTAATTAACTATAATTACGTACAAACTTATCGGGATGAACTCGACAGAAATAAATACAATAAGTTGGTGATACAAAAATAATTAATAATTTGAAAATTATTAATTACGATTATTATTATATTTAGATTATGGATAAAATATAATATATTATACGTTTATTATTTGACGTATCGGACACAGTACAAAAGTCCAAAAATGTTGTCAAAATACTTTTGAAGTATTTTTTTTTTTTGAAACTATTTTTGAAAATAGTTAGAACAAAAGTTGTTCGGGAACCTTTAGACGACTATTTAGGACACGTTATACACGAACAGAAACAATTATAAAACGTGTCTAAAGGTCAAAAATAACAAAAGTGTTATTTTTGCCGTTCCTGGGTTACCATTTGGAACATTACTTCAAAATATGAATTCCAAATTTGACTGAAATTTGGCACCTAATATAACCGTACAGTACCGCCTACTGTGATTAATTTTATTAATGATTTTAATAAAAGAATTCATTTTTATAATTATCAATTACTAAGTTTGAAATAAAATTTAAACTAACGAATAATTGATTGGTACACGGGGTACAATTCATTATACCCGTACACGGAACTAACGGGTTAAATATCACAACTTACCTCAATTATTTTGGGACAGCCTCCTGTTTGAAGACCCATCCCGTTGAAATATTACCTCATTCATATTTTACATATATACACTCCTTCACAATACACTGCACCACCTAACAAATAATTGAGTTCTTTCATTTGCTTCTCTGTGAAGTCTCCACGGCAGCAGTAGCGGAAGAAGAAGCAGCAGCTTCTTCATCACCATTTTTCACCTTCATCATAATCATCACCTCCTTAAATCATCAACCTAAACCTATTATCATTACCTTCATCATCACCTTTCTCTTCATCTTGTGATCATCATCATCTCGGCTCATCATCTACACCTTGTGAGGAATTTTCTATCTTTATTTCTTTACTTAAATGTTGATATATATAGTGTAAACATATCGCAATTTATATATATCTATGATAAAATTTGATGATGATAAAATGAAACATAAAATCTAAAAATGGAGTATAATGTATAAGTTATATATGATGAAATCAAAAGTAGAAACTTGTGTGAAATGATGATCGTAACATATGAAAACGATTATAACTCGAAACTATAGTAAAAACTTTGAATGATACGATCGTAATCTGGGTTACAGGTTAGACCACAGTAAAACACAACCATATATAACCGTTCGGCTGGGTTTTGTTAGCCGATCGGCTGAGTTTGGTTAACCGGTCGGGTAAGTGTCGATAACCATTCGGGTAAGTTATGTGAACCGGTCGAGTGGGGAAACACCTAGCCGATAAGCTAGATAGTTATAGCCGGACGGCTATGATATCTAAGCCGATCGGGTATCACTCTAGACCCGAACAGGTCTCCCTAAGTTGGCCTGAAAAACGGATCAGACATGTGGAGATGGATTGTGTATATTGACTAAACCGAGTGTCCAGTGAATTGTAAACTATGATCACGTACATCCACATGAAAACATATAAGTTTTAACAAGATCGCATGGTTATCCTTGCATGTTCACGAATCGATGTTGAGTGTTGTGGTTATCTAAAAACCATGAAAAAAATACTGGAAGTAGTCGGTATATGTAGGAATACTGTGTCAAATTTTCAGAATTTATCGATGAGATTTGACTCACAAAAACGAGCTCGAAAGTGGTTGAAAAATACGAAAAAAAAATTTCAAAGTGATGGTACTGTTGAACTAGCAAGTTTTACGTGAAAAATGAAATTCATAAATTCAAGTTTTGTGATTTGTCACTTTTGACCCCTGGACTATGTAAAGTATTACACATTAAATTCTAGTTTTATGAAATTTCATTATTAACCCCTGAACTATGTTTGGGACTGATTTTGACATCAATATAAAATCGACACTTTCAGGTTAACCACAAGACACAACGAGTATTGGAACGAATAATTACTTTAAATAAAATGAACGAGATAAATTTTTGGGTACAAACTTTAATTGGGTATATATATATATTTAGGCGTCAACTAATAATATATATGTATATGTATACGAACGACAGACAATTCTATATACATATGTATATACGAAACCACAACAAGTGTATGTATATATATACCATGGGACAGAATAAAATCTATTTTCGAAACAAACGACATTTATATATATATATATATATATATATATATATATATATATATATATATATATATATATGTAATGAACCAATTATATTCATATATACGACGACGACAAGTAATATATATATATATATATATATATATATATATATATATATATATATATATATATATATATATATATATATATAGTTGGAGGATCTAAAAAGAAGCAAAATTTTGTGGAGAAGGGGGAGAAGGAATCCTGTCCATTCATCTCATTTTCAGGTCAAAGGGCAGTTTAGTCAATTGTAAATTAGTTATTTTATTTAAATATCATAAAATTAAAATGCATTAATGTGTACGTTTTATTTTTGCTAGGATTAGACTCAATTATTTTAAGAAACAATTGCCAAATATCTTTTCAAACTTGATATTAGTCTCCACGATCTTTTCAATTATGATTTTGATCATCGAATAGTAATGAATCTGCATCGGATATTTTATTCACTGGAAATATAATAAACTTGATATATGCGACGTGGATATTGTATTACTTGATACATCTATTCTCGTTTTTTTTATACTCAATTTTGGTTCATTTGTTCCCACGATTAACATCCTATAAAACGATACCTGCTATCGAATGCTTGACTGATTTTGAACAACGATCTGTGATCTAAAGTGGGAGCAATTCAGAAGGCATTGTAGTAGTATTTGAAGTAACGGCATTCGAAATGGCGGATGGTGATCAAGTGATGGAACATGTAGAAACGTATTCAACCGATGATTCCGATGATTATTATATTTTGATTCCGCACTTTGTGCGCGCACCATGGTTCAACAATGGATAGAATTTTAGTCGGCCCTAAAAAAATGCACATGCAGACTTATAAATATTATGATGTTCCACGTACATACCATGCCCAAATATGCACAACAATGTGATTCAGTTAAGCCACATACTGATTCAGTTGTTTTCGAAATTTAATTGAAAATACAAAAACCTTGATTTAGGCATTTACATCTATGATTCTGTGATTCTGCTATTCTACCTATTGCCTAAATAAAAGGTGCTATTTACCTCTATGATTCTGTGATCCAGCTAATTCATTCAACCATATACTACACACTTTCCCATTACAACACATAAATCCAAATTATTTGCGATAACACCCAACATTAAAAGATGACTAAAAAAACAATTGCATTTTACTCGGCCCTAAAAATATGAACATGCATAATTATAAATACTCTGCTGTTCCATGTACATACCATGCCGAAAGATGCACAAACCTGTTATTCATTTAGGAAACACACTGATTCAGTGCTTTTCAAAATTTAATTGAAAAAAAAAACATTGATTCAAATTTACCTCTACGATTATGTGATTCAGTTATTCAACCTGTTGCCTAATCATAAGGTACTATTTACCTCAACGTTTCTGTTATCAAGCTAATTCATTCAACCATTTGCTACACACTATCCTGTTATAAATCAAATACAAATTATTTGCAATAATACCCAACGTCAACAGATTTCTATAAAAACAATGGCATTTAAAACCTTGAAATCAAAAATGTTTCCCATCAAAAACTAATAGTCTAATGCACGTTAGTAAGAACTCCAGGATAATGTCTGCCAAATACAAAATAACAGAGTGTTTCACTTTTCGAACATCGCCAGCCGTTCATCTCTTACTCATTTGACATGCTCAGCAATACCCTGCAGGAAATCTTGCGGAAGTTTATCATGCTCCTTTGCTTCATATTTTACGTGAAAAGCTTTAGAGTTCAACGTTGATGTCAATATCCTCGTTGCGTATTTCTTACGCAAATCATCCAATTGAGCCTGCTTCCGGTCATTCTCGACTCTTTTTCCTGCGTCAAACTTCCCAACTCCTTTAAACATCTCCATGTGACGCATTAAAAACACGCCACAATCGATCCCATTCTCCCTTGTTTGCCAATCCAACGTCAGTCTACATGGGAACCATTATGCAACTCGCCTTTGTTACACACTGATTCGATAAATACACATTCTGATCCGGCACATAGTGTCACATTAATAAACAACCATTATGCATCTCTACTTTATTACAGTCCGAATCTACAAATGCACATTCTGATTCAGCTCATAAAGTACATTCAATAATCACATTCACTCTTACTAGCGTGTAACCTACCATATATTATCGACTTCAATTTGCAACTCTACCATCAACTGTATCTAGCAACCTTCTATGTAGGCTACCTTCAGATTAATACATCACACATTAGAATAAGCCACTCAAAACATTTATCTTTATGCCTACTAGCAAAAAAATAAAAACAAAAAACTGTGATGCACTTTAGAAATCTAACATTTCTTGCAACAAGTTCATTAAACCATTAATATTAACCGGCCACATATAACCAAACCATTACATCAATGCACTTCACACAACAACGATTCTACATAAAAACCCTTTGATTCAGTTGCTCAATTGAAGTAGTACCCATTGTAATACTCAAAAAAAAGATTCATACCCATTTGGCATTTACAAGCATTGTTCAGATACAACTTATGCTTCACATGTACTCCTTCAAAGAAACATTTTTTACCCCTAATAACCCCTAATTATGTCTATCAATCAAGAATCTATAGTGATTATTTGATAATGATTAAAAATAACCCCTACTTGCGGCTGTTAATAACAAAACAAATAGCCACATATCTACGAAATCGGCAACACAACTCTTTATTGGAAGAAATCGGCAACACAAACATAGCAAATCACACCAAACATTTTACAATACGGAGTACAAAACAACATTGATTTACCACAACCAACTCAACAATAACATTACCAAATCAAGAACCCTTTCATAAGACATCAACAAAATAAAAGACATTACCTTTCGATCTTGATTGGTTACGATTTTGTGTTTGTACCATCGTCTTCTACTGCGGTAGACTTCTACACAAAAACGATCGGCCTTTCAACTCCTTGATTCTGTAACCGCCACTAAACCGATTATGTAATTACCCCGGAATTTACTGATGTTCAATGCCGATTTAGGAAGCGACAGTTGAATTCAACCGATTAGGGTTTTTGTTTTTTCGGAATCAATGACAGAGAATGGCAACCCAGAGGTTTTCTGCATGTAACCGATGAGTTTATATGAAATTAAAGCTTTGATTTTGTTTCCTTTTTCTAAAAAACAACGAATGGACAGAAATGCCCCTACCAGCTTAAACTTCCGCCCAAAAAATCAGTTTTGTGCTTTGACTAATCTTATCCGTTGAATCAAAGATCTAATGGTTCAGATTGTTTCTCTCATTTCTCCACTAAAAAACATTTCTCCCTTGATCCCAATCCTATATATATATATATATATATATATATATATATATATATATATATATATATATATATATATATATATATAATATATATATTCAGCTAATAAGTATATATGTATATACTTACGCGCAACAAATGTTTAAACAATAAACATACTTCGGAAAATAATATTTATTTTTCAACACTTATCACCAACGACTTGTACAAATTTAAGGAAATTCATAATTTCTTCAAAACAATCGAACTATTAACATAATTTTGACAAACTGTCAAAGTACTTATGTTAATACATTATGTTGTATAGGTTGACTATTTCGGGCGATGCCACTTTTCTTGCTAGCTCTCACATCCACTACTACTACTGTGAGTTCACAGACCCTTTTTACTGTTTTAATTGATTTTGAAACTTGGGGTGAAAAACATAACAACCGTTTTGCTATAACATGCAATAACTGTTATAAATTGCTTTGGTGCTTATGTGCTATTGATTTTGTGAATAATTTCATATTATGTTTGCGAACTATCTGTGTATACTTATTTGCTGTTGTATAAACAACTCCTAGGATTTACCTTCCTACAAACTTTGCCTTAGGATACTTACATTCCTACAGAATGTTATGAGCAGCTTTATCTGACTCTCATGTCAATAACTTTCAATTGAACTTGGTTTAACAAACCATACATATAAAAACCTGTGAATTCACTCAACCACGTGTTGACTTTTTAATATGTTTTTCAGGTAACTAGCAGCACAGATAAGACTGCATGCATATGGAGTTAGGCGACCCGCGACTAATTAGGATGCCACATTGTGGGACACTTAAGATTTCTTTGTATAAATGATTTACATTAATCATACTTATGAAATCTTCTTTCGGGAACTGTGTATTTTATACAGATTGTATTTTATAATACTATTCTACGACTTTAGCGAGTTGTAGTTCTTTTTGTTACAAACTAACTTCATAAATGGCATCTTAATTTACTGTTCAGCAATAATCATAAGCTCTGATCTGCATGATGTTCGACGTTGACGTCAGCACCCCCGCCTAAACTAATGCTTCCGCAAATCACGCTTTGACCGCGTTGACCAATTTTGGGGGTGTCACAGATTTGGTATCAGAGCCATTGGTTATAGCGAACTAGAGTTCTTTAAGTGACCTAGAGACTTAGAGACCTAGACTATAGCCGTGGCTAGGACACTCATGCATGCATACGTCTAGCTCACTATATGACAAATATTGTCACCATACGTTTATGTGAATAGTTACGTGTTCCTACGCGTGACTCCTTAAACATGATCGTGATAACAATGGCACCTCAGTACACGAGAAACCATCAACCAACACCATCACACACTTAATCTATCTGCCCACTATACAGACTTTATCATCTGATGTATAGTCAATCTGATTTTGTAATATCTGAAATAAACTACACATGAGTCAGTCATTCCTACTTAAACATTAGAAGAATGCTTGAGTGCACTATTACTATATTAAAACCCTGGAACGATTCTCATACGTTATAGCCTCCCACTCGTACGGGCAAAAATATATAAGACTAATTTAGTTACTATACTCCGCACACTAACCAGGAAATTTCCTGACACACAAAAAGACGTCTTAGGACTACAAAGCGATATCTCCTGACTAAGTGGAGACATAACCCTCACTTACAAAATTCCTCGAGCATATTGAAGGTTACACTAACCTGATTAACGAAAATACCCCTGCTACTTGTGCCCGAGTATCGATGCTAGAGGAGCATGCTCGAGTGGCAACGAGTGCAGCTGGGAATATCATGATGATGACAATGTGAAGGCAGAATTAGGAATGTACTTATAATAATTACTTTAAATCTATGTACGGCGGGCTGTGCCCTGCTATGCTGTACTAAAACTCGTATTCAACGAATATATATATACAAATTCCATCACATCACATATGAACACGAACGTGCGAACGTTATCGTGACAACTACTCTGTCATAATTGACTACTACTCAAACAAACTCCCACTTTCTAAAGGACCAAACAAATCCTCACTAAACATTTAACGATTAGGACTGACAACTTATCAGTCGTTAGATTGAGGGAACAAACAAAAGTCACGGAACGTTTTGGAGTAACGAGCCATTTTAGTACTACACGAACAAAACATAGGAAGGTGTCATTATACACCAATTATGAAGGAGTCTCAAACAAATATTTAGGGTAATCATACCCAAATCTACAAAGCAAACATCCCCATTAACCTGTATTGGGGGCAACGTCTTAACAAATATGTGAAACTATAATTTTTGGGAAACCCCCAACGATTAACAAAACTATATTTTGGGAAGCCCCCACGAAACAAAACTCAAGGACGATTTGATGTGTTTACATAAAGAAAGCGTTTTAGTCAAAACATGACTACTATTTTAACAGCTACTATTGAACAACAAAACTTTGGATATTCTTTCCAACGAGAAATGAAAACTATAATTTTGGATAACGTTCCAACAAACACTTTGAAATGGGAACCGGAGAACGTACCGGTAAAGTTTAATACTGGAGAACGTACCAGTACGCATCTATTGACCGGAGAACGCACCGGTAGTATTTGGAATCAATCGGAGAACGTCCCGATAACGTTTAATACTGGAGAACGTACCAGAACACAATTATAAACCGGAAAATATGTCGGTACTGTTTATACTGGAGAACGTACCAGTACACATTTATTGACCGGAGAACGACCGGTAGATAAACTGGAGAACGACCAGTACTATGATTCGCTGGAGAACGACCAGCAATGTTATAAACCGAAGAACGACCAGTAGGCTTTTGAAACGCTGGAATACGACCAACAAAGTGTTTGGAACTATATTTTGGGCAGACATCCCACATAAACTACCATTTATGAAATGACATCTTCATAACTATTTGATACAATTAGTTGACTCTACGACTTGAGTAACTACTTTTGAAAACTTGGTTTTTACCCTACAGACTTGGGTACTCGATCCTACTGACTTGGATCAGGGATACTGATGCAAAACATTATATAGGAATATTTATTTTTCCTACAAAACTATTACTCCAGGAAATGTTATTCCTAATTGATTAACCTGTGTTTCCTACAAACCTATTATCTTGGAAATGTTAATCCTTACATGAATTAACCTATATTTCCTACAACACTAACACTTAAGAAATGTTTTCCCCTAAACGGTTAAACTTGTGTTTCGTACAAGACCAACAACTATTACTGAGAATGAGATTCTTAAAAACTAGATTGAAAATGTTTATCCTAACCTGGATTAACTTGTGTTTCCAAATAAACAACAAATACGGGAATATCTTTCCACATCAACTTTTGAATGAAGTCTAACAATATTGATTTTGGGTAGCGACCCAATGGAACTATATATTTTGGGGTAACATCCCAACGTAACTATAAATTGGAAAAACAACACAACTAAATTGTAATTTTGAGTAACATCCCATTAAAACTATATTTTTGGACAATGCACCAACAAAACAAAACTGATATGTTATAGAAATGATGACTCTGCTTTTAAAAGTCAACTCTTGTAAACTAGAGGACAAATACAACATGGAACTAACCGATAGTAAGTTAATCGAATCAGGAGAAATAGTACCGGGATGTATCCGAACGTTACAGGGTCATTTCTTCGATATAAGCCTACTACCGGTAGAGTTGGGGAGTTCGACAACATAATAAGATTGTATGTTCTGATAAGTTGGTACGAATACCACTATTCACTATCTATTATCTCTAATGGAGATAGGTGATTTACACCTTGCATCTGGCAATCACTGCAACAGGCAGTGGGTACTTGTCTCAATATGAGTGCTGCCTACTATTCACAAAACCGACGGCCAAAACAAACGAACGATACAAACGCTTGAGGACTCGTTAAGAGCCTGCGTAATTAATCATGGAGGAAATTGGGATTTTCATCTCCCACTAACCGAATCCTCCTACAACGATAGTTACCTCACTAGGTTACTAATGGCGCCATTAAAGCACTGTATGAAACAAAATGCCGATCACCACTCTATGGGATAGAGTGGGTGATAGACAACTACGAACGCCACATTGACAACCTTGCACTTCCTCCAAAACTTAACTCATCAAATTCAGTTTGCACTAACGCAAGTTACTCATTCCTCAATACTACTTTCACTGATTTGACGTCAAGTGCATCATAGGAATGACCTATCTAAGTCAACGTTAAACTCAGGATTTGCATTTAGCAGACGAGTTAACTTACGGTTTGTCAACCGCTTAGTCATGATAGGACTAATTTGTAAATGGTTACCTTGTAGCCACGATATAACTACGATTTGAACCATGAAATAGTCAGAACGCGACTACTATGATACAACTACTATAATGGACTACAACACAGTCAAGGACTGATTGCCTTTAAACTTGTTCTAAGACATTCTAGGCCTACTCTCAGTAAAAAGACTTAGTTACAAACGAGTCATGAGGCAAAGTATTCATGCGCGAACAACTTATAACATAACTTAAATTTTGAGGACGAAATTTCTTTAACAAGGGGAGAATATGACACCCCGCAAATTTTGGTACAATAAAGAACAGTAAACACATGCATTTTACGCTGATTCCCTAATTAAGTTTTAACAAAACTTTTAATGTGATATAAGCCTAGCAAGCCCGATACTTTTAAACAAAAAGTATTATGTATTTCGTAATTAACTATAATTACGTACAAACTTATCGGGATGAACTCGACAGAAATAAATACAATAAGTTGGTGATACAAAAATAATTAATAATTCGAAAATTATTAATTACGATTATTATTATATTTATATTATGGATAAAATATAATATATTTCATGTTTATTATTTGACGTATCGGACACAGTACAAAAGTCCAAAAAGATTTTCAAAATACTTTTAAAGTATTTTTTTTTTTTTTGAAACTACTATAGAAAATAGTTAGAACAAAAGTTGTTCGGGAACCTTTAGACGACTATTTAGGACACGTTATACACGAACAGAAACAATTATAAAACGTGTCTAAAGGTCAAAAATAACAAAAGTGTTATTTTTGCCGTTCCTGGGTTACCATTTGGAACATTACTTCAAAATATGAATTCCAAATTTGACTGAAATTTGGCACCTAATATAACCGTACAGTACCGCCTACTGTGATTAATTTTATTAATGATTTTAATAAAAGAATTCATTTTTATAATTATCAATTACTAAGTTTGAAATAAAATTTAAACTAACGAATAATTGATTGGTACACGGGGTACAATTCATTATACCCGTACACAGAACTAACGGGTTAAATATCACAACTTACCTCAATTATTTTGGGACAGCCTCCTGTTTGAAGACCCATCCCGTTGAAATATTACCTCATTCATATTTTACATATATACACTCCTTCACAATACACTGCACCACCTAACAAATAATTGAGTTCTTTCATTTGCTTCTCTGTGAAGTCTCCACGGCAGCAGTAGCGGAAGAAGAAGCAGCAGCTTCTTCATCACCATTTTTCACCTTCATCATAATCATCACCTCCTTAAATCATCAACCTAAACCTATTATCATTACCTTCATCATCACCTTTCTCTTCATCTTGTGATCATCATCATCTCGGCTCATCATCTACACCTTGTGAGGAATTTTCTATCTTTATTTCTTTACTTAAATGTTGATATATATATATTGTAAACATATCGCAATTTATATATATCTATGATAAAATTTGATGATGATAAAATGAAACATAAAATCCAAAAATGGAGTATAATGTATAAGTTATATATGATGAAATCAAAAGTAGAAACTTGTGTGAAATGATGATAGTAACATATGAAAACGATTATAACTCGAAACTATAGTAAAAACTTTGAATGATACGATCGTAATCTGGGTTACAGGTTAGACCACAGTAAAACACAACCATATATAACCGTTCGGCTGGGTTTTGTTAGCCGATCGGCTGAGTTTGGTTAACCGGTCGGGTAAGTGTCGATAACCATTCGGGTAAGTTATGTGAACCGATCGAGTGGGGAAACACCTAGCCGATAAGCTAGATAGTTATAGCCGGACGGCTATGATATCTAAGCCGATCGGGTATCACTCTAGACCCGAATGGGTCTCCCTAAGTTGGCCTCAAAAACGGATCAGACATGTGGAGATGGATTGTGTATATTGACTAAACCGAGTGTCCAGTGAATTGTAAACTATGATCACGATCCACATGAAAACATATAAGTTTTAACAAGATCGCATGGTTATCCTTGCATGTTCACGAATCGATGTTGAGTGTTGTGGTTATCTAAAAACCATAAAAAAAATACTGGAAGTAGTCGGTATATGTGGGGATAATGTATCAAAATTTCAGAATTTATCGATGAGATTTGACTCACGAAAACGAGCTCGAAAGTGGTTGAAAAATACGAAAAAAAAATTCAAAGTGATGGTACTGTTGAACTAGCAAGTTTTACGTGAAAAATGAAATGCATAAATTCAAGTTTTGTGATTTGTCACTTTTGACCCCTGGACTATGTAAAGTATTACACATTAAATTCTAGTTTTATGAGATTTCATTATTAACCCCTGAACTATGTTTGGGACTGATTTTGACATCAATATAAAAATGACACTTTCAGGTTAACCACAAGACACAACGAGTATTGGAACGAATAATTACTTTAAATAAAATGAACGAGATAAAGTTTTGGGTACAAACTTTAATTGGGTATATATATATATTTAGGCGTCTACTAATAATATATATGTATATGTATATGAACGACAAACAATTCTATATACATATGTATATACGAAACCACAACAAGTGTATGTATATATATACCATGGGACAAAATAAAATCTATTTTCGAAACAAACGACATTTATATATATATATATATATATATATATATATATATATATATGTAATGAACCAATTATATACATATATACGACGACGACAAGTAATATATATATATATATATATATATATATATATATATATATATATATATATATATATATATATATATATATATATTCAGCTAATAAGTATATATGTATATACTTACACGCAACAAATGTTTAAACAATAAACATACTTCGGAAAATAATATGTATTTTTCAACACTTATCATCAACGACTTGTACAAATTTAAGGAAATTCATAATTTCTTCAAAACAATCGTACTATTAACATAATTTTGACAAACTGTCAAAGTACTTATGTTAATACATTATGTTGTATAGGTTGACTATTTCGGGCGATGCCACTTTTCTTGCTAGCTCTCACATCCACTACTACTACTGTGAGTTCACAGCCCCTTTTTACTATTTTAATTGATTTTGAAACTTGGGGTGAAAAACATAATAACCGTTTTGCTATAACATGCAATAACTGTTATAAATTGCTTTGGTGCTTATGTGCTATTGATTTTGTGAATAATTTCATATTATGTTTGCGAACTATCTGTGTATACTTATTTGCTGTTGTATAAACAACTCCTAGGATTTACCTTCCTACAAACTTTGCCTTAGGATACTTACATTCCTACAGAATGTTATGAGCAGCTTTATCTGACTCTCATGTCAATAACTTTCAATTGAACTTGGTTTAACAAACCATACATATAAAAACCTGTGAATTCACTCAACCACGTGTTGACTTTTTAATACGTTTTTCAGGTAACTAGCAGCACAGATAAGACTGCATGCATATGGAGTTAGGCGACCCACGACTAATTAGGATGCCACATTGTGGGACACTTAAGATTTCTTTGTATAAATGATTTACATTAATCATACTTATGAAATCTTCTTTCGGGAACTGTGTATTTTATACAGATTGTATTTTATAATACTATTCTACGATTTTAGCGAGTTGTAGTTCTTTTTGTTACATACTAACTTCATAAATGGCATCTTAATTTATTGTTCAGCAATAATCATAAGCTCTGATCTGCATGATGTTCAACGTTGACGTCAGCACCCCCGCCTAAACTAATGCTTTCGCAAATCACGCGTTGACCGCGTTGACCAATTTTGGGGGTGTCACATGTTACCCGCAATTCTACCTGCAAAAGAGAAACAACTAAGGAAGGAACAACTGGTGGTCGTACAAGTAGATGTGGCGGTCAAACTGGCGGCCGAACTGGCGTACGTGGACAGTGGTAATGGGGGCGAGAATCCAGATGTTGCTGCGATTATTTGTGCATCAGTTGCAGACCTTGTTACCTAAAATTGTCACAGAGGTCAGTAACAACATTCAGAATCATGGTGAAGCTAATGATGTCGGAGGCGAAGATGGTACTAATGGTGAGAACTCGAATGGTGGAGGTGGAAATGACGCTAACGGAGCAGGGAACGATATATGGTACCGCTAGGGGGTGCACATATAAGGAGTTCATTGCGTGCAAACCTACGGAATTCAATGGAAAAGGGAGCGATTTGGCTTATACACTATAGGTAGAGAAAATGGAAGTTGCGATTGACATAAGCAATTGTGCAATGAACAAAACGGATAAGTATGTGATGTGACCCAAAAAGTCATATTTTTAAGGACATATTTCCACACTTTTTGGACTATTCTTTGGTGAAAACATTTCAAAACCATCATTATTTACAAAAAATCACCAAGGTAGTCTAAATATAGACGTTGCTGCAAAAATCGGTTAAAACGTCCAAATAACACGCAAACCGAGGCAAAACAATCACCTTAAATTTTCCGTTCTCAATATTCTTATGGAATAGAGCTTAATTCATATTTTATGATTCCATAGGAAAATCAAAGACCGGAAGTGAAAGAATCAGAAGAAACGGACGAAAGACGGAGAAGAAACAAAGTCTGGAAGCTCGTCGATCGTCATCCGGAACATGCAAAAGTCAAACACTTCCAAATTTGGAAAACTCAGTGTCATTAGAAGCGTAACGGAAAATCGAAACCAACGGCGCAAGAATCAAGCAAATCGGAGCCCAAACGAAGAAGATACGGACGAACCAAGCAACCGAGAAACAAGCGGAGGACAAACCAAGTACCAACCCCCCCCTGCCCACCTAGGTACCGTATACGGTACCCTAGGTGCTGTATACGGACCTTAGGGTTCCGTATACGGGGTTGGTTGGCTTGTGAGGTGCCGTTTGCCCCCCCCCCCCCCCCCTTGGTCCGCTTGCCCCGTATGCTACTTTGATGCTTGTATCTTATGCTTCAAGACTTGTACCAAGCCTTCCACCATTCTCCTATAAATACTAACCTCCATTTCTCATTTTCACACACCTCACATCTCATTCTCTTTCTCTCTCTAAAAACTTCTCTCTAGAATTAGGTTAGCATTCTCTCTCTAGCACTGCTCTTAGGAGTTAGAGGAGAATTAGTAGGTTAGAGTAGAAGCTCTTAGTAGCTTTTGTACGGAGTTACTCCGAGACTTCAGATTTGTGAAGATTTGTCTGTATTACTCTCGTATTCAGGTTTAATACAATCTCTCGCATTTATTCTTTTAATTATGCTTTCTTATTATGCATGCTTAGGAATGAATGCTAGAGTTATGCTAGGCTAGACAAATCAATGTTTGTTGTGATCTATGCAATGTTAGGGTAGTTATGATATAATATACAATTGGGGATGACACCATTATGAAACAACGGAGGTAACGGTATACGGCTTTCATTTGTATAGCGCCGGAATCATCACGAATGTGTGTAGTACGGAACGTGGAAGCTATGAAAGTCGTGGGCACAATCCGTTGTGGAAATAATGATTCCCAATTGTAAACATACTGTTACTCTGTCTGTGTAGGTTTAAAACTGTTTGCGAACTTATAAGCTGAACCTCTGCCTGTTTATCTATCCAACTTATGCTGTGGTTTGTATCCTCCTCCCTAGAACATGGCCAATTGCTAGAAGTAGGATTGCCAACTATTCTGTGTATGATGATCAATGAACTCAACATGGTCGCTGTTCCCTTGATTGAAACACATCCGAGGGACACGAAGCATAGGATTAGAGATAGATTAGGTTCACGCTTGTTTGTTGTGTATCTTTGGGACAACTTCCGGGATACCCATGATTTAATTATTAGGTCAGTTAATGTGATTACTAGTGTTCCGTCCTATAGCATGTTCTTGTTTGATTGTTGCCTATGTACTGCATGCTAGACTTACGTAAACATTATCACTGCCCTGCTGATTAGATTTTCATAAACATAATAAACATAATACAGATAGGTTAGCATGTATGTAATAGTTGTGATGATTGTATGATTAATGATGAACAATTTAACTGACCGTTAGACAGATTATCCCAACCAGTTCCGCGGGTTAAACCCTGTTCATGTTATTGTTCAATGAACAATTCATGCCATGATACTAACGTCCTCCGGATGTCTGTAAATGGGGACCTGGATTAGAGGATAGTTGTCAGTTGAATTGGTCTGTGCATTTGGGAGAACTTCCGGTGTACTAGACATTCTATAACTGCTATCCATGTGACATATTATATATCTGATTGCGGACAACTCTACGTTAGGTATATAGTAGGATCGTAGCTATAGCTCATTAAGAAATATAGGAATATCTAGTGAGTAATCTGGAACCCTAATTGGTATAACGGAAAAGCTGTAAAACGCCCGAGTATCCGGTATAGCGTTAACATAAATACGTGGGAAACCGAGTAAAGGTCGTAGGCATAATACTTTATCTACCAATTAAGTTTCTATGACCTCACCGGATTAATCATCACATCTAGTAACCTTATCCCTCATAACTATCCATCCAAATAACATTGCCGAAGTCACAGCAAACATATTCCTTATCTTGATTTCTCTGCGTACTCCGTACAAACCCCTGTCTTTAATTTAGTTTTTAATTTTAGTAATTAGATTAGAAACCAACCAACCTATCAAAAAGTTTTAAAAATCCCAGCTAAATTACAAAAGATAATTAATCCTCCTAGATTCCCATGCCCGTTGTAGTTTGAAGAACGACACCTGAGTCATACATACCGCTTACTGCCCTTTAGGTCTTTAGGTTGTATCAAAACTTAGGATACCCAGCATAATAAATATAAAACACACTGTCCGCGCGCCCTTGCCGGAAGGTTCAACGACCGGGGTAAAATCCGACCGACCGCGGGGTGTACGACAAGTTTTTAGCGCCGCTGCCGGGGACTACAACGACCGACTTTAGGAATTTAGTTATCTTAGTTAATTAGCGACCCTTTCGGGAGATCAATATCATCCGGAAGTTACCTGCTTTATTCTTAGGATAATTAGGTTAATTAGATTAATTAGGTTAATTAGTTTAGATTAGTTTTTCCTTTCCGTAACCCTAATTTCTACCTTACGAGTTATGACGAACCGTATCACGCTCGCCTCATCAATCAAGCCACTGCTAGAGGGACGAGGAGGACCGATCGTAGCACCAACCGACGAAACCCTTGAAATTAAGCCTCACTACATAAAAATGATTAAATCTGAGTGTCAGTTTCATGGTCTTTCGGTTGAAAACTCAAACGCCCATCTCAACAAGTTCATCAACCTTACCAACTCGTTCGATATAATAGGAACCAATAGAGACCTTCTTCGACTCCATCTGTTTCCTTATTCCCTATCTTCTCGAGCCTTAACCTGGTTTTATGATTTCGAACCCAATTCGATTCATACATGGGAAGAGATGGCTACTAAGTTTCTAGCTAAGTACTTTCCTCCTTCCATGCAAACCAAGCTTAAGACCGACATTGCTAACTTCCGTCAGGAAACTAACGAATCATTAAGCAAGGCTTGGGAACGATTGAGGAATCTTATCGGAAGATGTCAAAACCATCGGTTAGCTGAAACGAATCTGGTCTGCACATTCTACAACAGCTTAAATCCTCAGCACCAACAAACCCTCGATGCTGCTTCATCCGGAAACTTCATGCAACATACTTCAGACGAAGCTTGGAAGTTGATTGAGACGATAATGATGCACCATCATGACTTGGAGCCACATGAATCCACTTCAGAGGAAAGGAATACTTCAGATCAAGCCTTGGACATCTTGAAAACTCAACTCAAATCCATCTCTAAAGTTGTCAAGGACTTGCAATTATCTTCTAAACCCATGCAAAAGAAGAAACCCCCAAAGTTCTTCCCAAACAGACGGGCCAAAGAAGAAATTCTTGACACCACTGGTAGAAACCCTGACCAATCCTTTCATTCTAAACCATTCATTCAGCGGTTATCCACACTACCCCCGTCTCAATCTTTAGTTCTCTCTACTCCTACCCAATTGACTTCTCGTCTAAACAATACGATTTTCAATAACTTCATGATTGAGCAAAATAATACAAACAAACGAATTCTTGATTTTCAAAACCAAAATGATTATTTGCTCAGGATTTCAAATGATTTAATTAAAAACATGGAGGATAATGTTAAAAGGTTGTTTTTAAAAGTTGAGGAGAAGCAAAGGGAGGAAGCGATCTACAATTCTGTCTTTCACTCATCCTATGAGCACGATGACATGCTTGTGGTCACTAGAGGAGGAAAAGAGACTAAGAACGAGAAAACCATAGATATTCCTTCGAATGAACCTTCTACTTCTCTACCTACTGACTCGGTACAAGCTGACACCCCTGTCACTTCTCCTGAGCCAGAACCTTCTAAAGCCCCAGAAGTTTCTAAACCTGTTCGAATACCTTTCCTTGGTAGGCTTAAGAAAGAGAAACAAGAAGCTCAATTTGGAAAATATCTAGAAATGTTCAAAAGCCTACACTTAAATGTCAGATTATTAGATGCTTTAGTAGAAATGCCCAGTTGTGCTAAATTCTTTAAGGAACTAATATCCAACAAAGAAAAACTTAGACAGATAGTTAACTTACCCCTAGATTCCGAGTGCTCTCTAATTATGCAACAAGGACTACCCCCTAAGCTTGGAGATACTGTCCGTTTCACTATTCCTTGTTATCTTCAGGATGTTCAAATAAGTAACGCCTTAGCTGACCTAGGAGCTAGTGTAAACCTCATGCCATTCTCGCTTTATAGGAAACTAGGACTAAATGAACTTTTGCCTACACGTATGACCATCCAATTAGCAGATAGATCAGTTAAACTCCCCCGAGGAATTGCTGGAGATATTATGGTCCTTGTCGACAAATTCGTCTTTCCAGTTGATTTCTTTGTTATGGATATTGAAGAGGACACCCAGGTTCCACTCATCCTTGGCAGACCTTTGCTAAACACTGCCAAGGCCGTCATTGACGTAAATGAAAAATCTTTAAAACTCCGAGTTGGAAATGAAGAGGTCACCTTCGATGTTGATAAACTAATGAAACAACCTGTGTTAGAAGATCTTGGTCTTGTAGATTCTATGCAGGAAATAATCGAAGAACACCTGGAAGAGATCCTCGCAGTAAGCAGCATTAACCCCCTTCCAAATACAATCATCACTTCAAGAATACTCTGTGAAGAAGGTGCGGGTCTATGCTCAGCTATCTCGGATTCTTCCGACACATCTGGAGAGTTACTATTTCCTTTAAAGAATTCCGAGCCGTAGCTCAACTCCATCTTGACTGCTCCTCTTGGATATGGCACTCCTGTCACTCTACTACGAAGGAAACCGACTTCTGAAGTAGATCATTCATCTCTCTCAAGGGAAGAAATTCTGAAGACTCTTAAAAACATGGAGTCAATGCTTAAAACACCTGCTTTGCAACCATCTGAAGGTTGTGAAAATCCAGAAATCACCATCAGCAAGTCTTCATCAGCTCAATTTCAGAGATTTGCAACAACTGACAAAGGAAAAGAAATTATCACTGAAGAAAATGCAATCTCTCAATCTTCCCAAGAAAAATATGAGCTGAGAAAAGGTGAGCTGTCCAACAATACAGAATGGGTTGAGATAGCGTCAGCCAACATCCCGGAATCACCTGCAATGGAGTCAGACTATCAAACAACGTACGACGAGCTTAAAAGAGACGAGATTGCCAGGATGAAACCATCTACTGAAGAACCACCCGAATTGGAACTAAAGGAACTTCCCCCACACCTTGAATATGCTTTTCTTGAAGGAACTTCGCACTTACCGGTTATCATATCTAAAGAATTGAAGCCCGAAGAGAAAGCAAGGCTGGTACAGGTTCTAAAGTCACACAAGAAGGCGATTGCTTGGAAAATCTCTGACATACAAGGGATCAATCCAAACTACTGCACGCATAAAATCTTAATGGAAAACGACTTCAGATCATCAGTTCAAAGGCAAAGGAGAGTCAACCCGAAGATTCAAGACGTGGTGAAAAAGGAGGTTATCAAACTCCTGGATGCTGGTCTGATCTACCCTATCTCGGATTCCCCATGGGTTAGCCCAGTTCAAGTTGTCCCAAAGAAAGGAGGCATGACGGTCATCTCGCTAACGAAAACAATGAATTGATTCCAACACGAACCGTCAATGGTTGGAGGGTGTGTATCGACTATCGGAAACTGAATAAAGCTACACGCAAAGATCATTTCCCTCTACCATTCATTGATCAGATGCTCGAAAGGTTATCAGGAAACGAATTCTATTGCTTCCTTGATGGCTTCTCTCGATCCAAAGGACCAAGAAAAGACGACGTTCACTTGTCCCTATGGAACATTTGCTTACCGACGTACGCCTTTTGGTTTATGCAATGCACGTGTGACTTTTCAAAGATGCATGGTAGCAATCTTCCACGACATGATTGAACAATGCATGGAAGTGTTCATGGACGATTTCTCAGTTTTTGGGGATTCATTCACCACTTGTCTTTCTAACTTGGATAGGATGCTTGCTCGATGTGAAGAATCAAACCTAGTTCTGAATTGGGAGAAATGTCACTTCATGGTGAAAGAAGGCATAGTTCTTGGACACCGCATTTCTAAATCTGGAATTGAAGTTGACAAAGCAAAAGTTGAGACTATCTCGAAGCTTCCACCCCCTACTTCTATCAAAGCCATCCGAAGTTTTCTAGGTCACGCCGGATTCTACCGTCGCTTTATTAAGGATTTCTCTAAGATTTCTCGACCTATGACTCATCTTCTCGAAAAAGATACTCCGTTTGACTTTACAGATGAATGTCTCAAAGCTTTCAACTACCTGAAGGATCAGCTTGTACATGCACCGATCATGGTTGCCCCCGATTTGAGTCTTCCATTTGAAATCATGTGCGACGCCAGTGATTTCGCTGTTGGAGTTGTACTGGGACAGCGGAAGGAGAAACACTTTCAACCAATATACTACGCCAGCAAAACGCTCACGGATGCTCAAGAAAACTACACTACTGCAGAAAAGGAGCTGCTTGCGGTAGTATTTGCTTTTGATAAATTTCGTTCTTATCTAATCTTGTCCAAAACTATTGTCTATACAGATCACTCCGCTTTGAAATACCTTTTCAAGAAGCAAGATGCTAAACCGCGCGTTCTACGATGGATTCTACTCCTACAAGAATTTGATATTGAGATTAAAGATAAGAAAGGAGCAGAAAACATCGCGGCCGATCATCTTAGCCGATTGGAAAATCCATCAATGGATAAGTTGCACGAGAACGATATTCAAGATCAGTTCCCCGAAGAACAACTCATGACTATAGGAGGCTACCAACAAGGGTCACAGTTCACACACAACCCTTGGTATGCTGACTTCGCCAATTATCTGGTAGGAAACATCTCAGAAACGAAAATTCTTCCAAGATGTCAAGAACTATTATTGGAACGATCCTTATCTCTTTAAGGTTTGTCCCGATCAACTTATTCGAAGATGCGTCGATGGGAAGGAGGCAAAACTATTTCTACACCAGAGCCACCACGGACCTACTGGAGGACACCATGGTAACAAAATGACTGCACGAAAGGTTTACGATGCCGGATTTTGTTGGCAAACCATATTCCGAGACGCTTGCGACCTGATGAAGCGCTGTGATATTTGCCAAAGACAAGGCAATATCTCAGCCAGAAACGAAATGCCACTTACTAATATCCAGGCCGTGGAGATCTTTGATATCTGGGGATTAGATTTTATGGGACCATTCCCTAAATCTAACGGTAAAGAGTACATCTTAGTCGCAGTTGACTACGTCTCCAGGTGGGCCGAAGCTCAAGCTTTTCCGACCAATGATTCAAAAGTAGTAACCCAATTCCTCAAAAAGCTGTTCAGTCGATTTGGGACTCCGAGGACTATAATCAGTGACCGTGGCACTCATTTCTGCAATACTCTATTCATGCGAGTGCTGCAGCAGTATGGTGTCACTCATAAAAGCTCGACGGCTTACCATCCACAAACTAATGGGCAAGCTGAAGCGACAAATCGGGCTTTGAAAAAGATATTGGAACGAACTGTCGGAAATCACGGGCACAGGTGGGCCGAAAAATTAGATGATGCATTGTGGGCATTCAGAACTGCCTACAAAACACCATTAGGAACCACACCGTATCGGCTAGTCTACGGAAAGGCATGTCACCTTCCAATTGAGTTGGAATATCGGGCGTACTGGGCATTAAAACATTGCAACTTGGAAATTTCAGCAGCTGGAGAACAACGGAGAATGCAATTGAATGAGTTAGCAGAACTAAGAGACCAAGCGTACGACAGTTGGCTGAACTTCAAGGAAAGAACTAAAAGGGTCCACGACGCTAAGTTAAAGCCCTCTAGGTTCAAACAAGGAGATAAAGTGCTGCTCTTCAATTCGTGATTCAAGAAATTCTTCGGAAAATTCAAAAGTAGGTGGAGCGGACCATTCACGATCTCAAAGGTATTTCCCTATGGCGCAATCGAACTCGAGGCTCCAGAAGGTAATTTTAAGGTTAATGGTCATCGCTTAAAGCATTATGTTGAGGACTTTCCCATCAGGGAAGACGTCTTCATCTTTGAACCTCCATGAGTCTTCAAGAAAGGTACAAAGAGTCAAGCTAGAGACTCGTAAAACAAGCGCTCTTGGGAGGCACCCCAAGCTTATCTTTACTTTTCTGTCAAATTTTTACTTCTTAGTTTATTTTTGTTAAGTATGATTATCTCTAACGAAATTTCAGGATTTGCTACTTATCTGACTACAAACTTCAAATTTTAACAAAATCAGAGATAAGTTTTAAAAATGCAAATGCCAGAACTCTGATAACAGAAATCTTTATAAAAACATCTTCACACTGTCATCAGATCTCTGTGCATTTGTATTCATCATTTTATGCATTACCTGTTTATTTTGTTTGTTTCAGGATGGATAGCTCTAGTGACACCAGAGAGATCATAGCTGAGATACCACCGAGACGTCACAGAGATCGCAGACGAGGACGTAGAGCACGTAGGACCATGCCCACTATTCACGAGGAGGACCTTACTGATGTCCCGATCACTAGTGAGGAGCCATCCGTTGAGATGCCCCCATCACCTGGCCGTCAGTCAGCTCCTGTACCAACTTTTGAGTACGGGATCACTCTAGCTGACCCTGCCGCAGTATGGGCTCTCTTTCGGACACTCCACCTTCATCATGACATCATGTCCACCCTCTGTGTGTATGTAGGGCTTCCGAGGCCCTCTGACTGTCCGTTCCATCTTGGTCCGGACCCAGGACCGTCTCGCCCGCCCAGGTCATTCTTCCTTCCTGCTGGACCGTTCGCTGCTGGACCTTCCACTGCTCCACCTGCTACTGTTGATCCTGCCATGTCATTGGGGAGTGCATCAGCAGAGCCTTCACTTACTGAGCAGTTGATGGCTGTGTTGGATGTTTTTAGCCCACCTCACGCTCATACTTCTGCTGGCATTACTGAGCCGAGCATGGATACGATGGAGGAGCCTACAATATCACCCACCTCAGTCCTTGCTGCTGCTATTGCTGCTTTCGATCCTGACAGCGATGATCTACTTGATGACTTTTAGTTTTTTTAGTTTATTATTTTGCCTTATTTCAGTACTTAGATTTTCATAACTCTTTGTTATTTTTGAGATATGACGTTGTGTTGATGTTTATTGCAGAACTTAGCTTATTGTGGAATGGATAATCTTACACGAGACTGGTCCTCCAATCCAGCAAATCACACGCACCATTTCTACACTAATCTGGTCTTGTCCAGTAAACAGAATGGGGAGTATTTTAAACCTTTCTCCGTTTTTGATGATTCTATGTTTACTTAAGTTTATGTGTTATAATCTATGCCACATCTTAACTTATCACTAAGTGTGTGATTCTAGCCCAATTTAACACTTAGGAAACATTTTCTTACATGTTCAAACTCTAAGTGTGGGATTTTAGTCGTAAATTCTCAACTCAAGAGAACATTAGGGACAATGTTCCCCTAAGTGTGGGATGGTAGGTATGGAATACCTTGGTTAAACGATTTTTATGTCTACATGGTATACCTCAAAATGTTCCCTAAATTTTTTTTCAAATTTTTCAAAAATATTTTTCAATAAAACTAAAAAAATAAGCTAAATCTTGCGATTAACTCTAAATTTTTGAGTTTTGGAATGCCTGAAAGAAATCATTTTCAAAATATGAGGAAAATATTTCAAAAACTTAAGGAAATTAAGGTAGAAATTTCCTAAGCAAGAAATGACAATCTAAGAGGGGCATCGCATGACTAGGCACATACAACCCAAATTTGCAGTGAGGTTTTGAGCCTTAAAAGCATTCATTTTTAATGCTACATTGTTCATTTCTTGTGTGTGCCGATGCATGTATCTCTGAATTAGAACTTGCTCTTGACATACGCTTCGAGACCACATTGGTGTGTACCGTACGCGGTATAGGCGCAATTAGATGACCTTGACATTCCTTAGGATTTAAACCCTTTTGTCACACCCCCAATTTCATGCTTTGCGGAAGCGACTGTTTTGGGGCATGACTAATCAAATATCAAAACACCAAAGTACAAGCAAACGACTCTAAATGAGACGTTGTAGAAAATACATTACATTACATTACATTACATAAGTTTTCAAAAGTAGTACAAAGTTTAAGTCATAAGATTGAAACATAGTAGTGAGTTCGCAAAATGATTTCAGAAGATTTTAATACATAACCATTATACAAAATATAACGCAAGAAAATCTTCATGTCTAAATGGATGCATGCGACTCGTGATAGCTAGCTTATCCTGTAGGCCATTCCTACTGTTGATGAGTACCTGAGAATACAACACTAAAAGGTCAGCTATAAAGCTGGTGAATCTCACAGGTTTAAATAAACATTGATGTGATCAACATGATTATCCGACGATAATTTAAACAGTGTAAACCGATCAATGAATAATAATGTACCTAACCATGATTTACCTATTAGGGTTACCGACCAATGATTAAACCAATTAAGGTTTCCGAACAATGATTTACCGATAATGACATTTGTATTGCACTGAGCTATGATTCAAAGCCTAACCCGATCTTTGCCTCCCGATTTGGTGACACACCCATAACAATTACTAAAGTGCCCGTTTTTAACTTGGTTGTAGCTAGCAACCCGGACGGGGACGTCACTCCCATGATAGTACTATCCTTTAGTAACCGCGCCTTATTAAGTTAATGAATCATACACTGATGAGGACTTTAACCGAATTAAAACACTCGTGCATATACCGTACAATGAAAATCAAGACAACAATGATAACCGAGCAATGTAACCAATGTGATTAACCGAATTAAATAACAATGCAGATAACTTGAGTTAATACTAAATTAACTAACCGAATACCAGTGATCACGAAAACAATTTGTGTTGCATCTCCCCCAATTATTAAAACATGTAAACATTGAAAATTGGGCCGTGAGACTCACCTGTAGAGCCAGCAATCCTAATGAGTGTACGTATTCCAACAGTAATCTCCTAACGTCCTATACACGCAAGATTGTATGTTTGTAAGTGTACGCGTAACAATTCGTTTGTTTAGTTGTTCGTTAAGTTAATTACGTTCAATGTATTCGAATTGTTTTACATTTGAAGTTTCATTATATCCGTTACTCTTTATTTCATAAGTTACAAAATTTGGCACGAGTCCGAAAACCGAAATATGCCATTTTAGCCTTGACCATTTGGTTGTTTTCTAATGACCGTGCGAATTTGAGCCCAATCAGTTACAATAAATTTTTCATCGAGAAGCTACCCTGTTTTAAGTTGTTAAATCGTCGACTTTTTCGAAAATTTACTTGTTCTGTTTTAGCTAGAATTCGTCGGGCTAGTTTATTGATCCGTTGGATCATGAAATATAACGGGGGAACTGCCATTTAAAGGACGCGCCGTGTGCATGAGGACGCGCCGCGTCCAATATGATTTTATGAGGTACACGCCGTGTACTACATGTACACGCCGTGTACTTTGTTTTAAGAAGAACGCGCTTTGGTTTTTCAAAAGGACGCGCCGTGTTCTAGAGGACACGCCGCGTGGATCATACGTTTTTGCAGGTCTGTTCGTTCTAACTTTACCCAAATCGATTTTTAATCCTTTCTTTTGATATATAATACTTATACAACACTAATACATACTAAAACAAGTTATATTACATATTGAAAACATGAAATTAACGAGAATTAATAAGTGTTCTTACGTAGTAAAATTTGGAAACCGAGAGAATGATGATGATGATGATACGATGACGATGAAGATTATGATGTTGCTGCTGATTGTGATCTTGTTATTGTTATATGTTGTTGTTGTTGTTTGAATTGGAACCGAAAGAGAAGAGACCGAGAGTGAGATTGAGAGGGAACGAGAGTGATCAATAATTTATGAAATAATTGAGGTCGGTTGTTATAACCGGCCTCAATTATTGAGGTGAGTGGGTGTTTTCCGACCCGTGTTCGCGTACCCGATCGTTATTTAGTAAAATGTTTTCAAACGATAAATCTCTAAAATTTAAATCGTATAAGTTTTTATTTGAAGTATTTCACAAAAATACTTTTAGTGTGATACTAAATTATATCGTTGTTTCACTTTGAACTTACGGATACTTTTAATTATCCAAAAAGAGTTTTGCAAATTTTCCAAGTACTGTAATATTATTTCTGTTAATAATATTCTGTTTGGAGATGTTTTGGGACAACTTTTATTTCCATGTTTTCTGAGTGCTTTCGGATTAATTCGCGTTGTGATTATTAAATAATCATTTCGTGTTATATATATAGTTATATATATATATTATCCGAATACTTTGTTTTTGATTCGTACCGAGTACGAATAATTAAAGTTTAAATTGGCCCCTAATTTTGCCCCTTTTTGACCGGGTGTCACACCTTTTTAGCCTTCTCTTTCAAGCCCAAAACCCTTCCGATACTCATTTTTAGTATCGATGATCCGCCTAGAAAACCCTGTTGAGCCTAAACCTTTTCATTTCTTCAAAAACCCTAATCACAAACCTACTTTCCCAAATTCCCAAAAACCTTATCTTAGAATTTCTGAGGTTATGAAAAACATCTTGAAGAATATCCAACTCGATTATCCTACTCGTTCGTGTTCTCCAAAAAGAATCAAACCTCTCTAAAAGTGCGGGAAAATTAGCACACAAGAGAGACAAGAGAACAACGGTGCGGGGAAATTAGCACCCAAAGAAAAGACTCGAATAGATCAAGATAAGAGAAAGGATTTTCTGAAGGAGAAAAAGAAAAGAAATTATCTTCGGAAGTTCTCTAACAAAGAAATTCTGAAGAAGAAAAGAAAATAAAAAGCAGAAAAAGAAAAGAAAATAAAGCTCAAGAGGCTTTAAAGTATCAACCATTTAAAGGGAGATCCGATAGAAGACGAGTAGCTACTTCATCCGTTCTACAAATAAGTTTTTCATGATTCTTGGAAAGCCTAGGATAAGCAACACCCTTACAAACCAAAAATTCCCTTATCTATACCCCTTAACCCTCACAAAACATTACAACCCCCGAATGTCTTGGGATAATTAGCGCCGTTCTCACCTAAGTGGTGGAGATCCGATTCTCGATCAAGCCTATGACGATGAGTACTGCATGACTGGCTTTATGAGCGATTTCTTTTGAACTAGATTGATAGGAAACCCGATACACTATTGAGTGAATTGAGTGACCACCTTATGTGAGATCGCCTAGTCATGTATACTCCGAGATCATGAGAGTTGGAAGTATGCCTATGAGAATCGCTTCTTGTTTTCGAAATGATCATCTTACTTTTCCTTGGTTTCCTGAAACTATCTACTCATACGAGAAAATGGTCACCGACGAGGATGTCATAACTCTCCTCTAAAACCTATTTTAAAAATGTTTTCAAAGGGGATGTTGATGAGTGTTGCTTGAGGACAAGCAACGTCTAAGTGTGGGATACTTGATGTGACCCAAAAAGTCATGTTTTTAAGGACATATTTCCACACTTTTTGGACTATTCTTTGGTGAAAACATTTCAAAACCATCATTATTTACAAAAAATAACCAAGGTAGTCTAAATATAGACGTTGCTGCAAAAATCGGTTAAAACGTCCAAATAACACGCAAACCGAGGCAAAACAATCACCTTAAATTTTCCGTTCTCAATATTCTTATGGAAATAGAGCTTAATTCATATTTTATGATTCCAAAGGAAAATCCAAGACCGGAGGTGAAAGAATCAGAAGAAACGGATGAAAGACGGAGAAGATACAAAGTCTGGAAGCTCGCCGATCGTCATCTGGAACTCGCAAAAGTCAAACACTTTCAAAATGGCAAACTCAGTGTCATTATAAGCGTAACGGAAAAACGAAACCAACGGCGCAAGAATCAAGCAAATCGGAGCCCAAACGAAGAAGATACGGATGAACCAAGCAACCGAGAAACAAACGGAGGCCAAACCAAGCACCAACCCCCCCCCCCCCCCCCGCTGCCCACCTAGGTACTGTATACGGTACCCTAGGGGCCGTATACGGCCCTTAGCGTGCCGTATACGGGGTTGGTTGGCTTGTGAGGTGCCGTTTGCCCCCCCCCCCCCCCTTGGTCCGCTTGCCCCGTATGTTGCTTTGATGCTTGTATCTTATGCTTCAAGACTTGTACCAAGCCTTCCACCATTCTCCTATAAATACTAACCTCCATTTCTCATTTTCACACACCTCACATCTCATTCTCTTTCTCTCTCTAAAAACTTCTCTCTAGAATTAGGTTAGCATTCTCTCTCTAGCACTACTCTTAGGAGTTAGAGGAGAATTAGTAGGTTAGAGTAGAAGCTCTTAGTAGCTTTTGTACGGAGTTACTGCGAGACTTCAGATTTGTGAAGATTTGTCTGTATTACTCTCGTATTCAGGTTTAATACAATCTCTCGCATTTATTCTTTTAACTATGCTTTCTTATTATGCATGCTTAGGAATGAATGCTAGAATTATGCTAGGCTAGACAAATCAATGTTTGTTGTGATGTATGCAATGTTAGGGTAGTTATGATATAATATACAATTGGGGATGACACCATTATGAAACAACGGAGGTAACGTTATACGGCTTTCATTTGTATAGCGCCGGAATCATCACGAATGTGTGTAGTACGGAACGTGGAAGCTATGAAAGTCGTGGGCACAATCCGTTGTGGAAATAATGATTCCCAATTGTAAACATACTGTTACTCTGTCTGTGTAGGTTTAAAACTGTTTGCGAACTTATAAGCTGAACCTCTGCCTGTTTATCTATCCAACTTATGATGTGGTTTGTATCCTCCTCCCTAGAACATGGCCAATTGCTAGAAGTAGGATTGCCAACTATTCTGTGTATGATGATCAATGAACTCAACATGGTCGCTGTTCCCTTGATTGAAACACATCCGAGGGACACGAAGCATAGGATTAGAGATAGATTAGGTTCACGCTTTTTTGTTGTGTATCTTTGGGACAACTTCCGGGATACCCATGATTTAATTATTAGGTCAGTTAATGTGATGACTAGTGTTCCGTCCTATAGCATGTTCTTGTTTGATTGTTGCCTATGTACTGCATGCTAGACATACGTAAACATTATCACTGCCCTGCTGATTAGATTTTCGTAAACATAATAAACATAATACAGATAGGTTAGCATGTATGTAATAGTTGTGATGATTGTATGATTAATGATGAACAATTTAACTGACCGTTAGACAGATTATCCCAACCTGTTCCACGGGTTAAACCCTGTTCATGTTATTGTTCTATGAACAATTCATGCCATGATACTAACGTCCTCCGGATGTCTGTAAATGGGGACCTGGATTAGAGGATAGTTGTCAGTTGAATTGGTCTGTGCATTTGGGAGAACTTCCGGTGTACTGGACATTCTATAACTGCTATCCATGTGACATATTATATATCTGATTGCGGACAAGTCTACGTTAGGTATATAGTAGGATCGTAGCTATAGCTCATTAAGAAATATAGGAATATCTATTGAGTAATCTGGAACCCTAATTGGTATAACGGAAAAGTTGTAAAACGCCCGAGTATCCGGTATAGCATTAACATAAATACGTGGGAAACCGAGTAAAGGTCGTAGGCATAATACTTTATCTACCAATTAAGTTTCTATGACCTCACCGGATTAATCATCACATCTAGTAACCTTATCCCTCATAACTATCCATCCAAATAACATTGCCGAAGTCACAGCAAACATATTCCTTATCTTGATTTCTCTGCATACTCCGTACAAACCCCTGTCTTTAATTTAGTTTTTAATTTTAGTAATTAGATTAGAAAACCAACCAACCTATCAAAAAGTTTTAAAAATCCCAGCTAAATTACAAAAGATAATTAATCCTCCTAGATTCCCATGCCCGTTGTAGTTTGAAGAACGACACCTGAGTCATACATACCGCTTACTGCCCTTTAGGTCTTTAGGTTGTATCAAAACTTAGGATACCCAGCATAATAAATATAAAACACACTGTCCGCGTGCCCTTGCCGGAAGGTTCAACGACCAGAGTAAAATCCGACCGACCGCGGGGTGTACGACAGTATGCTTCGAGTATGATGAGTGGGAAGGCATTGATTTGTTACCCTTTGGACTTGGAAGTTTTGATGTGGTAGTGGGGATGGATTGGTTGACGAAATTTAAGGCGGAGATTCTGTGTTTCGAGAAGGTAGTCCGCATACCACTCCGAGGTGGCAAGATACTTGATGTCCACGGAGAATAACCCGAAGAGGAACGGAGACAACTTATGAGTGTGAAGGCTGACGAACAAAAGCTCGTGAATATTCTGATTGTCAAGGACTTTCCTGAGGTCTTTCCGGAAGACTTAGCAGGATTACCTCCCTCTCGACAAGTGGAGTTTCGTATCGATCTTATTCCTGGAGCAACCTCAGTTGCAAAAGCTCCATATCGTTTAGCACCTTCCGAAATGTAAGAGTTGTCTAATCAACTCCAGGAGCTCCAAGACAAGGGTTTCATACACCATAGTCATTCTCCTTGGGGAGCACATGTCTTATTTGTCAAGAAGAAATATGGCTCTTTTTTTATGTGTATCGACTATCGTGAACTGAACAAACTAACAGTCAAGAACCGTTATCCTCTCCCTAGGATTGACGATTTATTCGATCAACTCTAAGGATCGTAGTGGTTTTCAAAGATCGACCTTCGATCAGGCTATCATCAATGTCATGCCGCCAACAGTCACGGTCATTTTCGCAACGGACAGCAGCACGACGGTGGGGGTAGGTTTTAAAAATTTATATTTTGCTGGGGACCTAAGTTCTACTAAAGCTGTATAGCAGTAGTATGACCTAGGGTCGTTCTGAAGAGTTGATCGTATTGTGAAACGACTTGTCGGGACGAACAGTTTAGTTTAGCGATGGGTTTTAAAATACTTTTGAGTGGGGGTTTATACTTAGGTCCTAATTAAAATTAAACTAAATAAACACTAAATAAAAGCTAGTTTAAATAAGTTATGAAGGAGAGTGCTTGTTATGACTTCGTTAGCTTATATGTGGGGTGATGCTGAATTAGGGTTTTAATATTTGAAAACGTCTTTTTAAAGATTTGTGTCTTGCTTTCACGTAGATAACTTATAGTCTAAACACAAGCACCCTACTAATCAGGTGAACCGATTAGTATGTCACTGAGTACTAGGTTATCGAGAGTATGATCAGATCGGACTGCCTTGAAACCCTCCACACCGTCTCTTAATGAGACCAAGTGACCTTCCAGATGGGGTGCAGGAATAGGGCGACAGTCCGCAATTTATCCACTGATATTTCTTTAACACATACAAGGTATCTAAGCTGGGCAAGGCATTTAAAATTTAAGACAGGTGGTGACTGCTAACTTACACACTAATGCTTGTGATTGAGTTCAGAGATGTTCGGCTATAATACAGTCTTCAACCAACAGGGTTTTCCATAGCTTCCACGTATTTGTACTCCACCAACCGTGTTTCCAATGCTACACAGTGTATTCACCCGTATTACGGTCTTTCCTGGATCACAGACTATGCCATGATGCAATACAGTGTACAGCCTACGACCTTTCCATGGCTTCCACGTGTTTGTACTCCACCAGAGGTGTTTCCAACGCTATACCGGATCCTCAGTCATTTTATGGCATTTACTGTATTACATACTTTACGGCCATATGATCTCAATATATCTAAGCTTTTATTATAGTAAAACCATCTATGATAGCCAAACAACCCGTTCATTTTAATAATTCAATCCCAACAAATCCCTGATTAATTCACGGTGTACTATACGATAAGTTAAACAGTATTTCCACAGCTTCAGAATCAGACCATGTTTATTTTAAGAAAACATAGATATGTAGTGACTGGTTGGACAAGGTTCGTGACTCCTTGCCATAAAGGTTCTAACCACATTCATTGGAGGAAAGGCGATAGTTTAGTTTGAAATCATAAATGTATAGTTAAACAGTACACTGAGTTTTCAATCGTATATTAAAATAGCATCACCCCAAATATTAACAAGCTAACTACATCACAACAAACACAATAGCTAATCTACTCACGAATCATGGTAATGTATCCTAAATCTAACATAATAATAGCATGCAACATTATGAAAGATAGGTATAGAAATAACCGTAAGTAATGCGTAGATTGAATAGATGATGAAAGATTACACGGACAGAGCTCCGAAATATCTCGAACAATATTACAAAGGAGATCCTCCAAGACTTAAACACTATTACAAAAACTAACATCCGTTAGTCTTGGTTAAATATTAACCAAGATCTTACTTAAAACTAACCTAAAACTAACAAACTAACAAACTAGAGAGAGAAAGTAGAGAGAGAGAGTATTTGAGAGAGAAATGGAATGAGAGGTGTGAGGTGTGTTTCTAATGAGAAATGGAGGCTACTATTTATAGGAGAAGCCTTGGAATTTATGTACATCCTTTAAAGCATAAAGAAAAAGCACCAAAGCTCAATCGGGGGGTAGCAAGCAATCCCGGGGGGGGGGGGTGTTGCAGATGGCCCTTGGGTACCATCTACCAAGGCAAAAGAAGAACCATATGGCCCCTATGGGGCCGTATATGACCATTAAGGTGCCGTATACGGCACCTAGGGGGGGGGTTGTTGTTTTGGCCTTTGTTCGCTCCGTACGTTGCTTGTTTCGCCCGTATCTTCTTCGTTCTAAGCCCGATTCTCTTGATTCTTGCACCCTTGGATTCGTTTTTCCGTTACGCTTCAAATGACACTAAGTTTTCCAAATTTGGAGATGAATAACTTTTGTGTGTTCCGGATGACGATCGGTTAGCTTCCGGACTACACATCTTCTCCGTCTTTCATCCGTTTTGCTTGATTCTTTCACCTCCGGTCTTGTATTTTTCTTTCGAATTATAAAATATGAATTAAGATTTGTTTCCATGAGATAATCATGAGGGGAATATTTAAGGTGATTGAATTCGCCTCGTTTTGCGTGTAAATCAGATGTTTTTGGTGATTTTTGCAGCAATGCCTATAATTGGACTGCTTTGGTGATTTTAAGTAAATAATGATTGTTTTAAGATTTTTTTCACCAAATATAAGTCCAATAAGTGCCGAATAATGTACGTAAAAACATGACTTTTTGCATTACATCAAGTATCCCACACTTAGACGTTGCTTGTCCTCAAGCAACACCATCAATACCGTGGTAAAAATTTATTTTAAAGTCTTGTTTTGGGTGAGTCAGAATATTTTCAAAAGTCATCATTTCCTTGTATAAGCAATTTATTTTAAAAATCATCAGGAAAGATAAGATAATCCTTTCAGAAACAAGAAATAATTCTCTTAAAGCATACTTCCAAATCTCGTGAACTTAAAGTATACATGACTAGGCGATCTCACAAAGGTGGTCACTCAATTCACTCAAAGTGTATCGGGTTACCTATCATTCTAAACAAATGAAATCGCTCAAATAAGCCAGTCATGTAGTACTCATCGTCATAAGCTTGATCGAGAATCGGATCTCCACCACTTAGGTGAGAACGGTGCTAATTATCCCAAGACATTCATAGGGTTGTAATGTTTGTGAGGGGTATGGATAGTGGAATTTTTGGTTGTAAGGGTGTTACTTATCTTAGGACTCTAAGATCATAAAAAACTTTATTTAGAAATGGAGAGGTAGCTGTTTGTCTTCCATCAGATCTTTTCTTGCAGGGCAATACTTTGAAGCGCTAAGCTTTATTTTCGAAACTGTTTTTCTTTTCTTTTCTACTTTCTTTTTCTTCTTTTTCTTTTCTTTTCTAATTTTCTATTTTTCTCTTTTCTTTTTTTTCTTTCAGAATTTCTTTGCCAGAGAATTTTCAAGGATTATTATGTTTAGAAATCCTTTTTCTTATCTTATTTCTTTGAGTATTTTCATGGTGCCAATTTTCCGCACCAAGGATATTTCTTTTTGGAGAACACGAGAAAGTGGGACAATTTGGAGGGATATTCTAAAAAGCATTTTTCATAACCTTAGAAATTCTAAGATAAGATTTGGGGATATTTTGGAAAAGTAAGGGTTTACATATGAGGGTTTTCATGAAACGAAAGGTTTAGGCTCAACAGGGTTTACTAAGCGGATCATCGATGCTATAAATGAGCATCGGAAGGGTTTTGGGTTTGAAAGAGAAGGATAAAGATTGGGTTAAGTCCTAGGGAATGTCAAGGTCATCTAATTGCACTTGTACCGCGTACGATACTCACCAATATGGTCTTGAAGTGTATGTCAAGCGCAAGTTCTAATTCAAAGATACATGCATCGGCACACACAAGAAATGAAATAATGCAGCATTAAAGATGAATGCTATTAGGCTCAAGATATCTCACTGCAAATGGGTTGTATGTGCTTAGTCATGTTTCTCTTGGATTATCATTTCTTGTTTAAGCAATTCCTACCTTATTTTCCTTAGACTTTAAAGCAAATTTCTTATATTTTGAAAATGACTTCTCTTGGAAAATATCGAAACTCAAAATCTAGAGTTAATAAGAAGATTAGACGCATGTTTTTAGACATTATTTGAAAAAAAATATTTTGAAAAATTTTAAAAATTTGAGGAACATTTTCTGATTTTGCTATTTTTGGACTAAAAATCATAAAAACTATCTAAAGTATTCTATACCTGCTATCCCACACTTAGAGGAATATTGTCCCTAATGTTCTCTTGAGTAGAGATTTTGCTAGAAGCAAAATACCACACTTAGAGTTTGAACATGCAAGAAAATGTTTCTGAAGTGTTTGTTTTTGGCAGGAATCCCACACTTAGTGATAAGCTTAGGATACAGTATAGACCACCTTTTATATACAAACTAACAAAGTAAACTAATAAGAATCTAAACAAAACAGATAAAGGAATAGATACTCCCCAGATAGCGAGTTGCGTTGAAGCTGAAAGTTTGAAGATGTTGCCAGGATCTTCTTCTGCATTCTTTGGCTTCAAGCAGCTTGCTATTATTTCTTCATTTCTGCAACTTATTCCATTCTTGTGAATAGATCGCGTAAGTGTGAACACGTTGGATGAAACCCTTTTTACAAACTCGATGTTGTTTTGGCAAATGAAAAGAGAAATCACTGTCTCAGAATTTTGAAAAGATATTTTCTACTACAAATCAGGTTTATAAAACATGTGTTTTAAAACGAGTTCGAGCATAATGCATAAAAGTAGTATGCAAGTACCTCAAATGCCCGAAACATATGAATTATTAGGTCGTTTCAAAATGATTTCCTATTTTATGAGACGAGTGGTTTATTTGCAAAACGAGTTGTATTCAGAATATGTTTTAAAACATTTGGGTTTATCCAAGTGTGAAGGATAGTCAGAGATTTTCTTCACTTGCCAACACTCAACTCTCTTCTATGTCTTTTTCCATGGGTTTCCTCCCAAGAAGCGCTGCTGTTAGAGTCGAGAGCTCGACTTTGCCTTCCTTTGTCTAGTTGGTGTTGGAACCTCCAGGGCCGGAAGTGCTCAGAAGTGGAACCCTGGGATTACGTGGATAGATCCTCAGAAAGTGGCGAGCAATGATTTGAACGATGTTTGGAATCTCTGATGAAAAGATAGGGAAACTTTAAATATGTTGCTCAGTAACCCTTTTCATATGTAGAAGATCCCAAGTGATGTCCTTGATTGTTCTAGAGATAGCTTCGCGGGAATCAACTATAGAGAAACCATCAGATTCAATCATTTCTCTCTGAGGGTGCTGCTGCCTAAAAGAGTCCATGAATCTGAGAAATTGGAGGTGTAGAGTATCATGATTTGCTATGCCAGAATTTCCTCTTATTTCTCGAATAGAATCATGAATATCCTGGAGGATCTTGGTTTGATAGCTGGTGAACGTGAGATTAGAATTTCGGAAGGTATTGCAAACTATACCGTATATCTCACGCAAACCATAGTTAAATATCTGCCCATGCTCTTCCGAATGATCCTCAGCAAAGATTTCCTTGATCCGATCAGTGAGGAAGTTCGCGATGTTAACCATCGATCCTTCAGGTATGGAGGAAGGGATGTCACGCATCCTTTCGTCAAAACTCACATACTCGAGATCTTCGGCAATCTTGTGAGCATGGTACTCAATAGTGCAGTCAATGTAGAACCTGTGAGGAGAGGTCTCGTCGATGTGGTCATTCCTAGCCATGGAATTAAGTATGCCCCGAAGATTATTCATTAGTCGGATATCAGCATCTGCATTAGGGTTCCCAGTAGCACGGTACATATTCTCGCAGTATAAGTGTAGAAACTCACTTTGCTCGGCGGAATATGGAAATGCGGATCTGATCAGAGTGTCATAGATCTTCCTGTAGATGCTCTTCTGTCCTTCAATGAACTCCAGCTCTTCAGATGTAGGTCTAGTGTTGTATTGTAGTAGCTGAGCAGCGAGATCTTCGGCGAAGGCATTTAGACGGTTGTGGAAGAATCTGTAATCTTGGGAATTCTCGGCTTGGTTGACCTCAGACTCGGCTATGATTTCCTTAATCAGGGCCTATTGTCATGGAGTGTACTCATTGGTAGAGTTAATGATAATGCTAGTCATAGTAGGTATGTCATTTTCGAACTCTTCGATAGCACTTATCATTTCCTCATGGTTGGTGATGATCGGAATTTCTGGAGAAGGTGGATCAGCAGGAGGCGTAGGATGCTGGATAGGCCGGATATCTATTGGAATGTCAGCGTAGGCGACATCATCCTCGTCACTCTCTGTAGATGGAGTGTCCCTAGCCTGGGAATCAGGGAACTCAACAATATCATATGGTGGTTGGGAGTCATCAGTGATTTGAGATATTGGTTGTGAAGAGTGCATCTCTATATCTCTCTCCTCCTGAGAATCAGTATCTCGGCTAGATTTAGAGGTTCCTCCATATTCGAACAGAGTTCGAGGCGCAGATGCGTCGAAGGCTTGAATCCTTCGGGAAGGTTCCTTTGAACATAGCTCTGGTAGTCGGGAAGCTTTGTAGGCTGAGATCTTCATCAGGAGTTTGTCTCTAAGCTCTGGGTGCTGTTTTGATAAAGCAATGGTCTTCTCGATGTTTAGTAGAGCGTCGAGTCGATGCGAGATAAGAGGCTTAGAGGGGTCTATGACAGAGGCTATAAGCCTTTCCATAGTTATGCCGAATCCTGCATCATATGGTTCATCAATAAGTGGATTATCATCTGATTCATTATCTGACAGAGAAATGGTATTAGTGTTCTCGATCTGCATGATTTATGCTGTCGGAAAGTGAGAATCAGGTAAGCAGCGATGCGGTGGAGTGGATTGGTATAATTCCTCCTCTTCTTCTTCGGGGTCTTCTTCCATTTCTTCTTCGGATTCCTCCGTTTCTTCTTGTTCAGTTTCTTCTTCTTCTTCCATTTCTTCCGGTTCTGACTCATCTGGCTCGGAATCTTTCATCTCTTCTTCTGATTCTGACTCTTCTATTGATGATATAAGGCAAGTGTGCTCATCAGGTACTGTGACACCCGGTCAAAAAGGTCCAAAATTAGCGGCCAATTTAAACCTTAATCACCTGTAATCGGTACGTGTTAAAATGAAAGTATTCGGATATTATATATATATATATATATATATATATATATATATATATATATATATATATATATATATATAACGTTAAATGATTATTTAATAATCACGTGCAAACAAATCCGAATGAACACGAAAATATTTTTGAATAATTATTTATTTGAAAGTATTATGTGAACAAAGAAAAACAAAAGTGAAACAAAAATATTTATACGTTTTATATATATATCGTATCGTACGCAAACGGAAACAATACAAAAACGTACCCAAAAGTCAAAAATAATAAAAACTATATTTTTCCCCTTCATAATAAAGTATTTGAGAATTACCTCAAAATATAATTACGAAATTTAACTGAAAATTTGCACATAATTGGACCCGTACACGAAATTAACGGGCTAAAAACCTAAACTTATACTACAAACTAAAAATATCTGGGAACCCACTACTACTACCCAACCCAAACCTGTTGAAAAACTCGACCCGGCCTCAATAATTATATACTCCCTCCAACTCTCTCAGTACACTCACACAACCACAACCAACTCAAATAATTGACTTCTCCTGTTCCTTCTTCTTCACCATCGGCAGAAGTAGAGAGCGAGAGTAGAACAAGAAACAACAACAATATATTATCATCATTTTTCTACTTCACTAACATCATCATCTTCATCTGATCATCATCATCTTCAACAGCAACAACAACTCAGCACCATCATCATCATTTTCTTCTCCATATTGGTAAGGAAAAACACATCGTTCATACTCAAATTGCATTAGTATACTTGTTTTAGTTTGATTATAACTAGTTTATGATAGATTGAAACCTAAAAGAAAATCAAAACATAGTAAAATAAATTGTTGGTGATGATGATTTTGAGTAAAATATATATACTCTGTACAAAATTTGAACATGTATAACACTAAAAATTTATGTGTAAAACCACTTGGACAAAATTTGTATATGATAACAAGTAACTTGTGTGGATTTTAAACTCAAATATTCGAAGTAAAAACTGGGTTAAGAACTGAGAACAGAGCAAGAACATGACACCGGATCGGTTGGGTGCATTTAGCCGATCGGCTAGGATGAAATAGCCGAACGGCTAAGTATAGAAAGCCGTACGGCTAAGCTTGTTCAACCGAATGGATCATTGATTCTCAAATATGTTAACTTGCCATATATATATATTACTATAAATAGAAAGCCTTTATTAATAATTATTATTTAATATTAATATTTATTATTATTATACTTAATTTTATGTATATCTCTATATATATATCCACAACGAAATTATATATGATATAACTCGTACGTTTTATATATGTACTTTTTCAAAGTATACAACGAACGGGGTATAAAAATAGTATCTTTTTGGAAATGATTATTTCAAAATCATCACCAACAAATCGTACACATTTTAACTCAAACAATCTTTCAAAGCAATCAAATCATTAACATGATTTCAAGTACTTATGTTAATAAATCTCTTGCGTTTAGGACGCTAGAGGTTACTAGTTCGGAAAACACTACTGCTTAAATCCTACATTATACAGCTAGACTCTATCATGGGAGTGACGTCCCTGTCCGGGTAGCTAGCTACAACCACGTCCAAACGGGCATATTAGTAATTGTTATGGGTGTTGACACCATTCGGGAGGCAGAAAATCGGGTTAGGCCTCAAACCATGGCTCAGTGCAATGTCAGTGTCGGTATATTTAATTCGGAAACCTTAATTGGTTTAATCATTGTTCGGTTATAAATCGTCGGAAAATTAGGTTGATCACATCATGTTTTATGTTAAATTTGTGAGATTCACCAGCTTTATAGCTGACCTTTTAGTGTTGTATTCTCAGGTGATCAGCTACAGTAGGGTGGCCTGCAGGATATGTTAGCTAGTACGAGTCGCATGCATTTATAAACATATGAAGATTTTATAGCATTATCTTTTGTTAATCGGTTATGTATTAAAATCTTCGGGATCTATTTATGTGAACTCATTATGTTGTAAACTTATAACTTAAATTTTGTAACTACTTTTGTAAAATGTATAAACGTCTCATGTAGAATCGTTTGCTTGTACCTCCGCGCTTTGATTATTGATTAGTCACACCCAAATTGTCGCTTCCGCAAATCACGAAATCGGGGGTGTGATAGATTGGTATCAGAGCCTAAGGTTATATCGAACTAGGTTGCATTTAGTGGGCCTTGACTATGACCGTTAAGCATTATTCCTCATTATGTATAACTGGTTCAGGAATTACATCATACGAATTTAATTTAACATAGTCTAACTAACTATGTACAATTAAATAAAGATGATGTGAAGTCTGAAAGGGGTTATGTCGAACAGGAATGCACTAGTTGACTCTGACCACGAGAGAACCGGGACTCATAATTACTTTGTGCTAGACACAACTAGGCGGATATATAGGTATGTATGGTATATACATACACGATTAGGCAATCATATTATATATATATATGAATAGGCCTCGGATATTCGGTAATATACTCGGTATATATATATATATATATATATATATATATATATATATATATATATATATATATATATTGCGAGAACCATGAGAACTACTAGATTGCATTATGTTCACATGTAATTAACTTGGTTCACATGTGAACATTGATTTAGGTTAGATTAGGAAGAAAAAAAATTCAAAAATTATGACTTAAAACACGTTTTACCTGTTTTGTTCATATTATCGTTCATATGTGAACATAAATTTGATTTTATGCGTTCTTCGCTATAATTTAAGAATTTTTCAAATTTTTTTTTCCAATCTAACCTAAATCAATGTTCACATGTGAATCTAGTTAATCACATGTGAACAAACATGCAATCTAGTAGTTCTCACGGTTCTTGCAATTTTTTTGGTTCTCAATTAAACCGGATCCTATATATATATATATATATATATATATATATATATATATATATATATATATATAGGCCTTGGATAATCGGTAAAATGCTCGGTATACATATATATATATATATATATATATATATATATATATATATATATATATATATATATGTATATGTATACTAGCCTTCTACCCGCGCACAGCGGCGGCGCACATTAATTACTTACGCTATTCGGATCTTTTTGTATGGGTTTTTATTTTACCAGTAATTCATGCGGTCCTCGGCATTCAAGCTGTTTACAGATAATTCGTAGATGATTTTTTATGTCGTATTTGGTAGTTATATACTCCATACTTCCTCCGTCCTATTATAATTGTCATGTTTGAAATTGCATATAGTTTTAAAAACTGTATTCATTGATCACCAATAAAATCTTTTATTTTCCAGTAAACAAGTTTTTTGATGCGTTGTGAAATGAAAATAGACACTTATTTGGTACAACTCAAAATATGAACGTGAATATTTAGATTGAGACAAAGAGAGTATTTTTTTTGTTTTTAGAAAGACAAATCTACAATTTAACCTATCCCACATAATTGTACATCACACATCACACTTACATGCATATCATATCACTTGAACCTACAACCTCTTAGTCGAAAGGTATTAGATATACCCTTGGGCCGAAGGCCTTTGTTAGACGAAGGGGGTATAAAAGCAACAAAATATACTTAATGCTAAAAAAGATACAGTGTTAGTGAACAGCAAAGTTAACGCTCTTTCACAAACATTACGTTGTTTCATCTAACAATTTAACTTATCCTGTCAAATAATTTTGTGAATATAGAAAAATAGAACATCGATTTTCATCCTGGACCTGTTGCGATGAATATCAAAGAAGTATAATTATCACAAAAGTTGCACTACATCCCTCACTCACTAAAATTTGGATTCCCGATTATCATATCGAGATTCATTACTACGTTCTTAAAATAAAATAAAAAAGTTAAAAATCCTTTGCTAAATTTGAAAACGAAATACGGAGTATAAATTTTTTGAATAAAATTAAACTAAATAAATACATGCAACTTTTGAGTCTTGAACCCAAGTACCCAAATACATTTCAATTTCGAATTTCAATTTCTTTCCGCCAATTTTCTGTCCAAAAAGTACAGTGACAGCTTTTCTTATCAATCTTACAGCTTTACAAATTACAACTCCTTTTTACTCTTTCCAAGACTTTTGACCTATTCAAAAGATCACGTTACAATTTTAGTTTCCATAATTCCAACAAAGCTAACATTATTATTTATATTTTACAATTTGACAAATAATAATACTAAATAATTACTACGTATCCGTATCCGTATGGAAACTATTTGGATAATTAAAAACATTACTTATTTCTATTTTACCAACAAACCATATATGAAACACTAATCTAACCACAATCAACTACAATATTGACATTAAACCTATTGCTAGATACCATGAATATCAAGTTACAAATGTGTGAGTAATACAAAATTACAAACGACTAAACCAAGTTTACAAACAATTTTTTTTTTTTTTAAATCAAATAACCTACAACTCTAACAACTTCAGATTATGATTTCCTATTGTCTGCGAAAGCTTGGCATTGCCACAACGAAGAAAAATAAAAACTTACAATGCAAAACGTACATACAAACTTGATTTCCTTCTCGTTCACTTCGGGTTCCGGCCGTAAAAACTGCTATTTCGCTAAGCCAGTCTTCGAATTCATTTAAAGAAAGCTTATGAATTTTATCCAATATTTGCGTCGTTTAGATCTGAAAAAAAAAAACAAAAAAACAAAAAAGTTTTAGATCTGAAGAAACAAAATACAACTTATATCTAAAGATGAAAGAAAAACAGTTTAAATCTTTTGATCTAGCGAAAATGGAGATCTAAACCTGAATGTTAGAAATCTTTGCATACGGGCCTAAAACCTGCAAAAGTAAACGAAAATGGAACCACATTAGCTTAAACAAGCCGCAAAAATTCATATATTGGAACAAAACTTTAGATTTAACAAAGTATAATTAGATCCAAGAGAAATGGAGCTCAAATAAATGCCAGCAACAGTTATTTGTGCGAATCTATTTCGGTATAGGCTTTATTTGTGTAGAACAAATTATGCTAAAATATATATAATTATAACATTATGGTGTTAAAGTGCGTGTAGGAGATGAAAGAAAAACTACTCCGGATGAGATTTAGAGAGGTATTAATGGCGGCAGGAAACAAGATGGATACGGTGAGATCTTTTTTTTCTAGAGAAAATGGAGAGAATGAATTTTTTATGTGTGTTTTTAAGGTGATTTCAGTGTGTGTCAATTGTGTGTGGCTGTTTATATATCAGCAGAGGCAAAGGAGAAGAGAGTGATCAATGGTTGATAGCAACTCTGATACAAATGAACGATCAAGATGAGAGATTGGCTTAAATTTAAGATATGGCATATGGCATATGCATTATAAAATTAGTATAGATAGGCCTTGGAAATTCAGTAATATGCTCAGTATACATATTAATAGGCCTCAGACACGGGATATATATAGGACATTATAGGCCTCCGTTACTCAATACGCTCGAGTCATCGAAAATGGCAATACATTCCGCGGCACCGTCACGTACTCTCGATGAAGATATCCTTATGCATTTCTTTTTTATCATTTCCATTTCTTGAAATCGCGTTTAGGATGCACGATGAGGAGAACTGCTAGGCCCCCACGAACTAAAACTTATTCCATACTTATTGTTGGTAACATCACTTTCATCCTAACAAATTCCTTGCCTAGATGTTTGATGTGCTATTAAAGCGCGTCTTGTTTTATAATTTATAAATAAAAATACCTAATAAATACTTTCAAACAACCAGGCAAGAATACATGATCGAATGTAAATATAGATTTGGTAAGTTAGATTCGAACACAGGAAAAATGGAATAAAAATAATAAATAATCTTTTAAATTACAGAGAAAGGGGGGTAACGTTTTAGTTCCGTTAGAACAAAAGTTTTGTAAAATAACAAATTAAAATAACCTAAATAAACTAAGATAAAAATAAATAAATAATAATGTACAATAGGAAGGAACAAATAGTATGTAATAACTCCGCTCAGATTCATATATTCTGATTCATTTACACATTAATTATCTAATTGTGATTTCTGTTATATCAACTTAATACCAAATTCTTCAATGACTATTAAATTGAATGTGAACTAGCCAACGTTTCGGGTCCAACTAATTCCTACAACTTAGGGTCCAACATAAAACACTGGTTCCAATGTCACAAGATGATCAGTCAATTGTGTGCCTTTCCCTAAATCATGCATTAAACATTCACAACTCATTATAATTACTCTCGTGGTATGACTCAACAATACCCAATAATTAACTTATTGTCTTGTTCATTTTAAAGTGAATAATTATTACTTTCTCAACCTATCAAACTCAATCTATTTAGCAATAGTTAAAACCCTAAGATTATAACCATCAATTATTAAAAAAATCAAAGGAACTCAATCTCATCAATCTTATTAACCACGTTGAAAACTAACAACTACCAGTTACCAGTAAACAAGGATCTACGAGTAACATAACGGTTTTCAATTAAATAATTTAACAAATGTGCAAATGTAATCATTCAACAATCATTATCCAAGGTTCATTATCACAAATACTAATGTATCAATTCATCAAATATGAATAAATCAGAATATTAAATATCAAATTCTTCAATGATATAAAATAAATGATACAAACCAAATGACGAATCACGCAAAGATCGGTTGAAATGAATCCAACCTCCACTTCTTGTGCCTCCAAAACATACCTAAAACTCGAAAATAATAAAAACCCTAACCTAAATACTGTATAATTCGTATATATGTTATATAATGTATATAAAACGTCTACCTTAGGCTGCCTTTTATACTTGTAAAGTTGGCCTCTTGACCGCCGGCTAAATGACTTAGCCGCCGGTCAACTTGATCTTTTACACGGCTGCAAACTGCGTTGCTCACCACCTTCCACTTTTAGTATTTAGCAGCCGGTCAGATTGTTTAGCCGCCGGCTAAATGTCATTTCCAGAGCATTTTAACCTAACGGGCTGGACACTTAGCTTTGGGCCACCAACGCTTTTCTTTGGGCTTCTTAATCTTCTTTAAACCCAACAATATATAAATCCGAATTTAAACATCCCTCATGGCCCGATTCTTCATTTTATTCCATTTCTTTGTTATCTTTACTCTTAAATCCTTCGGCTTCACTTGATTCTTCAAAAATGCATCTCTTAACTCGTTATTTGACTGTTTTCCGTTCCTTTATTCATAAACGCTCCATTTCCGCATCTAATTGCAAATATGAACGAAATCAATATCTAACCTTAATTAAATGCAATAGAAACATCCAAGAATCGGGGTAAAATACTACTAAAATATAGTACTTTTGAGCGTTTATCAAACATCCCCCACTTGAATCCTATTTGTCCTCAAGTAGACTATCGATTCAAAAATCAAATTCTTAAGAAAACAGTCATCTCCATTAATCTAAATAACTTACAAAGGAATTACACAACATCACTCATCTTCAACTCAAACGTTTAAATTTAAAAATCTGTTAATTCTAAAAACAATTATTGAGAAACTATGTGATTATAAAAATTGATCTACACATGAAGTTATTATTCTTAAAATATCAAATAGTTCACGATGATTACTGATATTGTTATCCACTAAAACAATCTATATTTAAATAATTGAGCTTAACTTATTATTATTCACGTAGATATTCCCTTAAACTCCCAAAAACTATATACTTTCATACTCATAATATGTCAATATTACATATTTTGAAATTCTAATCAAAACAATCATTTTTCAAATCAAGACAGATGTGACAGGTCTGTGCCTCAACACAACAGAGCAACATAACTTGATTTTAGTTTAGCAATATAAATCTTTTAGTCAAACCATTGGTGGTAGGTCTGTACCTTAGTACAACAAAGCGACTTAATTTGACTACATTTTAAAATCATGAGTTGTTAAACTCTTTTGCTCTTTTTCATTAGATATACTGACGGAGACCAGGTCTGTACTTTCGTACAACAGAGGAAACAACACCCAGTATATCCCCAAATGATATCAATTAAATTTCCAAAAATATGGCATATCACACATTACTCATATGAAAATTAAGACATACGTCATACACAGCTAAAGTTCATCTAAAAGGTAACATCTACTCCTTAATTTCATTTTTTAAAAGCTCAAAAATTCTCATATAAATTGCCTATCAATACATCATATAATGAAGCTAAATAACATTTTTCACAATTTAATATTTAATTTAAAGTGTAGAAAATTTTAAAATTAACCTACGTAGTTACAAAATAATTATCTCTAAAAAAAAAAAAAAAAAAAAAAAAAAAAATAAACTCAAAAATTTGGTTGAAAAACGGGCAACTTATAACCTCTTAGTTACTTATCTTAATAAGATAACAATTAACCAAATTACAAAATCATCTACTTATTTACAGGACAATTATGTGGAAACTTAACTCTTTTCTCTCTCATCCCCCACTTAAAGATGTACAATGCCCTCATTGTACAAATAATGAAATACAAAAACGGGAAAAAGAGAAAAGAACTTAGAATAGAAAAACTTCCCTGGAATCGTGTGTGAAAAGGTTCAGCGGTTCTTCCAAACTTGAAATATACAACAGCTCACACTTTCGTAGCTAATCACGATTGCATTTAGCATATGCAACAAGCCTTTAAACCCCTCGGTATCCCAAGTGGACGAGTTTTAGTCTCGTGAGGGTTTCCAGGGAACACACCCACAAAGTTCAAAAATAAAACCAAGAAATAAATTATGTCCTGAAAATTAAACTAGCATAGCATAATAAGATAGTGCAAAGGAATAAACGTTAGCATAATAATACAGTCATCCAACAAATACAAATGTCTAGATAAAATATTAATAACAACTAGATAGGATACTAATAACCCATAACCACTTCAATCGCTATCACCATCCTCTCCATCTCTGCGAACACCGGATGGTCCTCCATACTCTGATGGTACAAACGGATCATAAGGAAGATGACGATAGTCAAACAGCTGGTGCATCAAAGAAGTAGAATAATCAAACTGCCTCTGGTGCTCTCGATAGTAATGCTGCTGCTCCTGATACCTACGATCCTGCACAATCATATCCTGCTCTTGATAACGATGCATCTGCTGAAACTGCTACTGCTGATACTCATGCATCCGACCAATCTCCTGCTGCAAATGGTACATATCATATACTGGCCCCTGATAAACTTGTGACTCTGGTGGAACCGCTGCATGCTCTATCTCTGGTACATCTACAGCCTGTGGCTGAGCATCACGACGTCTCCTCAATCGTCTGCCTCCTACAACCAATGGTGGAGTCCAAAGGTAGAAATCTCCCTCCAAAGGTTTCATAATAACCGAAATCTCCAGGAGCTTGTGAGCTCCCATATACTGCATACCCGGAATAACAGGAGTACAGGACTGATACATCTCCTGTGTAAGACCAAACCACCTAGCCAATCTAGTAACATACTGACCTCCACAAATAACACTCGAAGCTTTAGTACCTGTAGCCTTATGTGTCATCCAGTCCGCCAATCTCCAAGGAATATTCACATTCGTCCCCTGAGTAATAGAATGCAAATAAAACAGATCTATCTTATGCACCTTCTCATGCCCTGTCTTCCTAGCACAGATCGAATGAGACAACATCCTATGTACCAGCTTATGTGCTGGACTCCTCACTAATACATCAGAAGGACCTCGGGTACCAAACTCTCCATTGGCTATATCTACCTAACCTGCAGCAACCTCCAAATCATCGTACCTATTTGTACGCGCAGCTATCAGAAAATCTCTAAAATGAGGGTTAGCCTCCTCATCCATAGTATACAACCCAATAGCCTGTGCAAACTAAATCAAACTCAAACTACGAGGCTCACCACCAAGCATAAAGGTCAAAGTATGCTGTAGCACATCCTCAGATGATACATCAAACCTAACCGAGCTATAGAACTCAACAACTAACTCCCTGAAAATAATCTCATGTATACCAAACAATCTAGCCCAAGCATATGAGACAAAACCAACACTCCCATCCTCAAGATAATAAGTAACGGTCAACAAACGGTGTAAAGCCTGAGTACCTGTCTCCTGAGTGTCAGGATCTAAAACCATATTCATAAAATCCCAGTCCAACACATCTGAAGCTACAATATCTTGATCAATGTTGGCTCTAAGCCTCGTCTGCATCCTCGCTCGGTCTCCAGGTGAGATAGCATTATGCATAAACTGGAGAATAGGGTGAGTCCGAATAATGGAGTTGGCAACAACGGCTGCTCCCCTATCAACACGTAAATCATACTCCATCTGTAACAATAAATCTATAAACATTAAAAGAATTCTAATAATATAAATTGAAATGAATACAAATTCACCAAAAAGCTACATAATAATAATTTGTACAAAAATTATACTAACTATCATGAACTTAAACAATTCAGTTTAAATTATTATAGATAAACTTATACACATTTTTACTTAATATAATTTTATCAAAGTTACATAATACTATTATCTACATAATAATAATATTTACATAATAATCCTATTTACATAAAAATCATTTAAACTTAAATTACTTACAAATATCAAATCATTTTGGTTACACAGAGTTTTTTTTTTTTTTTTTTTTTTTTTTTTTTCATTTCAAAAACCTATTCACTAATATTTTTTTGCAATTTAAGAATTAGATTATCACAACCTATTAAAAATCATACAAGAGATAAACGTATATAACCGACAATATCTATAAGTATACATCTACTAGTCCAATAATCTGTTTTCTGCCTATAACCCATTTAGCCGGCGGTCAGTCGCCTTGACCGGCGGTCTCCGGCGTTGACTGGTCGTCTTTGGCGTTGACCTGCGGTCAAACAGTTTGTCCCCATGATTCCGACCAACAAACGCCAAAACCTAATTATAATTCCATCATTCCTATAAACTCAACCAACTTATTCACACATTCTTTCATAACTCACAAAATAATAAGCTTTTCAACCACATTATCACATAATCAAGTCACAATCCGTAAATACGAACTAACATTACTCAATCTAACTAAGGATTCACACAAAAAGCATAAACAATTCGGGTTATTTAACTAAGAAACCCTAAAATGCGAAACCCTAATTAAATCATCATGTAAAAACGAATTGAAAGCAAGAATGTAAGTGAAAGCCACATACCTTCAATGACATAACAAAGTTCAATGTTGAAATTGGTCGATTAGTAGGAGAATCCGGAATTTTTCGAAAGAGTTTTGAGGAAAATTGGGGTTCAAATGAGGAAGAAAGAGGTCTGTCCGGTTTATTCACCCCAGGCGGTTTAGCCAGCGGCTAAACGATTTAACCGGCGGTCAAATTGAATTTTGACCCGGCCCCCTCAATTTTTGGCCCATCTGATTTATTAAACTAATTTTAATTATTTGACTTAATTAAAATACTATTCTAAACCACCTAATTATATTACATCTAAAACAAACTTATTAAAACACCTAATGATATTAACACACACTAACAATTAATCTAATCTCAACACATACTAACAAATGTAAAAAATAATTTACTCAAATAAAAATAATACAAAAATGAAGTAAACTAATGGAAATAAGAAAGTAATCAAATAATTGAGATTCGAGAATTGAAATAAGAAAACTCCACTTATAGGCACTGTTTGATCAGTTGAGCCTGTCAATTTCGGCTACTTCTCCATTTATTTCAGCATTGTGGGGAGTCTTCAAGCTGGTCAATTTCTTCACAACCCTTGGCATTTTCCTCAGCATCCAATTGCTTAACTTCATTTGCTAAAAGTCAAATACTTCTAAACACAAAATTAATTTGATAACAAAAGATACAAAAATATTGACAATATTCACAGTCAATTAATCAACAATGTACAAAAATTTACAAGATTAAATTCTCTTTATTACCGCTTTCCCTGGCAGCGGCGCCAAAAACTTGATGTGCTATGAAAGCGCGTCTTGTTTTATAATTTATAAATAGAAATACCTAATAAATACATTCAAGCAACCAGGCAAGAATACCTGATCGAATGTAAATATAGATTTGGTAAGTCAGATTCGAATACAGGGAAAATGGAATAAAAAGAATAAATAATCTTTTAAATTACAGAGAAAGGGGGGTAACGTTTTAGTTCCGTTAGAGCAAAAGTTTTGTAAAATAACAAATTAAAATAACCTAAATAAACTAAGATTAAAATAAATAAATAATAATGTACCATAGGAAGGAACAAATAGTATGTAATAACTCCGCTCAGATTCATATATTCTGATTCATTTGCACATTAATTATCTAATTTTGATTTCTGTTATATCAACTTAATACCAAATTCTTCAATGACTATTAAATTGAATGTGAACTAGCCAACGTTTCGGGTCCAACTAATTCCTACAACTTAGGGTCCAACATAAAACACTGGTTCCAATATCACAAGATGATCAGTCAATTGTGTGCCTTTCCCTAAATCATGCATTAAACATTCACAACTCATTATAATTACTCTCGTGGTATGACTCAACAATACCCAATAATTAACATATTGTCATATTCATTTTAAAGTGAATAATTATTATTTTCTCAACTTATCAAACTCAATCTATTTAGCAATAGTTAAAACCCTAAGATTATAACCATCAATAATTAATAAAATCAAAGGAACTCAATCTCATCAATCTTATTAACCACGTTGAGAACTAACAACTACCGGTTACCAATAAACAAGGATCTACGTGTGACACCCGACGATTTAGGGTTACTGATAATCCTACTAGAAACCCTAATTACGTGTGTTTAGTTTAGTATTAGGCTAAATACTTGTAATTACTTGTAACTACTTGTATATTTTGTGAATATACGCTTACGTAATTAGTTGTAATTACGCTTACGCAATTTGATGAAATTGTGCGAAATAACCGGACGAAGTCCGCCTAATTATACGACGTTGGTGAAAAAATTTCTATAAATAACCTGAATCTATTTTTAGAAGTTATTTATCATATATTGTTATTTTGTTAAAATAATACACGAAAAACTTAGGTGTTTTGGCTAAAACATCTCAAACGCAACAGAAACGCACGGAACGCGCCCGACAATAGAACGAAAGTCAAAATATATTTTTATAATATATTATTTTGTATGAAATTATTATTGAAAACATCATATAATGATTCGTCAATAAAAACGTCTATTTAAAACGTTACGCGATTAAAACTCCGTACGACTAGCGCGCGAATCGAGGCCGATGAATTAACGGAATATTTTTATTAATGTCTCAAGTATTTAGAATAAATATTTCAAGTGGAAATATTGAAATTAAAAGTAGTCACTTAAAAACGAGTATAAAATATTTATCGTACGAATAAACGTCTAAACAATCGAGTAAACGAACGGAGAACGTAACTAATTAAATGGGAAATGAGAAATGACCAAAATACCCTTTGTGGGGCCCCCTATGGGCTGGCCACCACTTCCCACTCCACCCTCTCATATCTCATGCAATGTCATGATGAGATTCTCCTCCCTTAACCATACACCCTTCATGCAACTCTCTTTCTCATTTTCCTACACTCCACCTCACTTTCTTTGACTAAAATTCTCTCTCAAAAATCTGCAACTTCAGCCCCATTTCCATCTTAAAAATATCATCATTTACCTTGGATCTTCAAGACACAAGAAAGAAGAAGAAGAAACAAAGCACAAACTCATCATTATCTTCATCATCTTCTTCATTTTCACCATTGTTTGTAAGAAATCAACACTTACTTTTTATTTAGATTCTGATGCATGTTGTTTATATACATGTTTTATAGTCCATCTAACACTAATATGTCCAAATGTCATGTTAAAAATCGTTTTTGAACAAAATACATGAATATACATAATCTGTCTTCAAAAAGTCAGACCACCAAAACGTTCATAACTTGAGTTCTAGGAAGAGTTAGAAAACGAACATTTTTTTTAAAATTTGCGTATTGAAAATATATACAACTTTCATGTTTTGCACTTTTTCCAAATCTGTACGTATTTTTGGATATAATCTGATCTTTGAGTCTGGTCTGGAAGTTTTCGAAAACCGAGTTCGGTTCCTTCGTGAAATTATTTAAATATGTAAATGGACACTATAGTTGCTGTAAAAATTATATGTTAGACCAGAAACCTTGATGATCAGTTGGTAAAATTTGTGAGACTTGTTGTTCACCAGAAGTGGTAGAAATTAAATGGCGAACCAAACCGACAAAAGTCGAAAATATGAAATATTGAAGTTTTAAGTTGCGTAATAAAAACCGACACTTTGAAATAACTCCGACACGAACCGACAAATTATTTGGACTCTATTAACAGAAATATGGGTTGGGTAAAAGTTTCGGGTCAAACCGAGTAGGTTTGACTAAGTCAACAAAAACGGGGCTCAATTTCTAAAAACCGACAAACTTACTATTTTTGGAAAGTGGTAACAAAAATGGGTTTGGGTGACTAAATAAATGACTTTGACCAGCTTTGACTCAGTTTGACTAGTTTGACCAGGGTTGACCAACTTTGACCAGGGTTGACCAACTTTGACCAGTTTGACCAGGGTTGACCAACTTTGACCAGTTTGACCCAGTTTGACCAGTTTGACCAGAGTTGACCAACTTTGACTAGTTTGACCAGCTTTGACCAACAAGTTGACCAACTTTGACCTACGGTTTAAGGCTTATACAAACTAAAATAATCTGTTTGCAACACACGATTTGTATTAATGAATAGTACACAACAAAACAAACTTGATAATAATGTCTAAATGAATTATTATTACAAACTTTCACCAACGGGTCGTTTTTAATAAACGAACTTGAACAACTTATTTGGACATACTAGTTGATGAACTAGCTTTAGGTGGACATTAACCCTCCACATACACGATTGGCTTAAGTGGACATTGACCCCCACTTATACAATCGCTATAGATGGTCTTATGAGACATTTACTTACATACAACCTTATACGTTTATGATGTTGGAAGGTTGCACGTTGGATACACTCATTGCTTGCTTATTTGATTATTTGCTAGCTGCTTGCTAAACTCAGGTGAGTTTCATAGCCCCCTTTTTACTTGTTTGAACTGTTTTGGGGTGAGAATACATGCACTATTTTATGAACTGCTATTTTATGAACTGTTTTTAGGAAAACACTTATACGTATTTCATGAGTTACTTTTTATTCCACTAAGTCCAATACAACCATTTAAATCTGCTGATTTACGCAAAACGATATTGCGGTAAAGCAATACAAAACGATATTGCGGTAAAGCAATACAAACATTTCGATATTGTGGTAAAGCAATACAAACTATTAAATCTTGTGATTTACAAATACGATATTGGCAATAGTATACAGAACTTGATTTATACAGAAACTCTGTTTTACAGAACTTTATTTTACAACAAGAAAATCATGTGTTTACATTATTACTTTACAGATTAAACCTATGAACTCACCAACATTATGTTGACCCATTTTAGCGTGTATTCTCAGGTTCACAGATGCAGTAGGACTACCCACAGGAAACAACATACTAGAGGTCGTTCGATGTAACTTTATGTGATGATACTTGATTTGGTCGGCGCCCCCGTGACACCTCCAACTTCCGCTGCCACGTGTTTTGGGGGTGCGACAGATTGGTATCAGAGCCTGAGGTTATAGCGAACTAGGATTGCATTAGTGACCTAGACTATAACCATTAGGTTAGTATTCCTTGTTTGGTATGACTGGTTCAGCGATTGCATCAATTGAATTTAATTTAACATAGCCTGATCAACTCTGTACAATTAAAGGAGATTCGATGCAAGACCTGAAATGGTTATAGTGAACGAGAATACAGTAGCAGACATAGACCGAGGATAGAACGGGACCAACCTTTATACGTGCTTATCTGCTAGGCTTTTATGTGCGTGTATATATATATATATATATATATATATATATATATATATATATATATATATATATATATATATATATATGTATAACCTTACGTACACTAAACTTATTTTCCACCCTTCACGGCAACCACTCCCACAGCTACGTCACTCAACTCTGAAAACGAGACTCAACCCTTATTTACCACTGAGGAGACTTCCACAGTACCACTTGCCCAACCGCGTAGGGTAACTACATAATCGAATAGGACTCACTTGAGAAGAATTCTTTCCGCTTGCAACCTAATCACTCGGGAACACGTATAGAACTTAAACTTTACGATACTTTGTCACATAGAAGGACTATACCTATTTCCACCACTTCACTTTCTCCACCCGCTCTCGACCCAGACATATGAATCGCGTGTGTTTTACACCACTAGAAGGACTGACTGATAGACCTCCTCGGACTACACCTTATCCTATTCATACTATTTCTACTTGATCATGTTTGGTCACTATTTCGACACATTCATCAAAATATTTACCCATAACTTAATTCGCGACTTTGACTGCTCCGAACACCTGTATCAAACATTCGTTCATTTCGAAACAATAACATAGTCATGATTGACTACTTCAAGAACACTACTCGGTCATTGTCATGACTACTTTTTGAAACTACGATTTGGCTATTTACAACTCTTGAGACGCGGAGAATCTTCTGACATGAATACCCCTCCATACGCATAGGAACCCGTTCATCATACCGTTCTGGTACTAGCTGCTAGGCTACACCGCCACGAGAATAGAATAGACAATATGGATTTTTCATAGACGTAAACTTTCAACCGATTTTTGACAAAACATATATTTCAACACTTTTCAATCACCAGAGCTTTCGACGAATTTTTGTTATACAGAGTCTTTTGACGTGCTGACAAGAGTTTCCAATGTATTTTGATTGACATTAAGTTTTCAATAGATATTATGATGACATTTTTAACAAATAAAAACCATACCTATAAACAAACACTTGATTTTCACTTAATTTTTCTCAAAGATCTATGTTTTCTAACGAACGATAACGACTATTACTTTGAAACACCTGCGGGTCTTCTAACGATTTACATATTGGAAATACGTGTACAACGATTTATATTGGATGTGATCCAACGAATTACTCATAACTTACGAATTGTTTACAAACTGGTTTATTGACAGTTTTAACAAACTATTTATTGGAACCCAATTTCTACTTTCATTTTTCTTTTATCAAGATTTGATCACTACTTTGACTTGTACGTCAACGAATTACCTAATACCCGAGACATAATACACGCTTCCAACTACAATTACTACAACAAACCGCATAGGATTGTTTTCCTACTACGAACCCTATAGTAAACAACCTTACTACGACCGACTATTTAGGAATATTTTTCCTACTTATAGCACACGGGGATAATTTTCCAAACGTATACGAACGGATGTGTTTACATCACAAAATAACAACCAAAACAACAACGCTGAACAGAACACATAACATTGTTACGGGTACGTTACCTCTCAATAAATTGACTGTTTTCAATCTTATTCGGTGCTAAATTACGCGATCACGCCCCACAGACTTAGAAGCTAAGAATAACGTAGAAATGACAAATTGATTTTCGTCGTGTAATCATAATTCAGAACCTCACTTCGACATAAGCAGACGGAATTTTTCTCCCTAGACTTATTAAACTATCGAGATCGAAACTTTCTTTCTCTTCTCCTTTCTCGATGCCAACTAAGAATCCCATCCGAATCGTTGCCATAAGAAACCTATCGTATTCTTACTGTTACCGGTGGAACATTGATCTAACAAGCGGAGAAAAGGTAAAACAAGAATCATTTCGTTAAGAAACCTACAGAAACCTTAAACCAGAAAACCAAGAACTTAGACCATGATGGCTTACCCATCATCGAGGCCCGGTGAATCTCAAGACGACATCCGGATGTAATAAAATAAGATACACTAGAAACACACACTTACTCTCTCACAGATCCCACAGACTGCGGCAACAGACTAATTTCGGGACGAAATTCTCCTAACAGGGGGAGAATGACACCCGACAATTTAGGGTTACTGATAATCCTACTAGAAACCCTAATTACGTGTGTTTAGTTTAGTATTAGGCTAAATACTTGTAATTACTTGTAACTACTTGTATATTTTGTGAATATACGCTTACGTAATTAGTTGTAATTACGCTTACGCAATTTGATGAAATTGTGCGAAATAACCGGACGAAGTCCGCCTAATTATACGACGTTGGTGAAAACATTTCTATAAATAACCTGAATCTATTTTTAGAAGTTATTTATCATATATTGTTATTTTGTTAAAATAATACACGAAAAACTTAGGCGTTTTGGCTAAAACATCTCAAACGCAACAGAAACGCGCGGAACGCGCCCGACAATAGAACGAAAGTCAAAATATATTTTTATAATACATTATTTTGTATGAAATTATTATTGAAAACATCATATAATGATTCGTCAATAAAAACGTCTATTTAAAACGTTACGCGATTAAAACTCCGTACGACTAGCGCGCGAATCGAGGCCGATGAATTAACGGAATATTTTTATTAATGTCTCAAGTATTTAGAATAAATATTTCAAGTGGAAATATTGAAATTAAAAGTAGTCACTTAAAAACGAGTATAAAATATTTATCGTACGAATAAACGTCTAAACAATCGAGTAAACGAACGGAGAACGTAACTAATTAAATGGGAAATGAGAAATGACCAAAATACCCTTTGTGGGGCCCCCTATGGGCTGGCCACCACTTCCCACTCCACCCTCTCATATCTCATGCAATGTCATGATGAGATTCTCCTCCCTTAACCATACACCCTTCATGCAACTCTCTTTCTCATTTTCCTACACTCCACCTCACTTTCTTTGACTAAAATTCTCTCTCAAAAATCTGCAACTTCAGCCCCATTTCCATCTTAAAAATATCATCATTTACCTTGGATCTTCAAGACACAAGAAAGAAGAAGAAGAAACAAAGCACAAACTCATCATTATCTTCATCATCTTCTTCATTTTCACCATTGTTTGTAAGAAATCAACACTTACTTTTTATTTAGATTCTGATGCATGTTGTTTATATACATGTTTTATCTAACACTAATATGTCCAAATGTCATGTTAAAAATCGTTTTTGAACAAAATACATGAATATACATAATCTGTCTTCAAAAAGTCAGACCACCAAAACGTTCATAACTTGAGTTCTAGGAAGAGTTAGAAAACGAATTTTTTTTAAAAAATTTGCGTATTGAAAATATATACAACTTTCATGTTTTGCACTTTTTCCAAATCTGTACGTATTTTTGGATATAATCTGATCTTTGAGTCTGGTCTGGAAGTTTTCGAAAACCGAGTTCGGTTCCTTCGTGAAATTATTTAAATATGTAAATGGACACTATAGTTGCTGTAAAAATTATATGTTAGACCAGAAACCTTGATGATCAGTTGGTCAAATTTGTGAGACTTGTTGTGGACCAGAATTGGTAGAAATTAAATGGCGAACCAAACCGACAAAAGTCGAAAATATGAAATATTGAAGTTTTAAGTTGCGTAATAAAAACCGACACTTCGAAATAACTCCGACACGAACCGACAAATTATTTGGACTCTATTAACAGAAATATGGGTTGGGTAAAAGTTTCGGGTCAAACCGAGTAGGTTTGACTAAGTCAACAAAAACGGGGCTCGATTTCTAAAAACCGACAAACTTACTATTTTTGGAAAGTGGTAACAAAAATGGGTTTGGGTGACTAAATAAATGACTTTGACCAGCTTTGACTCAGTTTGACCAACTTTGACTAGTTTGACCAGGGTTGACCAACTTTGACCAGTTTGACCAGGGTTGACCAACTTTGACCAGTTTGACCAACTTTGACCAGTTTGACCAGAGTTGACCAGGTTGACCAATTTTGACTAGTTTGACCAGCTTTGACCAACAAGTTGACCAACTTTGACCTACGGTTTAAGGCTTATACAAACTAAAATAATCTGTTTGCAACACACGATTTGTACTAATGAATAGTATACAACAAAACAAACTTGATAATAATGTCTAAATGAATTATTATTACAAACTTTCACCAACGGGTCGTACGCATTTTTAATAAACGAACTTGAACAACTTATTTGGACATACTAGTTGATGAACTAGCTTTAGGTGGACATTAACCCTCCACCTACACGATTGGCTTAAGTGGACATTGACCCCCACTTATACAATCGCTATAGATGGTCTTATGAGACATTTACTTACATACAACCTTATATGTTTAGGATGTTAGAAGGTTGCATGTTGGATACACTCATTGCTTGCTTATTTGATTATTTGCTAGCTGCTTGCTAAACTCAGGTGAGTTTCATAGCCCCCCTTTTTACTTGTTTGAACTGTTTTGGGGTGAGAATACATGCACTGTTTTATGAACTGTTATGTGAACTGTTTTATGAACTGTTTTTAGGAAAACACTTATACGTATTTCATGAGTTACTTTTTATTCCACTAAGGCCAATACAACCATTTAAATCTGCTGATTTACGCTTGCGATATTGCGGTAAAGCAAAACAAAACGATATTGCGGTTAAGCAATACAAAACGAAATTGCGGTAAAGCAATACAAAACGATATTGCGGTAAAGCAATACAAAACGATATTGCGGTAAAGCAATACAAAACGATATTGCGGTAAAGCAATACAAAACGATATTGCGGTAAAGCAATACAAAACGATATTGCGGTAAATCAATACAAACATTTCGATATTGCGGTAAAGCAATACAAAACGATATTGCGGTAAAGCAATACAAACATTTCGATATTGTGGTAAAGCAATACAAACTATTAAATCTTGTGATTTACAAATACGATATTGGCAATAGTATACAGAACTTGATTTATACAGAGACTCTGTTTTACAGAACTTTATTTTACAACAAGAAAATCATGTGTTCACATTATTACTTTACAGATTAAACCTATGAACTCACCAACATTATGTTGACCCATTTTAGCGTGTATTCTTAGGTTCACAGATGCAGTAGGACTACCCACAGGAAACAACATACTAGAGGTCGTTCGATGGAACTTTATGAGATGATACTTGATTTGGTCGGCGCCCCCGTGACACCGCACCCCCAAATTTACAGTGCGGAAGCGGGTCGAGTCGGGGCGCGACTCTACGAGTAACATAACGGTTTTCAATTAAATAATTTAACAAATGTGCAAATGTAATCATTCAACAATCATTATCCAAGTTTCATTATCACAAACACTAATGTATCAATTCATCAAATATGAATAAATCAGAATATTAAATATCAAATTCTTCAATGATATAAAATAAACGATACAAACCAAATGACGAATCACGCAAAGATTGGTTGAAATGAATCCAACCTCCACTTCTTGTGCCTCCAAAACATACCTAAAACTCGAAAATAATAAAAACCCTAACCTAAATACTGTATAATTCGTATATATGTTATATAATGTATATAAAACGTCTGCCTTAGGCTGCCTTTTATACTTGTAAAGTTTGCCTCTTGACCGCCGGCTAAATGACTTAGCCGCCGGTCAACTTGATCTTTTACACGGCTGCAAATTGCGTTGCTCACCGCCTTCCACTTTTAGTATTTAGCCGCCGGTCAGATTGTTTAGCCGCCGGCTAAATGTCATTTTCAGAGCATTTTAACCTAACGGGCTGGACACTTAGCTTTGGGCCACCAAAACTTTTCTTTGGGCTTCTTAATCTTCTTTAAACCCAACAATATATAAATCCGAATTTAGACATCCCTCATGGCCCGATTCTTCATTTTATTCCATTTCTTTGTTATCTTTACTCTTAAATCCTTCGGCTTCAATTGATTCTTAAAAAATGCATCTTTTAACTCGTTATTTGACTGTTTTCCGTTCCTTTCTTCATAAACGCTCAATTTCCACATCTAATTGCAAATATGAACTAAATCAATATCTAACCTTAATTAAATGCAATAGAAACATCCAAGAATCGGGGTAAAATACTACTAAAATATAGTACTTTTGAGTGTTTATCAATGTTACGAATCCTCGAAAACGTTTTGTAAACTCTAACTCTTGTAATCTTTAGACACGCATGTTAATTGATTACAACCTTTATTATTCTACACTATTGATTGTCACTTGTGTTGTGATATATTACCTTAATATATACAACTACGATAATCATACTCTTACACAAAAACTCACATGTCCCTTGTCTTTATTGAAAAGGACATGCCTCCGAGACGACAATCCTTCACTCCTGCTAAACTTGAACAGCTAATCACTCAACGAGTAGCTAAAGCTCTGGCCGCTCGACAAACTCCTCCCAACAGCGGATCAGGCACAAACTCGGGGAGCGAAGAGGTCAACAATAACGCCCCTCCGACAAAACCCTGCACTTACAAAGACTTCTTCAACTGCCAACCCTTGAACTTTAAGGGAACGGATGGCCTACTTCAATGGATTGAGAAGATGGAATCCGTCTTCCGCATCTGCAACTGCCCAGATGACTGTAAGGTCAAGTACTCTATCTGCACACTGATGGAAGGTGCACTTACCTGGTGGAACACTCATGCCCAGACTGTGGGTATTGATGTTGCTTACCAACTTCCCTGGGATGATCTGAAAAAGATGATGACTGAGGAGTATTGTCCTAGAGAAGTGATATCGCGTAAAAAGTCACGTTTTTACTACCGATATCTCTCTCATTCTGAAACAATTCTTGGCATTTTAACTCAAAAATAGTACAAATCAATAGTATTATGCCAAGATGGTCAAAACAAGGTGGCACGATGAAAATCAAGCAAAACGGATGAAAAACGTAGATTCCACGCACGTTTGAAGATTCAAGGCATCAAAATGGGATTTTTAAGACAAAAGTGCCCATCACCAACATCCATCTCATCCAAGATGTTCATTTTCAAATTACGAATCCAACAGAAGAAGAATCAACAAAAACGGACCAAGAATGAAGATTCTACGTACGCCGGAAGATCCAAACGATTCGTACGAGACATCCAAAGATGGGAGACATATTTTTGGGATATCTTTTCATCAAAGTCTTTGTTTTTGAATTACAAATCCAACGCAAAAAGAATCAACTAAAACGGACGCATAACGAAGAAGATACGCACGAATCAAGAAACGAGCAAAAGACAACGAACCAGGACGGGTGGCAGCCAGCCGCCGCCGGCCACCTGGTGGACGGCGCCGGCCACCTGGTGGGCGGCGCCGGCCTCCCCTCCCCCATCTCGTTTCCGCTTTTTGGTCCTTGTGCGTACCTGGTGCACCACCTTTACATGCTTTTTGGTCCCCGGTGCACCACCTTTACATGCTTTTTGGTACCCGGTGCACCACCTTTTCCACCTTTTGCTAAAGTGTGCCTTGGAATGCTAACGTGAGCCGAATTTCTCCTATAAATAGAAGCCCCAAGGCTTCATTTGAAGATGTCCCATATGCACTAGGCATAATTCTCTCTTTACTTTCTCATTCTATTTTCTTACTTCAAAATTAGTATTAGGCTAGTTAGGAAGCTTGTTTAGAGTAGAACGAAAGCTAGGGAACATCTTGTAATCTTTGGTGTACGCTTGGAGATACGCTTATTAATTCAACTCTATTCCTTCTCGCTTTTTAATCCGGGTTCTTTCTATCCTATTCTATGTTAATTAAATATGTATGTTTTAATTATGCTAGGATTAGTTTGTGCCATGATTAGCGAGTAGATTACCATTGTATTTGTTGTGATATAGTTAGCATATATAATTGTGGGATGACTTTAAATGTGTCGTGAAATAATATGACGCCTCCTATTCGACTGTTTACTTGGCATAGTGCTGGAAATGCTTTCGAGCAAAGTACTAAATCATGGAAGCCGGTAACGACCGAAGGTAGTTGTATTATGGATCGATGTCATTGAAATGAAAACTTTATGAACAAACTTATCTTATGATTTTAAACCTTAAACTTACATTCGCCTTTCGATTAAAAAACGTGATTGTAACCTTGTAAAGAGTAGTCGCGAACCTTAATACTTGGTCAATAGTTATCTGTGTAAAAACTATGTTTTTAATTGTAACGTCATACAAGCATCATAAAATGCAATGTGATTACGTGGAATTGCCATGAGTATAGTACACTTCCAATCACAATGTACTTATCATGTAAACATCGCGAAGCAATTAAATTCACAATGGAAACATCGGTAAACGATTAAATACCTTGTGAACTACCATAGGATTTTCTGACATGGTCTGGGTTTAACTTTATGCAAAAAGCCGTCAGCATTTTAAATTGCATTTTAATTAGATTAGTTAGTTTAGATTAGATTAGAGTAGGTAGGCTATAGGCTAAATAACCATTTACGAAAACCTAGGGATTTGTTAATTGTATTGAGAAAGGCAAGTTTAAAATCCAATTTAAAATGATATTCTTCCCTAACCTATGAAACCTAAAGTAAGGTACGCAAGAAACCTAAACGCTTTCCCTCACTTATCATGCTTGAGATTCATTAATAGGAATTAATCAATTAAGTCCGAACATATTTGCTAAGTTAGTTGTTCTCTGGATTTGTAGTCTTTATGGTATTAAGAACGGTTAGACTTGTTATGGACTTGCTACTCTGTTCCTTCGCCCATGAGCGAATGCGTTCAACAATAAGGGCCACTGACTACTTCACAGGAGAGTGTGGGGAGTTGAGCATTGTCTGTTTGATCAGAATCATGACACCGTAGTTCCTCGTGACATATTAGTTGATAACCGACTAATAGGGAATATGTTGGTTATACCATAAGTTCTTAAATCCAACAAACACTCCCAATTAAGTTAAATGTTTTCCCCAAAAGTCATCATCCTACATTATAAGCTAATGAAATCACAACAAATACTACTTTTATTATCTGATTTATTATTACATTTTATTCGCTTTAGTTAGTTTACTTAGTTAACTGAACCAAAACCCCCAACGCACTCTTTTAAAACCTTTACTAGAAAAGAAAGATTGATTGGATTACCTCCGTTTCAATTCAGTTTCTCTTTAAGAACGATTCTAGGTCATACTTACCAAATACTAGCCTTTGGTTAAGTATTAGTAAGTCACGCTTAGACCCCAGCAATTATAAATTTTAGAACCCACCGATCGCCGTTACGAACCACTCGTTTGTAGGCGGCATCAAGTTTTTGGCGCCGCTGCCGGGGAGACTAACTGTCCGATACAGAGGCCCAACCAATCCCAATTCTAGTAAACCCTTAGGATAAAACCTTCTAAAAAAAACAAACAAGTATTTCCTTTATTGTCTTTCTTTTTAAGTGTATGACCTGTTCCCCTAGATTCGCACCGCTTTTTAACTTTCCTGATCCAGAACTTATAATACATACCATTCGACGAGAAAAGAAGCAATCCGCACTTAGACAAGCAATGGCTGAACGCATCACTCTCGCTGATAACAGTAAACCCTCTATCGAAGGAAGAGGAGGACCAATTCTCTACCCCGAAACCCCAGGACAATCATTCGAGCTTAAACACCACATCATCCAACTAATCGAAAACAACTGTCAACTCCATGGATTACCCAGTGATGATCCAAACTCTCACCTCGACAAGTTCATATCTCTTTCAAATTCCTACAAACAAAATGGAATTATCCAAGACACAATCCGCTTGTATCTTTTCCCATATTCGCTCACACATCATGCACAAACATGGTTCGAAGGTTTAGAAACCGGCTCTATCCCTTCATCGACTGTAATGGCGACAAAGTTTCTAACCAAATACTTTCCGCCTTCTAAACAAACCAAACTTCGAAATGACATCATGAATTTCCGACAAGCTTTTGATGAGTCATTATACACCGCAGGGGAACGATTCAAAGGAGCCTTGAAGAAATGCCCCAATCACCGTCTCGAAAAATCCGCACAGTTGTGCACCTTCTACAATGGTTTAGATCCTAACCACTGAACCACCCTCGATGCTGCCGCACAAGGAAGCTTCATGGCAAAGACCGACGAAGAAGGATGGGACCTGATAGAGAACATGACCATGCATCACCATGATTGGAACTCTGGAGATCACTCAATATCTTCAGCACCTCTCGCTGCATCGAATCCAATTCCAATCGAAGCAATTAAGGTATTAACAGAGAAAATGGACTCACTTGTCAAACAGTTTGGAGAACTTAAGAAACAACAGCACCAAGTACACCAAGTGCAAGTCTGTCAACATTGCACCAACCCGCAACCATATGGTGAATACCAAGAGGCAGACGGCACCATTTACTATGCTCAATTTCCCGCTCGACCACAAAATTTTCCACCCGGTTTCAATCAAAACAACAACCAACCTAGAGGACCTCCATTCCCACAAAGAAGCAACCCACCTTACTAACCTCGATACCCACCTTACCAACCACTAAGATGACTGTCCAGCATACTTGATGCTAGTGTTGTAACTGTTGTTGTAAGAGAACTCTATTAGGGGTAAGCGTACATCTCAACTTCCTCCGAAGTCTAGTACACAAACTCGTAGCATATCCTCTAAGGTTTGAATTGTTCGCTCACTTTGCCCGTCTGTTTGAGGGTGATAAGTCGTACTCATGTTTAGTTGGGTACTCAACGCCTTCTACATTGATAGCCAAAACCGTGTTATAAAATGACTATCTCTGTCAAAGATAATTGAAATGTGCACTCAGTGACGTGACACAATTTCTGCAATATAGATTTGAGCAAGTTTTTCCATTTTGTAGTCCTCTCGGATATGTAGAAAACGCACAGATTTTGTCAGTTGGTCGACAATAACTCAAATGGAGTCGTGACCTTTGGAAATTCGAGGTGACTTAGTGACGAAGTCTATTGCTATATGTTCCCATTTCCATTGGGGTATTTTGGTGGGTCATTGTAATAATTCTGATGGCTTTCTGTACTTAATTTCGCAGTCATAGTCTTTTTAGGTCTTTTTGGTCGAAGATGTTCCCATTCCCATCAGCGCTGTCTCATGTTTAGGTCTTTTTGGTCGAAGATGTGTTATAGACTTTTGTGGTCAGTGAAAATAGTACACTTGGTACCGTGCAGGTAATGTCTCCAAATATTGAGTGCAAACACAAGGCCCCTAATTCTAAGTCATGAGTCGTATAGTTCTTTTCGTATATTATCAGTTGTCGAGAGGCGTATGCGATGACTTAATTATGTTGCTTTAACATGCAACCAAGTCCTTGGTGTGAGGCATCGAGTAACTACTAAATCATCGTTGGCTTCGGGTAAGAGCAAGATCGGTGCACTGCGGAGTTTTTGTTTCAACAGTTGGAAAGCTAACTCTTGCTTGTCGGTCCAATCGAATTTCTCCTCTTCTGAGTCGGTGAGGTTAAAGGTTGGTCTATTTTGGAGAAATTTTCAATGAATCGCCGATAGTATCCAGCGAAACCTAAGAATTATCGTACCTCGGTTGGAGTGGTAGGTGTTTTCCAGCACTTGCTGGCCTCGATCTTGGCTGGATCAACATGTTTCCCTTGACCGTCAATGACATGCCCTAGAAATTGTACTATTCGTATCCAAAACTCACATTATAACTCCTCGTGTATGAGTAATTCCAAGATAGTTTTCAGGTGTTGGCCATGTTCGGTTTCGTCGTGAGAGTAGATTAAGTTGTCGTCGATGAACACGATAACAAATATGTCTAGGTATGGCTTGCATACCTGATTCGTAACGTCCATGAATACTGCCGGTGCGTTGGATAAGCCGAATGGAATCACTTGGAATTCATAATACCCGTAGTGAGTTCTAAAGGCTGTTTTAGGAATGTCAGTGTCTAGAACTCGTAGTTGATGATAACCAGACCGTAGATCGATCTTTGAGTAAAAGCTCACCCTTGAAGTTGGTCAAACAGGTCATTGACCCTTGGAAATGGGTATCGATTCTTAACGGTTAGTTTGTTCAGTTCTCAGTAATCGATCCACATTCGGAAAGATCCGTCTTTATTTTTCACGAATAGGACTGGAGCTCTTTAGGGCGAGGAACTCAGTCGAATGAATGCCTTGTCCAGGAGTTCCTGTAATTGGGTAGACAACTCCAGTAACTTGGAAGGGGCTAATCTGTATGGGGCTCGTGCCATGGGTGCAGCTTCGGGCACGAGATCGATTTGGAATTCTACTTGTCTAGACGGGAGAAGGCCAGGCGAGTCTTCGGGAAAGACTTCCGGAAAATCCTGCACAATAGGCACATCCTCAAGTTGGTTCTCCTCCGACTTCTTCTCGGTTACGTGTGCGAGGATTGCCTGGTAACCTTTTCTCAGGTACTTTCGGGTTTTCATACAGGAACTAATGTTCAAGATCGGTCTACCAGTCTCCCCTTGTATGATCAAGGTTCCACTAGTAATGAGGAGTATACGAATGATTTTCTTGAAACAGATGATTTTGGCACGATGTTCGGACAACTAGTCTATGCCTACTATGATGTCAAAGCTTCCTATTTCGACGGGTATGAGGTCAATGGAGAAAAATTCGTTGCAAGTACGTCTTGCATTATAAATTAGTTGGAAATCAAATCGTTGATTTAAAAGTAGACATATCAATGTCTAAGTTGGGTTTAAAAGCAGTCAATTCATGACCGTTTTGTTGTTCAAATCGTATTAAACCGTTACAGAGTAGTCGTTAACAAAGTAGTCTAATCGTGACTAAGTAGTTGTCAAAACAGTTGGTAAACTCGTTTGCAAACAGTCGTTGTGGGTATAAATAATGATAAAACCTCAATCAAACGATATGTTTTATATAAATGGGTTTATACGCTTATGGATTTTGAAAGTTTTATAGAACATTTCGTGGAGAGGTTGTTGTAAAATCTTGTTGAAAATTTTAAGATGAAATCTGCTTGAAATCTCATAGTCCATTGAAAAGTTTGAGTCAATCAATATGCGTTGGAAACTCTTGGTAGCACTTTGAAATTTTGTTTAATAATAGAATTCTTTGAAAATTTGAAGTTGTGATAAGATTCTGAGTGAATGTCCGAGGTAATTCATTGAAATCAGCCGAAGCACAAGATTGATAGATTAATAGAGTACATGAGTGGCGTTTACGAAATATGCCAGGCACTGTTACCTTCGGACAAATTACGAAAGTCAAGATAGAAGTTTTTAATATACAATGAGGTAGGCATGTCCTTCTACTTCTAATTTCTTCTAGATTCAGGTCGTCGTCTGACGAGTAGTCGTCCCTAGTGGAGCTTGCCATTTTCTTCGAGAGGAAGTTCTATTAAGACAGTTAATTAATAACAGGAGGGTTTAGTGAGTATCGTAGATTCGAAAAGTAGTCATAACAATGACCGAGTAGTGTTCTCATAGTTGTTGATCATGACGATGTTATTGTTTTGAAGTGAACAAGATTGGGTAGAAAAAGCTTGTAATTCTCGTAGTTGCAAGTGCCCCTCGCAGTGGTGATCAAAATGATTAAATCGTTGTCGAATTAGTTTGTGTTCAGAGTGGTTAAGCTCGCAAACTAAGTTGTGTGCAAGTTGCTGGGATTCATCCAATGCTGGAGAAACGTTTCCTATTTGTAGGTGCTGTGGTTGACTAATTTCACCGGCGGACTTCTGTACGACGTCGGGTCCTAGTAGGTGAAGTAGCAGCAGCAGTAGCAGTAGCAGTAGCAGTAGCAGTAGCAGTAGCAGTAGCAGTAGCAGTAGTAGTAGTAGTAGTAGTAGTAGGATAGATAGTGTAAGGTCTAGTTCGAGGTGGTTTGTCAGTACTTCTAGTCGTGTATAACACATGCAATTCATAGGTCTACAAGAAGCGGGGGAGGAAGAGTGTGAAATAAAGGAAGTAAATGTAACGCGCCTAGGTGACGAGTTCTCATGTTGGTCCAGTTTCATTGGTTCATCCTCAGGCGGAACCTCCTCAAGTGGGTCCTCTTCGGATGGATTTTCCTCAGTGGTGTCGTTGTCTGATACGTGTGGGCAAGCGGTTATCGTGGGTGTCTCAATATTAGCTGGTAAGATTCGTGTCTCGTTCTCTAAGTCAGGTGATGTTACAACTATAAAATATGTCATTTTCTGTGGCGGGTGTATTAGCAAGTGAGGTCTAATTATATACAACATATAATTGCCTAATATGTGTTGCACGTATAAGTATGTACACGTAAGGTTTCATATATATATATATATATATATATATATATATATATATATATATATATATACACACACACACATATATAAGCATAACAAATAAAGCACGTATAAGTCTGGTCTCGTTCTTCTTCGGTGCTAGGTGGGTGGTTCCTAGGATGACTAGTGACGTATCCTGATACGTCTGTGGAGTAAGCAGTGCGGGAAGATGATGTCCTCGACATGATAAGGCTGAAATGAAGGTATACTTAGTTACTAACAGTGCTACTATGGATGCCTAATATGCAATGCACACACACAAAATTTGTTTCTCAAAAGTTTGAACAGAAAGGAAAATTTGAACATAATCGTGGTATACCTACTCCGTGTCTCGCATAATCTTACCTAAATTAAACGTAGGTGATCAGGCTATGTCTAATTGAGGTCTAATAATGCAACACACGGATTAGCTATACTAGTAATATGCCCGGTTTAGTTAAACTGGTAATATTTTCGGTGTTTTAAGAAAATATTATTTAAAAATGTTGGTTATAGTTGGGGTTTTTGTTTGAAAAACCGGCATTCTCTATAAACTTAGGCTCTGATACCAAACCTGTCACACCCCGCTAAAGCGGAAACACGAGATGTAACAGTACCGGGTAACAATGCATAAGATATAGAAGCAACACCATACATAATTTAGTAAAAATGTTACACATCATTACAAGTTCAAAACACAGTTCCAAAAGAAATTACAACAAGTTTTCAAAAGAGAGTCATAGTATCAAAATAAAGCAAACGCGTGTGAACATGCATCCATGCAAATGTACTCCTGGAGTCCACCTTACTGTCGTTCTCCTAAAAAGCACGATAATTCAAAAGGGTCAACTATGTCCATAGTTGGTCAGTTCACAGGTTTAACACAAACAAATGAATTAAAAGCTTTGTTCATAAAAGAAAAAAAATATAAGTGATTGGTTGTATTTGATGCGAATAGGAAGGTAGTATACGTGAGTGCTAATGCAATTGAGGCCACTACTAAACCGATTACCGACCGAATGCCCCAAATGATGTCCTCACAGGAACATGAGTTACCTTCTGTCCAATCGGGGACAAGGTAAATTCTACACATCCAATCGGGGATGTGAGCGAGTGATAACATGCACACACATTGCCCTGTGAGTGAGAGTTGGTCTACTCTAAATAACGTTATTCATAATTAACAAAGACGGCTTGTCTGGCTCTTGGTCGAGTTAACGAGTAGTGTAACAGATTACCAGGGACTTAGTGTTCAATGATGTCCTCACATGGACATGAGTTCTCAATTCACATAGATAGTATACACCAATTCGCATAAGTAGCATAACAAAAGTTCAATATGTTCATAAAAAGTACAACCAATTTAGTTAAAGTTTAGAATCATGCTTTTCACCCCAAAATAGTAAACAAGTAAACAGGGGCTGTGAAAACTCACTGTTGAGCGTAAGCGTAAACCGACGGATGGTAATGTGTGTTTGTCGAGTGTGACGTCTATCCAAGTCCTATGAACACGAGATTTCTAGTTAGATTCTCGGTAAATTGGTTTATTAAGATTGCTTAGTTAATTATTTAGATTACCAAGTGCCAATATAGTTTGTTTTTTCCTTGTAATTTGTTAATGTCCTATATTCATGTTTGATTACCAATTGAATACACAAGTATACATCCTAAATTGTCGAACCTTTTATACAAGTCAAATAATGTCTCACAATTGTTAGTGTCCAAATTTCGTCGTGTTTTGAGTTTTGGAACTTTGGTTCCTCACAATTTATGATTAATATACACAAACCGATAAATACATCATAAGACACCCCAAACCCTTCTTGTTAGCATTCTTTCCAAAAATAGTAAGTTTCCTGTTTTCGAAACCGAGACCCGTTTTTGTTGACTCGGTCAAATCTTCTCGGTTTGACCCGAGACTTATACCCAAACCTTAAACATGTTCATAAGTCATAAAAAGTTAGTTTTTCCCTAAATAGCAAGTCCGCAAGTGTCGGTTTTCAACTTCTACCAAAAATCAGTCCATATTCTTATTTCCAAAAATTTACACCTGTTTGTTGAATTTATAAAAAATACTTCTGGTCCGAAAAGAAATAAGGAAAAAATCACAAATGTTCCTCAATGTATTAGCTATTTTCTTTAATTTTTCAAGATTTATAGAGAAGTACAAGTATTTTTAACATTTTCTTTTATCTTCTGGGATCAAATATAAACACATGCATGCAATCATTATTTTTGAGTAAAATCTATTGAGTTCCAGAAAAAGTGATCAACACGAAAGTTGTGACCAACAAAATTTGTGAACTTTTGGCGTTAGTTTCAAGTTATTTGGAGGTGTGTGGCTCCAGTTATGATTAAAACACTAAGAGAAAAGTTTCTGACTTTTTCTAACAGTATGTACATCTTTTCTCACAACAATTATTAAAAATATCAAACGAACTCAGAAAAATATGAGGTTTGTGGGGTTGGAAAGTTTATTCCAGAACTTGAATTTAGACTATAAAAAATCCATTTTTTATAAGAAATGATTTTTATAAAAATCGTTGAAATGATGAAAACATTCTGGACAGAATGTTTTTCTTGCATTTTCAAGAGTTTCATGTTAAGAAAAATGGATTTGAAGTATAGTTTTTAACATATTTTAGTTGAGTGAACTTAAATACATGTTAATATGAGTGTAGAGAGTAAGAAAAGGGTTTCCTTACAAAGGGTTTGATGAAAGAAAGATGAGATGAGATTACTTGAAGTCTTGAGCTAGTCTTCTTGAAAATCTTGAAGTAATTTTTGGTGGTGGTGCTATGGTGCTTGATGGTGGTTTCTGGGTGGTTTAAGTTGGTTTGTGGAGGTGTTTAAAGGCTGGGGAATCTCAGATTGAGAGAGAGATAGAGAGAGTTTTAGGTGTTGTGTGTGAAAAATGAGAGTGAAAATGTAAGAATGCATGTATATGGAATGGAGGTGTAAGTAATGAGTGATGATTGCATTTTGCATGTATTCTTAGAGGGGGGATGGGTGGCTGTTCGTTCTCATGGGCCTCACCATGAGGGTGTGTGATTTCATTTCCAGTCTCAGACTGTGTTTACGTATTTTGGTCGTTTGCTCGTTATTTCGTTATTCGGCTAAATCGCATAGCGTTTTCTTGTGTTGTATTAATTCATACTATATTTGGGATTATTTTCGTTGAAGTATTATTTAAAATGCTTTATTTTGAGTTGTGGAAATATTTATCGAGTTTCGTTTCGTTGCCGAATACGATTCGCGCGTTTTCTTTGCGTTTGAGACGTAATAAGCGATACGTCTAGGTTTTTCGTGTATTATTTAAACAAAATAATAATATATGATAAATAACTTCTAAAAATAGATTTAAGTTATTTATAAAAATGTTTTCACTAACGTTCGTGTTAAGTCAGGTACCGTCCGATTGAATTTACTTGTCGAGTCACCGGAAATTTCGATTTTTGTGATTCGATGAGAATTTTGTGAGGACATAAAGGGGTAGATTTTTCTTTGTTTTATTAGGCACTTAGTAACCTAATTTAATATGTTTACGGGTATTTAAAGTTCACCAAACAGTCCCTAAGACGTTCTACGACTCTAGTAAGCCTAGGGAGTCATAACCTAGGATTTTCACTAGGATTTAAGGAATGATGTAAGCGTAATTGGAGATTCGAGTGCGGTAGTGACATGAGATTTTGACGGTTGTCACAGACTTGAAGGAGGAATCTTTATGATTCAGCCAGAAGGATTCATGTAACACCCCAAAAATTTAAAGTATTATTTTCGTAAAGGTAAAAATAATTTTTTTAAGTTATTACTATTATAAGAAGTATAAAATAATAATAACTGTGAATGATTTTTAAGTTCTAGACAACAGTAATTACGGGGAGTAAAATTAACTAACTTATATTACATACATATATATGCTAGTCGGCATATATACATACATACATATTCATACTACATTCCAGAAACAAAGAGGAAGAAAAGGAAAAATCGCAGGAACTTAAATCCATCACCAAAATCAGTTTCTAACATCAAATTGATGTCATATAACTTGAATTCAAGCTCTTATAATCATTCCTAACAAGAGGTAAATTGTGTTCTTCATCCTTTTAACCTAGAAATGAGTTATGTGGAATATTTGAAGAATTAGTTGGTTTAGTACAAAATTGATTGTTAATTATGTTGAATTAACGTTAGTAAAGTTATTAGGGATTGATGTTAACACTAATACAAGCTAAAAGTGATGATTTTGGAATTGGTGTTCATGGGAGTTTACGATGGATTAGCTTGAAAGCTTGTAAAATCATGATAACCCACTTTTAATTGTTAGAAAAAGAAGTCATGGTGATGACTAGTGATGTTTTGATGATAATTGAAGTAATTATACAAATAATAAAACTATGTACAAGAGTGATTATGACCTTGTTGATCATCGTCATAGTAGAATGTAAGTGATTAAGCCTTGAAAGTGGATCATGAATATGAATGATGAGTTATGTTAAGATTATTGTAATTATATGATAACTCACTTTAATTACTAATTATAGAAGTTAATATGATGATGTTAATGATAACTAAAGTGGTGAGTTAAGTAATGAAATATTAGAAGTTTATATGATCATGGAAAAGTAAAGCTATGTTTAGTTGATTAGAAATCAACTCATGAGGGTAAAGGGTTGATGGTGATGATGATGATGATTAGTTGATTATGATAATTGTTAGTTGCTAAATGTGTTGTTATCTTGATATGTTATGTGCTAGGTGATCAAAAGATGTGGAAATTCCTAAGCAAGTGTTAGATCGCATAATCGCCTAAAAAGCAAAGGTGAGTGATATGGGGGATTAAATGAGTACGGTTGTGTGTTCTGGATTGCTTCCAAGCAAGAGGTTCATACAACCGGGTGAAGTATTGTTTATGTTTTATATTGTGGTTTATTGGTTTATTGTTGAAATTCATATCTTGTTGATTATCTATGTTACTGTTAAGGTACGTGATATGAATATGTGACAAGTGATAAGTGTTGAACGAACGTGTTGTGTGACACCCGTCAAATTAGGACTATTAATTAGGGCCTAATCAATTGTAAATACATGCAATTAGTTCTGTATTAATGTATCAAAATATATACGATTACGATTTGATTAAATCGCACGCATCTCAAATCGAATGTAATTCGGTTCAATAAATACGGACGTTGGTGAACGATTTTATTAAATAATATAAAATTATTTAATAACACAATTATATCCAAAATATTATTTTTATAATATTTCGTACACAACTTGTATCGTACAAATAAAAATTTTCGCGATTAAAATGTAAACGCGCAAACAAAACAAAATAAATTAAAGTTATGATTTTTAACCCAAGTATTAAGTATTTTAATAAAATACTTCAACTAAATTATAGAGTAATTATTCACATTCTAAAACGTATAATTAAATGGTTTAAATACTAATTTAACGTTTAGACGACCGGGAAAACGAAACCGCACGGAGCGCGAATACACGAAGTTAAAAGTTTGGAGACCCACACCCCGGTGGGCCCCCACCAAACCGGCCAAGGGAGGGGACATCACCCCCCTCACCTTTCTTCTTTTCCTCATTTCTCACATTCTCACTCTCTTTCTTCCTTTTCTTTTTCTCTCAAACAAACCAAACCCACAATCCACTTAAATCATAAAATAACACCACGAAACGATCTCGAATCGTCACCCTCGTTTGGAAGAAAAGATTCACCGCATCACGATCTACATTTCTACCTTTTCGGTTTCTCCTCGCGTTAAGTTTGTAAGTTTCCGACAAAACCCGAAACTCTCCGATTTCACTTGTTTTTACTTGAATATGGGTTGTTTAAGTTCATAATGTCCATATAAGGGTTGGGTAAAAGAATCGGACCAAGTGGTCGCCGGAAAACAAGTTTTTGGCTTAAAAATCCGTCAACAGCTTTAAGTGTCGCAACGACGACTGCAGTATAGCGTCACTTCGTGCTTCACTTAAGTGACGCATTGAGTATCGCTAAAAGCCCTAATTTTGCGTCACTTGCCTAAGTGCCGCATAAAACCCCTTTTTCCCGACACTTGCCTAAGTGTCGCAAATTCAATACCCGTCACTATAAACCGACACTTATAGCGTCACTTGTTTAAGTGACGCCTATAATCGAGAACAGATTTCATCCGTCACTAACCTTAGTGACTCATGACACTCGTACCGACACTTACAACCGACACTTCCTTAAGTGTCGCACCCTATGCGTCACTTGCACAAGTGACGCCATTAATCAGAATCCGTCATTTCATGCGACACTTCCTGAGTGTCGCCTAAGCCCTAAGTGTCGCTATAAGTGACGCTAAAAACAGAAGGTTTCAAACCAATTTTTACTAAGTGTCGAGACCTAAATTTTATCTCTTGATTTCATCCAAATTCAAGTCCAGATGCGTTTTTCACCAAAGCAATTTAGTAGAAATAAAAAATTTTCGAGCTGACTTGGCATCTCGACCTCAACCAGGGGCCAGCCCCTTGGACCCCGCCAGGGGTTGCCACCCCTGGAACCCCGCTTACCAGGGGCGCTGCCCCCGGACCCCCGTCACCTAAAGTTTATAAATACTTTTAAGTATAACTATTTGAAATCAAAAATAATAATGTTGAGATTATTACTGCAACTAATCACCAATGGGCCGTATACGTTTTCAAAACTTAAACCAAACAACCAAATCGTAGTCATTTGGACATTATAGTTGAACGAACAACTACAAAGGTAGTCTTTGTAACTACCTACTCATATTAATAACCATCGCGTGTCATGGACACCCTCAGGTTATCTGTCTGCGGACATCTCACTGCTTGATTAAGCATCATACGTTTATTGACTAAACGCTTCAAGACTCAGGTGAGTCTCATAGCCCCTCTTTTTACCGCTTTTCACTCATGGGTGTGATTCAATGCTTATTTTTAACATGTGAACGCAAGTACAAACTTTACAATATACTACATGAGTTGTTTTCCACTAATCATTTCAAAGTCCTCCGTCAGCATAGTTTGGTAATACGTTGTAGCATGATTATTAGTATATGGTACCATATAGGATTGACCCTCCTCGTCCGGGTTAGCATGCACTAACTGGGTAAACGGATGTACTAATAATTGTTCAGACGAGTGTGGATTAGGCACTCGTGGAGGCACCTCGCTCGGAATTCTCTATATGGGACCCGACCCTCGAGTTAAGCTCAGACTATGTGCTCATGGCTGTATACACTACTATTATTTATTTGCTGGATGCAAATCATTACTTAAATCTTGCGGTTCATACGATATTATTTGATTTCAAACCTGTGAGCTCACCAGCTTTTCGCTGACCCATTTTAGCATGTATCACAGGTACCCATCAGTAGATTGGACTGCCTCAGGATTACTATAGCTCGAGTCAGCATGCAGACATTAGAGATTTTATTGCATTAGTATATTTTGTACAAGTGCTTATGTACTGAAATCTCTCATTTAGTCGAACACGAGCTATGTACAGCTTTAAACGTTGTAAACATTTACTATATTAATATATTTTGTTAAACGACGCATATAGAGTCGTTTGCTATATCTCTTTGTGCTTTGATTATTGATTAGTAACACCCAAAGTATGCTTCCGCCAAACAGTAAATTTGGGGGTGTTACAGATTGGTATCAGAGCCTAAGGTTATAGTGAAATAGGTTGCATTTAGTGGGCCTAGACTATGACCGTTAGGCAGTATTTCCTTACTTGGTATGATTGGTTCAGGAATTACAGCATACGACTTTAATTTAACATAGCCTGATCAACTATGTACAATTAAGGAAAGATGATGTAAGGTCTGAAATGGTCATGTTAAACGGGAATACACTAGTTGACTCTGACCTCGAGAGAACCAAGACTCAAACATGTCTGTGTTAGACACCCTAGGCTATTATGTGATATTATTATATATATATACATAGATAGGCCTCACTTTCTCTAACACTTTGTCTCAGAATGGCAAACACACCATCCAATTCATCGCAATCTCGTCCTCATAGATAGGCCTCACTTTCTCTACCACCTACCTAATTATACGTCTATAACATTTTGAAACTCAATCCACTGTACCATTAGGTGTTCCCTAGGAAAACTGTTTCGACAAATTTCAACAGGGCTTTACCCTGAAGTTCACATAACTCCTATTTATCAACGGATTTTGCTAAACAAAATTTTCAAAGCCTGGTCGCTGACAATGGTTTCAACTGAACTACTTATCGACTCAAGTTTTCAACGGATTTCAAGTTTCAACAGACTTTCACCATCATAGTTTCTAACAAATGTATTTCTAATAAAATTCTACGAAAATTTCTCACGAAATGTTTTATAAAATTTTCAAAATTTTGTAACTGTGTAAACTTATTTATAGTGCACAACTTTAAACAAATTTCAAATTCTGAATGGTCCGCAAAAATTTCACAGTATACAATGACACCCTTGCTTCTATAAGAAAAGTCTACCCGGACTTGAATAAAGACGCGGATATGGTCACTCACTAATACTATGACTGCCTTTATACTATTTACTTTGATAAATCTTACTTGCTGCTTGATATCTTTTATGTTTTCTCTAAACTCTAAGTGCACGACAGGGTTAGGAAAAAACGACAATTTAGTTTCTATAGTTTCTATATGAGACGAGGTTTAGCTCACTTTTCAGGGGACATATCCTACACTGTCTTATACCGAAGACATACCGGTTAACTCATATATACTGGGTAACATCCCACATAAAACTAAGTTATGCTAAACCACATAGTTTCTATACGAGACTGATAGAGTCTAAGTTATGCTACGACATTACTGACTGTTACAAACTGTATGAATACAGTGGAAGATTACTACTTTACTTTAGGCTACAAGTGCAAAATGTAGCTACACCTTAGCGGTTGACTGAATGACTGAACTTGCTTTCATAGACAAAATGGTTAACTACATCGAAACTCACTCCTCTATTCCTTTAGTCGCCAGTAGGGCAATAGTTCAACAAGGGGAGGAAGACAACCCTAGATATACGAGTGTGTCACTCATAATAATATCACAAACTTTCTTAGGATATGCACAGACCAATACATCGACACATCAATAATTGCTACGAACAAAAATTCGGGACGAAATTCTCCTAACAAGGGGAGAATGTGATACCCGGTCAAAAAGGGTCAATTTTTGCGCCCAATTTAAACTTTTATTTCGTGTATCACATACGCTCAATACCAAAGTATACAAGTATTATATATATAAATGTATATATATAACATGAAAAGATTATTTAATAATCTTGTACATACGAATCTGACAGAACGCGTAAACTGAACCCGACACTTCAACCAAACATTTTTATAAATGTTTCAAGTATTATTGAGTAATACTACCAACTAAAAGATCGAAATAATATTCGTTATTTAAAACACGTACGTAAAACGTATAACGATAATATAAACATTTAAACGACCGGGTAAACGAACACGGGTATAAACCAATCATTTGAGACAAGATTAAAAAAAATCTACCACATTTTGACCTTAGGAAAATCAGCCAACATGATCCACTTTTTGTGGATCATGCTCTTGACTAACAAGACCATCTCACCACCATTATTTCCTTCATTATTGTTCCCTCACTCTCACTCTACATTCTCTCACTAAAACACACACTTACAACTCTCTCCTTCCCTCTCCTTTGATCAGCCACGTCACCACCACAAACCACCATCATCCACCATCTTTTACCTTGAAGAAAAGCAAGAAGAAGGAGCAAGAAGGAGCAACAAGCATCATCCTACCTTCCCCTCCCTCTAGAACTCGTTTTTGGTATGAATCACCACCTCTCTCTCTCTAGATTTTCGTGGTTTTCATAGATATACATGTTATCTTACTCTTATAACAATATCATATCCAAATCAAAGCTTAAAATACGTTTTTCATGTGTATGTATAAAAGACAGATTCTGTCTCTTAAAAACCGACTAACCAAAACACCTATATCTCGAAAACTAGGAAGAACCAACTTTCGACATCTAAACGAAAAATGTTCATTAAGATACGAGCTACAACTTTCATTTTTGGCCCTCGGCCCAGATCCTCTCGGATCATGGTGAAAAACGTGAATCTTTGGACTGAACTCATTATCTAACCCGATCCGACCACGCCTCGTGTTTATTTTTGTTGAAAATAGTAAACAAACATATAAAAATACAATAAAGTGCAGAAATGGACTATATTCATAGGTGAACATGTGTGATTTTTGGTAGAGCTTGATTTGGCTTAAAAAGTGTATAAATCGAGAGGTTTGTTTAGTCAAAATCTGAAAAACCTATGTAAAGAGGACTGTTTTGACATAATCATGAAAACGACACTTCGAGAGACCCACGAAACATAACGATAGTTTTCTGAGACTTATTTAACCATTTTAAGACTTGTGTGAAAGTTGCGGGTCAAACCGAGCCTGTTTGACCATATAAGAGTTAGATATACGAGTCAATTATACACGAAATGAACACTATTATATTTTACAAATATAATTTCGAATCACCACCAACGGGCCGAACATCTTTACAATTATACAACCAAACAATTTAATGTTAACTAGTTAGATAGACAACTAGCATGGATAATCTTTAAGATATCCATTTACTCACTTAATCTTATGTGTTTAGGACTCTAGGAGTTTCTATTGGAACATCACGCGCGTTTAGGAACGCTAGCACCCGAGGTGAGTCTCACGGCCCCTTTTTACTGCTTTTACTTTGGAGGAGATGCATTACTTGTATTTGCTTGAACACAATGAAACTACCGTCTTTACTGAATTACTGTGTATACTTTGTACTTCACCGATTCATTGCTTTACAGACTTAATACGATACCGACATAGTACTTTACAAACTTACTGATTATTACTTTACTACTTTACGGGCTTATTGAAAATTCGAACTTACTACCTTACGAACTTACTACTTTACAAACTTAGTACTTTTCAAACTTATAACCTTACACACTTTTTACTTTACAAATGTACTACTTTACCGATTTACTATTCGGACATACTTACTACATTACTACTTTACAAAGTTACCGATTTATACTTACTTACTGACCGACTTATAAACTTACTATTTTACTGGGATACCACTTTACAGACTTTACTGAATTACTACTTTACAAACTTACTGTCTTAGCGATTTGTATTCTTACTGTTTTCACCAACGCATATACTTACTATATGACCGACTTACGAATTTACCATTTTACAAAACTTACAGACTTTACAGACTTGCTACTCTTACAGACTTTACCGACTCACTGACTTACAGACTTACTGATATACTGTACTGCTTGAGTTACGATTAATCCAATGAAGGTTGTTGCTTCTGAAAACAACGGGTTGTTTTAAATTTATAATTGCTGGGGTCTAAGTGTGACTTACTAGTACTGAACCAAAAGGTTAGTAGGCGGTAAGTTGGACCTAGAGTCGTTCTTAAAGAGAAACTGAATTGAAGAGGAGGTGATCCAATCAATCTTTCTTTTCTAGTAAATGTTTTAAAAGAGTGCGTTGGGGGTTTTGGTTCAGTTAACTAAATAAACTAAATAAAGCGGATAAAATGTAATAGGATATCAGATATGCAAAGTAGTATTTGTTGTGAGTTCGTTAGTTAATAATTATGGGATGATAACTCTTACAGGAAAACGATTAACTAAATTGGGTTGCTTATGAGATTCCTTAACTTGTGGTATAACCAATAGATTCCTTATTAGTCGGTTATCAACTAATATGTCAAGAGGAACTAAGGTATCATGATTCTGACCAGACAGACAATGCTCAACTCTCCACACTCTCCTGTGAGGGAGTCAGTGGCCCATATTATTGAACGTATTCGCTCGTGGGCGAAGGAATAGAGTAGCAAGTCCATAACACGTCTAGCCGTTCTTAATACCACAATGATTATGAATCCATTAAACAACTAACTTAGAACTTGTGTCCGGACTTATTTAATCAATTTCTACCAATGAAACTTAGGCGTGATAAACGAGGGAAAGCATTTAGGTTTCTTGCGTACCGTACTTTAGGTTTCATGGTTTTAATAAAAAGTATCGGGTTAAGTTGGATTTTAAACTTGCCTTTCTCAATACAATTAACAAATCCCTAGGTTTTCGTAAATGGTCATTTAGCCTTTAGCCTACCTAATCTAATCTAATCTAAAGTAAAACAACTAATTAAAATGCTGACGACTTTTTACGTAAAGTCAAACCCAGACCATGTCGGAAAATACTATAGTAGCTCACAACGTATTGAATTGTTTACCAATGTTTCCGTTGTGAGTTTAATTGCTTCGCGATGTTTACATGATAAGTACATTGTGATTGGAAGTGTACAATACTCATGGCAAGTCCACGTAATCACATTGCGTTTTATAATGCTTGCATGACGTTACAATTAAAAACATAGTTTTTACACAGATAACTATTGACCGAGTATTGAGGTTCGCGACTCCTCTTTACAAGGTTACAATCACGTTTGTTAATCGAAAGGCGAATATAAGTTTTAGGTTTAAAATCACAAGATAAGTCCGTTCACAAAGTTTTCCATTTTATAACGTCGATCAATAATACAACTACCTTCGGTCGTTACTGGCTTCCATATATTTGTACTATGCTCAAAAGCATTTCCAATACTATACCGAGTAATCAGTCAAATAGGGGTCGTCATATTATCTCACGACGTATTCAAAGTCATCCCACAATTATATACTAACTACATCACAACAAATACAATAGTAATCTACTTGCTAATCATGGTAATAACGATCGCAAACATAATTAAAGCAAACATGTTTAATTAAGATAGATAAGGATAGAGATAACCGAGATTAATATGCGCGAAGGAATAGACTTGAATTGATGAGCGTAACTCCAAGTGTACACCAAAGATTACAACACGTTCCTAGCTTTCTTTCTACTTTAAACAAAATGCTAAACTAACCTAATGCTAATTTAAAGAAAGTAGAATGAGAAAGTGAGAAAGTAACTAGTGCATATGTGATATGTGAAGGTGTGTCTTTCAAATGAACCAAAAGCCTCCTATTTATAGGTGAGCTTTGGCTCACATTAGCACAAGTTGGCCTTGAGGTGCATGTTAGAAAGCTTGCCAAAAGTGGTATGTACCATACGAAAAGTAGGCGAATCGGGTACCGTACAACACGAAAAGTGGCCGCACCAGGTACCAAAAGTTACCAAAAACCGAAACCGGGACGGGAGCAGGGTGGCCGGCGGCGGTGGGCCCACCCCCGCCCCGTTGCGTTGTTTGTTGCTTCGTTTCTTGATTCGTGCGTGTTTTCTTCGTTATACGTCCGTTTGAGTTGATTCTTTTTTTGTTGGATTCGTAATTCAAAAACGAAGATTTTGACATAGGATAGGCCCTGAGATGAGGTCCCTAGATCCAGATATTGTGTACGGATCATTTGGATCTTCCGGCGGGCGCGAAATCTTCATTTTTTACCCGTTTCAGTTGATTCTTCTTCTGTTGGATCCGAATTTTGAAAACGAACATCTTGGAAATAATGGATGTTGGTGAAGGGCACTTTGGTCTTGAAATCTCGTTTTTATGCCTTAAATCTTCAAACGTGTGTGGAATCTTGGTTTCACATCCGTTTTACTTGATTTTTATCGTGCAACCTCGTTTTGACCTTCTTGGCATAATGTTACTGATTTGTGCTATATTTGATTTAATATGCCAAGAATCGTTCCAGAATGAGAGAGATATCGGTAGTAAAAACGTGACTTTTTATGCGATATCAAGTATCCCACACTTAGCACTTTGCTTGTCCTCAAGCAAACTAACGTTCAACATGGTTAAAGATAAGCAGATAATGAAATTATTTTAAGACGGGAACTTTTTACTAAGGGGGTTTTGGAAAAATAAAGATATTTGATATTTTAGAAAGCAAGGTTGTAATCTTTAGGAGCATGCTTTTGATCATTGATCGTTGATACATGACTAGGCGATCCCCTCAAGGTGGTCACTCCAATCACTCAAAGTGTTTAGGGTTTCCTATTCTATTATATCAATCGCTCAGAACGGCAGTCATGTATTGTTTATTGTCATAGGCTTGATCGAGTATCAATTCGTTACCTTTTTGGTGAGCGCGAAGTCGATCTAGCTACAATCATTCTAAGGGAAGTGATGTAGGGTTTTTGGTGGTGGAATATTGGTGGTGTGAGAGAGGTTTTTGTTGGGTTTTGTTTTTGGTGAAGCTGAAAATTTTTGAATTTTTGGGAGGATTGACGCCTTCTTTCTATTTTGGTCGGAGTCTTCTTTCTCCGTTTGACTTTCTTTATTTTGAATTTTCTTGGGACTTTTCCTTTTCTTTTTGACGTCATATCCTTGATTTATCTCTTTTTTCATCTTTGGAACTTTGTAGGAAGTTTGAGGGATGTTTTTGAGTAGGTAAAGGGGTAACGTACTTATTTTGGGTGTATGAGTGGGTTAAAGAATGATGTGATTCGATCTCCTTTTTGACTCACAAGTTCGGATTCGAAATGCATAACAAGAGCAAGTTCTGATTCTAAACGCATACATCGGCACACTCAAGAATCGAAAAAGTGAAGCATTAAAAATGAATGCTTTTCATATGGCTCAAGGTACCTCACGAATCGAAAGTTGGTTTGTTGTGTGCTTAGTCATGCGATGCTCTTTATGGGATTGTCAAACTTGTTTTTCAAAAGAACTTACATTTTATTTTTCTTTCTTCCCCAAAGTAAATCGTTCTTTTAAAATTTTTCATTTTCTTCATATTTTTAACTTAGTTTTGAAAAATTTTGTTTACTTTTATGGAGAAGCAAGGTCTAATAAAGAGCAACGATTTAGAATCAAGCATATACCAATGTCCATTTAACAGTAGTGCAACTACTGCAATCCCACACTTAAAGGAACATCGTCCTCGATGTTATACTAAGCTCTGAATGGGGTAAAATCCCACACTTAGGGTTTTAAACATCTAAGACTCATTCTTTCAGTGTGTGTGTGCTGGGCTTGAATCCCACACTTAGTGATAAGCGTAATGGATATGGTATATTTAAAACGAATGAAAGAGATGGCATAGAAGTACTCCCCGATAGTTGCAGTGTTCTTTTGGTTGCATCTGCCGGTCTTTGTCTTCTTTGGTGCGCTCTTGGTCAAGTCTTCTTGTGATCAGTATCGTAAGTGTGAACACGTCGGATTTGCGATTCTTCAGGGTTTTATGCTTCCTTGCAGGCTGGAGCATTCTTTGCAAGATCCGAGTGTGAAAGATAGTCGGAGATGTCATCACTTCTTGGAAAGTAAAATAGCAGAAATAAAACACGCGTTGCCTCCCGAGAAGCGCTCTTTTAAAGTCGAGAGCTCGACTTAGTCCTTTTCTTCTTCAGATGATGCTTGATGCATCCGTAGTGGTGACGTGGTCACTGTGGTTCCTTGGTAGAGAGTATCGTGGTGGATAGTATTGCAGGAATTGCTCTATCATGTCAGCAATGAGAGTTGGTGGGTTGGTGGATAGCATTCTCAAGCTTTTGAAGTGATCGGTGGCGAGTCGGTCGAGGATTGCCATTCCATAGCAGATGTATCGATCTGCCCTTGTAACTGGTCCGTTAGGGTCAATTCGAGTGCAGGTGTAAGTTCGAACTATTTCACGCTGTGGGTGGTTTCTTCCTATTGAGGCAATTAAAGCCATGAATTCGGTTTTCACTTCTTCAAAATCATTAGCCCAGGGGTCTCCTCCGAAGGATCTGGTTGCTTGGCACACTTGTCTGATTAGTTGATGTTGCTCGCGGTTGAAGGGAAAATCCGAGTCGGTGAAGATGCAAATTAGCTTGCTGAATATCTCGCGATATCCATTTCGGTAGACGTCGAGTTCTACGTCTTCTTCTTGGTACATTTCGCGCAGTCGGGTAGTCACATAAGTGGCTAAATTGATTTGCGACATGTGCGGGATGAATCTCGGTACCTCACGAGTTTCCTCTTCATAGGCTGGATCGTTCAGCTCATCAATTATTAGTTCAATGTGGTGCCCAATGGTGGATTGAATGACGATCCTGCAGTTCTCTGATGCTGTGAGGTGCTCTCCAGTTTCGATGAGATCTAGAAGAGTTCTAAGATCTCCCACCATTCTGATGTTGGCATAACTTCTTGGGTTCCCTGTGGCTCTTTCCAGATTGGTTCTCATTGATGCAAGAATAGCTTTTTGACTTGATGAGTATAGAAAAGCTGACCCGGTTAAAGCACAATATACTTTTTGGTATATTCGCCTTTGGTTTCCGTAGAATTCTATTTCTCCCATTGGGTAGTTGGGTCTTTCTTGCTGTCGAGCTTCTCTGGTAAGTTGTTCTTGAAGCAGGTCAGAGAATGCTCGAATGTTTCTCCGAAGAGTGCTAGGTTCTGGTTCTCCATAATTGGCGAGGTATGAATCGTAGTCTCGTATGATTGCCCTTATCATGTGTCTCTGTGCGGTGTTGTAGTCATTGGTTGACTCTTTGATAGCTTCTACGATGATTCGGACATCGTCGTATTCGTCAATCATCTCGATCATGTCTTGATGAGTATCTATCACAGGAATTTCTAGTCTCTCAGTTGCGACAGCTAAGGAATTAGGGGGAGCAAGAGGAGGTTGTGGAATAGAGCGTTCGTCGAGAGTGATGTTGACGTAATCGTCATCACATTCACTGTTGCAGTCGGAGTCCTTATCACGTGAATCGGGAAATTGGTGGAGTTCTTCGTCTGAGGGCGCGTTGTTGAAGGGTCGAGAACTATCGATTTTGATGGTTCGGACTTCGGTTGTTATGTCATGAATGTTCTCTTCGGAAAAGCTTCCTGGTTGACGTGCCTTATATGCCGAAATTCTCTGTAGTAGTTTGGCATACTGGTCTGGGTGTGGTGATGATCGGAGTCCTTCTTCAAAGATTTCTATGTCTCGGAGTCGGGTTCTGGTAAAGGGTTTTGATGGATCGAGATAGGAATTCAGGATGTTTCCCATTCTTTTAAGATGAGAGGATCTGAGTTCTTGGCGGATGACTCCGTAATCAACTGATTCTTCTGATGAAGAGCAGTCATCACAGTTTTGTATCCTTTTAACTTCGGGCATTTGTGGCGAATCAGTGTGATCTTCATCTTCTTCCATTTCTTCCTCTTCTGGTTCTTCTTCTTCCTCCTCAGGGTCAGATTCAATTTCTTCATCTGCTTCCTCGTATTCTTCCTCTTCTAGGTCGTATTCGGTGTCAGAAATGAGAACTGATGATCGGGTGAATTGCGGTTCCTCCTCTGGTTCTGATTCATCATCGGAACAGACTTTTCCTGTGGATATAGCACAACATTCTTCCTCTTCTGGGGTGCATTCCGGTTGGTCGATCTTGTAAGTGATGCTTTCACCATGCGATCGTAAAACAATCGTGTGGTTATACACATCAATCACTGCTCTAGCTGTATTCATGAATGGTCTTCCAAGGATAATTGGGATGTTTATGTCCTCGTGGATATCCATTACCACGAAATCCGTTGGAAAGAAAAATTTGTCAACTTGAACAAGGACATTCTCAGCTATTCCCTTGGGGTATCTAACAGATTGGTCGGCTAGCTGGACGGTCATCTTAGTGGGTTTCAAGTTTTCAAGTTCTAGCCTTTTAAACAGGGAGTAGGGCATAAGGTTAATGCTGGCTCCTAAGTCGGCTAAAGCGCTCATATTTCCGGAATTGTAGATAGAACAAGGGAGTGTAAATCTACCAGTATCTCCTAATTTTTCTGGAAGGCTATTTTTAAGTAGGGCTGAGGTTTCAGAACTAAGGGGAATGTTGTTCACTTCAGGCAATTTGTCTTTGGTGGATAGTAACTTTCTAATATACTTATTACGACCAGGAACTCTAGACATGGTATCAAGGAATTTTCCATCTAACTTAAAGGACGACAGTTTCTTAGGTTGGACTTTAAGTCTAGCGGGGTAAGGGATTCTAACCTCTTTGTTCATGGTTTGAGTGGTCTCCACAGCTGGTATCTTGACCTTTGGTTCTTCCTTTACTGGAACAGCAGCAGGTGGAGTAGTGGCTGCTTCCTTTGGTGTTGTAAGTTGCTTTGCTTCCTCAATATGCGGATTTTGAACCGTGATGCTGGGCAAACTTCCTCGGGGTCTATTCTCAAGACGTTGTGCCAATTGTCCAATTTGAGCTTCCAAATTCTTTAGCACAGCCAATTGATTTCTCATGAAGAGGTCGGCTTGATCTTGTCTAGCGGACGTCTTTTGGTTGAGCAGGTGTTGACCTTGCATGAATTGAGTGAAGGCGTCGTCTGAACTTGAAGCTGGGGCATTTGTCTTGGTGGTTTGTTCAGTGGTTTGGTTTGTGTCGGAAGTGGGTGCAGGAAGTGCAAGGGGTTGATTGTAAGGAAGTTGTGATTGATGCTGGTAGGGTGGATATCTAGGTGGGTATCGGGGTTGGTATGGTTGTTGGTTGTTTCTCGGCGGAAAGGGAGGTCCTCTAGGTTGGTTGTTGTTCTGGTTGAAACCGGGTGGTCGAGCTGGAAACTGAGCATAGTAGACGGTGCCATCTGCTTCTTCATATTCAACTTGGTATTCTCCAGATGGTTGCGGGTTGGTGCAGTGTTGACAGACTTGCACTTGGTGTACTTGGTGCTGTTGTTTCTTAAGTTCTCCAAACTGTTTGACGAGCGAGTCCATTTTCTCTGTCAGTGTCTTAATTGCTTCGACTGGAATCGGGTTTGCAGCAGCGATAGGTTTGGAAGATGTTGAGTGATCTCCATAATTCCAATCGTGGTGGTGCATAGTCATGTTTTCTATAAGGTTCCATCCTTCTTCGTCGGTTTTCGCCATGAAGCTTCCTTGTGCGGCAGCATCGAGGGTAGTTCGGTGGTTAGGATCTAAACCATTGTAGAAAGTGCACAATTGTGCGGACTTATCGAGTCGGTGATTAGGGCATTTCTTCAAGGCTCCTTTAAATCGTTCCCATGCGGTATATAATGACTCATCGAAAGCTTGTCGGAAGTTCATGATGTCATTTTGGAGTTTGGTTTGTTTAGAAGGCGGAAAGTACTTAGTTAGAAACTTTGTCGCCATCACAGTCCATGAAGGGATAGAGCCGGTCTCTAAACCTTCAAACCATGTTTGCGCATGATGGGTGAGCGAATAAGGGAAAAGGTATAAACGGATTGTGTCTTGGCCAATTCCGTTTTGCTTGTAGGAATTTGAGAGAGAGATGAACTTGTCGAGGTGAGAGTTTGGGTCATCACTGGGCAATCCATGGAATTGACAGTGGTTTTGGATTAGTTGGATGATGTGGTGTTTAAGCTCGAAAGATTGACCAGGGGTTTCAGGGTAGAGAATTGGTCCTCCTCTTCCTGCGATAGAGGGTTTACTGTTATCAGCGAGAGTGATGCGTTCAGCCATTTCTTGCTTAAGTGCAGATTGCTTCTTTTCTCGTCGAATAGTGCGTATTATAAGTTCTGGATCGGGAAAGTTAAATAGTGGTGCATATCTAGGGGAACAGGTCATAAACTAAAAGAAAAGACAATAAAGAAAATGAACAATAAAGGTAATGTTTTTTTTTTTTTTAGAAGGTTTTATCCTAAGGGTTTACTAGAATTGGGATTGGTTGGGCCTCTGGATCGGACATTTAGTCTCCCCGGCAGCGGCGCCAAAAACTTGTTGCTTCTGAAAACAACGGGTGGTTTTAAATTTATAATTGCTGGGGTCTAAGTGTGACTTACTAGTACTGAACCAAAAGGTTAGTAGGCGGTAAGTTGGACCTAGAGTCGTTCTTAAAGAGAAACTGAATTGAAGCGGAGGTGATCCAATCAATCTTTCTTTTCTAGTAAATGTTTTAAAAGAGTGCGTTGGGGGTTTTGGTTCAGTTAACTAAATAAACTAAATAAAGCGGATAAAATGTAATAGGATATCAGATATGCAAAGTAGTATTTGTTGTGAGTTCGTTAGTTAATAATTATGGGATGATAACTCTTACAGGAAAACGATTAACTAAATTGGGTTGCTTATGAGATTCCTTAACTTGTGGTATAACCAATAGATTCCTTATTAGTCGGTTATCAACTAATATGTCACGAGGAACTAAGGTATCATGATTCTGACCAGACAGACAATGCTCAACTCTCCACACTCTCTTGTGAGGGAGTCAGTGGCCCATATTATTGAACGTATTCGCTCGTGGGCGAAGGAATAGAGTAGCAAGTCCATAACACGTCTAGCCGTTCTTAGTACCACAATGATTATGAATCCATTAAACAACTAACTTAGAACTTGTGTCCGGACTTATTTAATCAATTTCTACCAATGAAACTTAGGCGTGATAAACGAGGGAAAGCATTTAGGTTTCTTGCGTACCGTACTTTAGGTTTCATGGTTTTAATAAAAGTATCGGGTTAAGTTGGATTTTAAACTTGCCTTTCTCAATACAATTAACAAATCCCTAGGTTTTCGTAAATGGTCCTTTAGCCTTTAGCCTACCTAATCTAATCTAATCTAAAGTAAAACAACTAATTAAAATGCTGACGGCTTTTTACGTAAAGTCAAACCCAGACCATGTCGGAAAATACTATAGTAGCTCACAACGTATTGAATTGTTTACCAATGTTTCCGTTGTGAGTTTAATTGCTTCGCAATGTTTACATGATAAGTACATTGTGATTGGAAGTGTACAATACTCATGGCAAGTCCACGTAATCACATTGCGTTTTATAATGCTTGCATGACGTTACAATTAAAAACATAGTTTTTACACAGATAACTATTGACCGAGTATTGAGGTTCGCGACTCCTCTTTACAAGGTTACAATCACGTTTGTTAATCGAAAGGCGAATATAAGTTTTAGGTTTAAAATCACAAGATAAGTCCGTTCACAAAGTTTTCCATTTTATAACGTCGATCAATAATACAACTACCTTCGGTCGTTACTGGCTTCCATATATTTGTACTATGCTCAAAAGCATTTCCAATACTATACCGAGTAATCAGTCAAATAGGGGTCGTCATATTATCTCACGACGTATTCAAAGTCATCCCACAATTATATACTAACTACATCACAACAAATACAATAGTAATCTACTTGCTAATCATGGTAATAACGATCGCAAACATAATTAAAGCAAACATGTTTAATTAAGATAGATAAGGATAGAGATAACCGAGATTAATATGCGCGAAGGAATAGACTTGAATTAATGAGCGTAACTCCAAGCGTACACCAAAGATTACAACACGTTCCTAGCTTTCTTTCTACTTTAAACAAAATGCTAAACTAACCTAATGCTAATTTAAAGAAAGTAGAAAGAGAAAGTGAGAAAGTAACTAGTGCATATGTGAGATGTGAAGGTGTGTCTTTCAAATGAACCAAAAGCCTCCTATTTATAGGTGAGCTTTGGCTCACATTAGCACAAGTTGGCCTTGAGTTGCATGTTAGAAAGCTTGCCAAAAGTGGTATGTACCATACGAAAAGTAGGCGAACCGGGTACCGTACAACACGAAAAGTGGCCGCACCAGGTACCAAAAGTTACCAAAAATGGAAACCGGGATGGGAGCATGGTGACCGGTGCCGCCCTTGGTGTGGCCGGCGGCGGTGGTGGTGCTGCCGGCGGCGGTGGGCCCACCCCCGCCCCGTTGCGTTGTTTGTTGCTTCGTTTCTTGATTCATGCGTGTTTTCTTCGTTATACGTCCGTTTGAGTTGATTCTTTTTTCATTGGATTCGTAATTCAAAAACGAAGATTTTGACATAGGATAGGCCCTGAGATGAGGTCCCTAGATCCAGATATTGCGTACGGATCATTTGGATCTTCCGGCGGGCGCGAAATCTTCATTTTTTACCCGTTTCAGTTGATTCTTCTTCTGTTGGATCCGAATTTTGAAAACGAACATCTTGGAAATAATGGATGTTGGTGAAGGGCAATTTGGTCTTGAAATCTCATTTTTATGCCTTGAATCTTCAAACGTATGTGGAATCTTCGTTTCACATCCGTTTTACTTGATTTTTATCGTGCAACCTCGTTTTGACCTTCTTGGCATAATGTTACTGATTTGTGCTATATTTGAGTTAATATGCCAAGAATCGTTCCAGAATGAGAGAGATATCGGTAGTAAAAACGTGACTTTTTACGCGATATCAAAGGCCTCTGAATCATAGTTGTTAGTTATGGGATAAGCGCGAGTTTTAGTATATGGATCCATATGGGACTGACAATCCCCGTCCGGGGTGGTAGCGCCACCACGAACCGTACTCGTATAAATGGATGTTTTCTACTCGTTTCGTATGAGTGTTTTTAGATTAGCACTCACGGGGCCAAAATTACAGACTTGTTAAGCTTCGACTATGATGCTCACACCAATGTATATCAACTACCCTATTGCATTGTTGCAATGATTGATTACTGACTACTACCTGCTTACTACCATGGGTTACTACCCTATTGCATTGATGCAAAGATTGAATCACTGATTTGATACATGCCTACAACCATGGGTTACTACCCGATTGCGCTGATGCAATGATTGATTTCTGACTGATTACATACGTACAATCACCCTTACTGCTTTACTTAAATTGTACAAATACATTTATTACTTTACTGCTTTTGTGAAACTGTTGTACTAATATTGTGTTCAATTGATTTACTTACTATAAACCTGTGAGATTCACCAACCTTTTGGTTGACACTTTTAGTAATGCATTCTCAGGTACACAACTTCAATAGGATTGGTCTTCAGGATCCTAGCTTGATGTGCTCATTATACCTTGTGCGATGATTACCGGATTAGTAACACCCAAAACTCGCTTCCGCAAATCATTAAATTTGGGGGTGTTACAGTTGAGGTTCTTCGCAACAAGGTAGTGGAGATAAGTGTAGAGACCGCCCTTTTGCAGCAAAGGCTAGAAGAATGTGAGCAACGCTCATGGGAAGCAGAGGAATATGTTCGCAGTTTAGTGCAGCGACTGGTTCTGGCAGAAGATAACGCCCGACAAGCCAGCAGACTTGCAAATACTGTGGATCGTCTCGTTGAAATGATGGAGCAGATTAATCTACGTTGCGACTAGTGTAGTTTTTGTCTTGTAATCTATCTTGTACTCTAATAACTATCTAAGCGCTACTCTATAATTCGGTCGGATGTAACAATTCTCGATACCTTTTGTAATACATCCATGGGATGTAACATTTGAACTCGTATCATCTATCAAATATTCTTAATGTTCCAATTTATATTAATTGCCATTTTCATATTGATGTTATGTATTACCGCTTTTATACATGAGCATCTGTGACAAATACAACTTTCATACAAAATCTTATGTATCTTCGTTTCTCTTATTGAAGAAACATGCCGCCCAAGACGAGACCATACTCTGATGCTCAGCTTACGTCACTCATCACTCAGGCTGTGATTGAAGCCCTGGCTCGGAATTCTACACCGAACTCCAGGAGAAACAGCGATTCCGCTGAAACCACCGCCGCCAAGCCTTGTTCCTACAAGGATTTTCATAACTGAAAACCCTTGAGCTTCAAGGGGACTGAAGGAGCCATCGGACTTATCAGATGGTTCGAAAAGATGGAATCCGTTTTCCGCATCAGCAAATGTGCGGAGGACGACAAGGTCAAATTCTCTACCTGCACCCTCGAAGATGGTGCCCTCTCTCTCATGGTGGAACTCATATGCCCAGTCTGTGGGTATTGACACCGCCTATCTACTCCCTTGGGAGGATCTGAAGAAAATGCTCACTGATAAGTATTGCCCGACCGAACAACTCCAGAAGCTGGATGAAGAATTCTGGCACTTGAAAGTGCAAGGGACTGATATTGTTGGATACACCACCAGATTCCAACAGCTCACCATCCTTCGCCCAGCTATGGTGAGTACTGAACCCGATAAAATCAAGAAGTACATCCGCGGCCTTCCGGAAGCTGTCCGGGGAAATGTCGCATCATCAAACCAAACCACCCTTCATGGCGCCATCCGGTTGGCCCATGAACTCTTAGCCATGAACGAGGACCCCGAACCACCCACTCCGTCCTCCAACAACAACAAAAGAAAATGGTCCGACAACCACAACAACCACCAAAACAAGAAACCCGACAACATCAAAGCCTACAACTCAACCACCGAACCCAAACGAGGTTACACCGGGAACAAACCCTACTGTTCCAAGTGCAACCGTCATCACGAGGGTCCCTACGAAAACCCCTGCAATAACTGTAAGAGGTACGGACACCTCACCAAAGACTGCAGGTCCCCCAACAACTCCAGCAACAACTCCAACCGCAATGCCAGGCCGTCCAAAGCCTGCTACGAATGCGGAAACCCTGGGCACTACAGGAACGAGTGCCCAAAACTGAAGAACAAGGGCAACAACAACAACAATAACAACGCCAAAGTTAGAGCCTTTGTACTCAACTCCGGGGACGCCATTCAAAAACCGAATGTGGTTTCGGGTATGTTCCTCCTCAACCACTTAACTTCATCTATTCTGTTTGATACTGGTGCCGATAGGAGCTTTATATCTGATGAGTTTTGCCCACTACTTGACATCACCCCTGTGGCCCTAGATGTTAAGTACACTGTAGAACTAGCGGATGGCAAACTTATAGAAAAAAATAGTGTGATACCTAATTGCACTTTAAACTTAGCCGACGATACCTTCTCAATCGATCTTATGCCTGTCAAAATCGGAAGTTTTGACGTTATCATTGGTATGGACCGGTTGTCCAAGCATCGGGCCGAAATCGTTTGTCATGACAAGATTGTCCGCATCCCTCTCGCCGTAGGTAGAACCTTGATCATACAGGGGGAGACAGGTGGGACGAGACTGAATATCATCTCTTGCTTAAAAACCAGAAAATTTCTGAGAAAGGGTTACCCAGCAATCCTCGCGCACATCATGGAGAAAAAGTCGGAGGAGAAGCGACTTGAGGATGTGCCCATCGTTCGAGACTTTGCAGAAGTCTTTCCCGAAGAGCTACCTGGTCTACCACCACCAAGACAGGTCGAGTTCTCAATCGATCTCGTGCCAGGTGCTGGACCTGTGGCCCGAGCTCCTTACCGCTTAGCCCCATCCGAACTTCAGGAGTTGTCCACCCAGTTACAGGAACTTCTGGAGAGAGGATTCATTAGACCGAGTTCTTCACCTTGGGGAGCTCCGGTCTTATTTGTGAAAAAGAAAGACGGTTCATTCAGAATGTGTATCGACTACCGAGAGTTGAACAAGTTGACCGTCAAGAACCGTTATCCACTTCCTAGAATAGATGACCTATTTGACCAACAACAAGGGTCGAGTTTTTATTCAAAGATCGATCTTCGGTCAGGTTATCATCAACTACGTGTTCGCGACACCGACATCCCAAAAACTGCTTTCAGAACCCGTTATGGGCACTATGAGTTCCAAGTGATGCCCTTTGGCCTAACCAACGCACCGGCTGTATTCATGGACCTCATGAATCGGGTGTGCAAACCTTACCTTGACAAGTTTGTCATCGTCTTCATCGATGACATACTCATATACTCGCGCAATGAACAGGAAAACGCGCAACACCTTAGAACCATCCTAGAACTACTTAGACACGAGGAACTATACGCCAAATTCTCTAAGTGTGAGTTCTGGATACAAACCGTTCAATTCCTTGGTCATGTTATTGATAGTCAAGGAATTCATGTTGATCCCTCGAAAATCGAAGCTATCAAGTGCTGGCAAGCACCTACCACACCAACCGAAGTACGGCAGTTTCTTGGACTTGCCGGGTACTATCGGCGATTCATCGAGAACTTCTCTAAAATAGCTCAACCGCTCATGATACTGACTCAGAAGGAAAAGAAGTTCGATTGGACTGATAAACAAGAGTCAGCATTCCAACTTTTAAAACAAAAGCTTTGCAGTGCTCCTATTCTATCATTACCCGAAGGCACCAACGACTTCATGGTATACTGCGATGCTTCTCATCAAGGTCTCAGTTGTGTCCTGATGCAACGAGACAAAGTCATTGCTTACGCTTCCCGTCAACTGAAAATCCATGAAAAGAACTACACCACTCATGACCTCGAACTCTGAGCAGTCGTTTTTGCTCTCAAAATCTGGAGACATTATCTCTATGGCACTAAATGCACAATCTTTACCGACCACAAAAATCTCCAACACATATTCGATCAAAAGGATCTCAACATGAGGCAACGTCGATGGGTCGAGTTGCTTACCGATTACGACTGCGAAATCAAATACCATCCGGGTAAGGCAAATGTTGTTGCCGATGCCCTCAGTCGAAAAGAACGATCGAAACCACTTCGAGTCCGAGCCCTCAGTATGACTATTCACAATGATCTAAACACCATGATTCTCGCTGCTCAACTCGAAGCTCTCAAACCCGATAATGTCAAAAACGAAGCCTTACGGGGCATGGATAAACAATTCAAAATCAAACCTAACGGAGTTAGGTGTTTCTCTAACCGAATCTGGTTGCCTAGTTTTGGGAACCTGCGAGACTTGGTGATGGATGAAGCTCACAAGTCTAAATATTCCATTCACCCGGGATCCGATAAAATGTACCACGACATCAAGGAATTCTATTGGTAGCCGAACATGAAAGCTGAAACCGCCACATACGTCAGCAAGTGCCTTACTTGCTCGAAAGTTAAAGCTGAATACCAAAAACCCTTTGGCTTACTTCAACAACCCGACATTCCCGAATGGAAATGGGAACAAATTGCCATGGACTTCATAACCAAACTACCCAAGTCATCGAGCGGTTGCGATACCATTTGGGTGATCTTCGATCGTCTCACGAAATCTGCTCATTTCCTGGCAATCAAGGAAACCGATAAAATGGAACGCCTCACAAGAATCTACATCAAGGAAATCATTTCTCGACACGGTGTTCCTATCTCGATTATCTCCGACAGGGATAGTCGCTTCACATCTCACTTTTGACAATCACTTCAGAAATCGTTGGGTACTCGCCTCGATATGAGTACCGCGTACCACCCTCAAACCGACGGCCAAAGTGAACGAACAATTCAAACACTGGAAGACATGCTACGAGCCAGCGTAGTTGACTTCGGTGTAAACTAGGAAAAATATTTACCATTGTGCGAGTTTTTGTACAACAACAGCTACCATACCAGTATTGGAGCTGCACCCATCGAGGCACTGTTCGGTCGTAAGTGCCGGTCACCTATCTGTTGGACCGAAGTGGGAGATAGCCAACTCACTGGTCCGGAAATAATTCATGATACCACCGAGAAAATCGTTGGTATCCAAAACAAACTAAAAGCCGCACGTGATCGTCAGAAAAGTTACGCTGACGTGAGACGTAAACCACTCGAGTTCCAGGTTGGGGATCGAGTGCTACTCAAAGTATCGCCTTGGAAAGGTGTAATCCGATTCGGCAAACGTGGGAAGTTAAATCCCAGGTACATTGGGCCATTCGAGATCCTCGAGAGGATTGGTCCAGTGGCATATCGATTGCAGCTGCCATCCGTGCTCAGCAGCGTGCATCCTACTTTTCACATTTCTAACCTGAAGAAATGCCTGTCTGATGAGACACAGATCATCCCTCTCGATGAAATTCACGTCGACGACAAACTTCACTTCGTTGAGGAACCCGCTGAAATCATGGACCGTGAGGTCAAACAACTCAAACAAATTCGTATTCCCATCGTCAAGGTCAGATGGAATTCGCGGCGTGGTCCGGAATTTACCTGGGAACGGGAAGACCAAATGCGACTCAAGTATCCTCAACTCTTCACCGACTCAACATCAAACGCGACTTCGAACTAAATTTCGGGATGAAATTCTTCTAACAGGGGGAGAATGTGACACCCGTCAAATTAGGACTATTAATTAGGGCCTAATCAATTGTAAATACATGTAATTAGTTATGTATTAATGTATCAAAATATATACGATTACGATTTGATTAAATCACACGCATCTCAAATCGAATGTAATTCGGTTCAATAAATACGGACGTTGGTGAACGATTTTATTAAATAATATAAAATTATTTAATAACACAATTATATCCAAAATATTATTTTTATAATATTTCGTACACAACTTGTATCGTACAAATATAAATTTTCGCGATTAAAATGTAAACGCGCAAACAAAACAAAATAAATTAAAGTTATGATTTTTAACCCAAGTATTAAGTATTTTAATAAAATACTTCAACTAAATTATCGAGTAATTATTCACATTCTAAAACGTATAATTAAATGGTTTAAATACTAATTTAACGTTTAAACGACCAGGAAAACGAACACCGCACGGAGCGCGAATACACGAAGTTAAAAGTTTGGAGACCCACACCCCGGTGGGCCCCCACCAAACCGGCCAAGGGAGGGGACATCACCCCCCTCACCTTTCTTCTTTTCCTCATTTCTCACATTCTCACTCTCTTTCTTCCTTTTCTTTTTCTCTCAAACAAACCAAACCCACAATCCACTTAAATCATAAAATAACACCACGAAACGATCTCGAATCGTCACCCTCGTTTGGAAGAAAAGATTCACCGCATCACGATCTACATTTCTACCTTTTCGGTTTCTCCTCGCGTTAAGTTTGTAAGTTTCCGACAAAACCCGAAACTCTCCGATTTCACTTGTTTTTACTTGAATATGGGTTGTTTAAGTTCATAATGTCCATATAAGGGTTGGGTAAAAGAATCGGACCAAGTGGTCGCCGGAAAACACGTTTTTGGCTCAAAAATCCGTCAACAGCTTTAAGTGTCGCAACGACGACTGTAGTATAGCGTCACTTCGTGCGTCACTTAAGTGACGCATTGAGTGTCGCTAAAAGCCCTAATTTTGCGTCACTTGCCTAAGTGCCGCATAAAACCCCTTTTTCCCGACACTTGCCTAAGTGTCGCAAATTCAATACCCGTCACTATAAACCGACACTTATAGCTTCACTTGTTTAAGTGACGCCTATAATCGAGAACAGATTTCATCCGTAACTAACCTTAGTGACTCATGACACTCGTACCGACACTTACAACCGACACTTCATTAAGTGTCGCACCCTATGCGTCACTTGCACAAGTGACGCCATTAATCAGAATCCGTCATTTCATGCGACACTTCCTGAGTGTCGCCTAAGCCCTAAGTGTCGCTATAAGTGACGCTAAAAACAGAAGGTTTCAAACCAATTTTTACTAAGTGTCGAGACCTAAATTTTATCTCTTGATTTCACCCAAATTCAAGTCCAGATGCGTTTTTCACCAAAGCAATTTAGTAGAAATAAAAATTTTTTGAGCTGACTTGGCATCTCGACCTCAACCAGGGGCCAGCCCCTTGGACCCCGCCAGGGGTTGCCACCCCTAGAACCCCGCTTACCAGGTGCGCTGCCCCCGGACCCCCGTCACCTAAAGTTTATAAATACTTTTTAAGTATAACTATTTGAAATCAAAAATAATAATGTTGAGATTAAAACTGCAACTAATCACCAACGGGCCGTACACATTTTCAAAACTTATACCAAACAACCAAATCGTAGTCATTTGGACATTATAGTTGAACGAATAACTACAAAGGTAGTCTTTGTAACTACCTACTCATATTAATAACCATCGCGTGTCGTGGACACCCTCAGGTTATCTGTCTGCGGACATCTCACTGCTTGATTAAGCATCGTACGTTTATTGACTAAATGCTTCAAGACTCAAGTGAATCTCATAGCCCCTCTTTTTACCGCTTTTCACTCAGGGTTGTGATTCAATGCATATTTTTAACATGTGAACGCAAGTACAAACTTTACAATATACTACATGAGTTATTTTCCACTAATCATTTCAAAGTCCTCCGTCAGCATAGTTTGGTAATACGTTGTAGCGTGATTATTAGTATATGGTACCATATAGGATTGACCCTCCTCGTCCAGGTTAGCATGCACTAACTGGGTAAACGGATGTACTAATAATTGTTCAGACGAGTGTGGATTAGGCACTCGTGGAGGAACCTCGCTCGGAATTCTCTATATGGGACCCGACCCTCAAGTTAAGCTCAGACTATGTGCTCATGGCTGTATACACTACTATTATTTATTTGCTGGATGCAAATCATTACTTAAATCTTGCGGTACGATATTATTTGATTTCAAACCTGTGAGCTCACCAGCTTTTCGCTGACCCATTTTAGCATGTATCACAGGTACCCAGCAGTAGATTGGACTGCCTCAGGATTACTATAGCTCGAGTCAGCATGCAGACATTAGAGATTTTATTGCATTAGTATATTTTGTACAAGTGCTTATGTACTGAAATCTCTCATTTAGTCGAACACGAGCTATGTACAGCTTTAAACGTTGTAAACATTTACTATATTAATATATTTTGTTAAACGACGCACATAGAGTCGTTTGCTATATCTCTTTGTGCTTTGATTATTGATTAGTAACACCCAAAGTATGCTTCCGCCAAACAGTAAATTTGGGGGTGTTACATGTTGATGTGTGAAAGTTATGTGAATTATGTGAAATGAGCTTTGTAGATATTGTGGATGAATATGTGCATTGCACATTATATGTGTAGAATACGTGCTCGATATTGCACGTGGTTATGTTTTTGGTATATTGTTTCCATTACTTACTAAGCAAGTGTGACACTCCGAAAAATTTCGACATAATTACGTACAGTAATCACATGCATGTTTTAGGCTAATTCCCTACTAAAATGAATTCACACTATTTTCATGAGATAAGTCTAGCAAAGCCCCACAAATTAATACGTGAGGTATTACTTAGTTTGTAATTATTTGTAGTTACGCACGAAATATCGGAATTGGGTCCGACAAAAATATACGACCGTTGGTGAATGAAATTATTAAATTATATGAAATTATTTAATGACATTATTATTTACTAAATATTATGTCGATAATATTTAACAAGTATTTCGTATCGTATAAACAAACCGTACGTGACAAAAACGCGAAATTCGCGCCCGACAAACCAATTTATGCCAAGTTATATTTTTATAACTCAAAACAAAGTAGTTTGATAAAATACTTCCATTAAAAATATTGAGAATTGAATCGAAAACAAAAACGCATTTAAATAACGTTTAACGTCTAAAAATACGTTTAAACGACCGGGTAAACGAGCACCGCACGTAGCGTAGCTTTGGGAATAAAATTTTGTCCATAACTTGATTGGTGGGGGCCTTGAAAAACCGGCCAAGACATGATGCACCATGTCTTGACCATTCTCCACTCTTGCTTTCTTTTTACTCCAAAGCAAACCAAACCACCCATCATTCATTCATTCACCATACTTCCATCCTCTCAATCCTCTCTCTAGCTCTCTCTCTCTCTAAAAACCGTCCCAAACACCACCATAAAACTATCATCAAAACCCCTTGGATCATCAAGTGTTTGGAAGTAAAACGATCACCACGCAAATCTCTACGTTTCTGTGTTCTCGGTTTTCAAAACCGACTCTCGTAAGTTTCCGTCCCCTTGGAACTACTTTTATGATGTTTATTTACTTGTCTAGTTGTTTATATAGCTAGATAATGTCCAAAACTAAACTCGAAAAACGTTTTTGAAACTCGTAGATATATACCGAAAACAGTCACTGAAAACAGTCCCACGAAAATATTACTATAAATTATTGTACTTCGAATTAGGCCATGAAAAATATACCGAAATCTTCGTATTTTTGTTATCTACAACTTTCGTGTTGAACACTTCCCCAGAAATGCACCCATTTTTCGCAGAAATTCAGTTTGTACACGACTGTCCGTTTCGGTCGAAAATCGGGTTCTGGTCGTACGCGAAATTATTTACCTAATGAAATGGACACTAAGAATCCCGGAAAAATTAAGTTAAACACTAGAGAAATAGATGATCAGTTGGTAAATTTTGTGGAATTGATTGAGCACTAGAACATGTTAAAAACGAGAGGCGAAAAGAACCGACAAAACCGAAACCATGAAAAAGGGCTGTTTTAGACTTATTATAAAAACCGACACTTCAGGTTAACCCCGACATGAACCGATAATTTTTGTAAGCTCTATGAACTATTTTAAGACTTGTGTAAAAGTTTCGGGTTAAACTGAGCCCGTTTGACCATTTTACCATAACGAAACCACTAACAGCTGGACTTGCGAGTTGAGATTTTGACTTGCGAGTTGAGATTTGGACTTGCGAGTTGACCTGCGAGTTGAGATTTGGACTTGCGAGTTGACTTGCGAGGTGACTTTTTGACTTGCGAGTTGACTTTTTGACTGCGAGTTGAGTTTTGGAAAAATTGCATTTTTGACCTTAAACGTTAAATTTTGACACCTTCGGACATATGTATATATATATATATATATATATATATACACTTTTGGATTAAATAACAGAACATTTAAGGATATTTTCACGCTAAGCGTTAAACTCTTTCCAAAAAAATCAAACCTTTATGATGAAACTCGTACATGAAACACATATACTTTGAGAAGTATACAACATGAAATACATAATAATAATACTTTGAATTATTATTACGAAAACTCACCAACGGACCGTACATGTTTTCAAAACACAAACGTATAAGAAAACAATTGGACATATCTAGTTAAATGAACACTAGCATGGATGGTCAACTAAGACATCCACATACTCATACTTATCTCGTACGTTTAGGACATAGAGACTTACCCTGGACTTAAGCTTTGCTAACACTCGTACATACTTAGCTCACAAGATGAGTTCATAGCCTCACTTTCTACTGTTTTACTGCATTTAACATGGGGTGAAAAACATAGCCAAACTCTTTTGCTACATGTGCAAACTCTTATATAATTGCTTTTAGTGCTTTTATACAAAATTTTTTATGACTGCGGTCATACTATTACAACTATTGTTTATGAAATGGTGTTTCATTACCAAAACTATTGCCAACATGAAAAAAAAATTATTTTGGTATCTTACCGGAGAACGACCGGTACTATTTGTATCTAGCTGGAGAACGACCAGCTGTGTATCTTACCGGAGAACGACCGGTACTTATTGCGTATCTTGTCGAAGAACGACCGACACTAACTTGGTATCTTACCGGAGAACGACCGGTACTAACTGTGTAACTCGCTGGAGAACGACCGGTGCTAACTTGTGTATCTTACCGGAGAACGACAGGCACAAACTTGAAAACCGCTGGAGAACGACCGGCAACATATTTTCAAATACATGATTTGGGTAACATCCCACTACAACTATATTTTGGGTAACATCCCACTACAACTATATTTTGGGTAACATTCCAAACAAACCTATTTGACTTTTAGGTCAACAAACTTACTTGAATTTGGTTTAACAATTGTGATTATAAAACCTGTGAATTCACTCAACCTCGTTGTTGACTTTTTACTATGTTTTTCAGGGAATTAGCTGCACGTAAGACCGCCTGCACACATGGAATCTAGGCGACCTGCGAAGCTTTTATGATGCCAACTTTTTGAAACATATGGATTTCTTTTGTATAACTAATATGATTTTAGTCATATTTACGAAATTCACTTTTGTAAAACTTAACTACTTTTATACTTATACGATTCGATGAATCGTAAACTTTGTAACTATTACTTATGGCATCTTAATTTACTGTTCTGCGATATCCATATGCTCTGATATGTATGTATGTGCAATGTATACGTCGGCGCCCCCACTCGATCTAATGCTTCCGCAAAACATTCTGATAGACCGTAATTAACGAATTTGGGGGTGCGACAGCAAGTATGTATTGTAAGTAGATGGATAATTATGGAGTCAACTAATAACTAGTTGCCATTAGCTTGATGTTAAGCCGAGTAATGGTTAATTGGTATTAGCTTGACGGTTTTCAAGTATTGATCATGGTCATTAGCTTGGTAAATGATGTTAATTCTCATGAATTAACATGTGAAAGTTGTTAAGGATCCTTAATATTGTAGAAGAGGTAAAGAGTTTAGCCAAGTAGTGCTATGCACTATCTTGATGAACGGAAAGATTTATATATGAATTGTTGTTAGTAAAGGTTATGGTTGTTAGATTATTGTTAATGTATTATTCATTTAATTGCTCATATGCTCACTAAGCTTTATGCTTACCCCTTCAAGTGTTTCATGTTGTAGGTGCTTGGTTCGGTTGAACCAATTGGCTAGAACAAGTAGATTATGGTTGCAAGAAGTTAGCGTGGAATGGAGCTTGCTTTATGGTTAGACAAGCTTCTCATTCTTTTGAATTATCGTTATGAATGGCCATTTGTGTAAATCGCCCAAAAACAAGTTTTGATGAAATGAAATGGTTAAAGTATAAAGTTATTAACGGTTAATGATATATACCTTTGACTTGGCAAAGTCAAGGTGGAAAGTAGTCAAAGTCAATGTTGAATGTTTTAGTACCAACGATGGTAAAAAGTTGTAGAGTTGTAAGTTTTGTTAAGGGTTGAAATAATGTTTTTGGTCGACTTTGGTGTTGACATATAGTCAACTACTTTGAAATGGTCAAGTATATGCGGAAGATGTAAGTGAAAGAGTCAAAGTGTGGTTATTATGGAAAATGGGTCAAAAAGTGTCCAAATGGGCCTTAAACGGGTCAAGATGTCAAAACGAGTCATGATGTAAGTATGTTGCTTGTGACTATTGTCACAAGTGTCAAATGTATAGTAGAAAATGTTGGTAAAAGGTCCGAGTCAGAAAACAAGTGGATTGTGATTTGAATTAATCACGAAAATGGTCTAAAATGACCATTAATTAATTATACGTCCGAATTCTTCGTTAATGCGTATTTTGAGAAAGTGTAAAAAGGGAAAGTTTTATTATGTTGTAGTGGAGGCGCATGCAAAATTTTAGGTCCTAACTCCTAATGAGTTAAAAGTTATGCGCGTTTGAATTTGGGTCAAAAATCTAGGTCGCTGGTGCAGAGCCTTACCCGACGGGTAGATCATATATCCAACGGGTACTATTGCGTCCCGAAACGGTCGTTCTCGCAACGGGACAACAACGGTGGTGAGTTTTAAATTTATAAAAGTTGGGAACCTAAATTCTACTTACAGAGGCAAGTATAACTCAGGGTCGTTCTTAAGATCAATCGTATTGTGAAGCGGAGTTGTCAAGACAAACTATTCAATTTAGTGATGGGTTTTTGAAAAGGGTTTTGATTTGGTTTTAGGTCCGTTTAAACTAAACTAATAAAACAGTAAATAAACAAAACAGTAATGGAGAATAGTGCTTGCTATGATTTCGTTAGCTTATGTTATGGGGTGATGTCTAGGGTTTGTGTATGAAAACGTCTTTTAAAGATTTGTGTCTAGCTTTTGCCTAAGTATTCGTAGTGTAAACACTAACACCCTACTGTCCGATTTCTCAGACATTATGTCACTGGGTTGCTAGGTTATGGTGATTCTGATCAGAGGAGGCTGCTCAACTCTTCAACACTTTCACTAGTACAAAAATGACTATTTAGAGCGTAGTGTTATAGCGGTTTTACGTGAAAACCGCTATAAAAAGTAAAAAGTGGGTCCAATTTTTTTTTGAAACGGTTTAATGGCATTATTTGTAGCGGTTTAAAAAAAAACCGCTCTAATTACTTATATTTATAGCGGTTTAGTAAACACCGCTCCAAAAGGTACCATTATTTGTGGCGGTTTAAAACAACCCGCTTTAAAAAAGTGCAATTTTAGAACGGTTAAGTAAAAAACCGTTTCAAATAGAATAAAATGGAGAGGTTATTTCCAAAGTAAAAAAATGAGTTTGTGAACCGCGCTATAAAATAACAAAGAACCGCTCCATAAAAGTATTATATAGCACGTTCTTTGTGAACCGCGCTATAAAATAACAAATAACTGCCTCATAAAAAGTATTTTATAGCGCGGTTCACGTGAACCGCGCTATAAAATAACAAGGACCGCTCCAAAATAATTATATAGCACGTTGTTTCAGAACCGCACTATAAAATAACAAATAACCGCTCTTCTTTTCTCATTTTACTTATAAATAAACATACACACATATCTTCTCCACCACACAGATATTATCTCCAGCACCCACCCACTAACTTACAGAAGCAAGATTTATTTTAGTTATTTCCCACTATAGAAAATAGATTGAAGTGTTTCCGGTGATGAATAACAGTGCGTCACGGTGGCAGCAAACCAGTAATTTAATATAAGATTAAAAGAAACTATGAATTAATATATTTTTTGGATCTGTCTTTTGGTTCATCTGATCCGTGTTCTTACATATCTGTATTTGTGTTCAGATCTCGTCCGTGATGATGGCTCACATCTAGTTGTACTTCATCGGTTGTTGTGGTGAGCATATGTTTCTTCTATGTATATGTAGATACAATAAACATAAAAATAATATATAATTTATAGTGTGTTTATTTCTATTGCAGTATCCTCAAGAAACAAATGAGTGAGTGGACTAGTGGTTACTGAAAGGGCGATGAGTTGCAGTGTATCGCTAGTGCAATTGAAGAAGTTTTACTTTATAAATATATGGTTGAGGACTTGTAATACGGTACTGCTATGTTCAAATCTATGTATTTTTGATTTATTGTAATTTGGAATGTTTATTTAAGATATATGTAATTTTTTGTTCGATTAAAACAGATTGATATTTTTCATTTCAGTTATTGTGTATGTATATTTATATAAGTTGAAAAGGAATCTAATTTTTTTTTTTTTCATGAAAGAAAATTAATTTGAATTTGAAATATAAGTTGAAGTAAAACTAATGAATATATTTGGGTGATTAGCGGGAAACTGAAAATGAATATATGCTTTTGGGGGTAAAGGTGAATTTCTTTTGAATTTTCGTTTGACTTTTAAAGCGGTTCATTGGCCCAACAAACACCTCATTTATTGTCCAACAACCGTTCTATTAAATCAAAGTAACCGCTCCAAATTCATGCTTTTGAAATGGTTGTTTGACCGCTTTAAAAGATGTTCAGGCTTTTGTGTCGCCGGCATCAGGGGCGGTTAGATCACCGCTTCAGATGACCTTTTTCACCGCCATAAATATCCATTTATGTACTAGTGTTTCCATATGGTGGAACAGTGACCCTTTTAGGAATGGTATTCCTGGGCGCATGAGATAGAGTAACAGACCCACTAAAAGTTCTGACCGTTCTTAACACTACGGAGATACTAAGGCTAGGCAAGGCATTTAAGATTAAGACTTGGTTTGGTGACAGCTAACTCTGTATTAATGGTCTTTATTAAGTCCAGAGCTGTGTGGTTCAACCAGGATGTGATACATTCTTCAACCGACGACAGTTCTTTAGCTTCCACGTATTTGTACTACACTTGAAGTGTTTCCAACGCTATACAAAGTACTGTGCCGTTTTACGGTCTTTCCGGTGCCACATACTTTATGGTCACTCTGGACTAGTTTAACTAAGTTGGTATTAAAGCATGACCATCTATGATATAAATCCAACCCTCACTATTTAAACATATCCAAATAAATCCCTGATCGATTCACAATGTACTATACGATAGGTTTGACAGTATTTCCAAAGCTACACAATTCAGACCATGTTTATATTTGAAAACATAGATAGGTAGTTACCGGTTGATCAAGGTTCGCGACTCCTTGTAATACAGGTTCTAACCACGTTTATTGGAGGAAAGGCAATTTTGGTTTAGAAATTCATAAATACAATGTTAACAGTACACCGGTTTTCATTTGTGCAATTAAAGTAACATCACCCCTAACATATATAAGCTAACTACATCACAACAAGCACATAAGAGAACTACTCACTACGCATGGCAAACAATCCTAAATCTATCATAACAATAATAGCAATTATCATAGTAGAAAAGGAAAGAAGTAACCGTAGGTTAATGCGTAGATAGAATAATGTTGAAAGAATACACGAACGGAACCTCCACAATATCTTTGACAATATTACAAATAAGCCCCTCAGAATATTCCCTACACTATTACAAAAGTAGCCCCTCCTTTAGTCTAGGTTAAATATTAACCAAGAACTAACTACCTCAAACCCTAATCTAGAGAGAGAAACTAGAGAGAGAAACTCTAGAGAGAGTGTGTGTGTGTGAGAGAGAAAGTGAGAATGAGAGGTGATGAAGGTGTGTGAAATGAGGTTGAGGAGCCCTTTATTTATAGGCCACCAAGGATGCAAGAGTACAAGTCCACAAGCATGCACGTACAAGCAAACGAAGCAAAATGAGAACACACGGGGGTGTCCAGGGCCGTACACGGCCTGGACCAGGCCGTACATGGCCAAAATGAGGCCGTACACGGCTCTCTCTAGGCCGTACATGGCTTGAGGGTGGCAGTGTGCTAGGCCGTGTGCTGTTTTCGTCTTTTCTCGTTGCTTAATTCGCGCGTATCTTCTTCGTTTCTTGTCCGTTTAACTTGATTCTTTCGCCTATGATCTCTTAATTCCGTTACGCTTCTAATGATGCCAAATGTGCCAAATTTTGATGTCTCTAGGTTTTGCGTGTGCGGAATGCCCTCGGTTTGTGCTCAGAAAGCTCCATCTTCCTCGTTCTTTATTCGATCTGCACGATTCATGATTCTTTATTCTTGGAATAACCTGAGACATCATAGGAGACTTATTAAGAACTTGTATCATCAGGTGATTAAAAGTATGCTTAGAATCAGTGTTTGAATAATCTGCCTCGATTTGCGTACCTTTTTAGATGCTTTTAGCACTTTTTTATAGCAATGCCTATAATTTGACCAACTTTTTGAATTTAAGAAGATAAACGTTTAATTCAAGTGTTTTCACCAAGAATTAGGCCAAATGTGTAGGAAATATGTGCATAAAAACATGACTTTTTGCTACACATCAGGTACCCATGTTACAAACAGGTAGCTCCTTTGGAAAACTTCTCATAATGTTGGGTCTTAAAGCATACCTGGCGGGTAGATCAGAAAATGTGACTTTTTAATTTAACTCAAAGTTTTAATGTTCGATACTAGTATATATATATATATATATATATATATATATATATATATATATATATATATATAAATCTGTAAATGATTGTTGGGACAGTTTTTAAGTGTAAAAAAAAATTAAAATTTGGGGCGTTTCAATTCAATATTGCGGGAAAAGAGAATGAAGTGTGTAAATTTAATAAGTCTTTGTATGGATTGAAGCAATCCCTGAGGCAGTGGTACAAGAGATTTGATAAGTTTATGTTGGAGTCAGGGTACCCAAGAAGCAAATATGACCATTGCGTCTATTTGAAGAAGCTACAAGACGGATCCTTCATATATATTCTTCTATATGTTGATAGCTTCCCATAGTTCAGTAGAGATTGGAAACTTGAAGGCTCGTCTGAAAAGGGAATTTGAAATGAAGGATCTTGGTGAAACAAAGAAGATTCTTGGCATGGATTTACTCAGAGATAGAAAATCGAGGAAGCTTTGTTTGACTCGGGAAAACTATCTGGGAAGGATGCTAAAGCGTTTTTGGGATCAACGAACAAACAAAACCTATTAGCACTCCGCTCATTACTCATTTTAAACTCAGTGCTGCTATGTCGCCAAAGAATGATGCTGAAAGATAGTACATTGAAAATGTTCCATATGAAAATGTTGTTGGTAGCTTATTGTATGCTATGGTGTGTACTAGACCAGATATTTGCCAAGCAGTTGGAGTAGTGACCTGGTATATGCATGATACAGGAAAGGAGCAGTGGCAAGCTGTTAAATGGGTTTTACGATACATCCATAATACAGCTGATGTTGAAATGATTTTCAAACAAGATGATAAGCAGTGGGTGGTTGGATATTTTGATTTAGATTATGGCGGTGATTTAGACAAGCGAAGGTCAACTACAGGCTACGTCTTTACTCTCGCCAAAGCACCTATTATTTGGAAATCTACGTTGCAGTCTACTGGTGCTCTGTCAACAACAGAAGCAGAGTACATGGCAATTACAAAGGTTGTGAAGGAAGCAATATGGCTTCAAGGGTTGTTTGGTGAACTTGAAATTGATCAGAAGTTCATCAAATTGCATTGTGACAGTCAAAGTGCAATTCACTTAGCAAAGAATCAGGTTTATCACGCAAGGACGAAGCACATTGTTGTTAGGTATCACTTCATTTGAGAGACACTCAAAGAAGATGGAGTTAGAATCGAAAAGATCCACCCCACAAGAATCCTGCTGACATGTTGACAAAAGTTTTGGCTGCGATCAAGTTCAATTCTTGTTTGAACTTGATCAATATAGTCAAAACTTGAAGATTGGTTTAAAGGCCACCAAACGATGGTTGAGAGGGAGATTGAAGACCTTTGGACATTCGCCAAGGTAGATAATTGTTGATGTGGCTCATGGTTATTGGATAAGATGGAATCTCTTGCAAGTATTTTAATTCATGTGGTGATAAATTAAGCCACATATTTGGAGAAGGTGCATGAACTTTGCACTTGGTTGTGAGTGATTCACGTTAGACAAGTCTTGCAAGTTGATGACATCTCAAAGCACTATAAATACATCCCTTTGCTTTGAGAATTTGTACACCAAAACACACAGCTCTCTCTCTCTATATATAAGTTGTTTGTACTCTTCTCTCTATTTGTATATGTTTCTACTTTAAGAAATATATAAAGTTGTGTGTTGGGAGGACCTATGAAAATTGGGCCGAACCTCGTTAAATCTCTGGTGTTCATTTGTGTTGTTTATTTTCAATAGCTTTATTTAAGGTATTGTTATTGTGATCTATTGTGCTAGTAAATTATCGGAATAATTCTTTTCCACTTATAATTTATTAGTTCAATCTTTCACGGGCTTTACCCATTCAGCGGAAATAATTAGCGCGATTGTTTCCTCAACAATTAACTTACTACCTTTTAAATTGTAGCTACTCAACTTGCAGTATACTTAAATTTAGTTTATATACAGACACTACAAATGGTACTAATGTAGTTTCAATAATACAGAACAAGGTATCTATGACAACACTATTTATCATAAATTCGTGTTGTCATAGATACCTTTTTAATAGTGTTATATACGTACAGTATCAATATACACCATACTATATGCATAAAGATGCATATAGTATTTACCTTTCTCAAAGGTTCTCATTTCCCTCCTCACTTTCTAAGCTGCTTTCAACCTGTCCAACCCGTAGTTTTCCTGATAATATATAGCAGAACGTCGTAAATAAGAAGCAAATGTTGAAAGTTCAACACTACTCGAAATATAAATTAGTAGGAGATCTTTGAATGAACAAGAAGCTTACCAAAATTGAGTGTATTTGTACTAGAAGTGGCACAAGTAACGACTTTAAGGTTTTTATTTCATCTTTGAGAGTTTCTTCATCTTTCACTTCAGATATGAGAATATCTATCACGGTTTTGTTATCAGGAACCAGTTTTTGTGCTACCTGAAATTTGGGGGCCTTTCAGTATCTGTATATATGTGTGTATGTATATGTATGTTTATACAGAGTGTAAGAGAGCGATGAGGTAAGCTTTGACATAGTATATTAGGATGCATCATATTCACACTTTTTTCTGAGTGGGCATAAAAACTTTGTAAAACTAGCGTCGAATGCATCCCACTAACAAGTTGAAAAACGTACTCCAACCTCGTTAAAGAGCTAGAAGCTAGAACTTTATATCATATTATAATCTTTCTTGTTTGATCTTTTTATAATGAAATCCCTTGAAAAACTGTTTATTAAAAGATAATGAGAAGGAGTGCAAATTTTAAACCCATTACCTTGTCTTCGCCATGGTTGAATAGCTTCTTTGCATTTAAGCAAAATGTGTTTTTAACAATAATTTTCAATTAATGCTCTTAAACAATTTTTTTTTTTTTTTTAAAAAAAAAAAAAAAAAAAAAAGATTTTGCATTGGAGATGCTCTTAAAACATTCAAATTTTTGTAGACTAACATATGAAAATCCATAAAACCTGAAAAAACCATAGATCACAGTTTCAATGTAGAGTACAGAATTTGTGCATCTATGGTTTTCTTCACTTATAGTTATATATACATTTCCAAAACGTGCATCCGTTTTTCTTCGAATATTGATCCAAATAGGAGAGGTATGACCATTAAACATCAAACACATTTCTAGACACCGTTTGAAAACTTTACCCGCCCTACGTGATCGAAACATAACAAGTTATAGAGATAAGAGCTAGCATGCAATATATAATTAAATGGTACTCTATATGCCGTAGAAGAGATCCATCCATGCCATGGTTTAAGAGTAGTTTCATATGCTTCTTCAACGGCTTGTTCCATGTCCACCCCAATATCTTTTTCTATCAGTTCCAGTAGATTCATCGTAAAGTCTACCGATCTGCAAATATGATACATACATAAAAACTTTTGTTTAGAGTTACATTGAGTTTTTTCAAGTTATCGGTGAGTTGTTTTCAAAGAAAGATTATTTCAATACCTGGTTAGCCAAACAAAGGCTTTACTACAACTAGTAACCTTTCTTGTTGTGCCTTCATTTATCTCTTTCTTTAGTATTTCCACAACATTTGAATAAAGTGTGGGGTTTGATTCTTGCACCTTCTCCAATCTCTAAAAATCAAATATAAAAACATAAGCCCATTACCCCAGTAACATTTAATTTACTTGTGTTAGAGGAAAGTAATATACAATTGACAACTTGTATGTTATGAGTGCAACAACAACAATTTTGTTTTAAGATGTCTATTTTTTATATCCAAATTTATGTAAAAATTGACAACTAGAACTTTATTACCTTTTGTTTTGCTTGACAAAGAATAATAACCAACGTGAAACCAAATCTCTAAATAAAAAGAGCACTAGCAAAGTTTAAACTTGTTTCTTTATATTTGACATATTTCAAAGAAGAACGAACGTGGGCTATTTGTTGTTGTTTCTTATAATTAACTCATAACTAGTGATATACAAACAAAAATATGAGGTGTACAATAAGCAACCATAAATAACTAACAATCATGTCGCATATTTTATTTATTATCAAGTTCTTATTTCATGGACAACACAGTCCAAGATGAAACAGCTCATGCGTATTGCTAACAGTACGGATCATTTTTGTTTATAGCAGGAAGTGAGTATCAAAGTAAAAGGAGGCAAACCAAAAAAATATGTAATTAATAAATACTTTACCTGTATATTCCGATATATGTCTTGTCTCAAAACAGCCATTGTAGGCCCTATCTTATCTGCAATCAACAAAAATTAGGAATGCAACTTTATTAGATTCCATGTCTTATATAAACATGTTTTACTAAAAAAGGAAATAAATTTAAAGAGAGATAGTGACCAAGAAGTTGGAGAAGGAAGTTGCAGAGAGAAATAAAGGGTTTGATGGGGATATTTTGCTGATCAACATCTGCAACAACAACCTGATCATGGTCATGGTCATGATGATGATGGTCAACAGCAAACAAAGAAAGCTCTTGGATGATTGATCTAAATTCTGATGAGCTTTGTTGTTTCTCCATTTCTCTTCTTCTTTTCATCTCTTTAGTTTGTGTGTGTTGACTTATATGGGGTTCTGTATCTTGATATATACATTACATACATATAGCTGTCAAGTGTCAACTATGTATTTTTAATATTTAGATAATAATGGTTGAATAGTACTATGGGTACTGATAAATAATAGGTGAGTTTTAAAATAGTACCCTTTTGTCTAGGAACAATATATCACCATCTTATTTATTGTCATCTATTCTATTGTCATATCAAACGATTACATGTTGTATCTTTGTCAAACGAGTCATGTCATCTTCTAGAGTAGAACATATATATATATATATATATATATTGGATTGGATCGCTCTTGTGTTAACATTGTCACACATCCTTATGAAATGCAAAATTGCCACCAATTATATGGAATATATATATATATATATATATATATATATATATATATATATATATATATATATTACTACATATAAAGCATCTTAACATTCTATTTTTAGCAAATTTTAAGAACAAATTTAAGACTCAACAATGTAAATATCCATATTTTTAGAAATTGTATTATGATAACTATTTTATTAAATAACAATTAACTCACTTAATTTCTCTATAACTAAACATAATGTTTCCAACACTATAATGGTCATATTTCATCATCAAAGCCAGCTAATCTATCAGAAAATAAGAAAAACGACGTAACACTATCATGGATCAATATAATTTACGATTTTGTTTTACGCCGTATTGCGCGGGTTGTTTTGCTAGTATATATATATATATATATATATATATATATATATATATACGGAGGTTCAAATGAGAACCTGTAGATTGAGTTTCATCCAAAGAGATCCTACGGCTAAAATTTATCCCTACATCAATTTTCATTTTTTTAAAGGTATACCTACAATTATTGAGAATTAGCACTTCAAGTACTTCCCTAATTCTTTTATTTTCTTATAGTTTAAGTACCATGACGTTTTAATCGCTAATTTATAAATAAATCCTTAATATTTGAAATATTTATCTATATTAATTAATAACATGACTTTTTTTTTTTTATCAAAAACATGACACTAAAAACTGGTCATCCATATTGCACTTCTTTAATATAAGATGAATACGTTAAAACCGTAACTAAAATATTTTATGGTTTGTAACTAATAATCCCTTAATTAATACTCCCTCCGTCTCAAATCTATTGTCCCCTTATTGACTTTGGAGTCTTTCTCTTCCAACTTTGACCTTCAATATTTTTGTTTGTGTTATATAATATTTGATGCAAAATATATGAATTGATTGGATTTTGAATGTATTTTCATTGGTATAATTTGCATCAAGTATTATATAACACAAACAAAAATATTGAAGGTCAAAGTTGGAAGAGAAAGACTCCAAAGTCAACAAGGGGACAATAGATTTGGGACGGAGGGAGTACTTAATATACATTGAGCTAAACAATACACAAACATATGTCATATTCAACTATATTAATATTGTTCTATTTTCTTTTTTGAGATTCATGAGTTTTATTTTTCTACAAGTTGTGTTTAATTCATTGCTAAAAACAATTTCAGTTTTGATTTAAAAATGATTTTCTATCCTCCAACTGACTATTCAAATTTTCAATTCAAATACCATGTCTATTATTTCTTTATTTAATTTTATAGATTATAAATTTTTATCAACATTAATATGTTTAATAGCGAACAACGTGAAGATCTAACGTTCCACAAAAGTCTCTTTACATCGATTAGTCTGTTTATTTTTTAGTATGCTTAATAGCGAACAACGTGAAGATCCAACTTTCTACAATAAGTCTCTTTACATCGATTAGCCTATTTTTTTTTCCCATTTAACGTTTTGTACATTATGTTTGTTTTAGATTTAACTGTTAACTTTTAAAACTCAAAAGTGTTAGCCCGCGTTGTCGCGGGTCAATAAACCAGTCCTTTTGAAATGCAAAACTGCCCCCAATTATATGGAAAGAGATATTTAGAATTCCAAATTAATATGAGCGAGACTCGTTCATGTTCGTTCGTTCCTTTAACTTTAATCCATTAACACACGCATGGACGGGTAATCGAACAAAATATTGTGTTTATGTTTGTTCGTTAAGAAAATTAGATTTTTTGTTTATGTTCAGGATAAAATCGGCGAATCGAAAAGACCACGTGGACAAAAATTACAATTAACCAGAAATATATTATCCATTGTAACCAATTAAATGACTTTATAAACAATCATTTGTAACTGTCATACTATCTATATTGTAACCGATCGTTTAACCTATGACTGACACAAAATGATTACACACAAACTTTGTAACCCATTACACTTCTACGTAACATGCTACAACACTCACAAATTAGAGTAACAACGTGTACATCCTTTGGTTTACACCTATATATAACATGCTACAACACTCAGATTTATATGACACACTGTTCTTCCTTTGGTTTCAAAACAGTATATTGCTAACTTTTTGCGCGTTTTAAACAAACTAATTAAGTGATGTGTGAACCAACACGTTGTTGAAGGAAAATCATTGTCCGTTGTACTATGCGAGTATTCTTCTATTATTATACTAGTGTAGTTTGTGTTATTTTAAAACAATAATGTGTACATGTAAGTCCATTCACTATTGGGACACCTAGAACTTAATTGTGTCTCGGGTGCCATATTATTAGGACATACCAAAGACTTGAAACCCCCACTACAAGAAACATGCCATTTAGTGACTGAAATTAACAGTTATTAAAGGTGTGAAAACAGTCATTAAAGACCAAAAAGACAACTCCTACTTAAGAAAAAAGAGTCACTAACAAGGGCATCACTAAAAGTCTAATATGACTAAAAGTTTCGGTCAGTAAAAGTCCTAAACATTTAATGACTGGAATATTCAGTAAGTAAAGAGGTTTAAAAACTATCTTCTACAAGTTTTTTAGTGACTGAAAGTTCTGTCACTACAATCCAGTACAATCTTTTCTGTATTTTTAATCTAGTACAATCTCCATTTTTCTAAATTTTTTTATTCATTAAAACTGATATATAAATAATATTCCAAAACAATTAAATAACATTACAAAACAATTAGAATGTCAAATTCAAATATATTGTACATATATTTCTCAAAACATGTTCTATTTAAACTTCTCAATGAACAAGTGATTAGAATTTAAAACAAAGTTACAATGCATATGAACCAAGCAGCTCTAGCTGAAACAAGCAGCTCTAGCTCAGCATCTGCAAAAATATAAAACATTCACACTTCACTTTTCATTACAGTTTGTCAAAAAGATAAATGTTACAACCAATAATAGCACCAATTTTCATTTGTTCCCACATAACTCAAAAGGCAAGATAATGATGGCAGTTTAGATGACACTAACTATCATGAAAGACGGGGAGAAAGGGATCATACCCAGAATTTCGATAAGTAAGAAGTGTACATTTTATTAGACTTTCACTTATAATTAGAAACGGTTGACTACAAATAATGAATAACTTATACCTTGTTAATAGACGACACAATCTCAACTTCTTTACCTGAAGATTCAATCAACAGAGTTAACCAAATTTCCTGAAAGACACAAGATAAAAGAAAAAGGCGATTAAAGATCTAAACCTCACCTTCACTTGTTATATCAATTATACAACGAAAAAAATGATACAACTTATAAACGGCACACATATAAATTAGAACTCGTCATTTTAAACAGATAAACAAAAAGCTGTCTTCAAGCTTCACTTCAAGTAAATCTTCTGTCTATCGCACAAAAAGGAAGACCAATATAGCAAATTTATATGGACATGTAATAGATGGACACTCCTACTGTTAGTAGTTCAACTCACGTCAAACAAAGGATAAGTTTAGACAGAATTTTATACACTACAACACGTGAATGGTTTTATATATGGGTCGAAACAAGTCAAAGTCAGGTTTTAACCATTCAAAACACTTTTCTTTATGTGAAGTACCAGTATCTATACCTTGTTTGTAAGCTCACCGGAATCCTCTTTGGGGCTTGTCTTTGTCTAAAGAATCATTGGTGGACTCGGAGATGACCTCGATGTGTTACTATAATTAGAGTAAAAATGGAACAATCAGGTAATAGTAATATAAGTAAAAGGTAGTAAATTTACCATCATATCGGGTTGAGATGACTGCTAAAGGAATTTTTTGATCACTTTTGCTTGTCTTTCGGTGTCAATTTCTGAAAAGAGGTAACAACCAAGATGTAAATACACATCATGTGGGGAATAGAAAACACAACCCAAAGGTATCCATGAAAGCAAAGCACGTAATGTGTAACTCTATTGCCATTTAATCTCTTTTTAAGTTTACGCAAAATGTACATGTTTACATATAAAGATCATGAATGGTACCTAATCCTCACTTGCAAATTTCGGGTGCTATAAGAATTCTGTATTAAGAGAATCTCATCATGCGTAACATGGTAATGTCTAGGTCTTGAGATCCACCGCTTCAGAAAATCTGTGTGCAAATAGCCTTCCAGGGATAATTTTTTAATAGAAAAGGATTAAAACGAGGGGACCTAAAAATAAGTTTAGACATTTCAATGGCCATAATAACGTTGTGGTATATGTAAAGATGTAACAAAAGGAATTGATATTTTGGAGAAAAGCCAAACCTCCATACATTTAGTTGTATAATTTGGGCAACATTTTCACCATACTTGCTTCTAACTATCAATCATATACATATCAACGACTCTATATACAAGGAATCACCTCACTCATAATAATTGTAAAAATGTAATTTTGTTCACTATGAGAATTGTGAAGGGAGATCTTTTACCTGAACGTGAATAGTGCACACAATGATGCTAAAGATAGTCAACCCGCTTTCATCACATGATAACTGTAAATTTGACCTGTAAACATTATGAAGAAATTGATAAGGCCTATAGTCCTTAAAGATGCATGGGTATAAATGATAAGAAATGAGAATTCATTTCAGCTTTCTAATAGTTCTCAACATACTGTATTGTATACACAAGAATCTAGCATACGAAAGTTATCCCAACATTTCTAACTCCACACTAAATAAAGATAAAGAAACATAATATGGAATCTATTTTAATTAAATTATTATAATTATAATAGTTGTAGAGTTGAAGCTCTAATATTCCATATGAAGTCTTTTTAGGGTATGCACAAGTAATATATGTCACTTAGCTTGTAGTGTCTTTACAAAGAACTATATTAGTATACAAATATCAATTTGTGTTGATTGTATGTTCCAGAGCACAGATAACTATCCATAACATTATTGATACAAGTCATTTTATCATAAAATTATCATTCAGACATTTCATCAAACACCTAATATGCATGTCAGATTTTCACATATAGCCTTCTTCAAATCAGAAATAACTTCCAAATTAATCAATTTCTAACACTGATGATACATTTTTATGTATCCAATTGACTGCATTAGCTACTTGTAAAATTCGCATTTATTGCATCAGAATCAAGTGTAGCAGATTTCTAGAAGTATGAGTCATTATTGAAACGTTAACACAATTAAGAAAATTACTCAATCTACATTAGGCTAGTTCAACCTGAATTCATAGTGAACCATATCACAAAGCAAATAGTATTGAACTGAAAGAAAATTAACCTAGAGAACGATGAGTTAGCGAGGAAGCCATAAATGATACAAAAAAAAAGAAGTCGGAAGCAGATCCGGATGTGGTTGGCCGGAGAAGGTGCGATTGATCGGAGACGATACAGTTGACGACGATGGTGTGGTACGGTACGGTTGATTGGCGATGGCGAATCGCCTAGGGCAGAGATAAGAGACGGAGAGACTTTTTAGGTTTTCGTTTGGATGTGCGCACGGGATTTTCTAAATATTCAGTTTTTCCTATTTTTAATTAGAAAGCAGTTATAAATCTTGGGTGAGGTTCAAATGAGACCACCATTTTAAGTGAGACTGTGGGAACCAATCAAAATGCACCATTTCATTTAGGGGTGGGAGGGTACTTCAGTCTTTTTGCATCATATTTAATTCTAATTAAACAATTACTTAAAAACAAAAAATAAAACACACAGATATATACATACGCAATATATACATACAGATACATACGCAGGAACAAAGAACAAACGGCGCAGGGATTTTCTAATCGACGCAAAAATCAAAAACGAAGGTAAGAATCATACTCTAAAACACTTCAATTCAACAAACGAACGTTACATTGGTGATAAATCGATTAGGTTTTACATTACCGCGATTTTACGAGATCGTGTTTTTCGCGATTTTAACGTGATGTTTTTTTGCGCAATTTGAACGTAATTAATTTGCGATTTGATTGACGAAACTGCAATAACATTACGATTGTCGATGATTCACCGAATAAATTTGAATTAACATCTGTAGTAACTGATAAATTTGAAACGAATTATGTTGCAGTACGGACGTGATGACTGTGATACGGGAAATTAAAGAAGCTAGCGAAATCGAACAACATACAGACACAAAGGCTACAGGTACTAAAAAGACATGTTACCTAATAAAACATGCTATCTGATGAGAAATTTACTAACACATGTGTTAATAACACATGTGTTAGTAATTGATTACCACATGTGTTACTGCTGTTAGTAATTGATTACCACATGTTACCTAATAAAACATGCTATCTGATGAGAAATTTACTAACACATGTGTTAATAACACATGTGTTAGTAATTGATTACCACATGTGTTACTGCTGTTAGTAATTGATTACCACATGTTACCTAATAAAACATGCTATTTGATGAGAAATTTACTAACACATGTGTTAATAACACATGTGTTAGTAATTGATTACCACATGTGTTACTGCTGTTAGTAATTGATTACCACATGTTACCTAATAAAACATGCTATCTGATGAGAAATTTACTAACACATGTGTTAATAACACATGTGTTAATAACACATGTGTTAGTAATTGATTACCACATGTGTTACTGCTGTTAGTAATTGATTATCACATGTGTTACTGCTTGTTAAAAGAATCTTACATACTTGCTACTAACAAAAAACTCACACGGACACATAACATTTGTTAATAAAAAATTGTGTTAGTAATTCATTACCACATGTGTTAGTAATTGTTTACCACATGTGTTACTAATTAATTAACACATGTGTAACAATTCGATAACACATGTGTTACTGCTTGTAAATGAATCTTATATTTCTCTGAAATCTTTTACAGAATCAATCGGTACACCAAACACCTTGCTGGTTGTTTCAAATGAGATTGAAACACCAGGTGGGACTACCCTATGGATACCACAAGTGGCAGAAGAAGTAAAACCATATATCGGGCAAGTTTTTGATGTACTAGAAGACGCTTATGTGTATTACATGAGATACTCGTTTCAGGGTAAATTCGGAGTGAGAAGCTCCACTCAAAAGAGGCTAAAGAATAAAGTGGTGTACGAGAAGTACTATATATGCAACAAGGCTGGATACCCCGAGAGAAATGATAAAGACACGTTGAAAGAACCCGAAAAAAGGCAAAAAAAGGCAAAATAAATGATAGGGTATCCAACACCTCAGTCACCGGGTGCAATGCAAAAATAATATTAAAGAGAACTCAAAATGGAAAATTCAGAATTATCTCGTTTATGGAGACGCACAATCATATGATGTGCCAAAAGGAGCATGAATATCTGATGAAAAAGGCGAGGAAGCTAACATTCCAGCAGCGAGAGTTCATTTTCAAGCTCGGGACGATGAACATTGGACCAACTAAGGCACACAACATAAACAAGACTCTCAAAGGGTCTTATGATTTGACAAACGGAACTGTGGTGGACTTCAAGAACTTTAGGAGAGACATTAATGTGTATATTGGAGGCAGTGACGCACAAATCCTTGTAAACAAGATGCTGAACAGAAAAGCTTACGTACCCGACTTCTCATTTGAGTACAAAACCGAAAAGGGAAAGTTAGCATCTTTGTTTTGGGCTGATGAAGTCGCTAAGGCTAACTTCAGAGAATTTGGCGACATCGTCTCTTTTGATGCCACTTACTCAACCAATAAGTGCGTACTAACCAAAAATTAAAAAAGCATTTCATATAATATACTATATTACAGTAAGTAACACATGTGTTAACAGTTGAGTAACACAAGTGTTACCATTGAGTAACACATGTGTTACAAGTCAGTTTCATATTGAGTGTACATTTCATATAATATACTATATTACAGTAAGGAACACATGTGTTAACAGTAAGTAACACATGTGTTAACAGTAAGTAACACATGTGTTAACAGTTGAGTAACACAAGTGTTACCATTGAGTAACACATGTGTTACAAGTCAGTTTTCATATTGAGTGTACATTTCATATAATATACTATATTACAGTAACTAACACATGTGTTAACAGTAAGTAACACATGTGTTAACAGTTGAGTAACACAAGTGTTACCATTGAGTAACACATGTGTTACAAGTAAGTTTCATATTGAGTGTACATTTGTGTTAACATTAACCATGATTCATACAACATGTACAACATGATGTTCGTACCCTTCACAGGAATAGACAACCACCGGAGGAGTGTGACACTTGGTGCAGGCTTACTAAACAATGAAAGCGCTGATAGTTACATTTGGCTGCTAAATGCCTTTGTAAATACGTTTGGAGTTCAGCCAAGGGTAATTGTGACAGATCAGGACAAATCCATGAAAAAGGCCGTGGAAACAGTCCTAACCGAATCAAAGCACAGACTATGTATGTGGCACATCACAGATAAGCTACCGGGGAAGGTATGTTTGTTGTACTTTTATATGATAACACTCATCTGCAAAAGTATATCACATGTGTTACAAATGTAGCTTGCTTGATGAAACATGTGTTGCTGCTTGGTAACACATGTGTTGCTGACTGATAACACATGTGTTACTGATTGCTAACACATGTGTTACTGAATGCTAACACATGTGGTACTGAATGCTAACAAATATCTTACTGCATGTCTTTGTGCTTGTAGATTCTTTATGATGTTCCTGATAACAAAGAGTTCAAGAAAAAGTTCAATAGGATTATATGGAACATGTGGATAACGCCGGAGCAGTTTGAGGAAGAGTGGTCAAAGCTAATGGACGAGTATAACACACACAACCACAACTGGCTCAATAAGATATATGATATCAGGTCTACGTGGATACCGGCATACTTTTCAGACGTTGAACTGTGTGGGCTAATGAGGACAACCTCGAGATCGGAGAGTGAGAATTCATTCTTCGGGAACTTCAATAACAAAAGATCAACTCTAGTGAATTTTATGTTGTGTTTTGAGAATGCAATGGAGAAACAGAGGTACAATCAGGATGTACTTGACCACCAAACCACGCAAACGATTCCAAATTACAAGACAAAACTTAAGATTGAAAAACATGCGGCTAAGGTGTACACGAGAACAATCTTTAATCTCGTGCAAATAGAAATAGTGAAATCACTATGGGAATGCTCGATAGAAGCTTTAAGAAGTGAAGATGATTTACAAGAATATATAATCAAGGAAACGAGGATGTATACGGACGATGAACGAGCTTCAAATGAAGACTGGGAATTGGAATTTTGGCCTGAAGACAAAAAGACACGGACATATGACTACAAGGTATGGGATCTAAACAAATTAAAATGATGTAAAATTTTGTTTACGTGATTCCGTAAGTCTGTCATTACTAACACGCGTGATAGTGATGACTAACACATGTGTTAAAGTTTCTATCCACTGTATTACTGCCTAAAAGACACATTTGACAGTAATGACTAACATATGTGTTAAAGTTGCTATCCAGTGTATTACTGTCTAATAACCCATGTGATATTGATGACTAACACTTGTGCTATCCAGTGTATTACTGCATAATAACATGTGTTAGGAACCAGTCTGTGAACTAGTTACACACGTGATACTCACTACTACGTGTATTTTGGTTTATTTAAATTAAGGTGCTCTACCGGTTCAAGGATGTAACCGTGGATTGTAGCTGCAAGAAGTTCACAAGGCGTGGATTCTTATGTAGGCACATTTTTTGTGTGCTCAAAAACCGTAATATTGATGAGATACCAAGCCGGTATGTTTTAAGAAGATGGATGAAGAATTTGATTCCTATTGAAGTTCATAAAAGAAAACGAATAGCAACAGAGTGTGAGCAACTGTCGAGTGAGGCGGCTACCTGCTTTGAAGAATGTTTGCAGCTCATAGGAAAAAATCAACAAAAAATGGCTGATTTTGTTACAAACTTGAAGAAGATGAAGATGGATATCGAAGCTTCAACATCCGAGGCTCAACCTCAAAGTAAGAATGATGTAATTGAAGAACTACATGGGTTTAAGAAACCGGATGCAGTTGAAATTCAGAATCCAGATGTATTAAGATACAAGGGATGCGGGAGGGACAAACGTTTAATGAGCGAAAAAGAAAAGGCAATTAAGGCTGCAGGAAAGAGGAAAAATAATTGTGGAAAGTGTGGAAAACCAGGCCATAACGCAACGTCATGTGAAAGAAAGGCTGCAGAAGCTAAGGCAAAAGCAGAAGCTAGAGAGAAGGAGAAAGAGGAAGCACATGCGAGAATGATAGCAGAATAGCAGACGACACAAAGTGGACAGTGAATGCTAACATGTGTGTTACATGTTTAGTATCACGTGTGTTACTATATGATATAAAGTTGATGACTTTAAAATTTTGGTTTACATTTTTGATACTCATTGTTGAATGTTTACATTTTTTGATACTCATTGTTGAATATTACATTTTTGATACTCATTTTTGATATGATGATATCTAATTTTTAAAGAATATGTTTGTTGCTGGTTTCTAACACATGTGTTACGTGATTAGTACCACATGTATTACGTGATTAGTACCACATGTGTTACTTGATTAGTACCACATGTGTTATTTGATTAGTACCACATGTGTTACCTGATTGGTAGTTAACACAAGTGTTAGTGCATGGTACCAAGTGTAAAGTAACATAAGTTCAACTACTTTCAAAAATTGTCAATTCACGCTAATCTTGAGGTTTTAAAAATTAGACATAAGCATTTCATCGAACACGTGGCAGTTGTGTGGTATTTAACACATTTGTTACTGTAATTGTGAAATAAAGATGTTTAAATCCAATGTGTAATAGTGAAAAATGTTTTGTTTGTTGCAAGAAACTGAATTTACTAGTTTAAAATTAACCAAACACCTTATATTTAACTGACTCAACTTATTGTGGAGGTTCTCGTTCAGGTTAATCAGGTGTAAAAGTGATAGTTAAACAAATTGTTATCGACGAATAACACATGTGTTACATGATTATTACCACATGTGTTACAAGAATATTAACACATTGAAACACATGTGTTACATGATTAGTATCACATGTATTACTTGATTAGTACCACATGTGTTACCTGATTGGCAGTTATCACAAGTGTTAGTGCATTGTACCAATTGTGAAATTGACAATTACGACAAGTATTACATGGGTAGTACCACATGTGTTACCTGGGTAAAAAATAACAAAATTACACACAATAAATCATCTGATAAAACCCATAAGATATATATAAAATCCACAACTATCTTATCCCAGAAAGTACAAATCCATTAAAAGACTACTTATGCTTCAACAGTGTTTTGTTATCCAAATTCCCAAAAAAAAAAACAAGTGTTAACATTCCACATCCTAACTTTACTTTCATTCAACAATGTTTTCTTCTTCATTCATACGCTCCACGTCTAGCTTTTGGCGGTTTCCAATGGCATCTTTGATTTCATTCTCAATCACTTCACGTGTCCGCTCATTCATAAACCGATCAACAAACATCCGAATGCAGTTTCTGTGAATATTTACCTCATGAAGTAACATCTTTGCAGCATACTTTATACGCAAACGAATAATCTGCAACTTCTGATCACGACCTTCAACATCAAGACCACAATCAAATTTTGAAGAGGGCTGACCTAAGTACTGATCCATATGCATCATAACAAAAATTCCACAATCACAATGATTTTTTTTAGTCTTCCACTTCAATTGCATCACTGTAGCCCTCTCAACCTTTTTAAACTTATCGTACGCAGGATGCCCAACATCCTTGAGATGTTGTACAAACAAAGATCTCTACAAAAAATAAAAACATTTGTAACAAAAACTACTTTGAAAATGAACAAGAACCTAAAATATTACATATCAAGTATAGTTACTCACAGCCAAGTTGCAAGTTTCCTTGTACTTCAAATCGTAATCAAAATCAGAACTGTTGTCAATAACATGGAATGTTTTCTTTGTCAAATGGAATACAAGCAAGTAGAAGTGACTAGACCGGAAAATGGGGAAGAAAACCTGTCAACAAATACCACACATGTTACTGTATTTGAAACACATGTGTTACTGATTTTGTATCACATGTGTTACTGATTTTTTACCACATGTGTTACAAGACTATTATCACAATTGTTACTTTAATAATACCACATGTGTTGATTTATTTATATTACATGTGATACTTTTTTTAAAAAATGGTATATAAAAAGAAATAAAAAAATAGTGTTACCATATCAACATTTTTCAATGACAACAGTTTATCATCGTCACGCAACTAAGCAGACAGCGATGTTTTAAAAGCCTCACCCTTCTGTTCCTTTGTAAGTCTAAACATATGCTCAGGCTAACAAAAGGAAATTATACACAAATGAAAATATATATAAAAAAAGCTAATCAATAAAAACTGGACATATAATAATTTTAAAATAACTTACGAAAATTGAAGTTGGAAAAAATAGTCTTTTTGTAGCTTCAAGATGAGACAATTTTTCATGATTGAGAATATAAGCCCAAACATCAACCATGTTACCACTGATCCACAGACCCGGTGCAAGAGTTTCGAAATCTTCACATGAAACCTTCATCCCGAAATCATTTTCAAAGATTGTTTCACTAAAAAAAAATAAAAAATGTAACGTGTCAAAACAAAAAATTTATAAAATAAAGTAATATCATAAAAAATAAAGGAAGCAAAACTTACGATTTATCCCCTGACATCGCAAAAAGCCAGTTAGAAAGTCTGAATTCATGAACCATGATATGCGTATTCACATCAGTTTTCTTGTTCATGTAAGGCGAGAAATCGACAACAGACGGCTTAGCTGTATCACCAACCCCAATACTTACAGCACCATCAACGCCAGGTGCACCCTCCCCAAACTCCTGAGTTAGACCAAGTGAGAAATTAGGACAATCAGAAATAGGTATCGTTATTGAGGTAGGTAAGTCAACAGAGGTAGGTAAAATAGGCGATACATGGGGGTCTACAAGTTGAAATTGTGAAGGATTAAAAACGAAAAAGGTAGTCATGTCAAAAACCTCAACTAAATCGTCCTCCATCATGAAGTAATTCGTCAAACATTCATCAACTTTGCCGTCATCAACTTTATCTCTTTCAAAATTCTTCCCACCTCCGTCTTTCACATTACCTTCTAAATTTCTTTTTCCACCAATAACATTCTCCTCACCGTTACCTTCTGTACAATCTCCTTTACCTTTAATTTCTTGGTTATCGACAACACAATCGGATTCCTTGTAATCAGCAGCAGCAACCTTTGGCTTATAAACACGACTCTTAAAAACTTCATCAAACTTCAAACTAACTTCCTCAAAACGATTGTCACCAGGAAATTTCTTGATTCCATCATGTATTTCCTTTTTGAAAAGCAATTGTGTCTTCTTGACAGAATCAATCAGCTTCAATATGTTATCAATGTAATCCTGTATACAAAACAGAAATAAAAAAGCAAAAAAAAAAAAAAAAAAAAAAAAAAAAAACATTTGTAAATGTAAAAATAAAACCATGTTATACATGTGATACAATGAAGGTAACACATGTGATACATGTAGGTAACACATGTGATACATGGAGGTAACACATGTGATACATGGAGGTAACACATGTGATACAATGGAGGTAACACATGTGATACATGGAGGTAACACATGTGATACATGAAGGTAACACATGTGATACAATGGAGGTAACACATGCTGTAAAACAATAAAAAACAACCAGGTAATACTTACACTTGCAACAGCTTCTTTGGCTAATGTAGGGTTAATAAATCCTTCTTCTTGGCATGCATCCTGTGGATTGTATTCACCAGCAAAATCCAACATACCGAAACCTCCATTAGCTAACTCCTCGTCTTGAACAATCTTCATCAACCTGTTACTCCAACTACGAATAATTGGTCGTTGACGAATAACAGTGCATCTTTTCGACTTCACGGCATCGAGATACAGCAACTGCAGTATTTTTCAGACAACATGATGTCTCAATTTGAACAACTAACATTAAAATATTTAAAAAAAAATTTAAAAAAGGAAAACATAGAAATAACTCACAGTAAGTAAAGTGATTGGGCCATGATAATGCGTATTTCTATCAGCTTTCCAACTCAATGTAGGCTTCTCTAAACAATCAACAATAAAACCACACCAATCAAGCTTTTTAAAATCAGTAGCTTCTGTGAACTTGAACCCAAAATGCTGCAAAAACTTCCCATTGCTGTAGCATGTACCCATCGTATTTGCAAACAACAATAGGAATTTCAACTTAAAACAAAAATCAGCAGCTTTGTTTGCAACAATCTTGGACACCACGTCCGTGGGACTAAGATAGCTGTTTGGAAAATCGGGAAATTCATTCCTAAACGGAACAAAACATGGATCATCACGTGGTAAATCTGGAAGTTCCATTATATTGATACCCCCATTGGGTATCCCAAAAACATCATGCACAGCATCTGCTGTCACCTTTATATTATTATCACCAACCTTAATCTCCATTGTATCCGGATCAAAATTTTCAACAACAAAATATCCTAATTGTCCTGCCAAAATACACAATAAAATTAGATGTAAAATAAAAAATAAATTAAACTTAGTAAATGTTATTGAGTAACTACTAGCACGTCATAAAAATAGTAACACATGTGTTAGTCACTAGTATCACAAGTGTTAAATAAAAGGTATGGAAAAAAATAATCTTAAATGTACAGGAAAAAAATAAATAAATAAAAAGTATGAAGATATTACCTGGGTGAACACTGATCGGTATGTCAATAAACGCACCAAATCCAACGTCACGCAGCCAATCCTGCTGCTCAGTCGATAGAGTACACCCAGCATCCCACAAACGTTTAACCATAGTCCGGACGCGAATCGATTCACATTTTGTGGTCGCCTCCTCTACTTTCAAACGTTTGGTAGGCTTTGTCTCCTTTTCTTCCTCATCCTTAACTCGTACACTTTTTCTACCAGCAGCTTTCCTAACGGTCTTCTTCTTCTCCTCTTTCTTCACATTCCCATCCTTCTTCGCATCTTTTTCCTCCTTATTCTTCTCATCTTCAGCAGTCGTCATCGACACATCTACATCCCCCTTCTGCGCTTCTCCGCTCTTCTTATTCTTTGCAACTTCAGCCTTCTTTTGCGCTGAAGCGTTCTTCTTCGCCTCAGCCTGCTTCAAACGTGCTATTTCTTCTTCAAGACATGCAATCCTTCTTTTATCATCCTCACTAAGCACGGCTGTCTGATTTAGAGCATCCACATCAGCTTCCTTTCTCTCCCTTGATTGAGTTTGATTCCTTGATTCCGCGAGTTTCATTTTTTTGAGTTGACCAGCGGTTTCCTTTTTGTTAGTGGCAACCTTGGGAACAACAACCCTCGCAGCGGTACCTTTTGTCATGGGAACCTTTGTTGGACTTGCAGATTCCGCGTTCTTTTTATTTTCAGCTTCCTTGCGGGCTTCTCTACGCTAACGCAAAGCGTCATTCTTTTTCTTTTGCAAAATTTCAGCAACTGTAGGTGAACGTGGTGGATTACCGGCACCTGAAAAAAATATAAAAATAAATAACAAATACACAATATAATAGTCTAAGATTAGCAAGACTGAAAACCACATGTGTCAAATACTTTCTAAAACATGTGATAAACAATTAGTACAAAAACAGAATTTCTAAAAAGGAAAAATTTGTCAATTCTTAGTAAAAAAATGTTATACAAATTCTTAACACATGTAATACACATATTTACACATGTGGTAACGCATACTAAAACACCAAATATGCTAATAAACCAAAAAATGTTATACTAGTGGTTAAATCACATCTCATAAAATACAAAAGTAAAAAAAAAAAAAAAAAAAAGACTAAACAAATAAATAAATCAAACAAAGTATCAAAAAGCATCATGTTAATTGAAGAGACATTTACCTTCAACATCAACATGAGACATTTTTTGTTTTTTGGTCCTGTTTTTATTATAAATCTTTAAAGGATTTTCAGCCAAAAAGGGTAATGACTGCACAACTGAAAAAATAAAGACAGCACACATAAAGCTTCAAACCAAATAGATGACAAACATCATGTAATAGTGAACAACACATATGATAACACAGTAACAAAAAACAGGAAAAATAACCTTCTAGTGACCTAAGTACAGCCTCATCAGTTTCCGAAATCATAGAACCTTCACCATCTAATGAAACACAAAAACAAACGAACATACAAAAAAAATCTTAAAAAAATAGCACAACCAAAAAACAGGGGAAAAAATGAAATATATATCAACGCGAGTATAATATATCACCTAAACATCACATATACACAATCCATATACACATGTGATATGCCAATTAGTTAAATAACCACATCAAAAAAGTAAACTACACTAATGACACATGTGTAAATAGAGTACAAACATCCACATCCAAACACACATTCACTATACTACAAACTAGCCACAACAACATACATGATTAACAAATAACACATGTGTTACTAAAACCCTAGAATCAAACAGTAACACATGTGGTACAAAACCCTAGAATCAAACAAAAACACAAAAACGCAAATAATATACAACGAAACAAGATCAAATCAAACAATAAGCGAACATAAAACATCGGAAAAAACTTACGTGACGGAACTGAACGAAGCGGATTAGCTTGAATCGGTTCGGATGATACTTCATTTTGAAGAATCTCATTACGAATATCCATTGTACGAACCCTATAAGAATCGATGATAATTTTAACCTCCTTTTGAAGAATTAGGGTTTAACAAAATCAGATTTCAATTAAAACTAACCGGATACGAAGATGAAACAAAGAATGTAGGTGAAGAAAACGATGATGTTAACAAAAAACAACAACGATTCGCTAGTCTGATGAACGGATTTGTCGATTTTAGGGTTTGATAAGTGATAATCGCCAATTGCAGAGATAGGGGTTTTTTGATTTGGGAACGATGAGACTGACGGGCTTTTTTGAAACAAAAGTGAGGAAAAAAAAATTAATTGATTGGTTAAATGACCATTTTGCCCCTCCGCCCAAAATTTTATTTATTCACTATTTTTTAAATTAAATAATGAGGAATTAATGCAGACCCTTGATTTGTGAGATCCAATGGCTCAAATTTGTTCCCCCAGTCTCACAAGAAATAAATGGTCTCGTTTGAACTCTTCTCTATAAATCTTTTCACTCTTCAAGATAACTTATGTAAAAAAAAAACTTTAATGACTGTTTTCTTCTTTAGTGAGTTAAAGTTTCAGTCATTAAAGGGCATTTATTTTGTAGTGCCCGTTTTCTCTGCCTATCGAAACATATCTAAAGCTTACCAATTAGGACTCACATTTATTATCAAGACCTTAGCTTTTTTACTCAAAGTAAATAAAAAAATGAAAGGAAAAAAAAAAAGACGTCTCTCCATCAGAAAACGTGCTCGACAAAGACACCGAAAGAACGGAACGGTGCCTATCGAGACAATGTGACGCTCTCAATAGGGAGCTGCCAAACAATAATCATTTGGATAATGTAAAGTTGACATAATAATTAGTTAAGGTGAAGTAGCAAACATCTTTTATTTTTAATTTTTTATTTGATACATATCATACTTGGCTTAGTGAGATCATTGACCTCTAAAACTTAGTTTAATGGATGATGAAATATAGCTCAAAGTTCCTACTACAATTAAATATAAGAAATGAATGGATTTTTAAATTCAAAGATAAAAATACACATATTTTATTATTAAAAGATACTATGCCGGCCAGAATTGTCGCATCTTTGCCAAATGGGTTGTTATAAGTATATGCGTTTATCATCTCTTTGAGTTTCAGAGAATTATAAGCTAGACAACTCTAGCTAGAGAGTTTTAATATATAATCCACAGTATTTTAAAACTAAAAACGACTAACTAAGATAAACTTATGACTGATTTTAATTTTGAATTCTAATAATAGGAAAATCGATTTCATGTAAATTGATAAACCTTAAATCTTCTCTGGTAAAAGTAGTTGTTAACTAAAAGTAAAAAACTATAGCTCTTAGTTGATGTTTTTAGTTAAACTTGTGAGGAGTAGCTTTTTTATTACTCGTATATAACTGTATTAAAATTTAAATAATAAATGTGTTTGATTTGATTGAATCAATAAAATAGTTTAAAAGAGCCTTAATTTATAGGTTACCAATCTTCTATAAACTATACTTAAAGCAAAATAACATGGGGTAATTTTGTCTCTTAATTGGGTTTTCACAAATCGATCTGATGATCAAGATTAATTTATTGTTAGTTACACTTAGCCTCCTATCATAATTATATCAAATTAATATTAAAAATATATATTATATATACCCCGTGTTTATTTATTTACTATATTATTATTATTATTATTATTATTATTATTATTATTATTATTATAGTTAAAAAAGAATTAAAAAACGGGAAAAAAAACAAAAAAAGCTTCATGAACTAAAAAAACGGGTTATATTAATATTATTAATAAAAATTTTCTGATTTCACCTGTATACCATTATATTTTATCCCTAATTTTTTGGTTTAGAAAAAGGAAAATATGTTTTCCTTCCTCTTCACGTATACAATAGAAATAGAAAACCTTAGCGGCCATTCTCATTCTCCCCATTCCCGTGCCCATTGGATATTCTTCATTGGTAAGCCTAAGTTTTCTATGTCTTTTTCTTCTTCTTCCTCTTAATTATTTGCCTTCGTTATATATTATTGACGAAATTTAATAACGCAATCGGAGCTCATGTGTCGATCTAGAGATCTCAGGAGTTGAAGGTAATCAATATCCTATAAATATTGAATTTGATTATTGTTTTGTTTTTGCAATTTTATTGACCCATTCTTTATTACTTTCGTTGTTTGGGTATGTTATTACGGGCAACACTATCATTGCTTTGCCTACAACCATGATCATGAACAGTGGGTGATGTATGATGACAACATTGTGAAGGTATACACTCTGAAGTACTCATTTTCTGTATACTTAAAATATTACACACTTAGATGAGGCATACATATTTACTTTTCTAGGTAATTGGGAGCTGGGTAGATGTCCTTACAATGTGCGAGCAAGGGCATTTGCAACCTCAGGTTCTTTTCTATGAAGTTGTACATCAGTTGTACTAAGAGGCTATACATTTTTGGTGCAGGGGATTCTAGGAGTTGAATGCGGATTTCTTGCATAATGCTCTGTTAACATCCATGCTTTGTCTGATCTCTCAGAGCACTTTCTCAAGTTACAGTGTTTGTGAAAGACTAAGATAATACATAACGGATAGATTTGTATTATACAAAATTCTGTTGGAGAATTTCAAAGGTCAAACCCGATTGTCAAGATACTATATATAATTAAATGGCCCATTGGTGTCTTTTATATGAATTAATATTAATGAACAAAGATGCAACTGTTAAATTTATTCTATTATGGAATTTGTTATTTATATGATTAATAAAGTTAATGTTAGGACTTGCATTTTTCTCTATGTAAACAGGACATTGGTGATTTTGTTGGAAAGCTTTCTCAGTTATCAAAAGGTTCACTTTTTGTATATTTTGTGGTAATTATGCTGAACTTCAAGATGTAGGAGTTAGCAAGTGGTATAAGGTGAATGGGAAGGTTTGTGTATTTGACTTCACACTTTTAGCTTAAGATTTGGTTAAACTGTATAGCATGTAAATAGTTTGTTTATATTCAGTATATGGGGTAGCATTACTTTCAAGTAGATGGTGTTGATTATGTTTTCATTCATGTTTCAAAACTTGGGCGGTAACATATATGTTGGAAATCGCATTATAAGTATCTTTTTAGTTATTTTTGCACTAAATAGTCCCCAAAGTGCAGTGAAAAATAATTGAAAGATTTTGCTATGTGTAGGATATTATAAGACACATGTTTATTCTGCAATGCATCTATTGAGGTATGGCTTTAAAGCAAAATGTACATTAGACCGTTTTTCATTAGTTGTACAATTATTACTAATTCATAAAAGCATATAAAATCTAATTACGTCATCTACAGGTATCATGGCATGTTCCGTGCGGGGAGACTTCCTACCCGGATCGAAATATAGTTTTTATTGCTAATGAGTGGCATTCTGCATTGTTACCGGTTTACCTTAAAGCGTATTCGTATCATTATTCACCAAGTTAATTGATTTGCATACACTCATGACTACCATGTAGGATGTGCCTATGTAATATCATTCATGTTTCTTTATATCATATTAACTATCATCTTCAATACTGTTTTTTAACGATTCCCACATTAACTATCATCCTTCAATATTAATTTTTAACAATTCCTACATTAACTATCATCTTTCAACATCGATTTTTAAAATATTTTTCTGATATATAACCATGTTTAAATTCATGATTCCGTAAATCAGTATTGTTTTTTTTTTTTATGATAACGTACCTTTACAATACAATATTTTAGGAGAGTGTACGCATCATTAATAGACTTTGGACGACTCATGACCGGTTTGCCATGTTTATTTTTAAGTTATATGTATGTTGCACATTAGAGATTATGTACAACCCAAATCAACACATTGAAAATGGGTTGAAATTCCCACTTTGCCAGATGTAGAAGGAACATATAAATCACTCGAAAGGGAATGTTTCATAATCATCGAATCATCAGGTACTGTCACTATGTCTTATAGTAGAGAATGGTCCTCTTGCACATAAAAAGTGTTGCCTTAAAGCCATTAATAGTTATAAATATTTAAAGGAAACATACCACTATAGTATTAATGCAATCCATCATCTCCTAGACAGGTTGTAACTCTATGTGTGTTTGTACACATAGGGTTAAAATCATGATTTATGGTGATCTTCTGGTAATGATTAATGGCATCATGATATACAAGGATTTGTTATAAAATTGTTGGCTTTCTTGCATCAATCGTTACTTTTGTTATAGTTGGTTATACAGTCTTTCTTACTCAAATTTATCAATAGTGTTATTACCTTTTGATGATTAATTTGGATTATAATGTTTGATTAATTATCTTGCTGACTTTCTTTTGTTGTTGCTTATGTAAGTAATTGCAAGAAATCATAACATTATTAACGGCTCTCGCATAGAAGGTAGAGTTTTATATTATTACTCATATGGTATATATATTCCTACATTGACCTCTTGCTTCTAATTTTCGATAACATCACACCTGCTCTATGGATCATTTCTAATTTTTCGACTGAGATCATACATTGAATAGGTGAGCCTCAGTTTAGTGGATGCTTTTATACGGTTGAGTTTAGGACTGTTTGATGGATTTTTACGATCGAAGCTATCATCGTTGTACTAGCTTCGAGTTGTGAATCGGTTATGTGTCTTTTTTGGGGTTAATTAGTTGTTGAGTGTAGTTCATGTGAAGTGTTTGTTTATCGTTCAAAGTAACAATTGCAAGTTCAAGTTGAAGAAATTGTTCCAAGTTTATGTTCAAGTGTTTTCAGGTTCAAGATAAACGGTCAAGTGCTACTGCAAGCTCAAGGAGAGTTCAAGTTATCTCAATTTCAATTTGTAAGTCAATTGGTTTCAATAGTCTAGCACTACCAATAGGTTTCACAAACTAAAGTGTATCATCAATTAAGATCTTCTTGATCTCATTATCAATATATTACCTGATTTTGCCAAAAAGAAGAAAAAAAAATATATTACCTCCTTTCATTTGACAGTTCTGACCCAAAATTAGGGGGTGGAAGATTTGAAATCATACATTTCATTTAAACTCTAATACAAGAGCTTGGAAAACCTAAAAGGGTGAAATTATCAACGTATTTAACTTTTATTTGAGGAACTAAACGTTGGGTTGGAAGTTGTAAAAATGTATGCGCGTTGCTCAATGCTTAATTGGAAGAGACTAAAATGAAAGAATTAGATCTTCGTGTTAAAGTTGTCACGTCTTTCTTTCTTTATGTACTAACGGAGTCTCTTACAAGTAGACTTTATATCTATTACAATTTTACTTTGTTTGCCCCGCGTTGTCGCGGGTCTTAAATCTAGTATCTAAATAAACAAGAACCGTAATACTAACTAGAAATTAAATCAAATATATATACATAGAAAAATATTGATGTTCAGTTGCAATGAAGTCGTAGAATACAGAGTGGACTGCCGATGATCCTTCATAATTGTGCATCCCCCGTTCGGATTCGATCATCATCATGTGCTAAAACCAGGTTATAAAACTAATATAAAAATACTAATTATCTTAAATAAAACATAACTATGCAAGTGTACCCATTCGCACAATAGTAGTGAGATTGGAGCCCTTATGTATCTTATGAATTGTAAGAGGCCTGGCATTTAGTTTGTTAGTAAGATTCAGCTCACCTCCAACAAGAAGACATTGGAATGAGATCAAACACATATTTAGATAACTTTAAGGAACTATTGATTTAGGATCATTTTATTCTAACGATTCAAAAGAAGAATGGAGGTACTTAAATTTCATGGCGTTCCCAAAAACAAACACTTGTTGCAACATCCTTAAATCATTCAGAAGTTATTGCATTACACGAAGCTACTCGGGAATGTGTTTGGTTGAAATCAATGACACAACTCATTACTAATTCTCATGGACTTTAACATAATAAAATTCCAATGTCAATCCATGAAGATAATGTAGCTTGCGTCGCACAGATGAAGGAAGGGTGTATCAAAAGTGATATGATAAAACATATACCTTCAAGATTTCTTCTCATACACTCAAGATCTCATCAAGGAAAACCAAAAAATGAGATATGCTCAGTTGACCTTTTCATGAAAACACTCCCTACAACTATTTTCAAAAAATATGCTCACAATATTGGCATGCGACATGTCCGAAAGATGTAGCATGAGGGAGAGTCAACGAACTATATACTGCACTTTTTTTTTCCTTAGCTAAAGTTTTATTCTTGATGTAACGCAAAATATTTGAACTGATATTTGGTGAAAACTTCTCAAATCAATGATTATTTAATAAAATTCACCAAAGTGGTTTAAATACGGACGTTGCTGCAAAATCACAAAAAACGTCCAAATAATACGCAAAACGAGGTAAATGAACACAAACTAATTCCTTCATTCTTGTTTACCTTATGATACACACATGCTAACCACTCTTATATAGTGGCATAGGTACATACAAGACCGGATAATCAAGAATCACGCAAAACGGACGAAGCACGGAGGAGATACGACTTCAAAAGCCCAACCGATTGTATTCCAAAACACGTATGAACTATACAACTCCAAATTACCCAAATTTGGTATCATTGAAGGCGTAACAGAAGTACAAGTTCATCGATGAAAGAATCAAGTCAATCGGGCGATTAACGAAGAAGATAAGACCAGAACAATTAACAAACGAACGATCCGAGCAACAAAACCAATTGCCCCCTAGGGCCGTATACGGTCGCTTAGGTTACCGTATACGGAACCTAAGGGTCGTATACGGCCTTCAATGGTCAGTAAATTGGCCCTTGGGTGCCAATTTGGAGGTACCAATTGCTCAATTGGCCCAATTGCCGCTTTGTGGGTTGTTCTTGTACATGGTCTTCCTAGCTTCATGTCGCACCCCCAAATTATGATGCGGAAGCGGGTCGGTTCGGGGCGCGACTAATCAAATATCAAGCACACAAGTTATACAATGAACGACTCTATATGCGTCGTTTTACAAAATACATTGATATTATAAAAGTTTTACACTGTTATAATATAGTTTACAAAAGCTCTTGAGTCAAATGATAGAGATTCTATGGCATAACTAAATTATACAAAATATAGTAATGCATGACAATCTCTTGATGTCTGAATGCGACTCGAGCTAATGGGCATCCTGAATGGCAGACCTACTACTGCTGAGGACCTGAGAATACACGCTAAAATGATCAGCTAAAAGCTGGTGAGCTCACATGTTTAATGATAAAGTGTAATGTATGAACCGCAAGATTTAAGTATGAATATTTGTAATTAAACAAATAAGTAAATGATAAAAGATGTATATAACTGTCATGAGCACATAGTCTGAGCTTAACTGAGGTGTCAGGATCACAATTAAGTGCCTGAGCGAGGGTGCCTCTATGCGTGTGCCTAATCAACACACGTATGAACAAATGATAATGCGTCCGTTTGACCAGTCAGTGCTTGCTGACCCGGACGGGGATTGTCAGTCCCATATGGTTCCATACACTAACATTCACGCTACCAAGTATTACCAAACTATGTTTGAGGACTTAAAATGATTAGATGAGTAACTCATACAGAATATAGTGATATTTGATACTTGCGTTCACATGTAAAATAAAACAGAGCATGTATCTCACCCCTAGGTAAAAGCATTTAAAATAGGGGCTATGAGACTCACCTGAGCCTAATGAGATGCTAACAAGCACAAATGATGGTTTACAAGAGAAATGATGTCGTTCAATCGACTGAAACCTGCAGGGCGTCTTTGACGAGCAAGGTTTTGATAAATGATTAGATTATTGAAACCTGCCGGGCGTATTAAACGCGCAAGGTTAAATTGATTAGATGACTTTACAGACCATCAATGCTAGTTGTTCCCTCAACTAGTTATGTCTAAATCATTTGGTTAATGTTTATGTTGGAGTTTGTAAAAATGTATATGGCTCGTTGGTGACTGTTTGTAATAATAATTTCAAACTATTATTATTATACATGATTTGTTGTGCTTATAAAAGTACACGTGTTTCGCATATAAGTCGTATCATATAAGTTTAGTTGTTACTCAAGTTCATTATATCCGTTACACTTTATTTCATAAGTTACAAAATTTGGCACGAGTCCGAAAACCGAAATATGCCATTTTCGACCCCTAGACGACCCCGGATGGCCTAAAACTGGCTAGGCTAACGTACTTAGCCTTGACCATTGGGTTGTTTTCGAATGACCGTGCGAATTTGAGCCCAATCCATTTCAATAAATTTTTCATCGAGAGGCTACCCTGGAGTATGTATCTTCGACGTTTTCAAAAATTTATTTGTTCTGTTTTAGCTAGAATCCGCCGGATCAGTTTGTTGATCCGCCGGATCATGAAATATAACGGGGGATCCGCCGGATCATGTGTTGATCCGCCGGATTGAGTGATTTCGTGTGGGATCCGCTGGATCCAACAAGCGATCCGCCGGATCAGGATATTTTGGGGAGGATCCGCCGGATCAAGTAAGTGATCCGCCGGATCATGGCATAATTTCAAGGTCTGCACGACTTATTTGTGTGATCCGCCGGATCCAATGAATGATCCGCCAGATCCTGGTACATTTTCAGGGTCTGGTCGAGCTACAGCTTAAATCCAACTAACTTAGGTTCGATTTTTGGACATAATAAGTTTATAGAACATCTAAGCATATTAATATATGTGATTTAAACACAAAAATTGAAACAGTTTGATGAGTTTTCTTACAAATTGATTTTTGAGCAAAAATGGAAGATGGTGGTGATGAAGATGATGACCACGATGAAGATGATGATGATCCGAAGATGATGATGATTCTTGATTGTAGTTGTTATTAATTGTTGTTGTTGTTTGATTTTTGAAACCGAGAGAGAGAGAGCCGAGAGTGATGATGAAGATGAAATGAATATGAAAAGGGTGCGTCTGGTATAGTCGGCCAACTCCAATTATTGGAGTTGGTTGGCTTAATTCGAAGTACAAAAGTGTTTGTTTACCCGATCGTAAAAGTAGTATAATGTTTTAAATTGATAAATTCCTAAAAATGAAATAGTATTTACTTTTATTTGAAGTATTGTATAAAAATACTTTTTGTGGGATATAAAAATATACCTTCGTTTTATGTTTGAGAGACGGATATAATTTAATTGGTTTCGTCGCGTTTGAGTAAAATGATATAAAACGAAATGTGTTTTATTTTAATCGAAGTGATTAGTAATTATTATTTCCAATAATAATACATTACTTATGAGTTTTGTCATGACCATTTGATTTGTACGATACGAAATACTTTATATATTATGTAAATAATATATAATAAATAGTTAGTTATTAAATAATAGTTTCATATTACTTAATATTTGTTTTTCACCAACGCCGTATATATATGAATCGGAAATTTGGCCGATTTGAAATTGCACGATTAAATATAATCGCGTACTGATATATATTCAACAATAAATATATTGATACATACAATTAGCCTAATACTTAGCACTAATTACATGTATTTCTAAATGATTAGGAACTAAAAACTAGTCCTAATTTGACGGGTGTCACACTTCAACTAAAAATAGGGGCTTCCTCTTCATTTATTCAACACCATCAATCACCTTCTTTCCCACACTTCACTCTCATTTTCTCTCTTTCACTCTCTCTATAGGTTCTCTCTCTAGTTTCTCTCTAGGGTTAAACCCTTGGAACTAGCGGGAAGATTAGGGGAGAATCCTCCTTTTTTCTTTAGATTAGCTATGTAATTTAATTAGTAGAGGCTATCGTTTGTAATGCTTGGATATTATACGAAGAAATATAAGTGTTATTCTGCTCGCAATTCGTATCGGTACTATCTATCATTTCTATTATTAATTTGTCATAATGTTCTTGTTTGATGTTTGTGATTTATTAATGTTAGAAATGTTTGTCGCTATGCCTTGTGAGTAATTGCTTGTATGTTTGTCATGATTTAGATTGTTAGGGATGATGTTATATTAATCCTTTATATATATAAATGGGAGTTGTTATACTTTGTTATCTGTCTAAGCTTATCTTGAATATAGACCTAATTTCCCATTCACCCTTTCCAGTCTTTCACGTGGCTATTGCCTTAGTTATAGGATTGTAAACCATAGCTACAAATAGATAGTTATCTCATGTTACAGTATGAAGTTGTGAGATCGCCATAAAACAACACTGTACTGGTATAGTGTGACACCCAGTCAAAAAGGACAATTTTCGCGCCAAAGTTAAACCTCAAATACTCGTATTTGATACGCCATAATACCAAAGTATTCAAATATTATATATGTAATTATATATATATATATATATATATATATATATATATATATATATATATATATATATATACATACATATAATATATAAACACAAGTGATTATTCAGAATCATATATAAATTAATCGGAAAGAATTCTAAAGTATAAATACGGACCATGGTGACAAAACTTTTAAATAATGTATTATTATTAAAACTAAACATTATTTGTGACACCCCGCAAATTTAAACGAGATTACGTACACTAAACATTTGCATTTTAGGCTAATTCCCAACCAGTTAATATGCGTAGTATTACATATTTTGAGACTTGAATAATTACGTACAAAACAATTGGAACAAACGCGACAAAAATATACGACTGTTGGTGGACAGAATTATTTAATTAAACGAAATTTGTTAAATAACATTAGCGTTTATTAAATATTATGTTGATAATATTTACAAAATATTTTGTAACGTATAACGTTTATTTAGTAAACTGAAACAACTCGAAACGCATCCGTAAAAATAGAATAAATCAAAGTTATAAATTTTATGATTCAACTAAATTACTTTTATAAAATACGCCAACTAAAAATATATTCGATAACGTATTTAAAAATTTACCAATTAAAAACAATTTAACATTTAACGATCGGGTAAACGAACACGGGTTAAATACCACAAAATTTGGACAACTTTCCCTCCCTTTTGGCACCTAAAATCGGCACCACCAACACCCACCCAACCTCACTTTTTCATTTTCCACTCTCTCTCTCTACCTCTATTCTATCTCAATCCTCTCTCTAAAACCACCACAAAAATCACCAAAAACTACCACTTAAACACTCGCGGTTACTAAACTCATTTGGAAGAAAAGATTCGCGAGATCACGAGCTACACTTCTATCTTTTTGAAATTCAAAACCGACACGCGTAAGTTTCTGACAATTCTCAAAAACTATTAGATTTCGTTATTTTCTTTGATATTTCGTGTTTATATTACTTAATACATCATGTTTTAGTGTTCTTAACAACTGATTATGTCCAAATCGAAGCTTAAAACTCGTTTTTACAAACCGATTCACGAACAGTTGTAACTGACGCATCGAGGCCAAAAACAGTGTAGCGACACTTAAGTGACGCACTAAGTGTCGCATAAAACCCTAATCTTGCGTCACTTGCCTAAGTGCCGCTAAAAACCCTCTTTTTACGTCACTTCCTAAGTGTCGCGAATCCAATGCCCAGCACTTGTACCCGACACTTGCTTAAGTGTCGCTCCAAAATCGATTTGCAATCATACCGACACTCATACCCGACACTTATACCTTATGCGTCACTTCCTCAAGTGACGCCAATAATACTGAATTTATATTTTTATGCGACACTTTCCGAGTGTCGCCCTAAACCATTAAGTGACGCCTCAAGTGACGCTAAAAACAGATGGCTTATAACTACTTTTTCACTAAGTGTGGAACTTAACTTGGAACGAATATTTACATACGAAGCGATACACGAACTATACAAACATCACAAACACACTTATATTATTGAAATTTTGATTTCAAACTATCACCAACGAGTCGTACACATTTTCACAACTACGAAATACAAACGTAAACGTTAAACAAACACTTTGGACATAACTGGGTTGTACGAACACTAGCATGGATGGTCGACTTAGACATCCACATACTCATTAAATCTCATACGTTTAGGGCGTTAGGAGATTTCGGATTAGACTTGGGCTTTAGGCTTTGCTAGAGCTCGCACTTTACTTAACTCAACAGGTGAGTTCACAGCCCCTACTTTTACTGCTTTGCTACTTTTGAACAAGGGTGGAAAACATAGTCAACCCTTTTGCTACGGGTGCAAACTTTTATACAACTTATTGGATGTAAACTATATAAACTGTTTGTGACTGCGGTCAAACTGTTACAACTTTTGTTTATGAAATGGTACTTCATACGAAAACTAAATTGGAACTCGCTGGAGAACGACCAGCTACATATTTTCGTTAACTATCTTTTATGAAACAACATTTTCATAAACATACACAGAAAGTCCCTACGACTTGGGCAAACACACACAGAAAGTCCCTACGACTTGGGCAACACATACAGAAAGTCCCTACTTCTTGGGTGAAGGCTCTACTTCTTGAGCAGTGGGTCCTACGTCTTGGATGCTAGTCCTACTTCTTGGACATAACTTGAAAAGTCCCAACGACTTGGGCACATAGAAAGTCCCTACTTCTTGGGCAGACACTGTTAGGTCTTACTTCTTGGACAAACGTTTTAGTCCCTACTACTTGGCAAACTTTTAAAGGTCCTCCTTCTTGGACAAGCTTTTCTAACTATACTTTTGGGCGACATCCCCACGAAACTTCATGTTGATGAACTTTACTGGTTATGGCAAACGTTACAAACATATTGGTTGATCAAACTTTTTACGCAAACATAAAACCTGTGAATTCACTCAACCTCGTTGTTGACTTTTACTATGTTTTTCAGGGAATTAGCTGCACGTAAGAATCGCCTGCACATATGGAACTCTAGGCGACCCGCTAAGCTTTTAGGATGCCAACTTTTTGAAACATATGGATTTCTTTTGTATAACTAAGCTATTTTTAGTCATACTTACGAAATCCACTTTTGTACAACTTAACTACTTATACGATTCGACGAATCGTAAACTTTGTAACTATTACTCTTGGCATCTTAATATATATGTTATGTTGCAATCATATGCTCTGATATGTATGTATGTACCTTGTATACGTCGGCGCCCCCCCCCCCCCCCCCCCCCACTCGATTAAATGCTTCCGCAAAACAATCTGATAACTTTAATTAATAAATTTGGGGGTGCGACAGATTGGTATAAGAGCCATTGGTTATAGTGAACTAGATGTCTTAGGTGACTTAGAGACCTTAGAGACCTAGACTATAGCCTTGGCTAGAACGCACGTGCATACACACATTTGCATAACGTCTAACTGTCGTGACGACACATCGATACGCACAACCCATTATTTGAACTGTACTGTGTTCGACTTCATTCATACACACTCTGATCTCATGCGAACCTGATCGTATTGAACGGTTGATGAAAAGAAGTATGTATTTAGCATCATATAATGATGCCTGGCCAACGTGATTATATTATACTAAGTACATATGGGTGTTTCATAGTCGTGAGATACGTGATGGGGATCTTGTCATTTCTTCTTAAATACTCGATAACCGAATTATGTGAAACTTCATCCTTCACATCTCTTTCATTGGCATTGACTTCTGCATTTCCTTCCTCGTAGAACGTCAGCATGCCGCCTAAACAAAGAAAGACTCGAAACAGTCGCCAAACGGATACACCTCCTGTCGTCGAAACCACCGAACAAATTATCGAGCGACGTGTAGCTGAAGCTATCGCTCAGTACGAAGCCAGTCGCGCTCGCAACACTGGGGTGAACAACAGTGGAGCCACCCCCGACAACAGTGAAACCCTTGCAAATACCTGACAAGGGTGTTCATACAAAACCTTCCTCGCCTGCAAACCCAGCACCTTCACCGGGACTGAAGGGGCCATCGGCCTAGTCCATTAGATTGAGAAAATGGAATCAGTCCTCGACATCAGCGACTGCGCAACCGACAACATGGTGAAGTACGCCACGTGTACTCTTGCCGACAAAGCGTTGACATGGTGGAACACTTAGATCAAAATTTTTGGACGCACAACTGCTTACTCCATCTCGTGGGAGACTTTGAAACAGATGATGATGAAAGAGTTTTGCTCTCAGAGTGAGCAACAGAAACTCGAAACGGAGCTATGGAACATCCAGATGGTCGGAGCTGACATTACCGGGTACACAACAAAGTTCCAAGAACTTGCACGCCTCGTACCTCACATAGTGACTCCCGAGAGCAAACGCATTGAGCGTTACAACAGGGGTTTGGCCCCACAGATCAGAGGCATGGTGATATCCTCCAAACTGACTACTTTTAGGAGCGCAGTTGATCTGGCTCAAAGCTTGACTGATGACGCGGTCCTGATTGGAACATTGAAAGTTACTTCTGGGAAAAACGAACCCGCTCGTGCTGATGTTGGTAACTCAGGTCACAACAAACTAAAGTGGAACAGTGAGGATAATGACCGTCAGGGTCAACCAAACAGGAACCCGGGAAACTCCCGAGCATACGCCACAATCACTAACACATAACCAAAACCATATCTGGGCAAGAGACCCAAGTGTAACAAATGCGAAAGGCATCATGAGCGCGATTGCACCATCTGTGGCAAATGCAGCCAATGGGGGCATCGGGCCAATACATGTAAAAACAACCCTCTCGCTCAAACCAACCCTGGGCAACAAAACATGGGCTGTTTCAAGTGTGGTGAACCAGGACATTACCAAAACCAGTGCCCACAGCTCAACAACGCCAACAACAATCAGAACAACAACAACCGCATTGCCAACAACGAACCTGGCCGCGGACGCGCATACGTCATTCGTGCACGGGATGCACTAGAGGATCCCTACGCTAACATTGGTACGTTTTAGCAACCTATTATTTCGCTTTAACGTTACACTATTCGGATGTCGATTCGAACCTAACAATTGGTAAACCTTTGACCACTTAACGAACACACGACTTATCAAAATATACGACGAGTGTACACGAACTGTTAGAACTTTATGGCAACCTAAAGCGCCACGTAAACTATTACTATTGTTGACGACATGTCTTTTCGGAAAACAGACTTGATTTTAAATCTCGGGACGAGTTTTCTCTAACATGGGGAGAATGTGCCACCCCGCAAATTTAAACGAGATTACGTACACTAAACATTTGCATTTTAGGCTAATTTCCTACTTTGAGTGAATTCACAACAAATTTTAGAGATAAGTCTAGCAAAGCCCAACTAGTTAATATGCGTAGTATTACATATTTTGAGACTTGTATACAATTGGAACAAATGCGACAAAAATATACGACTGTTGGTGGACAGAATTATTTAATAAAACGAAATTTGTTAAATAACATTAGCGTTTATTAAATATTATGTTGATAATATTTACAAAATATTTTGTAACGTATAACGTTTATTTAGTAAACTGAAACAACTCGAAACGCATCAGTAAAAATAGAATAAATCAAAGTTATAAATTTTATGATTCAACTAAATTACTTTAATAAAATACGCTAACTAAAAATATATTCGATAACGTATTTAAAAATTTACCAATTAAAAACAATTTAACATTTAACGATCGGGTAAAAGAACACGGGTTAAATACCACAAAATTTGGACAACTTTCCCTCCCTTTTGGCACCCAAAATCGGCACCACCACATTTTCCACTCTCTCTCTCTACCTCTACCTCTATTCTATCTCAATCCTCTCTCTAAAACCACCACAAAAATCACCAAAAACTACCACTTAAACACTCGCAATTACTAAACTCATTTGGAAGAAAAGATTCACAAGATCATGAGCTACACTTCTATCTTTTTGAAATTCAAAACCGACACGCGTAAGTTTCCGACAATTATGGAAAACTCCTAGATTTCGTTATTTTCTTTGATATTTCGTGTTTATATTACTTAATACATCATGTTTTAGTGTTCTTAACAACTGATTATGTCCAAATCGAAGCTTAAAACTCGTTTTTACAAAACTATTCACGAACAGTTGTAAGTGACGCATCGGGGCCAAAAACAGTGTAGCGACACTTAAGTGACGCACTAAGTGTCGCATAAAACCCTAATCTTGCGTCACTTGCCTAAGTGCCGCCAAAAACCCTCTTTTTGCGTCACTTCCTAAGTGTCGCGAATCCAATGCCCGGCACTTGTACCCAACACTTGCTTATGTGTCGCCCCAAAAGCGATTTGCAATCATACCGACACTCATACCCAACACTTACACCGACACTTATACCTTATGCGTCACTTCCTCAAGTGACGCCAATAATACTGAATTTATATTTTTATGCGACACTTCCTGAGTGTCGCCCTAAACCATTAAGTGACGCCTCAAGTGACGCTATAAACAAAAGGCTTATAACTACTTTTTCACTAAGTGTGGAACTTAACCGGGAACGAATATTTACATACGAAGCGATACACGAACTATACAAACATCTCAAACACACTTATATTATTGAAATTTTGATTTCAAACTATCACCAACGAGTCGTACACATTTTCACAACTACGAAATACAAACGTAAACGTTAAACAAACACTTTGGACATAACTGGGTTGTACGAACACTAGCATGGATGGTCGACTTAGACATCCACAAACTCATTAAATCTCATACGTTTAGGGCGTTAGGAGATTTCGGATTAGACTTGGGCTTTAGGCTTTGCTAGCGCTCGCACTTTACTTAACTCAACAGGTGAGTTCACAGCCCCTACTTTTACTGCTTTGCTACTTTTGAACAAGGGTGGAAAACATAGTCAACCCTTTTGCTACGGGTGCAAACTTTTATACAACTTATTGGATGTAAACTATATAAACTGTTTGTGACTGCGGTCAAACTGTTACAACTTTTGTTTATGAAATGGTACTTCATACGAAAACTAAATTGGAACTCGCTGGAGAACGACCAGCTACATATTTTCGTTAACTATCTTTTATGAAACAACATTTTCATAAACATACACAGAAAGTCCCTACGACTTGGGCAAACACACACAGAAAGTCCCTACGACTTGGGCAACACATACAGAAAGTCCCTACTTCTTGGGTAAGGTTCCATCCTATGTCTTGGGTGAAGGCTCTACTTCTTGAGCTGTGGGTCCTACGTCTTGGATGCTAGTCCTACTTCTTGGACACAACTTGAAAAGTCCCTACGACTTGGGCACATAGAAAGTCCCTACTTCTTGGGCAGACACTGTTAGGTCCTACTTCTTGGACAAACGTTTTAGTCCCTACTATTTGGGCAAACATTTAAAGGTCCTCCTTCTTGGACAAGCTTTTCTAACTATACTTTTGGGCGACATCCCCACGAAACTTCATGTTGATGAACTTTACTAGTTATGGAAAACGTTACAAACATATTGGTCGATCAAACTTTATACGCAAACATAAAACCTGTGAATTCACTCGACCTCGTTGTTGACTTTTACTATGTTTTTCAGGAAATTAGCTGCATGTAAGAACCGCCTGCACATATGGAACTCTAGGCTACCCGCGAAGCTTTTAGGATGCCAACTTTTTGAAACATATGGATTTCTTTTGTATAACTAAGCTGTTATTAGTCATACTTACGAAATCCACTTTTGTACAACTTAACTACTTATACGATTTGACGAATCGTAAACTTTGTAACTATTACTCTTGGCATCTTAATATATATGTTCTGTTGCAATCATATGCTTTGATATGTATGTATGTACCTTGTATATGTCGGCGCCCCCTTGATAACTTTAATTAACAAATTTGGGGGTGCGACATTATTTACTCGGATAATATTTAATCATCTAAAAACATATTTCGTTTCATTTAAAGCGTGTTCTATTCGATTGAGACCATGCGAAACAAAGTTATAATTTTATAACTCCAATAATGTATTTTTAAAAAAATACTCCGACTAAAAAATATTTCGAAAACATATTAATAAATTTTTGGAATCAAAAGTAATACATTTTTATACAATCGGGTAAACAAACACGGACTAAAATACCGCAAAATAAATAAACCAGTCTGTCGCACCCCCAGAACACGTGGCATCGGAAACATTAGGTGTCATGGGGGCGCCGACCAAATGAAATATCACAACACAAAGATTAAAGCAAACGACCTCTACATGAGACGTTTAAAAATAGTTACATTACAATAATTCAGAAGTTTACAAAAGTATTTGGAGTTCGCATAATAAAAGTAGAATTACATAATTAAAACTACAAAATATAGTAAATGCAATTCAAATTCCTTGATGTTTGAAAACAATGCGACTCAAGCTATGCTTTTCAAAAGCATCCTACTATCTTGTTTCCTGTGGGTAGTCCTACAGCGTCTGCAAACATGAGAATACATACTAAAAGGGTCAACATAAAGTTGGTGAGTTCATAGGTTTGCAAGCAATTGTAAACATAAGTAAGAAATATGAGATTTCCGTTGCATTGCACGTATGCAAAAACAGTTGTAAAAATATCAGGTTATCATTTGTTATTCCTTGTTTTCCTTTGTTATCATTTGTTATCCTTTGCGTCGTGAGCTCATAGTTCGAAGCTTAACCCTTGTTGTTGCCTCAGCAAGTGTCTAATCCGGAACACTCGTTTGTCAAGTATTATGTGTCCGTTTGACCAGTTAGAGCAACCTAACCCGGACGGGGGTGTCAATCCCTAATAGATCTATTCACAAATACTCACGCTTACAAATAATTAACGAACTACGATGTGCGAGGGCTTTGTTGGATTATGGTTTCACTCATGCGTTATCCTTTGCTTTCCCCTGTTTCCTTTGTTTTCATTGTTCCCTTTGTTATCCATTGTTTATAAAACAGTTGTATAAAAGCAGTTGCATAACGGCAGTTGTATAAAGCATGTACAAAGATAGTTGTATAAAACATGTGTGTATGTATTCTCACCCCAAAATAGTTAAAACGAGTAAAACGGGGGCTATGAAACTCACCTTAGATTAGCAAGTAGCAAGCAAATATCAAATAAGCAAGCAAGCCGATGTGCAACCTTCTAACGTCCTAAACGTAAAAGGTTGTGTAAGTAGATGTCTTATAAGACCATCTATAGCGATTGTATAAGTGGGGGTTAATGTCCACTTAAGCCAATCGTGTAGGTGGAGGGTTAATGTCCACCTAGAGCTAGTTCATCAACTAGTATGTCCAAATAAGTTGTTCAAGTTCGTTTCTTAAAAAAAACGTGTACGACCCGTTGGTGAAAGTTTGTAATAATAATTCATTTAGACATTATTATCAAGTTTGATTTGCTGTAAACTATTCATTAGCACATATCGTGTGTTGCAAATAGATTATTTTAGTTTGTATGAGCCTTAAACCGTAGGTCAAAGTTGGTCAACTCGTTGGTCAAAGTTGGTCAAACCTGGTCAAACTTAGCATCACTAGCAAAATGTAGCATCACTAGTAATTGTGGTATCACTAGGTTAGTGTCTCTACTTGAGACTTAGGATATTTTCAGAAAATGTAGCATCACTAGCAAAATGTAGCAACACTAGTAATTGTGGCATCACTAGGTTAGTGTCTCTACTTGAGACTTAGGATATTTTCAGAAAATGTAGCATCACTAGGAAAATGTAGCAACACTAGTAATTGTGGCATCACTAGGTTAGTGTCTCTACTTGAGACTTAGGATATTTTCAGAAAATGTAGCATCACTAGCAAAATGTAGCAACACTAGTAATTGTGGCATCACTAGGTTAGTGTCTCTACTTGAGACTTAGGATATTTGGTTCAAGTGTTCTAAGTGTCGGTTTCTAATTCGGGAAACTTTCTAAGTTTAGTTTTAGGTCCAAGTTACTAACTAAGTCATCCAAACCCATTTTTGTTACCACTTTCCAAAAATAGTAAGTTTTGTCGTTTTTAGAAACCGAACCGTTTTTGTTGACTTGGTCAAACCTACTCGGTTTGACCCGAAACTTTTATCCAACCCATATATTAGTTTAAAGAGTCCAAATAATTTGTCGGTTCGTGTCGGAGTTCATCCAAAGTGTCGGTTTCTAACATGCAACCTAAAAATTCAAGATTCCATATTTTTGACTTTTGTCGGTTTGGTTCGCCATTTAATTTCTACCACTTATGGCCCAAACTAGGGTTTGAGATTTTTACCAACTGATCATGTATGTATCTAGTCTAACATATAATTTTTACAGCAACCATAGTGTCCATTTACATATTTAAACAAATTCGCGTATGAACCGTACTCATTTTCCAAAAACTTCCAGACCAGGTTCAAAGATCCGATTATAGCCAAAAATACGTAGAGATCTGGAAAAAGTGTAAAACACGAACGTTGTAGCTCTTTTCAATACGCAACTTTTAAAAAATAATTCGTTGACTAACTCCTCCTATAACTCAAGTTACGACCATTTTATCAGACTGACTTTTTGATGGCAGATTATGCATGTTCTAGAATAAAGTATAAAAACGTATTTTGACATGGTATTTGGACATAATCAAGTTAGATGGACATTATAACATGTAAATAAACATATATAAGAGTAGATATGAGCCCTCACAATGGTGGTTTTGGAGAAAGAAGGTTGAAATGATGGTGAAGAACTTGTGAGCTTGAATCTTCTTGAATAACTTTGCAAAATGATGGAGGATTAAAGTGGTGGTGCTTGGTGGTGATGTGGTGGTGATAGGGTGGTGTATGGAGGTGGTGGAGGACTGATTTAATTCAGTTGTTTCTTGAGAGGAAAAGTGAAGAAAGATAGAGAGAAAATGAGGAGTGTGAATGATAATGAAAGAGGGAATGCATGGAATATGAGTGGGGGTGTAAGGAATCTTAATCATGAGGTTGCATGAGGTATGAGAGGGTGGGTGGGAGGTGGTGAACGAATTTGGGGGCCCCATCAAGGGTATTTTGGTCATTTTCTTGTTCCCAAATTAATTGTTACGTTTCCCGTTCGTTTACCCGATTGTTTAGACGTTTATTTATACGTTAAAACGTTTAATACGCGTATTTAAATCACGAATTTAATTTCGATATTTTCACTTGAAATATTTTGTCTAGATACTTGAAAATATTTATAAAAATGTTCCGATAATTTATCGGCCTCGATTTGCGTGCACGTTTTACGGAGGTTTAATCGCGTAGCGCTTTATATAGACGTTTTTCATTGACGAACTATTATATGATGTTATCAATAATAAATTCATACATAATAATATATTTTAAATTATTAAAATATATTTTGACTTTCGTTCGATTGTCGGGCGCGTTCCGCGCGTTTCTATTGCGTTTGAGACGTTTTAGCCAAAACGCCTAGGTTTTCCGTATATTATTTTAATAAAATAATAAATAATGATAAATAACTTCTAAATATAGATTTAAGTTATTTATAGAAAGTTTTTTACCAACGTCCGTATTTATACTGTGTCGGACTCCTTCCGGTTGTTTTGCACAATTTCACCAAATTGCGTAAGCGTAATTACAACTAATTACGTAAGCGTATATTCACAAAATATACAAGTAGTTACAAGCAATTACAAGTATTTAGCCTAATTCTAAACTAAACACACGTAATTAGGGTTTCAAGTAGGATTATCAGTAACCCTAAATCGTCGGGTGTCACATTCTCCCCCTGTTAGGAGAATTTGGTCCCGAAATTTGCTCGTAGTCATAGTTTGTGTGGTATCTAGCGAAAGTGTGAGTAATTATGACGTTTAACTAAGTCCACTAAAGGAAAGTTCGTTGTTGTGATGCAACGCATCCATTTGTATACATTTGGAGAATTTTCTCCGTGTACTATTAGTAGGACAAATATTCCTAGATAGTCAGTCGTAGTAAGGTCATTTACTATAAGTTTCGTAGTAGGAAAACATTCCTATGTGGTTCGTTGTAGGAATCGTAGTTGAAATCAAAGAAAATGTCATAGTTGAGATCATAGTTCAAATAGTTTATAAATCAGAATTCAAATAGTTCCTAAAACGGAGTTCAGATGGTTCATAGTAAATCATAGAAAATGAGCATTAAATAGTTCGCCAACAGTTCTTAAAACAGCTTCAGAGTAGTTCACAAAACAGAGATAAAGTAGTTCATAAAACAGAGACAAAGTAGTGATCAAATCTTGATAAAAGAAAAATGAAAGTAGTAATTGGATTCCAATAAATAGTTTGTTAAAACTGTCAATAAACCAGTTTGTAAACAATTCGCAAGTTATGAGTAATTCGTTGGATCACATCCAATATAAATCGTTGTAAACGTATTTCCAATATGTAAATCGTTAGAAGACCCGCAGGTGTTTCAAAGTAATAGTCGTTATCGTTCGTTAGAAAACATAGATCTTTGAGAAAATTAAGTAAAAATCAAGTGTTTGTTTATAGGTACGGTTTTTATCTGTTAAAAAATGTCATCATAATATCTGTTGAAAACTTAATGTCAATCAATATACATTAGAAACTTTTGTCAGCACGTTAAAAGACTATGTATAACAAAAATTCGTCGAAAGCTCTGGTGATTGAAAAGTGATGAAATATCTGTTTTGTCAAAAATCGGTTGAAAGTTTACGTCTATGAAAAATCCATATCGTCTATTCTATTCTCGTGGCGGCGTAGCCTAGAAGCTAGTAACCGAACAGTATGATGAGCGGGTTCCTATGCGTATGGAGGGGTATTCATGTCGGAAGATTCTCCGCGTCTCAAGAGTTGTAAATAGCCAAATCATAGTTTCAAAAAGTAGTCATGACAATGACCGAGTAGTGTTCTTAGAGTAGTCAATCATGACTATGTTATTGTTTCGAAATGAACGAATGTTTGATAAAGGTTTTCGGAGCAGTCAAAGTCGCGAATCAAGTTATGAGTAAATCGTTTAACGAATGTGTCGAAATAGTGACCAAACATGATCAAGTAGAAATAGTATGAATAGGATAAGGTCTAGTCCGAGGAGATCTATCAGTCAGTCCTTCTATTGATGTAAAACACACGCGATTCATATGTCTAGGTCGAGAGCAGGTGGAGAAAGTAAACTGGCGGAAGTAGGTATAGTCCGTCTAAGTGACAAAGTATCGTATGGTTGAAGTTCTATACGTGTTCCCGAGTGATTTAGTTGCGAGCGGGAAAAAGAGAGTGAAGTAGGTGTCACTCATTTTGAGTGGCGAATCCTTAGGTGGATTCTCCTCAAGTGAGCCCTATTCGGTTATATCGTTGCCCGATTCGGTTGGACGAGCGGGTACCATGGAAATCTCCACAGTAGCGAGTAAGGCTAGAGCCTCGTTTTCAGAGTTGGGTAACGTAGCTGTGGGAGTGGTTGCCGTGAAGGGTGGCAAATAAGTTTAGTGTACGTAAGGTTGTACATATATATATATATATATATATATATATATACACACACATAAAAGCCTAGCACATAAGCACGTATAAAGGTTGGTCCCGTTCTATCCTCGGTCTATGTCTGCTACTGTATTCTCGTTCACTATAACCATTTCAGGTCTTACATCGAATCTCCTTTAATTGTACATAGTTGATCAGGCTATGTTAAATTAAATTCAATTGATGCAATCACTGAACCAGTCATACCCAACAAGGAATACTAACCTAATGGTTATAGTCTAGGTCATTAATTCAATCCTAGTTCGCTATAACCTCAGGCTCTGATACCAATCTGTCGCACCCCCAGAACACGTGGCGGCGGAAACATGAGGTGTCATGGGGGCGCCGACCAAATGAAATATCACAACACAAAGATTAAAGAAAACGACCTCTGTATGAGACGTTTAAAAATAGTTACATTACAATAATTCAGAAGTTTACAAAAGTATTTGGAGTTCGCATAATAAAAGTAGAATTACATAATTAAAACTACAAAATATATTAAATGCAATTCAAATTCCTTGATGTTTGAAAACATGCGACTCAAGCTATGCTTTTCAAAAGCATCCTACTGTCTTATTTCCTGTGGGTAGTCCTACAGTGTCTGCAAACATGAGAATACATATTAAAAGGGTCAACATAAAGTTGGTGAGTTCATAGGTTTGCAAGCAATTGTAAACATAAGTAAGAAATATGAGATTTCCGTTGCGTTGAACATATGCAAAAACTGTTGTAAAAATATCAGGTTATCATTTGTTATTCCTTGTTTTCCTTTGTTATCATTTGTTATCCTTTGCGTCATGAGCTCATAGTTCGAAGCTTAACCCTTGTTGTTGCCTCAGCAAGTGTCTAATCCGGAACACTCGTTTGTCAAGTATTATGCGTCCGTTTGACCAGTTAGAGCAACCTAACCCGGACGGGGGTGTCAATCCCCAATAGATCTATTCACAAATACTCACGCTTACAAATAATTAACGAACTACGATGTGCGAGGGCTTTGTTGGATTATGGTTTCACTCATGCGTTATCCTTTGCTTTCCCTTGTTTCCTTTGTTTTCATTGTTCCCTTTGTTATCCGTTGTTTATAAAACAGTTGTATAAAAGCAGTTGCATAACGGCAGTTGTATAAAGCATGTACAAAGATAGTTGTATAAAACATGTGTGTATGTATTCTCACCCCAAAATAGTTAAAACGAGTAAAACGGGGCTATGAAACTCACCTTAGATTAGCAAGTAGCAAGCAAATATCAAATAAGCAAGAAAGCCGATGTGCAACCTTCTAACGTCCTAAACGTATAAGGTTGTGTAAGTAGATGTCTTATAAGACCATCTATAGCGATTGTATAAGTGGGGGTTAATGTCCACTTAAGCCAATCGTGTAGGTGGAGGGTTAATGTCCACCTAGAGCTAGTTCATCAACTAGTATGTCCAAATAAGTTGTTCAAGTTCGTTTCTTAAAAAAAACGTGTACGACCCGTTGGTGAAAGTTTGTAATAATAATTCATTTAGACATTATTATCAAGTTTGATTTGCTGTAAACTATTCATTAGTACATATCGTGTGTTGCAAATATATTATTTTAGTTTGTATGAGCCTTAAACCGTAGGTCAAAGTTGGTCAACTCGTTGGTCAAAGTTGGTCAAACCTGGTCAAACCTGGTCAAACTTAGCATCACTAGCAAAATGTAGCATCACTAGTAATTGTGGCATCACTAGGTTAGTGTCTCTACTTGAGACTTAGGATATTTTCAGAAAATGTAGCATCACTAGCAAAATGTAGCAACACTAGTAATTGTGGCATCACTAGGTTAGTGTCTCTACTTGAGACTTAGGATATTTTCAGAAAATGTAGCATCACTAGGAAAATGTAGCAACACTAGTAATTGTGGCATCACTAGGTTAGTGTCTCTACTTGAGACTTAGGATATTTTCAGAAAATGTAGCATCACTAGCAAAATGTAGCAACACTAGTAATTGTGGCATCACTAGGTTAGTGTCTCTACTTGAGACTTAGGATATTTGGTTCAAGTGTTCTAAGTGTCGGTTTCTAATTCGGGAAACTTTCTAAGTTTAGTTTTAGGTCTAAGTTACTAACTAAGTCATCCAAACCCATTTTTGTTACCACTTTCCAAAAAAAGTAAGTTTTGTCGTTTTTAGAAACCGAACCGTTTTTGTTGACTTGGTCAAACCTACTCGGTTTGACCCGAAACTTTTATCCAACCCATATATTAGTTTAAAGAGTCCAAATAATTTGTCGGTTCGTGTCGGAGTTCATCCAAAGTGTCGGTTTCTAACATGCAACCTAAAAATTCAAGATTCCATATTTTTGACTTTTGTCGGTTTGGTTCGCCATTTAATTTCTACCACTTATGGCCCAAACTAGGGTTTGAGATTTTTACCAACTGATCATGTATGTATCTAGTCTAACATATAATTTTTACAGCAACCATAGTGTCCATTTACATATTTAAACAAATTCGCGTATGAACCGTACTCATTTTCCAAAAACTTCCAGACCAGGTTCAAAGATCCGATTATAGCCAAAAATACGTAGAGATCTGGAAAAAGTGTAAAACACGAAAGTTGTAGCTCTTTTCAATACGCAACTTTTAAAAGATAATTCGTTGACTAACTCCTCCTATAACTCAAGTTACGACCATTTTATCAGACTGACTTTTTGATGGCAGATTATGCATGTTCTAGAATAAAGTATAAAAACGTATTTTGACATGGTATTTGGACATAATCAAGTTAGATGGACATTATAACATGTAAATAAACATATATAAGAGTAGATATGAGCCCTCACAATGGTGGTTTTGGAGAAAGAAGGTTGAAATGATGGTGAAGAACTTGTGAGCTTGAATCTTCTTGAATAACTTTGCAAAATGATGGAGGATTAAAGTGGTGGTGCTTGGTGGTGATGTGGTGGTGATAGGGTGGTGTATGGAGGTGGTGGAGGACTGATTTAATTCAGTTGTTTCTTGAGAGGAAAAGTGAAGAAAGATAGAGAGAAAATGAGGAGTGTGAATGATAATGAAAGAGGGAATGCATGGAATATGAGTGGGGGTGTAAGGAATCTTAATCATGAGGTTGCATGAGGTATGAGAGGGTGGGTGGGAGGTGGTGAACGAATTTGGGGGCCCCATCAAGGGTATTTTGGTCATTTTCTTGTTCCCAAATTAATTGTTACGTTTCCCGTTCGTTTACCCGATTGTTTAGACGTTTATTTATACGTTAAAACGTTTAATACGCGTATTTAAATCACGAATTTAATTTCGATATTTTCACTTGAAATATTTTGTCTAGATACTTGAAAATATTTATAAAAATGTTCTGATAATTTATCGGCCTCGATTTGCGTGCACGTTTTACGGAGGTTTAATCGCGTAGCGTTTTATATATAAGTTTTTCATTGACGAACTATTATATGATGTTATCAATAATAAATTCATACAAAATAATATATTTTAAATTATTAAAATATATTTTGACTTTTGTTCGATTGTCGGGCGCGTTCCGCGCGTTTCTATTGCGTTTGAGACGTTTTAGCCAAAACGCCTAGGTTTTCCGTATATTATTTTAATAAAATAATAAATAATGATAAATAACTTCTAAATATAGATTTAAGTTATTTATAGAAAGTTTTTCACCAACGTCCGTATTTATACTGTGTCGGACTCCTTCCGGTTGTTTTGCACAATTTCACCAAATTGCGTAAGCGTAATTACAACTAATTACGTAAGCGTATATTCACAAAATATACAAGTAGTTACAAGCAATTACAAGTATTTAGCCTAATTCTAAACTAAACACACGTAATTAGGGTTTCAAGTAGGATTATCAGTAACCCTAAATCGTCGGGTGTCACACAGTCCAACCATTTCCCTAAATTTGGGATCTGTTCTGTTTCTTTTTTTTTTTGTAAGTGCCGACCAAACACACCCCTTATCTCATTCATTTTATCTTCTTCATTCATCATCATCGCAATCTCTTCTCTGCTCTCTCGGTTTTCATCTCCAAGACGCAACAACAAATCATCAACAACAATAACAACAATTGCTAACAGCAGCAGCATATAATCATCATCCTTTTCTTCCTCATCATCGATCATCATCTATCACTCATCTCTCTCGGTTCTCTTCTACAACCAACACCCTCATCATCTCTCGGAATCATCAACATCATCATTAGAGAGGAGGTAGCAAGAGGAAGAACATTATCATCACTTCCATCATCGGCATCTTCGGTTCCTCATTTTGATCCATAAGCAACCACCTCTTTTCTTTGATTTCGTGTTTATAAAGCTTATATCAACATGTATTAGTGTTCCATTCACAAAGTTATGCCCGGAATTAGGCTAGAGATTTGTTTTGTGGACTGAATTCGTGTACAGAAAAGGTCTGGTTACCCGGCGAATTAGGCCGGTATCTGGCTGATACCACCCAAAAGTAACACGACCCGGCTGGTGGTGTATCGATCCGGCGGGTCCAACCCACAAACCCAAACAACCCGGCTGAACTTTGGTGTCGCAACCCGAAATAAGTGCCACATTAAGTGACGCCAATAATACAAATTTTTATAAATACTTTTTCACAAAGTATCGAAATCATCCGTCGCGAATATTTTCATATGATACACAAACGTATAAAGTATATTTATACGAAACAAACATAATTATATTTTTGAAATATAAATTCAAATCGTCACCAATGGGCCGTACTCATTTTACAAACTTCAATTGTAAACACTAATTTAATACTATGGGGCATAATCTAATCGGATAAATGTTAATATGGAGGATATATTTAGACATCCATTTACTTATTGTAATCTTGCGTGTTTAGGACACTAGGAGATTTCAGATTCGGACAATAAGTGTATTCTAGGATCGCTAGCTCCCACAGGTGAGTTAATAGCCCCACCTTTTAAACTGATTTATTGGTTTTTGGGGTGAGAATGCATGCTTGCTTATTTCTTTTCATTGTTTAATAATTATGCAAACCATTGATTTGGCAATGGTGATAAATATGTTATGTTTTAACATAAATGAATTTTCTCAAATATACTTAAAGGTGTTAAGTATCCTAAGGAGGGAAAATACCTAGACCTATTTCTCGTATAACCATCTAGGGACCATAGGTTTCCCTACACATATGCTCTACAATAACTGGGTCTAGGTCAATATATAAGCGAACATCGCCTAGAGGCACCAACATGCTTATTAAGCTAGAGATTCTAGATACACAATAGTAGCATACATTAGCTGAGTACCTCATACTACTCCCCGACTACTAAGTGATGATTATACATACTTAGACATACTATACTACACCTGACATCTAAGTGATGATTATACATGCTTAGGTACATTATACTACTTCCAAGTCATACGTGACAATCATAGGTACAAATTGAGAACATGCACCATTTCTGTGTTGAACTAGGATAAGTGATATCATGTGTATTGTGTTTGTTGATTTGGCACATATATACTATTTAAATACTTTGTGTTGTTACCAATTTCTTGTGTATATTGATATATATATATATATATATATATATATATATATATATATATATATATATATATATATATATATATATACATACCCATATGCCTATATGTTATATGAAATATTGGTCGATATCACAGTTGGGTGATACAAAGAGATATCACGGTTAAGTGATACAAAACAACATTGTGGTAAAGCAATGCAAAGCGATATTGCGGTAAAGCAGTACAAATGGATATCATGGTCAAGTGATACAAAACGATATCACGGTTAAGTGATACAAAACGATATCGCGGTGAAGCGATGCAAATCATATATTATTACGAGTTGGTTCTCGTCATCATTGGAATATCTACGAGTTGATACTCGTCATCAATTAATTATATACGAGTTAGTTCTCGTCATCATTGAACACCTACGAGTTTACACTCGTCCTTATCAAAATACATACGAGTTTATACTCGTTCTTATTAATACACATACGAGTTTACACTCGTCCCCACCAAAACACATATGAGTTTACACTAGTACACACTGACAGTGTTAAGCCAAATATCAAAGTAGTTCTTTGAACTACATCTATATATTGCAGGGAGCAATATCTCTTGTTTGATGACATATTCATACCTCACTGCTAGTAGTGTAGGCCATTCGTTTAAAACACGTGGACATGAGTTCACCACATTGTAATATAGTAGTACTTTATCTAGTAATAATAATACTACGATCTCTGACTATTATACTTAGAATCCTATTGGTTTAGGGTTGTAAGTTCACATAATGTGTATAATATTGCTCGTGGGAGCAATGATACCATATCCCTCGGTTTTAACACCTGTTTTATAAATATCTCTTGAAATGTAATTGGTTTATAAATCCATGATTTATTTGATAAAACCTATGAACTCACCAGCTTTATAGCTGACTCGTTTTAGCATGTGTTCTCAGGTGCCCAGCAGGATTAGGATTACTACAAGATATGTTAGCTCGAGTCGCATATTTTCAAACACATGGATTTTCTTGCATTACTTTTTGTATTTCAAATTATGTAATGGAGTTATTTGTGAACTCTCAAACTTTGTAAACCTTTATTTTGGAAATGTAAAGTATTTTCAAATGTCTCATTTAGAGTCGTTCATTATATATCTTATGTGCTGTTGATATTTGATTAATCGTGCCCAGACTCGACCCGCTTCCGCTACCATGAATTTGGGGGTGCGACATATAGCGTGGGATATACCATTGGTAGAGTACAAATACGTGGAATCCAAAGAAGCTGATGATAATTGATAATTGATGTTCTTTTTGTAGTCACGTGAATGAAGAACGAAACAAGCTGGTCAAAAAGGCGGTGCAAGAAGTCAATTGTGACACGGAGCTCGAAGCTTCTAGAAGCCATAATTACGGCTGGCTCAAAGTCTTCAACGTCAAGTCGGTGGATTAAACTTGAAGTGAACGAAAAGCAACCAACCGCCGGTTAGGATTAATTACCAACCGCCGGTTGGGAGGTCGGCCCAGCAAAACTATAAATAGAGGTTCAGATTCAGCTACACCAAAAATATACCAATAACCTTAATAATTCGTAGGTTACGAATTATTAACCCCAAATTCGACTAGAAAGACTTTCTAGGGGTTTTAGGAGCAATTTAGAGTTGCGGGTTCGCAAGGGTTTGTCTACGATCAAGCGTACGGAGCGTGGTTCACGGTTTTGGTTTGCGTATCTTATTCTTTATTTAATTTTGAATGTGTTTTATTATTGAATATTGATTATGATTATGTTTAACTTAATTATGAACTAATATTTATTGTATTTGCTTAGATAAAAATTATTGTTGGAACTATATTATTGAATGTTTATTATACAAGAATTATCTATATTATAATATATTAATGATGGTTCTTGACATAGTTAACTGATTTATATTAAACGAGGATGACCATATTAAGTTTTTATAAATTAAGTGATTGTGTTTATGTCTTGATCTTAACTTTATGCGATAGACGAAGAATATAATTCAATGATGTAAAGTAATATTGTGATTCACGCCATACCGATGAAATTGTGCTAATAAACTGCTGAGAGATATTAATAATTAGTAATACTTTGCGTAACCTTATGATTGTGTTGCTATGATGAAAATTAGCTTAAGCTTAAGTGATTTTCTACATTAGTAATTCACCAATAATAATAACCAACAATAGATAATCTAAGTAAATGCATATTTATCTCTAATTGTTTACTATCCTTAGTTAATTGTTTTCTATTGAATTGATTATAATTTAGTATTCTTAAATACGTTCATACGGAACTAAAACGTATCCCCCTTATCTGTATATTGTATATTTTAATTGAATTATAAATTCTATTTTATTTATAACCACCATTCCTAGTGTTCGACTCGGACTTACTTAAAAGCTATATTATACGAACGGGTTATTCTTGCCTGGCTTGTGTGATAGTTATTTTAGTATTTCCATTTATTTAAAACTTGTTATTTTGTACTCTATTCACACGACATCAAGTTTTTGGCGCCGCTGCCGGGGAGTGGTTGCGTTTAATCAATTTGGAATTTATAGTTTTTCTTTTTCAACCGTTTTCTTGGTTCTGCCGGGGAACGGTGTATTTTAATTAAACTAATTATTTTTCCCTGTATAATTTCTAATACTTTGCAAATCAATACGAAATATCAGCTCACCCATTGAGAATACTGACAAAAACAAAGGTATAAGGAGAGTTAAACCCTACCTTATTGATTTATCATATAAGAGGTAAGGTGCTTCTCGAAAGAGATAGGTTTTTTATACGCTTCGCACTGACCTATTTCTCCGCTTTTGTGTATAATCAATGGAGCTACCGAGATCTGTTGACTAGCTTTGTAAAAGAATTTTTATTGGAATTTTTTTTTAGTTAGTTTTTATTTTCTTTTGTTTTCTACTTTTTTTCTTTTATTTTGACAGGTATGTATCGGAACACGAATAATATTCCTGTAATTTCTCAAAACTTGAGAAACTATCATATAAATGAAGATATTGCTAACATGACAATTGAGGAATACATGAATAGATTTCCTGATGACATTTTCACAAGTTCATCCGAACCATCGATTGTGAAAGCTACGCAATCGATGGGAACTTCAAGTGCAGAATTGAAAGAACCTGAAGCTATTGGCCATAGTCACAGAGCCTCCATTCAACAACTTGAGGGGATGGATAATAAACTTGATAAAACCCAAAATGGGATGATGACGGAAGAGGAAAATAAAGAAATAGTAAGGATTGAAGAAGAAGCCGAAAACAGAATTTGCGGTAATCTGATATCAAACAGCAATTGGATTACAACAAAGTCGACTGTTGAAATCCAAATGGTGGTTGAGTCGACACAACCGACGGTTGTAGTGTCTGTAAGCACAAGTTTACTGTTTCACCAATATGAAGATCCTTTTTGGCACTTCGAACAGAAAGAAAGTTTTTCTAAATTTTTGGAATATCATAGAGCATCTCAGAATGGACATTTACCTGCTGAAAACGATAAGTATCTTCGTACTTTATTTTTAATAAATTTACATTTAAATGATATTTATCGATATCACCATCCATGCTTACTTTTAAGTGTTGGGAAAGTCACTAGATTTTTAGGTAAATAAGTTTGGAGTCAAGCTAGTGACTCAAACAAAAACAATCGCTTCTCGGGAGGCAACCCGTGCTTGTATATTTTGTAAAATTATTAGGTAGATTTAGTTTTAGTTTAGAACATTTTTATTTTATTTTTAGAGTTAGTATTCTTAAGGATAGGTATAAGAAACCATAATTACTAGAAAACACTATTGGAATTCAGGTACGTAAGTTAAATAAGGCTAAGTAAACAAAATATGATATAAAGGTCATTATTTTGGAAAACTGCTGCTAGTAACCAACCGGCGGTTGACATTGTTAACCAGCGGTTGGGCTGGTTTCTCAAGGTTTCGGCTAAATTGCTTTTAAATTGGGCTGATTCACATGGGCTTTAAATTGAACGATTTTTAGCTACAATTACTTGGGCCTATTTTATGGAATAATGGATGGACTTTTATAATAAATTGGAATTTAAAAGATGAAAATTTGTGCTAATTAAATTTTAGACTACAATGAAGTGGGCTAAAAGATTGAATTTCAAAATTAATTATTTGAATTAAAAAAAAATTTGGGTCAAATAATATTTTGATTAAACAATGAACTAAAATGATTTATATATTTTTAAACTTATGGGTTTGAATTTTTTTTAAATAAGCTTAATAATTTGAACTTTTGGACTCTTAACAAATTAGGAGCTTTAATATGATCATGAGATGTTAAACACACTAGGAGGTAAATTATGAATTTTTAATTGGGGTTCCAGATCATGATTAGATTTTATATTAAGCTGTATGAGACTATTTAATTTTAAGTACTGGATGATTAAATTAGAAATATATATCTTCAAGGATATTAGGATATAAAATTAGAGATGCTACTAAACTAGTAGTAACTATGAGCAATTAACATTAAAATATATAGACTATTTATAGGTTATTGATTTAGGGCATTAATGGACAGATTCAATCCACGGTTGATTATGTCAGCCGGCGGTTGGCTTTATTTGAGGATAACCTACGAATAGCAATGGTTTAGATATTTGTTACATAATTAGCCTAAGCGGAATGAGAATAGTGACAGTACTTAATAGTATATGGTTATGTGTAACACCCCCAAATTCGCTGTTTAGCGGAAGTAGGTTTTTGGGGTGTTACTAATCAAATATCACAGCGCAAAGATAAAGCAAACGACATCTATATGCAACGTTTGTAAATTAGTTACATTCCCATAGATATAATGTTTGAAAACTTAATGTTTTCGTATACAAAAATGTAGTTTCCTAGAGCCCACACGTATAGCGGGAGATTCTATTACATAATCAAAATATACAAAAGATAATGCTAAGAATCTCCGTTAATGCAGTTGTGTTGAAATCATGCGACTCTAGCTAAAGTCCTGGAGTAATCCTACTCCATCCGGGTACCTGAGAAAACATGCTAAAAAGGTCAACACGAATGTTGGTGAATCTCACAGGTTTGTAAGTAATATCAGTTTTGAACACGAGATTTCATCAGTAGTGCCCGTAGGGGTAAAATCAGTAATTGCAATCCAGCAATCGTAAAACCAGTATTTGCAATCCAGCAAATGTAAGTAAGTAAGTTATACCGTTGCCATGAGGCTCATAATCGAAGCTTAACCCGTAATTAATAAGTTTGCTCCCGTGACATGCTCGTAAATGAGCAAGCATCAGTAACGAATAATTAGTCACCCGTTTCTACGTGTAAATCAGTACGTGGCAGCACTACTGCCTCGGGCGAGGAGGGTCATTTCCCTAATGGATCCATTAACTAGTGTTCGCGCTTAAGTCCATAACTAACGATATATGATGGAGAGACTTCTGTAAATAGTAAACAACTCATGCAATTCCGTTTGGTATAGTAAACAGTTTAGTACTTGTGTTCAAGAAAAGTAGTAGCATGTTTCTCCCCCAATCAGATACAACAGTAAAAAGTGGGGCCGTAAGACTCACCCGAGTCTTGAAATAAGCCGTAGCAAATAGCAAGTAGTAAATATAGCAAGTAGGTTCTCCGAACCCGTAACCTTCAAATGCCTAATCATATGAAGTTATGTAAGTAGGTGTCTCGCGAGACGTTTCGTTTAGTTGTACACAACTAGTATATCCAATGTTTGTCCGTATGTTTGTAATTGTTTGTTTGTTGGAAAACATGTTTGGCACATTGGTGATTTAGTTGAGACGTTAATCTCGACGTATGTATATTTGTTTGGAGTGTTATGCTTGAAAAACATGTTTAAATGTCCCTTAGATGTTATATTGTATAATCGTTTGAAGTCCCAAATGTTTAACACTTAACTTGGAATTTAATTGTAAAACTGCTGTGTTTTGCAACACAAAATGCGACACAAAAGTTTGTCATGCGACACAAGGGTTGTGTCGCATGAAAGATGCGACACAAGGGCTCTGCGACACAGTGGTTGTGTCGCAAAAGCTTGCGATGCTAATTCAATAGCGACATAAGGGTTGTGTCGTATAAAAATACGACATAGTATGCGACATAGAGTGCGACACAATATTGTGTCGCAAAGGTTACGACACTAAAGGTTTGGTACGACACAAGGTGCGACATAACAGGCTTTATGCGACACAACATGCGACACAAGCGTTGTGTTGCAAAGATGAACACCAACCCAGAAACTTTCGGATTTCGAGATTTTTCGACCAAAAACGCAAATCTAACCCATTTTTGAGCTGTAAAATCTTTTTTTCTTCTTTGTTTAGGTTATAGCTATGTTGTGTACACAATATTTCGTCAAAACATTACACCAAAATGAATAGATCTAAGATTTTAAAAATTTCTTACAATTGTAAATCGAGAGAGATGGAGGCCGAAAATGATGATGATGCTTTTGCAAATCTTGTTCCTTGTTGGTTGGTGATTCCGAAAATATAATTTTCGTGGGTCGATTTATAATTCCGAAATTTTGATGAAGATTTGGGGAGAGTGTTTTTGTTTGTGTGTGTGTGTTTTTGTTAGTGAGAATGAAAGAGGGAATGGGGTGGGGGGTTAGGTTTTGGCTGATCCAAGAAAGAAAGGAGGGAAAACACTCCTCAAAACCCAGTATTTACTCCGTGTCCTAATCGATTAATCGTTTGTTTTTAGTATTTAACCAAACAGTTATACTTTTAAAATGTAACTGGAGTATTTAAATAAAAATACCTTGAAATTAATTATAAAAACATTTGTCGAAATATTTAAATTATTAATTCGCGTTTAATACGTTTCTGTTGAATTATTTAAAATGTCGTCGCGATAATATAAATAATGTTCGTTCAATTGTGTATTTTAAATAACAAAAATACGTTCTCATTATTTAAGTAAATTTCTGTCACCAACGTCCAAGTAAACTGTGTCGGACTCTGTCCGATTAATTCGTACGATTCATCCAAATCGCGTAAGTACACACATATATATAAATCACCTTATATATATATATACAAATAGAGTCTGTAATTATTCCTATTACATACTAATTACAACTAGTTACAAATAATTAAGCATAATTAATTATCCTAATTAGGCAGGTGTTACATTATGTGTTTCTTTGTTACTTTTAATATTTTTATTTTTACTTTAGTTTTTATTTAGAATATTTTACTTTTTATTTTTATATTATCTGGTATGTTTAATTTGTTTGTTTGTTTTGCTAGAATTCATAAGTACTTATAAGGCTGGAGTATGATATAGTACAGCTGAATAATGCATTGAAATTGGAATTTTTGGAAATTGGAATTTTTGGAAATTTAATAAGTTTATCTTATTAATTATGAACTTTGTGGGTGTGTTCCCTGGAAATCCTCACGAGACTATAACTCGTCCACTTGGGATACCGAGGGGTTTAAAGGCTTATTGCATATGCTAAATGCAATCGTGATTAACTACGAAAGTGTGGATGTTGTATATTTTTGAGTAAAGATCGCGGAAACCAATACGTTGAACTACAAATAGAAAAGATGGACCATTAAGCCGAATCAGATAACGATAATCGCTTCTAAGTCAGGGGAGTTTTTCTGTTCTACTTTTTCTTTCCCTTACTCACTTTAGTTTATCATTTTTATACAATGAGGGCATTGTATACTTTAAGTGTGGGGATATGGTTCGTAAGAAAAAGAATTTCTTTAATTAAACATTTATGTTTTAAACTGTTCTTAAATTTTATCAAAATTTAAAATGTTTAAGTTAATAACTAAGTATTTATTAGTTAGAATACTTTTGTTAAAAGTTTTATTTTGTATTTAAAGGTTTAGACTTTAATGTGGATTGACTATTTTGTATATATAACGTAAGCTACTTAATAAAGAAAGTAATATATAGTTATATGATATGATGTACTAATAGGCAATCTATATAAAGATTTCTGAATTTTAATAAATTAATAAAATAACTTGTATATTATTTTATGGTACATAATATGATGTATGACATAAAAGTCTTAATTCTTAGATTTATCATGCGATAATTTTATATATCTTTATACTTATACGAAAACATTTGGGGGTCTACTAATTGTTTCCTCTGTTGTATGAAAGTACAGACCTGGTCTCTAATTAGTATTCTTAAATAAAGCAAAAAGAAAGAAAAATCTTTCAGAGATAAATAAAAATAAAAAAATCAAACTATATCGCTTTGTTGTACGGCTGTACAGACCTGTCACCGTTGGTTTGATTTAAATAAAACTGCTTTACCTGAATCAAGTTATGTCGCTCTGTTGCATTTCAATGCAGACCTGTCACCAATGTCTTGATTCTTAAAAATGGATTTCATATATTTATTTGGAATATAAAAGTAAATTGCATGATTAAGTTTAAGAGTATATCATATATGGAAATCATAAGTAATATACATACTAATAATAAAGATGTATTCAGAAATATAAATATAGATTGTTTAAAGTGGACAATTATATTAGTAATCGTAATGAACTATATATTGCATGAATAATAATAATTTTTATTTGTACATTACAGTTATCCATGTTAATTAAATTGTTTAAAGTTTTAAATCATGAAACATATTTTTAATTTAAATATTTTTATTATTAGATATTAGTTTGATGCTTATCTTAATTTTATTCAGTATTCTACTTGAGGACAAGCAGAACTTAAGTGTGGGGATATTTGATAGCATCAAATAAGTACTATATTTATATACTATTTTACCCCAATTTCTATATACTTTTATTACAAATATTTGATAAAAGATACTTATTTCGTTCATATTTGCAAAATAGGTAAAAGTAAGAGTTTTAATTAGAAAAAGAACGAAAAAGTAATTTTTGTATAAAAGTTAGTTGTACCTAAATGTAGTTGGTACAAAGTGGTTGAAAGAGTGATCAAAATAAATAAAGTTTGTGAATATTTGAGTTCGAAAAGTTAAATGGATTGAGCGAAAATAATTAGATTGAATATTTATTAGAGTTTACGAGTTGGACCAAATAATTAGTTAGGTTAAATAATAATAATGTAATTATCTTAAATCTAGTTCTAATGTTAAGAAATATTAAGTAAATATTTTAATAATAATAATAAACTATTAGTAATATAATAATTAAGTTAGTAATTAATAATAATAATAATAATTGTACAATCATACTACTAACGTTAGTTAGTAGTAATTTAGTAATAATAATAACGTAAGTAATAATAATAAATATAAAGTTAATAATAATATTAAATGATGATTGATGTCCTTTTTGCAGTCACGTGAATGAAGAACGAAACAAGCTGGTCAAAAAGGCGGTGCAAGAAGTCAATTGTGACACGGAGCTCGAAGCTTCTAGAAGCCATAATTACGGCTGGCTCAAAGTCTTCAACGTCAAGTCGGTGGATTAAACTTGAAGCGGACGAAAAGCATCCAACCGCCGGTTGGGATTAATTACCAACCGCCGGTTGGGAGGTCGGCCCAGCAAAACTATAAATAGAGGTTCAGATTCAGCTATACCAAAAATATACCAATAACCTTAATAATTCGTAGGTTACGAATTATTAACCCCAAATTCGACTAGAAACACTTTCTAGGGATTTTAGGAGCAATTTAGAGTCTCGGATTCGCAAGGGTTTGTCTACGATCAAGCGTACGGAGCGTGGTTCACGGTTTTGGTTTGCGTATCTTATTCTTTATTTAATTTTGAATGTGTTTTATTATTGAATATTGATTATGATTATGTTTAACTTAATTATGAACTAATATTTATTGTATTTGCTTAGATAAAAATTATTGTTGGAACTATATTATTGAATGTTTATTATACAAGAATTATCTATATTATAATATATTAATGATGGTTCTTGACATAGTTAACTGATTTATATTAAACGAGGATGACTATATTAAGTTTTTATAAATTAAGTGATTGTGTTTATGTCTTGATCTTAACCTTATGCGATAGACGAAGAATATAATTCATTGATGTAAAGTAATATTGTGATTCACGCCATACCGATGAAATTGTACTAATAAACTGCTGATAGATCTTAATAATTAGTAATACTTTGCGTAACCTTATGATTGTGTTGCTATGATGAAAATTAGCTTAAGCTTAAGTGATTTTCTACATTAGTAATTTAGCAATAATAATAACCAACAATAAATAATCTAAGTAAATACATATTTATCTCTAATTGTTTACTATCCTTAGTTAATTGTTTTCTATTGAATTGGTTATAATTTAGTATTCTTAAATACGTTCATACGGAACTAAAACGTATCCCCCTTATCTGTATATTGTATATTTTAATTGAATTATAAATTCTATTTTATTTATAACCACCATTCCCAGTGTTCGACTCGGACTTACTTAAAAGATATATTATACGAATGGGTTATTCTTGTCTGGCTTGTGTGATAGTTATTTTAGTATTTCCATTTATTTAAAACTTGTTATTTTGTACTCTATTCACACGACATCACCTAGGGTTAGAACGCTGTGGAAAAAAACACATTATACACTGCAAGTGATATAGTCAAATACGATTGCTATTAATTCAATTTGATATCTCTATTTTGATCTATTTATATTTAATTTAGTTGATTTTAAATACTCATTTTGTTAATATTTGCAAATAGGACTTAAATATGGAGTTTGGAGCAAAAAGAGCGAAATTTGGATCGCAAACGGAATTAAAAGATAAAAGCTGAGTTTTCTGCGAGGCTTGACGGTTCGAGCCATAACTCTCTCACCCGGACTCCAAATGACTTGAATCTAAAGCCCACGGGCTCTAAACTCATTGGGCTACAACATATCCAAAATTCAGCCGATTTGGACGATTTTAGGTCCAACCTCCGGCTGGAAACTTCAACCGGCGGATGGAAGGTCGGCCATAATTCTTTTTATAGAAAATAAACCCCAATTCAGCCAAAACTTGGAACAAAAAACCCTAATTCGATTTGAAGTACTTTTTGGGGGTTTTGTGGATGACTTAGAGACGCGAGTTCACGAGGTTTGACTACGTTCGAGCTTTCGACACGCGGTTCACGATTCGGTTTGCATAATCTTTATCCGTATCAATTTAAACATGTTTTACTATTGGATATTGGTTTTGATTTATTGTAATCTGATCATGAACTAATTTATTTGTGTATTCGTTTAGACGATGATACCTAGATAATGGTTTGAGTATTCATTTAGCGTTTTGAGTATTTGTTCTATGATAGTTAATTATGTTTATTCGATGAACCATGGTTGTTTGTGATTATTGATTGTCTACTTAGCGTGATTAATAAATGTAAGTCATAACGGACGTTCGCTTAGGTTTGTTAGTTATTTATAATTGTTTATCTTGTTAGATAATTATAGCTTGAAAATGTGACCGGAGATAGGTTAAGAACAATAGCAAATTATTAATCTATGATGAACATAATAATTGTTACTTAAATAATAGGATAATTATAAGATTATCGTTGACGCAAAGTCGCTAGAATAAATCATAATTAACTATGAGAATCTTAAAGCGTAATTTGAGGTGGACAACGTGTAGGAGGACTCCTAGCGTACTTAATAGAGTCTTGTGTCTTTTCGATAATTATAGAATTAGTTAATTTTGACAGGAGACTAATCCACATTATCTTATTCACCATAGAACAAACAAAACGAGCAACTAACTAAATACAATAACCGGAATCTAGGGAAAGTAGTCTATCTAATTGTTTACAAACTTTCGTTAATTGCTTTCTATTTAATTAGTTACTTTAATTGTTTTATTTTTAATTCGGTAAAAGTTAGTTTTATAACTATGTTCGTACGGAACTAAAACACCCCCGGCCCTTTGTTATTTGCTTTTTATTAGTTTAATTATAAATTCCATTTTAATTAGATAGAGCAACCGTTCCATGTGTTCAAAACTCGGACTTACTTGAGCTATATTATTGTACGATCGGGTATTCTTGCTTGTATTGTGAGATATTAGTAACTTTAATGATCTCCAATTTCATTATAAATATTTAACTCGATTCACACACATCAGCAAGCATACCTAGGGATGACCGACTGATTGCAAAGGAGGGTCTAATTAATGACGGAATTCTTTGTGCTTACAGTAGTTGAATATGGAGTTCTGAAAAGAGGGCTAAGACTCGGTTGTAGTCTAAGATGCTCAAACAGCTTAACTCCACCTAACTGATAGTTTAGAATAACAAAGTTAATAATCAGTACACAATTAGATAATAACATTTAGACTTATGTGTTAAGAAAGGTCAGCAGATAAATTGCAGTCTATTGCCTCATTCCTGCACCACAGTGGAGGGCCACTTGGTCTCTTAAAGATAGTAAGGGGAGTTTGAATACAGCCTGATCTGATCAGAATCATGATAGCCTAGGTACTCTGTGGCATACTAATTTAGAACCGGACTAAATAAGTAGGGTCCTAGTGTTTATACCTATAGTTTATCTGTTTGTTACCTAAAGGTGTCCCCTATAAACATCATCCCAACAACACGCTATCCTAAATCATGGTGAACCACGTCTTCGTTATCCTTAAGTATTATATATGCTAGTATCCCTTTACTTTTATGCTTTATTAGTTTTAGTAATTTAAATTAGATAAAACCCTAAAACAATTACCTACCCAAACTATCCAAACCCCACTTGATTTCTAAGTTATCTGAATGAGCTCTGTTTCAATTCTATCATCGTAAGGAATGACCCCGGATCATCCTTACCGTGTACTAGTATTAGGTAATTCATACCTAGTACCGGTAGGTAGTATGAAGGTTTAGACCCCCGACAAATTATAAATTCAAAACTTACCCACGATAATTCCACTGAGTTTTTCTTTAGCAAGGTTTTTCACAAGTCAGTACTTTATAGTTAATCTTCAATGTTACAAAATTGTCATCCTAAGGGGTAGTGTTATGATATAGTAAAAATACAAGTGTACCTAGTTTGAATATGTGGATGATCACTTTTATTACACCACATCTTTGTTACTATTTCTTTGTGCTTACTTATATTATGTTAGTGCCTTGTATCAAAATGAAAAGCATTTTCATAGTAATTTTTATACTATAAATTGACCTTCAATGTAAGCTTGTAAAGATACATCCTTCAATACACTTTACATCTTTTCCATTACACTCTTTGCTTTTACGTTACTCTCGAAGTTCATTAGTTAATATTAGACCAATAAATTAGTTGTTATCTACCATTAAAATTAGGGTTTAGTGCGCGCAAATGTCAAAAACTATAGTCTGACATTCGTAGTATGTAACAAACTATTCAAATTTACATTGTATATAACGAACTTGCAATGTATTTACATTGTATGTATTTTGGACAGATTAATGGTTCTTAGGATGTCACGTGGCAGCTTATATAGTTGACAAGTGGAAAAGTACCATAAATCACATACAATGTAAAGAAATTACAAGTTCGTTACAAATAATGGAATCCCGAGTAGTTCGCTATATACTTCGAATGTCAGACTATAATTTATTACATTTCGCGCACTAAACCCTTAAAATTACATCACTAACATCCAAAAAAGGACATATACACATCAAACATTTTTTATAGTTTTTTGTTAAAACAAAAAAAAGTACTTAATCTTAATTTCAATGTTAATATTATATATATATATATATATATATATATATATATATATATATATATATAAAATCTTTCTTATTTTCTATATTATATATATCATTTCACTAACTTTTATACAAGAAGTTTGAAAATAAAATTCTCCTTAATTATTTGATGATATATTAAAAGAAAGGTTTATATATTTTATTTTACATAAACTCAACAAAAAGAAAAAAAAAAGATCTCTCTTTGTAAAAAATTGTATAAAGAATAACCATACCTCCTTTTTATATAAAAAAATTAACCATCATCCCCTTTTTTTTTCTAAGTTCCTTTACTACTTACTAATTTCTTGTTTACTAATAATATTTTCTATATACATATGCATATCATTCCCTACATATAAATATAACAAACAACTTTAAAAGAATGAATTGAAGTATTTCCTTTTAAGCAAATGATATTTCTCTCTCTCTCTCTCTATATATATATATATATATATATATATATATATATATATATATATATATATATATATATATGTGTGTGTGTGTGTGTGTGTGTGTGTGTGTGTGTGTGTGCGCGTGTGTGTGTGTGTGTTTGGTAATTGGTAAGTTGTTTTGGTATCGAGAGTTTTAAAATTTGATAGTTAACTACATATAAATTACCCAGACAACTCTTCTACATTTTCTAGTAATTCACCACATATGTTAACATTATAAAATGGTTCCAAATATATACTCGTAAAATAACAAACAACTTTAAAAGAATAGTCTTTGGTGTTTCTATTTGAGCAAATGATATCCCTAATTTAAGATAACATTAAGGTTACCAGATTGAGTCAAAAATAAAAAAAACATTCGTTGATAGGTGTGGGTTCCTGTTATTCGATCTTTAGAGTCGAATTGATTCGATAATAGTGTGGAATCCTAATTACCACATCAAAGACATGAATATGTAAAACACGAAATGTAAATAAAAGATTTGATCTTTTATTTATTCTATAACACATACACAATCATCTTGCTCTCTCTCAATCAATCTATTGATCCCATAGACCTCGTAGATGAATCGAATCGACTTGTTAAATGTGCGGAATCCAAATTAACAAATCGAACACGTGAACACAAGCATTTAAATAAAAGATTTGATATTTTATTCCTTTATACAATAACGTATACACACTCAGGTTTTTAAGTTGTCTCTCAATCAGACATACATATACATAATTCTCCAAGTTGAGCTCACAAAAACTTACACAAAAACTTACTTGAAATAAAAACGAAATCTGCGTATTTATAGGCTGCTGCTACTGTTCATGCATACTTAATAAGTGTGCATGTACAGTACCTACGAACTTAATTAAATTCGCATTCATAAGTTCGCAGCTATAAATTCGCAGTTTGTACAATGACTAATCAAGCTAAGATTTCTATGCAAGCTTTTGTCACATAGTGTTGATTTTGTATTAACAAACTCCCCCTTGACACAAGTTTGTAGAAATCTTCTTACACAATCGAGTTAAGTTTTTTAAACAAGCTCTTGTCATTCATGAGAATGTATCAACAAACTCCCCCTTGACAATAGCTTGAAGAAAACTTTGTGATCTTTAGTATTCAGCTTGATGATTGAGACAAACGTCGTCCAGCAAACATCCATTTCTTCACATAATCCGTACCAATCAACTCTCCCTTTGCCTCAACTTCACGATGTCTTCAAGAATCTGTCTGTTCACAATTCTGATGAATAGTCTTCCATAAGCATAATCAGATACTCCCCTTGAACAACAGATTTCCTCATCTAACTCTTGGAGATTCGTTATGCAAAAGAAAATCATGATACGTAAGAAATTTCGTTGGATCATCTTTTTTCTATCTCCTTGATCGTGCCCCGAACGGTCGATCAAGGAATCGCTTCCCTGTCATTGCGGACCTTCCCGTCGGGACCGACAATCGGAGGGTGGTTTTAAATTTATAGAGCTGGTGACCTAAGTTTTACTTATAACTGCGGATAGTAGTAAGTAATGACTCAGGGTCGTTCTTAAGATCAACCGTATTGTGAAACCAAGCAGTCAAGACGATCGATTCGATTTAGTAAGGTTTGTAAACAAGAGATTTGATTTTTGGTTTTTTTAATTACTTAGGTCCTAAATTAAACAGTAAAATAAAATAATAGGTGATAATCAGTATGGAGAGGAGTGTTTGTTGTGATTTCATTAGCCTTAAGGGGAGATGATGTTTGGTTTTGATGTTTGGAAAACGTTCTTTCTAGGTATTTGTGTTCTACTGTTTTAGGTACTTTATGGTCTAAACACTAGCACCCTACTATCCTATTCCTCAGATAGCATGTCACTGAGTACTAGGTTGTCATGATTCTGATCAGATCAGGTTGTTCTACCCCCAACACTGTCTGTGAAGACAAGTGACCCATCTTGGAGTTAACTCCTAGGCGCATGAATAAGGTAACAGACCGATATTTAATTTCTGACCTTTCTTTGATACCATAAAGTATTCTAATTCAAATAGAGCATTTAAGATCTAATTCGGAAAGCGTCTGTTAACTTTTCATCGATGGTTTGTTAGGTTCAGAGCTGGTGGATGACCCAGTGCTGCTCAGAATGTATACACCGACGGCCGTTCCATAGCTTGGGTGTACAGGAACCTTTCCCGAAGGATGATTCCGACACTTACACGAGGTACTAGGACGTTTTACGGCATTTCATGCCTCGCGTACTAATGCAAGTTAGGGTGTATACACCGACGGCCGTTCCGTAGCTTCCATGCGTTTGTACTACACCAGAGGTGGTTCCAGCACTATACTAAGTAATAGGACGTTTTACGGTGTTCCACACGTATTGCACATTCGGATCACTCTGAACCCGTTTAAACATAGTTTGTATTAAAGCGTACCCATCTGTAATATAAACCCAACCCTCACTTAATATTACCCAATAAATCCCTGATTTATTCACGTTGTATTATGCATTAGGTTTAGCGGTATTTCCAAAGCTTCGAAATCAGACCATGCATAGATAGCACAGATAATTAATTACCCTCAGAACAAGGTTCGCGACTCCTTGTCTTTTAGGGTTTTAACCACATTTATTGGAGGAAATGCGATAGTTTGATGAACAGTTTATAATCATAGATGAAAAGTTAAACAGACATAGTTTTCATATTGTAACAATTGGGAATAATATTTCCACAACGGATTGTGCCCACGACTTTCATAGCTTCCACGTTCCGTACTTCACACATTCGTGATGTTTCCGACGCAATACAAATGAAATCCGTATAACGTTACCTCCGTTATTTGATAACATCCCAATTATATATTTAAATTAACATCATCCCCCATTATAACGGCTAACTACATCACAACAAACACAAAAGCTAACTACTCACTAATGATGGTAACAAATCCTAAATCTAGCATAATAACAATAGCATGCATTATAACATATAAGGAAAGAGATAACTGATGTGACGTAAAAAGTCATGTTTTTAGAAGCTTTATTCCTCACATTTTGGACCTTTCTTTAGTAAAAACATTTCAAAACATTGATTATTTATTAAAATTCACTAAAGTGGTTCAAAAGTAGACGTTGTGGTAAAAATCACTGAAAACACTCTGAAACCGCACAGCATTTTAATACAAGCCGATTCCTCCGACCTCATTTTCCTATCAAAGCACACCTCCTAACTTCTACCATCTGTTGTATAGGTAAAATCAAGACGAAAAAATCTGGAATCAAGTGAAACGGCCAAAGGACGGAGAAGACACTGCACTTTCAGAGCCACTAAAAGTCATTTCGGCTATGCCTGAGTTCTACATACCCAATTTCTATGATATTGGCATCATTAGAAGCGTAACGGAATTACAAAACCACAGGCGAAAGAATCAGGTCAAACGGACGCGTAACGAAGGAGATACGGACGTTTTAAGCAACGAACGAAATCAGACAGAGACCGTATACGGCCTCAGGCACCGTATACGGCCATTGTAAGACCATATACGGCCTATATACCACCGTATACGGCCCCTGCAAGGCCATATACAGCCCCTGGACCCCATATCCTGCTTCGTTTGCTTGTACGTCCTGCTTCGTGAGTTGTACGTGCGATTTTAGGGTTTGCCTATAAATAGTGGACTACCCCAACACTTCAAAACACACCATTTTCTCATTTCATTTCTTCCTTACACTTTCTCTCTCACACACATCACTCTCTCTCTAGTTTCTCTCTCTAGAGATTTTCTTTCTCTAGAATTGGGCTAGTTAGAGAGCTAGTTAGGTAGAGGTAGCTTTTAGCTTTTGTACGGAGTCACTCCAAGACATTGTATTCGCGAAGATCTGTCTGTAATAAATTCGTATCAGGTTCTATTTATATATCTCTTACTTTCCAGTTTTAAACATGTGTTGCTTTGTTTATGCTTGTTTAGAATTGTATGCTAGATATATAATGTTAGGCTAGACATTTCTTTGTGTTTACTATGATGTAGTTATGTTAGAATAGTCAATATGTTTATGCCATGCTGTTACTCTGCCCGTGTTACTTTAAACTGTGTATGAACTCATAAACTGAATCTCGAATGTTTATCTATCCAACTTATGCTGTGGTTAGAAGCTTCCTGCTAGAACTTGGCCAATTACTAGTGGTACGTTCTCTACCTATTCTATACTTGATGATCAATGAACTTGGTATGGCTATGTTCTCTAGGTTGAAACAAATCATAAGAGACACGGAGCGTAGGATTAGAGATAGGTTAGATTCATGTTTATCTGTTATATATCTTTGAGAGAACTTTCGGGATATCTATGATCTGATTATTGGTTATCTGCTATGCTTAGGATTATGGTGCTCTGTTATGTGTCACCCTATTGTATGTTCTTGTTTGATTGTTGCCTTAGGAATGATGCATGCTAGAATTATCCTCCTGGTTCATATCAGTAACTGTATAATTAGGTTTTCAGACACAGAATATTGGTTTATATAGTAGATTAACATGCATGGAATAGTTGTGATGATTTATATCTGTAATGCTGAACAATTTAACTGATCGTTAGCCCGATTATCCCAACTTTGTCTGCGGGATTATCCTCGTTCGTGTTCTTGTTCAATCAACAATTCACTTTATGATACAGACGTCTCTGATGACTGTGACTGGGGACCAGGATTCGAGGATAATTGTCGGTTAAATTGGTCTTTACATTTGGGAGAACTTCCGGTGTATTTGACTTCTATAACTGCTATCCACGTGACATGTTATTTATCTGATTGCGAACAACTCTACGTTAGATATTTAATAGGCTCGTAGTTGTAGCTCATTAGGATATAGGAAATCTGCGAGAGTAATGTGGAACCCTAATTAATGTAACGGAAAAACCGTAAAACGCCCTATTACTCGGTATAGTGCTGGAAACACCAATTGGTGGAGTACAAACGTATGGAAGCCGCGGAACGGTCGTAGGTACAATACTTTGCATTAATTATGTTTCTATCCTCTCCGGATTAGTCATCACATCTAGTAGCCGTACCCTTGACTATTCATCAATAACATATACGAACTCATAGTAAACACTCGCTTATCCTCTGTTGACCGAGTCTCCGTACAAACCTCTTTTGTTTTATTTTCTTTATTTAAATTAGTATTTAGTTATAAAACCCAAATCTATCCACAAGCTCTTAAAAAACCCTAGCTGAATCTCCAAAGATAATAAAACTTCCTAGACTCCCATGCGCATTGTAGTTTGAAGAACGACACCTGAGTCATACATACCACTTACTGCCCTTTTAGGTCTGTCAGTAGTATACAGCTTAGGATTCCCCTGCTATATAAATTTAAACCCTGTCCGCGCGTCCCGGTTGGGAGGTTCAACGACCGGAGTAAAACCCGTCCGACCGCTGGGACCGCGACAAGCTTTTGGCGCCGCTGCCGGGGACTACAACGACCGATTTTAGGAATTTTGTTATCTTAGTTATTTAGCGATCCTTACGGAAGATCAATATCATCCGGAAGTTACAGTTTTATCCCTAGGTTAGTTAGTTTTTTAATTTTCTGTCCTTAGTTAAACCTATACTTTCCAAAACCCTATTTTCTTCTAAAAAAGTTATGGCGAATCGTATCACTCTCGCCTCATCAACCCAACCACTGCTAGAGGGACGAGGAGGACCAATCGTATCACCAACCGATGAAACCCTTGAAATCAGACCACACTTCATTAAATTACTTAAATCTCAGTGTCAGTTTCATGGTCTTTCGGTTGAAAATCCAAACGCCCATCTTAACAAATTCATCAACCTTTCTGACTTTTTCGAACAAACCGGATCCAGTGTCAAAGTCACCCGACTTCACCTGTTTCCTTATTCTTTAGCTTTCCGAGCTCAGACATGGTTTTATGAACTCGATCCCAATTCGATTCATACATGGGAGGAGATGGCTACTAAGTTCTTAGCTAAGTTTTTCCCTCCGTCCCTACAAACCAAGCTCAAAAATGAAATCATTAACTTTCGTCAAGGAACTACTGAATCAATAAGCTCAGCTTGGGAACGCTTTAAGAATCTGCTTGGAAGATGTCCGAATCATCAGTTGGCTGAAACGAATCTGGTCTGCACATTCTACAATAGTCTGAATCCTTATCACCAACAAACCCCCGATGTTGCTTCATCTGGAAATTTCATGCTACATACTTCAGAAGAAGCCTGGAAGTTGATTGAGACGATAACGATGCACCAACATAACTTGGAGCTTGATGAATCAACCTCGGAAAACAAGGACACTTCTACTCAAGCGTTCGACACTTTAAGAACTCAACTCGAATCCATCTCTAAAGTTGTCAGTGATATGCAAGACTCTTCCAAACCTAAGAAGCAACCTCAACGGCTCTTCTCACGCTCAAAGCCCAAGGAAGATGTCCTCGCCACATCTGGAACCACTGATCAAATCATTCATTCAAAACCTTTCACTCAGCGGTTATCCAAACAACCTATCTCTCATTTGTTAGTTCTCTCTACACCCTCTACTTCTTCTCAATTGTCTTCTCGTCTAAACAATTCAATTTTCAATAACTTCATGGTTGAGCAAAATAATAAAAACAAACAAATTGTTGATTTTCAAAACCAAATTGATTATTTGCTCAGAATTTCAAACGATTTAATTAAAAACATGGTGGATAATGTTAAAAGATTGTTTTTAAAAGTTGAGGAGAAGCAAAGAGAAGAAGCGATTAGCAAAGCTATTCAACATTCATCTTATGATTATGATGATATCCTTGTAGTCACTAGAGGCGGAAAAGAGACTAAGAATGAGAAATCGGTAGATATTCTTTAAGACGAGCCTTCTAGTTCTTCTCTACCCACTGATTCAGTACCTGTTGACACTCCTGTCACTTCTCCTGAACCAGAATCTTCTAAAGCCCCAGAAGTAGTTAAACCAACACGTATACCTTTCCCTGGTAGGTTTAAGAAAGAGAAACAAGAAGCCCAGTTTGGAAAATATCTAGAGATGTTCAAAAGCCTACACTTAAACGTTCGATTATTAGATGCTTTAGTTGAAATACCTAGTTGTGCCAAATTCTTTAAAGAACTTATATCCAACAAAGAAAAACTTAGACAAATAGTTAACTTACCCTTAGACGCAGAATGCTCTTTAATTATGCAACAAGGACTGCCCCCAAAGCTAGGAGACACTGGCCGTTTCACTATCCCTTGTCACCTTCAGGATGTTCAAATAAGTAACGCCTTAGCTGACTTAGGAGCTAGTGTAAACCTTATGCCATACTCGCTTTATAGGAAACTAGGATTAAGCGAACTTTTACCAACCCGTATGACCATCCAATTAGCTGATAGATCAGTTAAACTCCCTCGTGGAATTGCTGAAGATATTATGGTACGTGTTGATAAATTCGTCTTTCCTGTTGATTTTGTTGTTATGGATATTGAGGAAGACGCTCAGGTACCACTCATCCTTGGCAGACCTTTCCTAAATACTGCCAAGGCCGTCATTGACGTGAATCAAAAATCTTTAAAACTTAGAGTGGGAACTGAGGAAGTCACCTTCAATGTCGATAAACTAATGAAACTTCCTATGGGAGAAGACCTTGGTCTTGTAGATTCTATGCAGGAAATAATTGAAGAACACTTGGAAAAAATCTTCGCAGTAAGCAGCATTAATCCCCTTCCAAACACTGTCATCACAACAAGGAAAATCTGTGAAGAAGGTGCGGGTCTATGCTCAGCTATCTCGGATCCATCCATTGCATCAAAGGAAGTGCTATTTCCTTTAAAGAATTCCAACTTACAGCCCAACAGATTTATCACTGCTGTACCACTTGGACATGGCACTCCGGTCACACTCTTGAGAAGAAACCCCAATTCTGAAGTTCCTGATTCATCACTCTCAAAAGAAGAAATTCTGAAGACTCTCAAGGAAATGGAGTCAATGCTTAAACCATCCGATCCACAACTTTCTGAAAGTTGTGAAAACTTGAATCCAGAGATTACTTTTAGCACGTCTTCTTCAACTCAATTTCAGAGATTCGCATTCACAGAAGACAACAAAGAAATAATCACTTAAGATAATGCAATATCTCAATCTTCCCAAGTTAAATACAAGCTGAGAAAGGATGACCTTTACAACAATACATAATGGGCTGAAATAGCATCAACCGACATTCCAGAGGTACCTGCAATTGAGTCAGATTACCAGACAACATACGATGAGCTTAAAAGAGACGAGATTGCAAGGATGAAGCCTTCCACTGAAGAACCACCCGAATTGGAGCTGAAGGAACTTCCCTCACACCTCGAATATGCTTTTACAGAAGGAACTTCGCACTTACCAATTATAATATCTAAAGATCTGAATCCTGAAGAGAAAGCACTACTCATTGAGGTTCTAAAGTCACATAAGAAAGCGATTGCATGGAAAATCTCTGACATACAAGGGATCAACCCAAATTACTGCACTCACAAGATCTTAATGGAAAATGACTTCAGGCCCTCTATTCAAATGCAAAGGAGAGTTAACCCAAAGATTCAAGACGCGGTGAAAAAGGAGGTTATCAAACTCTTGGATGCTGGTTTAATTTACCCTATTTCAGATTCCCCATGGGTCAGTCCAGTTCAAGTCGTCCCAAAGAAAAGAGGCATGACGGTCATCGCTAACGAAGACAACGAGTTGATTCCAACACGAACCGTCACCGGTTGGAGGGTATGCATCGACTATCGGAAACTAAATGAAGCTACACGAAAAGATCACTTCCCTCTACCGTTCATTGATCAGATGCTTGAAAGATTGTCAGGAAACGAATTCTATTGCTTCCTCGATGGTTTCTCCGGCTATTTTCAGATACCTCTCGATCCAAAGGACCAAGAAAAGACGACGTTCACTTGTCCATACGGAACCTTTGCCTACTGACGTATGCCTTTTGGCTTATGTAATGCACCGGCGACATTTCAAAGATGCATGGTAGCAATCTTCCACGACATGATTGAACAATGCATGGAAGTGTTCATGGATGATTTTTCGGTTTTTGGAGATTCGTTCACCACTTGTCTTTCTAACTTGAATAAAATGCTCACCCGATATGAAGAATCGAACCTAGTTCTGAATTGGGAAAAATGCCATTTCATGGTAAAAGAAGGCATAGTTTTAGGACACCATATATCCAAAGCTGGAATTGAAGTTGACAAAGCAAAAGTCGAGACTATCTCAAAGCTTCCACCACCCACCTCTATCAAAGCCATCTGAAGTTTTCTAGGACACGCCGGGATCTACCGTTGCTTTATCAAAGATTTCTCTAAGATATCCTGACCTATGACTCATCTCCTCGAAAAGGATACTCCGTTTGTCTTTACAAAGGAATGTCTCAAGGCCTTCGATCATCCGAAAGATCTGCTTGTTCATGCACCGATCATGGTTGCTCCAGACTGGAGTCTCCCATTTAATATCATGTGCGATGCCAGTGATTTCGCAGTCGGAGCAGTTCTGGGACAACGGAAGGAGAAACAGTTTCAACCAATATACTACGCCAGCAAAACGCTCAATGACGGCCAAGAGAATTATACGACCACAGAAAAAGAGCTGCTAGCGGTAGTATTTGCTTTTGATAAATTTCGTTCTTATCTAATCTTGTCCAAAGCTATTGTCTATGCAGATCACTCTGCTCTGAAATATCTTTTTAAGAAGCAAGATGCTAAACCTCGCCTTCTACGATGGATTCTACTCCTTCAAGAATTCGACATCGAGATCAAAGACAAAAAGGGAGCAGAAAACGTCGCGACTGACCATCTCAGCCGATTAGAAAATCCTTCAATGGATAAGTTGCACGAGAAAGACATTCAAGACCAGTTTCCAGAAGAACAGCTCATGCATGTTGGTAAGTACTATCAAGGGTCACGATCTACAAATGATCCCTGGTATGCTGACTATGCCAATTATTTGGTGGGAAAAGTCGTACCTAAAAGAATGCCAACCTCTCAAAGATAAAAATTCTTCCGCGATAAAAAATATCACTATTGGGACAACCCTTTCCTCTTTAAGGTTTGCCCTCATCAAATCATTAGAAGATGCGTTGATGGGAAAGAGGCAGAACATATCTTACACCAAAGCCACCATGGACCTACTGGAGGACATCACGGTACCAACATGACCGCAAGAAAAGAGTACGATGCCGGCTTTTTCTGGCCAACCATATTTCGAGATGCGTACGATCTGGTGAGATGCTGCGATATCTGCCAAAGACAAGGCAATATAACAGCCCGGAATGAAATGCCATTAACAAACATCCAGGCCGTGGCAATCTTCGATATCTGGGGATTAGATTTAATGGGACCGTTCCCCAAATCTAACGGTAAAGAGTACATCTTGGTTGCAGTCGACTACGTCTCCAGGTGGGCCGAGGCCCAAGTTCTCCCAACAAATGACTCCAAAGTGGTAACCAAATTTCTCAAAAAGCTATTCAGTCGATTTGGGACTCCAAAAGCAATATTCAGTCGATATCGAAGCCGCGGAACGGTCGTAGGTACAATACTTTGCATTAATTATGTTTCTATCCTCTCCGGATTAGTCATCACATCTAGTAGCCGTACCCTTGACTATTCATCAATAACATATACGAACTCATAGTAAACACTCGCTTATCCTCTGTTGACCGAGTCTCCGTACAAACCTCTTTTGTTTTATTTTCTTTATTTAAATTAGTATTTAGTTATAAAAACCAAATCTATACACAAGCTTATAAAACCTAGCTGAATCTCCAAAGATAATAAAACTTCCTAGACTCCCATGCCCGTTGTAGTTTGAAGAACCACACCTGAGTCATACATACCACTTACTGCCCTTTTAGGTCTGTCAGTAGTATACAGCTTAGGATTCCCCTGCTATATAAATTTAAACCCTGTCCGCACGTCCCGGTTGGGAGGTTCAACGACCGGAGTAAAACCCGTCCGACCGCTGGGACCGCGACAATAACCGTGATAAATGCGTAGTTTGAATATAAGCTGAAAGATTACAACGAGTAGAGCCTCTACTATTACAAAAGTACCCCTCCAAGTATCTCCAACAAATATTACAAAGCAACCCCTCCGTTAGTCTCGTTAAATATAACGAGAAGCTAACTACTAACTAACTAGGCTACTAATTCTCCTCTAACTCCTTAGAGAAGTGTTAGAGAGAGAAACTACTACTATGTGTGAGAATGGAATGTGATTTTGAATGGTTGATGAGAAATGAGGAGGTGAAGCCTCTATTTATAGGTTTTCAAGATACAAATTTACACTCAGCACCCTCGCAGCCAATTTAACACTGAAATACACCCTCAAGCTATAAAATTCGACACCAAAAGGGGCGTATTCGGCACCAAAAGGGGCGTATTCGGTAGCAAATAGGGCGTATTCGGTAGCAAACGGGGCGAATCCGGCACCATAGAGGGGGTATACCACCCCAAAAGGGGGGGTATACGGTGCCATAAGGGGGGTATACGGCCCCTGTGGGGTGGTATCCCCTTGGTCGTGGTCTTGTGCACTGGATCGTAGGTCTTGCGTGCTGGATCGTAACTTGTTTTGGCCCTATCTTCTTCGTTCTAGCTCCGTTTTCAGCGTTCTTTATATCCACGAGATCGTAATTACCTGAAGATCATAATGAGATAATCTAAGTATAATTTCAAGGTATTATGCTTTAAAAGTGCTCGTAGAACGTGAACGTATCGTTTGTGCTCTATTTTATACGTTATTTGGCCATTTTACTTGATTTTTGAAGCAACGCCTTATTTTTAGCCCCAATGATGAATTATGGTGAAAAAGTATTGATATTGAATGTTTTCATCCATTTTGGGGCTAAAAAGGTGGGAATTATGTACGCAAAAACGTTACTTTTTACGTCCAATCAAATATCCCACACTTAGACGTTGCTTGTCCTCAAGCAATACTTCAACTATCCTCACTTAAAAAGATGTTTTAAGTCCGATTTTTGCGAATTAAAATATTTAAGAACAACCATTCTTCAGAAAATCGAGACAAATAAGATGCTTGTTCCAGAAATAAGAAATGAATATCTTTGGGCATGCTTCTGATTCTCGTGATCTTTGGCATACACATGACTTAGGCAATCTCACCAGGTGGTCACTCAATTCACTCAAAAGTGTAACGGGTTTCCTATCATTCTAAACAAACGAAATCGCTCAAAAGCCAGTCATGCAGCATTCATCGTCATAGGCTTGATCGAGAATCAAATCTCCACCACTTAGGTGAGGACGGTGCTAATTATCCCAAGACATTCATCGGGTTGTAGTGTGAAGTGAGGGTTAAGGGTATGGATAGTGGGCATTTTTAGGTTTAAAGGGTTATGCTTATCTTAGAACTTTTAAACATAAGAAAATTTTTATTTAGATACGTTTTTTAATGAAAACGGAAACGGATAACGGTAAGGAGGAAAAGATAGCTATTTTGACTTCTATCTTTTTGAAAACACACATAATATATATTTTTCAGAGATCGGAGTTTTCGAGAGATTTGAAGCACTTAGCTTTATTTCTATTTTTGGCTTAGAATTTCTTTGCCAAGGAATTTCTAAGGGATTTTTATTTTTTTCTTTCTTACTTCCTTTTGAGATCCTTTCTTTCTTCCATTTTTCAATCTTTTGACATTTCGAATTTTACTTGGTGTCAATTTTTCACACCTTTAGACTTTCTCGATCTTTTTGAGATTTTGATAATGGAAACGCACACGAGATATTTTAAGTAAAACACGAATTTTGTGATTTTTGAGTGAAAGCAAAAAAAAAAAAACCTAAATAGCATTTTTCAGAAATTTAAAAATTCCAAGATAATATTTTGGTAGGTATGGAGGTGGATGGGGTTTTAATAAAGGGTTTTCAAGAAATGAAAAGGTGAAGGCTCAACAGGGTTTACTAGGCGGATCATCGATACTAAAAATGAGTATCGGCAGGGTTAGGCTTGAAGAGATATGAGAAAATGGGTTTATTTCCTAGGGAATGTCAAGGTCATCTAATTGCACCTATACCGCGTACGGTACTCACCAACATGGTCTCGAAATGCGTACCAGGAGCAAGTTCTAATTCAGAAATGCATACATTGGCACACACAACAAATGAATAGTGAAGCATTTAAAATGAATGCTTATATAGGCTCAAGTTACCTCACTGCAATAAATATGGGTTGTATGTGCTTAGTCATGCGCTGCCCCTAAGATTATCATTTCTTAATTTGAGAAATTCCTACCTTATTTACACTATTTTCCAAAATAACTTACTCATATTTAAAATAGCTCCTCTTAGAAACATTAAAATTCAAAAAATAGCAGAGCTAACTGAATGAGTAGCAATCTACTGTCGAAGTTAAGCTCATGCTTTTCTTTGTTTTAAGCAAAAATTTTTGAAAAATTTGATCAATTTTTAAAGTGAGGAACACTTTCTGAGTTGCTATTTGGACATAAAAATCTATCTTAGGTATTCTATACCGCTATACCACACTTAGAGGAACATTGTCCCTAATGTTCTCAAGTGTTAATTTTGGGCTGGAATCCCACACTTAGTGATAAGTTTAGGATATGGTATAGATTACTTTTATTAATTAACAGCACTACATAAAGCAAAGAGATAAAAACAGAGAAAGGATGAAGAAACTCCCCAAATAGCTAAAGCTGAAGATCTGAATATGTGCGTAGAAGATGAAAGTCTTTGTTTTGCGGCAGCTCCATGAGGATTATTCAGCTTTAGGGGGATTTTCCTGTGATTAGGAGCTTTGCCTTCCATTTCAACCATCATTTGTGAATCAATCTCTTAAGTGTAAACACGTTGGATATACCTTTTTACTTCAACTCCATATTTTTGCAATGAAAAGGAATCACTGTCTCAGAATGAAAAGATGTTTTCTATTACAAATCATTTTGTAGAACATATGTTTTTAAACGAGTTCGAGCATAATGCATAAAAGTAGTATGCAAGTACCTCAAATGCACGAAACATATGAACTAATTTTCTGAAAGTATTTTATTATTTATCTGAGACAAGTGATTTTGCAAAAATGAGTTACGACTTTTGAAATATTTTGAAAATATTTTTGAGGCATATCCAAGTGTGAAGGATATTCAGAGATATATCTTCACTTATTAACACACCAAAAACACACGTATTATTCCACGGGTTGCCTCCCGAGAAGCGCTGCTTTTAGAGTCGAGAGCTCGACTTTCCTTCCTTCAAAATCAGTGAGTGGCGGAACTTCCAGGGCCAATGGTGCTGGAAGGCGGGACCCTGGAATAGAATCTCAAGAAGTGGCGAGTGATGACCTGAGTGATGTTTGGGATCCTTTCCACATGAAGAGGGAAGCTTTCAAAGTGTTTTTCAGCAACCCTTTGCAAGTGAAGGAGATCCCAGGTGATATCATCGACTGATTTTGAGATGACTCCGTTGGGATCAAAGATGAGGGTCCCATTGGATCTGATAACCTCACGCTCAGGACGTTCTCCTCTTAAGGAATCCATGAAACCAAAGAAGTGCAGATGTATATCTTCATGATCGGCTGTGCTGGGTTCTCTTCTTAGTGCATGGATAGATCCTTGGATACCTTAGAGAAGCTGTCTCTGATGATCGGAATACGTGAGGTTGGAATTCCGGAAGATGTTCAAGATTCTGTAGTAGACTTCACGTAGACCATTATGGAATAGCTGTCTGGGCTCTTCTGAGGGAACAGTACCAAAGATTTCTGAGAGTCGTTCCGTGATAAAGTTCACAGTGTTGATCATCGTGTCATCTGGTATGGAAGATGGGATAGCACGCGTCCTTTCATCTAAACTCACGTACTCGAGCTTCTCGATAATCTTGTGGGCGTGGTGTTCATTGGTGCAGTCGATGTAAAACCTATGTGGTGAGGTGTCATCAATGTGGTTGTTATCGGCTATGGAATCCATCAATCCTTTGAGATCATTCATCATCTGAATGTCTACTTCCTCCTCAGGGTTCCCAGATGCATAGTCCAAATTGTACCTGTAAGAATCTAAGAAACTCATTTGTTGGTCGGAATATGGAAATGCGGAACTGATGAGGGCCTCATAAACCTTGCCATATATGACTTTTTGCCCTTCGAAGAACTCTGACTCGTCTGCAGTTGGTTCTTCATTATCAGGGTGTTCATGCAGGAGCTGAGTTGCTAGATTTTCGGCGAAGGCATGAATGCGGTTTTGTAGGAATTGAGGACTTTGAGAGTTATTAGCACGATAGACCGTGTGTTCAGCCTCGATTTCTTCGATTAATTCTCTCTACCGTGGAGTACACTCATTTGTTGAGTCTCGGATAACAGTCATTATCATACGAAAATCATCCTCAAATCTTTCGAGGGCACTGATCATCCCTTCATGAGTAGAAACGACCTGAACTTGGATGATCTCGAGTGGAGGGTCAGGAATGGCGGGAGATGCACGAAGGTGGATAGAGCAAACATCTATCGGAATATCCATGAAGACGTCGTCATCTTCGTCACTATCCTTGGCTGGAGTATCAGAATCCTGAGAATCAAGGAACTCAACAGTATTGGATGGTGGCTGGGATGCGTCGATGATTTTTGATGTTAGCTGAGAAGAGTCCATCTCTATATCTCTTTCAGTGTCGGAATTACAGGGAGAGTGATCAATCAATGGGTCTTTCTCTGAATCATCATCTGACAGAATGATTGGCCTTTGGATATACTCGAGCTGCATGATCTCTTCTGTCGGATGCTGAGAGTAAGGGAAGTACTTGTGAGGTGGTGTAGATTGATACACGTCCTCTTCTTCTGGCTCTTCCTCTTCTCGTTCTTCTTCGGATTCCTCCATTTCTTCTTCTGTCTCTGAGTCTTCCATCTCATCTTCTTCTGAGTCTGATTCTTCGGTGATCATCGGGTTCATATGAGTCTGAATGCTCTGACTCGGATGTATCATCGTCTGAAGTGATTCTGCTAGTAGAGATTGTGTATATCTCAGCATTCTCTAGTAGAGAACTATCAGCCTAGTCAACCTGGAAGGATATAGTCTCTCCATGTGCTCGAAGGCTAATAGTCTGCGAGTATACATCAATGATAGCGCGAGCAGTGTTCATGAAAGTCCTGCCTAGGATGATTGGTATATTGATATCTTCCTGTATATCCATCACAACAAAGTCAGTGGGAAAAAAGAATTTATCAACCTTAACCATTATGTTTTCGGCTATTCCTCGTAGATATCGAATTGATTGATCGGCTAGCTGCACGCTCATCTTTGTAGGCTTAAGGTTTCCTAATTCTAATCTGACATATAGAATATAAGGCATGAGATTGATGCTGGCTCCAAGATCGGCCAAGGAGCGAATCATGCCTGACTGATAGATAGAACAGGGCAGAGTAAAGCGACCAGTGTCTCCTAGTTTTTTCGGGCAGGTTGCTTATGACGGCTGAACATTCCGCGTTCAGGGGGATTTTAGATACATCGGGTATCTTATCTTTGGTAGAAAGCATTCGTCTAATGTACTTGGTACTGGTAGGAATTCTAGACACGGTGTCTAAGAATTTTGAGTCAAGTTTGAAGGAATTGACCTTGTATTTTTGCTTTAGACGATTAGGGAATGGGATTCCTACTTCTCTTTTAGGAGTGGGTATGGATGGGGTCTCAACTGTCTTCTGGACAGGAGATTCTTCCTTCACCGGAGAAGGAGTATTAGGTTGACTCGGTGTCACCTTTGGATCTTTAGAGGTTACTTGTTTGGCCTCTTCTACGTGTGGGTTGTGAATGGTATTGCTGGGAAGGGTTCCTTGGGGTCTGGTGTCAAGACGCTGAGCCAACTGACCGATTTGGTTCTCAAGGCTTTTAAGAACCGAGAGTTGGTTTCTAATGAATAGGTCAGTCTGGTCTTGTCTAGCAGTGGTTTTCTGGTTGAATAGTGTCTGACCCTCGATAAATTTTGTGAGATTATCATCATGACTAGTGATAGGCACAATGGTTTTGTGGTATCACTAGGTGGGCTGACATCTGGTGCAGTTAAGGATAAGGGTTAGTTATAGGTAAGCTGTGGTTGTTGTGGGTAGGTTGGGTATCTTGGTTGGTATTTGGGTTGAAAGGTTGGTTGGTTATTTCGTGGGGGAAATTGAGTGCCTCGTGTCCTAGGTGGAGAAGTTCAAGCAAAACCAGGTGGATTCTGCGGTCGAGCTGGGAATTGCGCGTAGTAGACCGTGCCATCAGCTGGATCTTCGTACTCCACTTGATATTCTTCCGTGGGAAGGTGAGCACAGTTCTGGCAAGCCTGAACTTGGTGGATCTGCTGCGGTTGTTTCTTTAGCTCTCCCAACTGTTTCGTCAACGACTAAATCTGCTCACTTAAGGATTTGATCGTTTCAGGTTGGATTTGGTTGTAGGAGAATAGAGGTAGTGATGAGGATTGCTCACTTGTCTTCCAGTCGTGATGGTGCATCGTCATATTCTCGATCAAGTTCCAAGTTCTTCGTCCGTGAGTTGCATGAAGTTGCCTTGAGCAGCGGCGTCAAGGGTGATGCGGTGGTTTGGAACAAGACCGTTGTAAAATGTGCATAATTGGGCAATCTTTTTGAGTTGGTGGTTTAGACATTTTTTCAGAAGGATCTTGAATCGTTCTCATGCCGTGTAGATAGACTTATCATAAGCTTGATGGAAGTTTGTGATGTCATTCTTTGACTTGGTTTGTTTGGACGGAGGAAAGTATTTGGTTAGGAATTTGGTAGCCATATCCGTCCATGAGGTGACTGAGCCGGTCTCAAGTCCCTCAAACCATGTCTGGGCATGAAGAGCGAGAGAATAGGGGAACAAGTATAGGCGGACTACATCCTGCTCAACCCCGTTCTGCTTGTAAGAGTTGGAAATCTAAATGAATTTGTCGATATGGGCGTTAGGGTCATGACGGGGTAAACCGTGGAATTGATAGTTGTCCTTGATAAGTTGAACGATGTGGTGTTTAAGTTCGAAAGATGCGCCTTCGATCACCGGATAGCTGATGGGTCCTCCTCGTCCTTCGATAGACGGTTTGGTATGATCGGCGAGAGTGATCCGTGCGGCCATCTGTTGGAAGCGAAAGCGTCTTTCTTTGCGGATTGTTCGGACAATCGACTCAGGATCGGGCGTGAAAATGAGTGGTTCAGTTCTGGATGATCTGGTCGAACGTCGTTGTATATTGTTGGAAGGAATTTTCGGTTGGAACAAGGAAAAGAAAACTACGGGTATTTACAGGTGGTACTAAATAGAAAAGTTCGTCTAGATGCCTAAGAGTCTTACAATTGATTCCCCGGCGGCGGCGCCAAAAACCTGATCGTGCCCCGAACGGTCGGTCAAGGAATCGCTTCCCTGTCGTTGCGGACCTTCCCGTCGGGACCGGCGATCGGAGGGTGGTTTTAAATTTATAGAGCTGGGGACCTAAGTTTTACTTATAACTGCGGATAGTAGTAAGTAATGACTCAGGGTCGTTCTTTAGATCAACCGTATTGTGAAACCAAGCAGTCAAGACGATCGATTCGATTTAGTAAGGTTTGTAAACAAGAGATTTGATTTTTGGTTTTTTTAATTACTTAGGTCCTAAATTAAACAGTAAAATAAAATAATAGGTCATAATCAGTATGGAGAGGAGTGTTTGTTGTGATTTCATTAGCCTTAAGGGGAGATGATGTTTGGTTTTGATGTTTTGAAAACGTTCTTTCTAAGTATATGTGTTCTACTGTTTTAGGTACTTTATGGTCTAAACACTAGCACCCTACTATCTGATTCCCCAGATAGCATGTCACTGAGTACTAGGTTGTCATGATTCTGATCAGATCAGGGTGCTCTACCCCCAACACTGTCTGTGAAGACAAGTGACCCGTCTTGGAGTTAACTCATGGGCGCATGACAGGCCGATATTTAATTTCTGACCTTTCTTTGATACCATAAAGTATTCTAATTCAAATAGAGCATTTAAGATCTAATTCGGAAAGCGTCTGTTAACTTTTCATCGATGGTTTGTTAGGTTCAGAGCTGGTGGATGACCCAGTGCTACTCAGAATGTATACACCGACGGCCCTTCCATAGCTTGGGTGTACAGGAACCGTTCCCGAAGGATGATTCCGACACTTACACAAGGTACTAGGACGTTTTACGGCATTCCATGCCTCGCGCACTAATGCAAGTTAGGGTGTATACACCGACGGTCGTTCCGTAGCTTCCATGCGTTTGTACTACACCAGAGGTGGTTCCAGCACTATACTAAGTAATAGGACGTTTTACGGTGTTCCACTATTATTGCACATTCGGATCACTCTGAACCCGTTTAAACATAGTTTGTATTAAAGCGTACCCATCTATGATATAAACTCAGCCCTCACTTAATATTACCCAATAAATCCCTGATTTATTCACGTTGTACTATACATTAGGTTTATCGGTATTTCCAAAGCTTCGAAATCAGACCATGCATAGATAGCATAGATAATTAATTACCCTCAGAACAAGGTTCGCGACTCCTTGTCTTTTAGGGTTTTAACCACGTTTATTGGAGGAAAGACGATAGTTTGATGAACAGTTTATAATCATAGATGAAAAGTTAAACAGACATAGCTTTCATATTGTAACAATTGGGAATAATATTTCCACAACGGATTGTGCCCACGACTTTCATAGCTTTCACATTCCGTACTTCACACATTCGTGATGTTTCCGGCGCTATATAAGTTGTGATTTTTTTTTTGTGTGTGAAGTAAACCATAAAAAATAAATTAATGTTCACAAAAAAAAATTATGAAAAAATAAAATAAAGTCAAATCCGAAAACCAAAACAAAAAATTAAGGTTCACAATTGAAAAACTTAAAAACTTTCTGTGAACCTAAAAGAAAAAAAAAATAAGGTTCACAATTCAAAAAGTTAAAAACTTGCCGTGAACCCAAAAAAAAATTAAGGTTCAGAGTTGAAAAAAAAAAGTTCACAATTAAAAAAGTTAAAAACTTTCCGTGAACCAAAAAAAATTAAGGTTCACAATTGAAAAAGTTAAAAACTTTTCGTGAACTCAAAAAAATTAAGGTTCACAGTTGAAAAAGTTAAAAACTTTTCGTGAACCCAAAAAAATATTGAAGTTCACAATAAAAAAACTTAAAAAAATTTCGTGAAAAAATTTAAAAAAAAATTAATGTGAAAAAAATAAGGTTCACAATTTAAAAAGTTCAAAACTTTGGGTGAAGAAAAAAAAAATTAAAGGTTCATAACGAAAACTTTATGTGAAACAAAAAAAAATATAAGGATTCACAAAAATATTCACATGTGAAGCAAAAAAAATGAAAGTTCAAAACTTAAAAAAAATTATGAATCAAAAGTGTTTTCACCGTTGTTTTTTCATCCCCACCCCTTTTACACACACACATATATATATATATATATATATATATATATATATATAGAGAGAGACACACGCACACACACTAGAAAGTAGTAAGTAAACTCCAACTGAACTTTTCGCTCCAAGTTCATTTTAACTTGCTTCATGTCACTACTATCTCCCTCTCATGCTCACATTTTTGTTTTTGAGTATCACAAAATAAGTATTCAATATCAATTTTAAACGATAATATAACTTTAATGGATAGAAATGATTCTTGATATGAAAAGTAAAATTAGTAAAAAGTTTTAAAAGTGTGTGCATTTTCATATCAAACATTTTAACTAAAACAATATATATATATATATATATATATATATATATATATATATATATATATATATATATATATATATATATATATATATATATATGTTAGACACGTTAGTTATCAAAAAATACAAAAACTAATAACAAACCATCACCTTCCTTAGGTGACTCTTTGAGGCTGTCTAATTTTTTTCTCATTAAATCTCATATGGATATAGATGACAGTATGTGTATAGAATGACTGTATAGAGTAGTCAGTGAATGAATAATCATGTTTAATTTTTGCACTGAAGAAATTGTCCGAATGATAAAAATGACTATTATACCCTTATCTTAAATAATAATTTGCTTTTAATTAATTATGACCTTACCTGTACAATACATCATTTTATGATAATATCAACTAGTTACAATCTATAAATCATGTAATTTAACTACGTTAATCTGATTTAACCTTTATATCCCTTTCCTGAAAATGTCAATTGACTAACAAGAAACCAATAAGACTCCCCATTCATAAATCAATCAGAGTTTGTCGCACCCCCAAATTCGGGTTGCGGAAGCGAATCGGGTCGGGGGTGCGACAGATTGGTATCAGAGCCTAAGGTTATAGTGAACTAGGTTGCATTTAGTGGGCCTAGACTATGACCGTTAGGCAGTATTCCTTATTAGGTATGATCGGTTCAGGGATTGCATCATACGAATTTAATTTAACATGGCGTAGCTAACCATGTACAATTAAATGAAGATGATGTAAGATCTGAAATTGGGTTATGTTGAACAGGAATGCACTAGTAGAATCTGACCACGAGAGAACCGGGACTTATACTTGTTTTATGCTAGACACACGCTAGGCTATTATGTTATTATACATATATAGGCCTCGCTTATTCACTTGATCTTTAGGCTATTATATATAATGTAGTTATATATGAATACGCCTCACGTACTACTCTCTAGGCTATTATATATTGGAGATATATGAATAGGCCTCACATACTGATACACTCTGTCGCGCTCCTATCGGTCGGTCGGATTTGACTCCGGTCGTTGTTCCAACAGCAATAGATGCGGCGGACAGTGAGTTTTAAATTTATATGAGCTGGGGCTCAAACTATAAGTACTACCTACCTTGGGAGCAAGCAGTAAGTATAACTCGAGGTCGTTCTTTTATCGGAGTGAATTGAAATGAAGCAAGTCACCAAAGATTATGGTCGCAATTAGGATGGGGGTAGTTAGATAGATTTTGGATTGATTTGGTTTTCTAATTTATCATAAGTACAGTAAAATAAATGTTGGAGATAAAAGATTGGGAATAAGCAGACAGGTAGAGATGTGATTGTTGAAACTTGGATAATTAGGGTTTCGGGATGATGTTCATTATAAAATTGATTGGAGATTTACCAGATAAAAAGCAGACATACTTTCAGTGTAAACACTAGGACCCTACGTTCAGGTAAAACCCTCGAAACATATGTCACTGGAAACCTAGGCTATCATGATTCTGATCAGATCAGGCTGTTTTCAAACCCCCATGAACTTTTGCTTGAATAAGACAAAGTCACCCTTAATTTATCTTGGGAGCAGGCATAAGGCAACAGATCGCAATTGTATTTACTGACCTTTCTTAACACCTAATCGTCTATTTACTTTTATCATGGCAAATATTGATTGTATCCTATGTATGTTAAACTATTGGTCTGATTAGGGTTTCACATGTCTAGGTATTATAATTGACACTACCCTGTATTGTATCTGTTGAAGCACATACTTACCCATCGTAAATATAGACCCTCCTTTACATTCAGGCGTTCATCCCTAGGAATAATCACAGTGTACAGGGCGATTAGGCATTTCCACGGTGTTCCAAACCCTAGATGTACTAACGGTGTACTGGGCATTTAAGCATTTCCACAGTGTTCCAGATCTTAGGTGTACTAACGGTGTACAGTGCAACAAGCATTTCCACAGCTTTGATTCCTAGACCACAGTTCTAGAAGGGTCACTTCTAGGTAATCCACGATGAAACAATCCATGGCATTTCCTTAGCTTCCACGTATTTGTATTCCACACGAGGTGTTTCCAACGCTATACGAAGTACCGTGCCTTTTCAAGGAAAGTTCATAGTTTCATACTTTAACTGGAGATAACTGTATATTCATAGTATTAGGGTTGATCAGATCCTATCCTAGGGCAATAGTCACTTGAAAGTCTGGAAAGGGTCATGAGAGACTAGATCTATATTCAGGATAGGGTTAATGGCGCAAATCGGGTATGAACTTATCACTTTTTGCCGAGTTAGGGTATGAACCCAATTTATCACACAGGTCGGTAACAAACTTTCAAATTATATTTCGAGTTGGGGAACACACTTTTTTCTTTTTGCCGAGTTAGAGTATGGACCCAATTTATTACACATGTCGGTAACAAACTTTCAAATTATGTTTCGAGTTAGGTAACAAACTTTTTTTTTCATTTCAAATTATGTTTCGAGGTCGGTAACGAACTTTCAAATTATGTTTCGAGGTCGGTAATGAACTTTCAAATTATGTTTCGAGTTAGGTAACGAACTTTTAAATTATGTTTCGAGTTAGGTAACGAACTTTTCGAGTTAGGTGAAAAAAAAGTTCGTTCCCTAACTCGAAACATAATTTAAAAGTTTTTACCGACCTGTGTAATAAATTGTATTCATACCCTAACTCGTTAAAAAGTGATAAGTTCATACCCGATCTGCACCATTAACCCTTCAGGATAAGCTTAAACAGATACACAGCATAACAATTTCCAATCGTATAAATGAGATATTAATTTAACATCATCCCTACTCCTAATATCTACATTTCAGCAATCACACTATTAAACTACTCTATAAACATGGCAATATGTAGAATACAAACTGAAATAACATAAAGCACAAGCATTATAACAGTAAGTAAAGTTTAGATATCACCGGGAATAAAACAGTGTAATACTGAGGATTACAAATAGTCTGAACTTGAAAAACTCGTTACAACAAGATTACCAAGCTAAACCTTCCTCTAGACTCGAACCGTAAGCTCAACCCTAACCTTTCTCCTCTAACTCCTAAGAGTAGTGCTAGAGAGAGAAAGTTAGAAAGAGAAAGTGAAAGAAAGAGAGAAATGAGAAAAGTGTGAAAATGTGAAAAGAGATAAATGAGAAAAGTGTGAAAATGTGAAAGTGTATTGAGGTGTGTAAAATGAGGAGAGGTGACCCTCTATTTATAGGCAAAGCACCAAATCAACCGTACAACTCGGGAAACAGCACGTACAAGCAAACGAAGCAGCAGATGGGGTGTAGGGGGCCGTATACGGCCTTGGTAGGGCCGTATACTGTGTTTACTAGGCCGTATATGGTCTGTGTGGGGCCATATACGGATCCTGAGGCCGTATACGGGCTCCGTCTGATTTCGTTCGTTGCTTAAAACGCGCGTATCTCTTTCGTTATGCGTCCGTTTGACCTGATTCTTTCGCCTGTGTCTTCGTAATTCTGTTACGCTTCTAATGATGCCAATTTCACTGAAATTGGATGTGTATAGCTTAAGCATAGCCGAAATAACTTTATAGGGTCTGATACCCCTCAATCTTCTCCGTCCTTTATCGATTTGCATGATTCTTGATTTTCCCGTCTCGATTTTACCTGTTTTATCATATGATGAAGTTAGAATGTGATCTATATAAGGTAAATGAGGCCGTAGGATTTTGTGCACGTTTATTCGCCCTAATTTGCTTGTTATTTGGACGTTTTAGGTGATTTTTGCAACAACGCCTATATTTAGACCACTTTAGTGAATTTTAGTAAATAATAATCATTTTGGAATGTTTTCACTAAAGATACGTCCAAAAAGTGTGGAATATTGCCCTTAAAAACATGACTATTTGAGTCACATCAAGTTATCCCACACTTAGACGTTGCTTGTCCTCAAGCAACACTCAGTTAGAAAAACATTTAAAATTTGGTTTTTAAGGGTGAGTCAAAATAATTCCAAAAGACACCACTTCTAATAAAAGCAAGATTATTTTACGAATACGAAGAAGGATAAGATGATCCTTTCAGAAGCAAGAAGCGACTTTCTCAGGCGTACTACCAACTCTCGTGATCTTGGAGTACACATGACTAGGCGATCTCACTAAAGGTGGTCACTCAATTCACTCAAAGTGTATCGGGTTCCCTATCAATCTAGAACAAATGAAATCGCTCAAATAAACCAGTCATGCAGCACTCATCGTCATAGGCTTGGTCGAGAATCGGATCTCCACCACTTAGGTGAGGACGGTGCTAACTATCCCAAGACATTCAACGGGTTGTAGTGTTTGGTGAGGTTTAAGGGTACGGGTAGTGGTATATGTTTGGTTGTAAGGGTTTGACTCATCTTAAAACTTAAAGATAGTGAAAAACTTTATTTCAGAACGGAACGGAGGATTCTGTAGCTGCTCGTCTTCTATCGAATTTTCCTTGAGAAGGTGATACTTGAAGCACTCAGCTTTATTTGATGGAACTATTTCTTTTTCTTTTCTTGATTTTCTACTTTTTATTTTTCTTTTCTTCTTCAGAACTTATTTGCCAGAGAATTTCTAAGGATATTTTAAGTTGATTCCTTCATAAATCCTTTTCGGAATTATGATCTTTGATCTTGAACTTCGATTTCTTTTATCGTGCCAATTTTTCGCACTTTTGATTTTTAGAGTACACAAAAGAGGAAGACTTTGGAGCATAATTGAAGAGTATGTTCCAAAAGATGTTTTTCACGACCTTAGAAATTCTAAGATAAGCTTTTGGAATTTTTGGGTGAGTAGGGGTTGAGTACGAGGGTTTTTACGAAATGAAAGGTTTAGGCTCAACAGGGTTTACTAGGTGGATCATCGATACTGAAAATAAGTATCGGAAGGATTTTGGGCTTGAAGAGATGTAAGAATTGGGTTTTAATCCTAAAGAATGTCAAGGTCATCTAGTTGCACCTATACCGCGTACGGTACACACCAATGTGGTTTCGAAACGTATGTCTGGAGCAAGTTCTAATTCTGAGATGCAAGCATCAGCACACACAAGAAATGAAAGTGAAGCATTAAGGATGAATGCTTTTAGGCTCAAGATACCTCACTACAAAATAGGGTTGTATGTGCCTAGCCATGCTCCTTTTTAGATTATTGTTTCTTGCTCGAGAAATTTCTACCTTATTTTCCCTATATTCCAAAATACCTTACTCATTTTTTGAGAATGATTCTTTTCAAAAGTATTTAACTCAAAAACTTAGAGTTAGTTTCACAATCTAAAAAAACTTTTTTTTTTTTTTGAAAAAAATTTATTTGAAAAAGTTCGTTTTTGGGGAAACATTTTCTAAGTAATGCTATTTTGGACATAAAAATCGCCTAAAATTATCCAAGGTATTCTATACCTAGCTATCCCACACTTAGAGGAACATTGTCCCTAATGTTCTATTTGAGTTGAGTTTTTACTGGAGGTAAAATCCCACACTTAGAGTTTGAACATGTAAGAAAATGTTTCTTAAGTGTTAAATTTGGGTTTGAATCCCACACTTAGTGATAAGCTCAGGATAGGGTATAGATTATAACAAGCTAACAAGACAGAATATATGTGATCATGAAATGGATAGAGGGTTAAGAAACTCCCCAGATAACGTTTGAACGTTTTGAAGCCTATGAAATTTTGCAGGAAAGAGAGAGTCGAAGCGAGCTTTCTTCTACATTCTTCTTGAAGGTCAGTAAGCTTCAATTGGGTTATCCAGTGTCATGTATCCAATGTTATCAGAAATCAATCTTCAATTCTTTTAAGTAGGGATTCTTATGGTGTAGAATCCCATACTTTAGGTTTTGAAGAAGCTGGAGTGATTTCGATAAGTATTTGTCGTGTGGGAAGTGATCCCACACTTAGTTCGTTGAAGTGCTTGGATACGAAGAAGTTTTTAAGAAGAACGAGATCCCTCCATGAGATTTTGAATGTTCCGCAGTCTGCAAATATTGAAAGCTGGTTCGGGTTGCCTTTTGACTTCACGGATTTTCTTCTTGAAAGTGCGCCATCTCGCCTATTTTCACGTTCATTCATCACCACATTTCTACTTATTTAACAGAAAGAAAATAAAACATAATAAGTAATAGCATAATGTAAATAAGGATAGAGTGATCAACCAACTAGTGGCTGATACAAATATGTTCCAAAAGTAAGGTCCAATAGTAGCCAAACAAACACAAGAAAATAATTGTAATAATGTCTGAAACCAAAGTCAAGTGATGCAAATGGGGCAGGTCTATGAGGCTGGGGATCCCTGATCAGGTATGTCATCATGCTGAGTAGGGGCTGGTGCTGTGGATGGTCCTACGACTGACTGCTGGCCACTCGACACTCTCTGTCCTTCTTCAGCAGTGATAAGCTTGATCTCTGAGTGTAGCTGCCGGCAGCTTCGTCGGATCTGTAATACCCCACTGTAGCAGAACATCTGATGTGATCTTGGCATCCTCAAGTAGTTTCATATAGGCCTGACGAAGCATGGTCTCGGTGGGCACATTTGAAGAAGAGATCGGTCCAAGGTTCAGTAACATCCTGGAAGTGTCAAAAGATAGAGCATCTGTCACACCCCCAAATCGGTAATCGTGTTTATTAACAGTTTAGCGGAAGCTTTTAGTTATTTAGCGGAAGCATTTTCAATAAATGTTATGCGTTGGGGGCGGACAGATTCGATAGTGCATTCATTGTATCAGAGTATATGATCATACAGAACATACATATATATTTAAGATGCCATAAGTTTAAAGTTATTACAAAAGTTACGACCTATAAAGTCGTACATAAGTAGGGTTGTCAAAGACAACTTAAGTATTTGAAAATACAAGTTTAATAAAGAGGGATTTCGTAAGTATAACCAATCAGATTGATAATACAAAGGAAATCCAAGTGTCCCAAAAGTGGCATCATAAATAGTCAGGTTGCCTACGTCCTTTATGCATGCAGGAGTACCTGAGTCCTAATTCCCTGAAAAACATAGTAAACTGTCAACATTGAATGTTGAGTGAATTCACAGGTTTTAGTTTTGTATAAATCATTTATGTACACAAACATAATATTTATATGTAAGTAGGAAACACAAGTATTCTAATTAAAGAAAACATTTCCTAAATATGTAAGAATGTCATTCTTACATAAATAATAGTAGTGTAGGAAACACAAGTTTAATCATAAACATTTCCTAACAAGTAGTTGCAGGATATACAGGTTTATCAATTAAGTAAACATATCCATTTCAATAGTTAAGGAAAATCAGGTTTAGCAGTCAAGCAAATATTTTCCAACAGATAGTTAACAGGAACTCAAGTTTAACAATAAAGTAAACATTCCAATAATAGTTATAGTAGGAAACACAGGTTTAACATTTAAGTAAACATTTCCTATGAATAGTTGTTTTTGTGGGAAACCAAGTTCAACCATTTAAGGTAAACGTTTCCTAGTAATAGTCTCTCAAGTAACACCTGTCCTATTAGTCATCACAGGGAATACCTTTCCCAAACCAAATTGTCGTTTAGTTATTTAGTTTCGTGGGAAATATAGACTATAATCCCTCCAAGGTGAGCTAAACCTTTAGAGTTAAAGTAACGACACTAGTACTATAACCAAACCACGACTAGTTGTTTTGTTTTTGCCTCAGTAACACGGTAAGTATACACTCCTCGTTACGACTGCCGTCGATGGGGTTGGAATGACCAACGAGTAATATCCTGGGAGGGTTGTCAAATCGATAGTACTATCTGTATACTCAGTGGCTAGAGTCACCTAGCTAATGGTTATAGGTTGCAAGCACTGGGACTTATGTGCACTACAACTACCTCGTGTAAACCTAGGATCGTACCAAGATCTGCTGTCTTATTCCCAAAATTGTTGTGAAAACGTTTCATATAATTAATTCAAGTTAATTCAATATGAAAACATTTTATCGAAATAGTTCAAGTTCAACACTATAATATGAATACCTTTCATATTAACAATTCAAGTTTAATAGCATGAAAACGATCATGTTAATCAGTTCACATAATAGCATGCAGCGCAATACAATAAAGCATATAGCATGTTATCACATTGTACTATGTTTTCCACCCCTGGTTTTAAAAGCATTTAAAACAATAAAGATAGGGGCTGTGAACTCACGGTTTTGCAATCTTCAGCAAAATATACAGCTAGCAAATAATCCCACAGCGTCGATCAAAAACCTAGACGCAAATAATAATACTTGTATAAGTATACGGATTATTTGTTAAGTTGTAAAGTTTATAATATTTCAGTTGTTGATAAGGTTTGCGTTTCAATTAGTCGTTAAGTTCAAGTATGTATATTTATATACATATTAGTTGAATATATATATTCTAATATATATATTAGTTGTCGTCATTGTTAATGTCCATATATACATACATCATAAATGCCGAGTGTATGTATATAGATATAAATGTAGTTGTCTTTGTCGTCGTTTATGTTTTCAAAACATAAATATAATAGTTATCAAAATAACTTTGTTACATCGTTTATGTTTGTCGTATATTGTTTGTACTAGATAAGTTAAATCGTTCCATTTTTTTATACGTCTAGTTGTATATATATACATTGTCCGTTAGTATATATATAATATTTGTAATCGTATTAAGTTTTGCCGCATTCTAATTGTCCGTATTAAATAATGTCTCATAGTCATGTCCAATTTACAAAGTCTCGTTGTCGCATAATTTTGTACCATTTGTCGTATAATAAATAACGTAAGCCGTGTAACGTTTGTTTGTTTGTACATATGTAAAAATACAAAAGTCAGAAGTTGGACCAGTGGGGAATACGCCGTATTCTGGTGAATACGCCGTATTCGAGACAAATAGGGGAATACGCCGTATTCTGATGAATACGCCGTATTCATTCGAGTTTAGGAGGATCCAACGGATCACCGCCGGATCAACGTGTCTTTTACTCGTTCATCGTTTCTGTCGAAAGTTTGTATGCGGGTCAAAAGTGGGAATACGCCGTATTCTTGTGAATACGCCGTATTCGAAGTTTAAGAATTTGGGAATCCGCCGTATTCCCGTGAATACGCCGGATTCATCTGAGTTGATTCAAGGTGTACGAGTTTTAAATGCGGAATACGCCGTATTCGAAGGAATACGCCGTATTCGACTAAATTCATCGGATCATCTAGTTTTACAAAGTGGGAATACGCCGTATTCATCGGAATACGCCGTATTCCATAGTTTTCAGCAGCGAGTTCGTTCTCTGTTATTGCAATTTCATACGGGTTTTGATATTAGCTTCGTTTTTAACATGATCAAACATCACAATAGATTGTATAATTACATTATAACATGTTTTAACAAGTTCTAACAACAATCATCAACAATATTCATAATTTAGGAAAATTATTATAAATGAAGAAAATGAAGAAATTATCCTCACAATGATGTTAAGATGAAGATGATGATGATTCTGAGATGTTGTAGATGATTACGAACGATGATGATGATCAAGAAACCATTTTGTTTGTGAGTTTTGAAGGTTTAATGGTGATGGAGATGAGGTGATTATGGTGTTGTTGTTCTTGATGCTTGTTTCCTCTGCTTGTTCTCCAGCACACACACGCACACACCAAATAAAGAAGAAGATGGTTGGTGAATGTGAATTATTGAGATCACTGGAAATGTATAAGGGAAGGAGGTTGGTCGAGTTTTTCAACTGAGAGTATGGAGGGAGTGGCAATTTGTCGCCAGATATTTTGAAATGTGTAATATTGGTAGTTTTTAGCCCGTTAATTCCGTGTACGGGTATAATTTGTGGTACTTTATGTATAATAAAATTTTGCGTTATGTTTCTCGTTATCACAGATTTAGAACTTTGAAATCGAAAAGTGAAGTACTTCGTTACAAGTATGATTAAAATTGTTTACAGTAAAAATACTGTATAGTCAAAAACGCGTGCCAGATTTCAGTTAAATTTGGAAATCATATTTTTAGGTAATGTTCTACACATTAAAACAGTAACTTACGAAATAATACTTTTATTATTTGGAACCTCTAGGCGCGTTTTAAAATTGTTTCTGTTCGTAATATGCGTAACAAAATCGTCTAAATCTTTCGTTTTCTTTTCGTTGTAATACTTTTATATAATAATTTCAAACTAAAAATTATTCAAAAGTATTTTTGAAGTTCATTTCGGAACTTTATTATTCGCGATTAATACGTTTATTATAAACGTATATTTTGTTATATTATTTCAATAATATAATCATATAATAGTTGTAATTAATAATTTTCGAATTATTAATTATTTTGTATCACTAATGTTATTGTATTCCATTCGTATTGTTTGATATATTTATTTCATACGTAATTATATATATATCCACATATAACTACAATCAAATATATCACATAACACATAGTAAGTTTATCAAACACTTATACACAAATAGTTTGAATTCACTTAATCAGGGAATTACTCTAGGTAATGCATGAAATTAGGCTAAGTAAATACCCTAATTGGAGGATTGTCACATTCTCCCCCTGTTAGCGAAATCTCGTCCCGAGATTTAATTTGTATTATTCGTGTCGGTCGTTTGTTCAAATAGGTGAGGGTACTTCTTTCTTATCTCATCCTCACGTTCCCAAGTAAACTCTGGGCCATGCTTCGAATTCCATCGAACTTTGACAAGTTTGATTCGTTTGTTTCGCAGTCTTTGTGTTTTCATATCAGCTATTTCGATTGGTTCCTCCACAAAGTTAAGCTTCGAGTTTATGAAGACTTCGTCAGGAGGTATGATTAATGTTTCGTCGGAAAGACACTTCTTCAAATTACACACATGAAAAGTGTCATGAATACTACTAAGCTCTTGTGGTAGTTTGAGTTTATAAGCGACAGGACCAATCCTAGCAAGAATTTCAAAAGGTCCAACATATCGTGGGTTCAGTTTTCCTCGCTTGCCAAATCGTGCTATCCCTTTCCAAGGCGATACTTTGAGTAGAACTTTGTCTCCTACTTGAAACTCAAGAGGTTTACGGCGGTTATCGGCGTAACTCTTTTGTCTATCTCTTGCAGCTTTCAATCGGTTAAGCACTTGAGATATTTTGTCTGTGGTCTCTTGGACAAGTTCGGGTCCGGATAGTTGTCTATCATCCAACTCTGCCCAACAGAGTGGAGATCTGCACTTGCGTCCATACAACGCTTCAAACGGTGCCATATGTATACTGGTGTGATAACTATTGTTGTAGGAGAACTCAGCTAATGGGAGATGAGTATCCCAATTTCCTCCAAAGTCAATCACACATGCTCGTAGCAAATCTTCGAGCGTTTGAATCGTTCGTTCACTCTGGCCATCTGTTTGCGGATGATAGGCCGTACTCATATCGAGTCGAGTACCTAGGGCCTGTTGTAGTGTTTGCCAGAAACGAGATGTGAATCTGCTATCTCTATCAGATATAATCGATAGTGGCACACCGTGCCGAGAAACGACTTCTTTGATATAGATCTTTGCCAGTTTCTCGAGTTTGTCAGTCTCTTTGAAAGCAATGAAGTGGGCTGATTTCGTCAGTCTATCGACAATCACCCAAATTGAATCAACACCAGTTGATGTCTTTGGTAGCTTCGTGATAAAATCCATTGTTATGTGCTCCCATTTCCATTGTGGCATCTCTGGTTGTTGCAAAAGTCCTGAAGGTTTTTGATACTCAACCTTGACCTTTGAACAAGTTAGACATTTGCTGACATAAGTAGCGATGTCTCTCTTCATATTAGGCCACCAATAGAAACCTTTCACGTCTTGGTACATCTTATCTGCACCAGGATGAATCGAGTAGTTGGACTTGTGAGCTTCGTCCAATATCAGCTTACGGAGTTCATCGTCGCACGGTACCCAAATTCTATTCATGAAGTATAAAACTCCATTCTCTTTTGTTTCAAGTTGTTTCTCCATTCCCTTCAGGGATTCGTCTTTCATACGTTCAGCGGTGAAAGCTAACTGTTGTGCGTCACGAATTTGAGTAATAAGATTCGAGTGAATCGTTAACACTAAGGCTCGAACTCTGCGAGGCTTAACGTTCTCTTTACGACTTAAGGCATCTGCTACTACATTAGCCTTGCCCGGATGGTATTTAATCTCACAATCGTAATCATTCAGCAATTCGACCCAACGTCTTTGTCTCATGTTGAGTTCTTTCTGGTCGAATATGTGTTGTAGACTCTTGTGGTCAGTGAAAATTGTACACTTTGTGCCATATAAGTAGTGTCTCCAAATTTTCAATGCAAAAACGACTGCTCCCAACTCTAAGTCATGAGTCGTATAGTTCTTCTCGTGAATCTTCAATTGACGAGATGCATAAGCAATAACTTTGTCGTTTTGCATGAGAACACCACCTAATCCTTGATGTGAGGCGTCACAATAAACAATAAAGTTCTCTGTTCCCTCAGGTAAGGATAGAATCGGTGCGGTGCTCAACTTTTGTTTCAACAGTTGAAAGGCGTTCTCTTGTTTCTCTCCCCATTCGAATTTCTTATCCTTCTGAGTTAAGGTGGTGAGTGACTGGGCTATCTTTGAAAAGTTCTCTATAAATCGTCGATAATAGCCAGCCAAACCAAGAAATTGTCGAATTTCTGTGGGAGTTTCCGGTGCTTTCCAGTTCTTAATCGCCTCTATTTTGGATGGGTCCACATGAATTCCCTTATCATTGATTACGTGACCTAGGAAATGAACCTCTCTAATCCAAAATTCGCATTTGGAGAACTTAGCATACAGCTTCTCGTTCTCAAGTAGTTGGAGGATAAGTTTCAAATGCTGTTCGTGATCCTCTTTCGTCTTTGAGTAAATCAAAATGTCGTCAATGAACACAATGACAAACTTATCTAAGTAAGGTTTGCACACTCGGTTCATGAGATCCATGAATACTGCTGGCGCGTTAGTCAATCCAAACGGCATGACTAGGAACTCATAATGTCCATAACGAGTCCTAAACGCTGTCTTCGGCACATCCTCTTCTCTAACCTTCAGTTGATGATAACCAGAACGCAGATCGATCTTCGAGTAGTAACTTGATCCTTGTAGCTGATCAAACAGATCGTCAATGCGTGGTAAAGGATATCGGTTCTTAATAGTTACCTTGTTCAGCTCTCGGTAATCAATACACATGCGCATAGATCCATCCTTCTTCTTGACAAACAAAACCGGAGCTCCCCAAGGTGAAAAGCTCGGTCGGATGAATCCTAAGTCTAAAAGTTCTTGCAACTGTGTAGACAGTTCTTGCATTTCTGATGGAGCTAGACGATAAGGTGAGCGAGCGATTGGTGCGGCTCCAGGCACCAGATCGATGCGAAACTCGACTTGTCGCGGAGGTGGTAATCCTGGAAGATCATCAGGAAACACTCCCGGATAGTCTCGTACTACAGGTATATCGTCTAAGCGTCTCTCTACAGGTTTCTTTTCCACAACATGCGCCAAAAATGCTGGATATCCTTTTCGGAGATATTTACTAGCTTTTAAACAATTAATAGTTTTGACGGCACTCGCCCTCTTGTCTCCTTGTATCACCAAAGTTTCTCCAGTAGACAATGGTATACGTATCATTTTATCAAAACAAACAATCTCTATACGGTTCTTCGACAACCAGTCCATACCGACTACGATGTCAAAGCTTCCCAACTCAACCGGTAGTAAGTCTATTTCGAAAAGATGACTCCCCAATGCTAGAGTACATCCTGGTACTATTTCTCCTGATTCAATCAACCTACCATCGGCTAGTTCTAATGTGTACTTGTTGTCTAGCTTACGAGATCTAACGTCTAATAGTGGTCTAAAGTCCTTAGACACAAAACTCAAATCGGCGCCAGAATCAAATAATACGGATGCATAATGATCGTTAACTAGAAACGTACCAGTGACAGTGTTAGGGTCCTGGCGTGCCTCTTGCGCTCCAACGACAAATGCACGACCCCTAGCTGGCTGGTTGTTGACGTTTCCACGATTATTGTTGTTGTTCAGGTTTGCAGGGCGGTTCTGATTGTTTTGATTGCCACGGTTTAGTTTAGGGCACTTGTTTCGGAAATGACCTTGCTCGCCACATTCGAAACATCCATTTGCTGATCGATCCCTATTTGCTTGAGTGGTAGGGTTCGCTCTACAGTATTGGGCCAGATGCCCCCAGCGTTTGCAATTCCCACAGAAAGTACAGTCACCATCATGATGACGTTCACACTTGCCACACTTGGGCTTACTCCCCATGTAAGTCTTTTGTTCAGCAGTAGTGGCAATGTAAGCTTTCGTGGTACTAGCTTGCTTCTTATTCTTGTGACCCTGACGGTCATTCCACTTACGTTTTCCTTTCCCAGCATCAGCATTGCTGGATTCAACCTTTCCAGTATCAGCTTTCTTAGTAAGATTCCCCATCCTTACTGCTTCATCAGTCAAACGTTGTGCTAGTTCCACAGCAATCTTAAAAGTAGCAGGATTTGCTGATGTCACCAAACTTTGAATTTGTGGCACTAAGCCCCAAATATACCTTTCAGTGCGCTTGTACTCAGGAGTGACCATGTGTGGTACAAGACGTGCCAGTTCTTGAAATCGGGTGGTATATCCTGTGATATCAGCACCAACCATAGCAATGTTCCAGAGCTCAGATTCAATCTTCTGCAGTTCACTGCGGGGACAAAACTCTTCCATGACCATAGTTTTCAGAGTTTCCCAAGACATTGAATGAGCAGCTGGACGACCCATTGCTTGCTTTTGGGCGTTCCACCAAGTCAAAGCCTTATCACTAAATGTGCATGTAGCATACATGACCATGTCTTCACGAGCACACTTGCTAATCTCTATCACAGACTCCATTTTCTCTATCCAATGGATGATTCCAATGGCACCTTCAGTACCACGGAAATGGCTCGGTTTACAGGCTATAAATGTTTTATATGAACATCCCTTATGAGTGCTCTCAGGATTACTACCTGAAGCGTTTGGTTCGGTTTCTCTACTACCGCTACAGTTTCGGTCAGTATCATACTGAGCAAGGGCTTCAGAAATTCTTCGGTTAACCATTTGTTCAGTAGTCTCCTCAACAGCAGGAGGTGGTGTGGGGTTTCGTTGGCTGTTCCTGGTATTTCTACGTTTAGGCGGCATGATTCAGTCCTAATCACACACAAGAAACACGTATAAGATTTCTAATCAAGTCATCACTCATAAAGTAAGTGATAAATGTAGATATAGCATGAAGTCAATCACCAATTGATATCATTCATAATGGATACAGCGATGTAAACTAAACATAAGTTATATATCATAATCATGGGTTAATTGTTATTACATAAGTTTTGTACAAAGATGGGATTTACTACAAAAGATACCCATTGGATCAAACATGATCTACAAAATGTGACGGATTTAACCTATACATCCATCTAGTCAAAAGTCAACCCAAATACAACATAACCAAAGTCCTAATACATCATACATATGGTCTAAAAGAAATACGGTAGACTCCATCCCACAAACATCCTAACAGCAACCATCAACACACATAAACCAACTGCAGCACCTATAGTCTCCAAACGACGCTCCAATCTGATCAGACGTGCTCTAGTAGCATCGGCAGACTCCCTGTCTACCTCGATGTGCAACTCAGAAGTCGCAAGGCGTCCATATATCGCCAACACATCATCATCAAGACGAGAGGTGTCACTGCGCATAACTCGAAGGGCAGACTGCGTACCAAAATGAAATCCCAGTAAGGTACGAATAACGGCGACCACAGTAGGGACCGTAAGCTCCAGAGGCTCCTCGGTCAAATGTAGAGATGTAGATGTGTGAGATGACTCCCCAGTCTCATAGGTGGAAGGAATCCTCTCAATGATCCTCCAATGGCGTAAAATACGTGGCATCCAGTCCAGATGCGGAACCCTAGCTCTCGGTGTCTGCTGATCATAGCGGATCTCTCGCTCCTCAACCATCGGCTCCTTGCCGCGAGATGATGAGGGTCCTATGGGGAAATCCCTGACACACGACAGCGGTGTCCTCCTAGGTATAGGCCTAAAATCAGGCTCTCCAATAAGGTGGCGTCTAGACATAGACATAGATCCTAACATATGGGTAGCAGGATCAGTGGATGGCAATGGTGGAGTGGCTATCGAACCATCGGAAGTATCTCTAGGAAATGTAGGCGGGTAAACCTCCTCAGACACTGCTGTAGGAATCCCGTCGTATGGTCCCTCCATGGGATCCTCCTCAGTATCAGAATCAGTGATGTGAATAGGTGCGTGTCTCGACATGCCTAGTCAAAGAAACGTGTGTGACGTATCAGACGTATGCAATAGTATGAATGCTGAAATGTGTTAGCCAAGGCTATAGTCTAGGTCTCTAAGGTTTCAGTCACTTAAAGACTTCTAGTTCTCTATAACCAATAGCTCTGATACCAATCTCTGTCACACCCCCAAATCGGTAATCGTGTTTATTAACAGTTTAGCGGAAGCTTTTAGTTATTTAGCGGAAGCATTTTCAATAAATGTTATGCGTTGGGGGCGGACAGATTCGATAGTGCATTCATTGTATCAGAGTATATGATCATACAGAACATACATATATATTTAAGATGCCATAAGTTTAAAGTTATTACAAAAGTTACGACCTATAAAGTCGTACATAAGTAGGGTTGTCAAAGACAACTTAAGTATTTGAAAATACAAGTTTAATAAAGAGGGATTTCGTAAGTATAACCAATCAGATTGATAATACAAAGGAAATCCAAGTGTCCCAAAAGTGGCATCATAAATAGTCAGGTTGCCTACGTCCTTTATGCATGCAGGAGTACCTGAGTCCTAATTCCCTGAAAAACATAGTAAACTGTCAACATTGAATGTTGAGTGAATTCACAGGTTTTAGTTTTGTATAAATCATTTATGTACACAAACATAATATTTATATGTAAGTAGGAAACACAAGTATTCTAATTAAAGAAAACATTTCCTAAATATGTAAGAATGTCATTCTTACATAAATAATAGTAGTGTAGGAAACACAAGTTTAATCATAAACATTTCCTAACAAGTAGTTGCAGGATATACAGGTTTATCAATTAAGTAAACATATCCATTTCAATAGTTAAGGAAAATCAGGTTTAGCAGTCAAGCAAATATTTTCCAACAGATAGTTAACAGGAACTCAAGTTTAACAATAAAGTAAACATTCCAATAATAGTTATAGTAGGAAACACAGGTTTAACATTTAAGTAAACATTTCCTATGAATAGTTGTTTTTGTGGGAAACCAAGTTCAACCATTTAAGGTAAACGTTTCCTAGTAATAGTCTCTCAAGTAACACCTGTCCTATTAGTCATCACAGGGAATACCTTTCCCAAACCAAATTGTCGTTTAGTTATTTAGTTTCGTGGGAAATATAGACTATAATCCCTCCAAGGTGAGCTAAACCTTTAGAGTTAAAGTAACGACACTAGTACTATAACCAAACCACGACTAGTTGTTTTGTTTTTGCCTCAGTAACACGGTAAGTATACACTCCTCGTTACGACTGCCGTCGATGGGGTTGGAATGACCAACGAGTAATATCCTGGGAGGGTTGTCAAATCGATAGTACTATCTGTATACTCAGTGGCTAGAGTCACCTAGCTAATGGTTATAGGTTGCAAGCACTGGGACTTATGTGCACTACAACTACCTCGTGTAAACCTAGGATCGTACCAAGATCTGCTGTCTTATTCCCAAAATTGTTGTGAAAACGTTTCATATAATTAATTCAAGTTAATTCAATATGAAAACATTTTATCGAAATAGTTCAAGTTCAACACTATAATATGAATACCTTTCATATTAACAATTCAAGTTTAATAGCATGAAAACGATCATGTTAATCAGTTCACATAATAGCATGCAGCGCAATACAATAAAGCATATAGCATGTTATCACATTGTACTATGTTTTCCACCCCTGGTTTTAAAAGCATTTAAAACAATAAAGATAGGGGCTGTGAACTCACGGTTTTGCAATCTTCAGCAAAATATACAGCTAGCAAATAATCCCACAGCGTCGATCAAATACCTAGACGCAAATAATAATACTTGTATAAGTATACGGATTATTTGTTAAGTTGTAAAGTTTATAATATTTCAGTTGTTGATAAGGTTTGCGTTTCAATTAGTCGTTAAGTTCAAGTATGTATATTTATATACATATTAGTTGAATATATATATTCTAATATATATATTAGTTGTCGTCATTGTTAATGTCCATATATACATACATCATAAATGCCGAGTGTATGTATATAGATATAAATGTAGTTGTCTTTGTCGTCGTTTATGTTTTCAAAACATAAATATAATAGTTATCAAAATAACTTTGTTACATCGTTTATGTTTGTCGTATATTGTTTGTACTAGATAAGTTAAATCGTTCCATTTTTTTATACGTCTAGTTGTATATATATACATTGTCCGTTAGTATATATATAATATTTGTAATCGTATTAAGTTTTGCCGCATTCTAATTGTCCGTATTAAATAATGTCTCATAGTCATGTCCAATTTACAAAGTCTCGTTGTCGCATAATTTTGTACCATTTGTCGTATAATAAATAACGTAAGCCGTGTAACGTTTGTTTGTTTGTACATATGTAAAAATACAAAAGTCAGAAGTTGGACCAGTGGGGAATACGCCGTATTCTGGTGAATACGCCGTATTCGAGACAAATAGGGGAATACGCCGTATTCTGATGAATACGCCGTATTCATTCGAGTTTAGGAGGATCCAACGGATCACCGCCGGATCAACGTGTCTTTTACTCGTTCATCGTTTCTGTCGAAAGTTTGTATGCGGGTCAAAAGTGGGAATACGCCGTATTCTTGTGAATACGCCGTATTCGAAGTTTAAGAATTTGGGAATCCGCCGTATTCCCGTGAATACGCCGGATTCATCTGAGTTGATTCAAGGTGTACGAGTTTTAAATGCGGAATACGCCGTATTCGAAGGAATACGCCGTATTCGACTAAATTCATCGGATCATCTAGTTTTACAAAGTGGGAATACGCCGTATTCATCGGAATACGCCGTATTCCATAGTTTTCAGCAGCGAGTTCGTTCTCTGTTATTGCAATTTCATACGGGTTTTGATATTAGCTTCGTTTTTAACATGATCAAACATCACAATAGATTGTATAATTACATTATAACATGTTTTAACAAGTTCTAACAACAATCATCAACAATATTCATAATTTAGGAAAATTATTATAAATGAAGAAAATGAAGAAATTATCCTCACAATGATGTTAAGATGAAGATGATGATGATTCTGAGATGTTGTAGATGATTACGAACGATGATGATGATCAAGAAACCATTTTGTTTGTGAGTTTTGAAGGTTTAATGGTGATGGAGATGAGGTGATTATGGTGTTGTTGTTCTTGATGCTTGTTTCCTCTGCTTGTTCTCCAGCACACACACGCACACACCAAATAAAGAAGAAGATGGTTGGTGAATGTGAATTATTGAGATCACTGGAAATGTATAAGGGAAGGAGGTTGGTCGAGTTTTTCAACTGAGAGTATGGAGGGAGTGGCAATTTGTCGCCAGATATTTTGAAATGTGTAATATTGGTAGTTTTTAGCCCGTTAATTCCGTGTACGGGTATAATTTGTGGTACTTTATGTATAATAAAATTTTGCGTTATGTTTCTCGTTATCACAGATTTAGAACTTTGAAATCGAAAAGTGAAGTACTTCGTTACAAGTATGATTAAAATTGTTTACAGTAAAAATACTGTATAGTCAAAAACGCGTGCCAGATTTCAGTTAAATTTGGAAATCATATTTTTAGGTAATGTTCTACACATTAAAACAGTAACTTACGAAATAATACTTTTATTATTTGGAACCTCTAGGCGCGTTTTAAAATTGTTTCTGTTCGTAATATGCGTAACAAAATCGTCTAAATCTTTCGTTTTCTTTTCGTTGTAATACTTTTATATAATAATTTCAAACTAAAAATTATTCAAAAGTATTTTTGAAGTTCATTTCGGAACTTTATTATTCGCGATTAATACGTTTATTATAAACGTATATTTTGTTATATTATTTCAATAATATAATCATATAATAGTTGTAATTAATAATTTTCGAATTATTAATTATTTTGTATCACTAATGTTATTGTATTCCATTCGTATTGTTTGATATATTTATTTCATACGTAATTATATATATATCCACATATAACTACAATCAAATATATCACATAACACATAGTAAGTTTATCAAACACTTATACACAAATAGTTTGAATTCACTTAATCAGGGAATTACTCTAGGTAATGCATGAAATTAGGCTAAGTAAATACCCTAATTGGAGGATTGTCACAGCATCCGTGCCCAAGTAGACTGTGTCAATACGGTAAGATCCACTGGCGACTGGCTGGGCAGGATAAGAAATCACAGGTGCAGAAATCACTGGCTGAACTACCGGTATCTCGGTCTCAACTGACTGGACCTGCTCTGGTACTGGTGTGTTCTGGATAGCGGGTGATGGTGTATGGGTGGTATGTGATGGGATGGATGTATGTGGTGGTGCTATGGCTGGTGGTGGTGGACCGCATCGGTACATGTAAGGCTCCGGGTCAGGAATACCAAGTCTCCTGGAAATCAACAGCTGATGGGAACGGCTAACCTGAAGAGCATGCAATAGATAATACTGTGTCAGCGAGGTCACTGGATCTGTGTAGTGAACAGTAGCCTGAGCTGGTGGCTCGGCTGTCTCAGCTCCTCCATGCGGGACACTAGCATGAGTAGTAGGTGCTCGGGCTCTATCAGATGGGCCATCCTCAGTATCTGCAACAGGTGAAGATCCTCTAACTCGCTTCCCAGGGAGACGACATCCTGGAATGATCTGTTTGGTGTTCTTCCATAGGCACTGCTTCTGCTTATCTACCTCAACAAGATGGATCAACTTGCAGTATTCCAAGTTGAATGGCAAAGAACGAGAACAAACAGTAAACTCCTCAGTGTGAGCCTCGGTCAACAATCCCATACCATACAACAATCTAGTAATAATCGACCCCATGAACATGTGCTTATCCAAGTCTGTCTCATCCCAAAGTCTCTCAGCGATCAAGAAAGCAACATTCAGATTCTTTCCTCCTATGATTGCTTCCATGAACTTCAACTCTTCGGCACTCACAGCTCCACCTTCCTTCTTCCCAAATATAGAACATGCTAGCAACTTGTGAAGGATGTGATGAACCGGCTTGATGTAAGTGGATGACTTAACACAACTCCTAAAGTTTGATCCTGCTAAATCCATCCAAATATCCTTGTGGTTCCTGTTTGGTAGGCTGGAGATGTCTTGAACACTGTTTCTGAACCATGCAGAGTTGACCTGACACTCTGTATATAAACCAAGATACACTCCCAAGTCGGCAACTGAGATATGATGAATCTGTTCCTGAAACCTGAATGAAATCTTTCTCTTGTCGGATACGCTCATTTTTGGATTCAGCTGGTAAGTCATCATGAACTCTGTCACTACTTCTCGGTATGCATACTCATCTATATCGAAGAGAAGGAGAAGGGCATTGTTCACTTGACCCTCGGTCTCATACATCAACAAACTTTTCAACTCATCCCTGATTCCAAGCTTAATCATATCTTTCCATACCACATAACAATTACTGCCGAACGGTCGCTGCAACCACTGGCGAATGAGTGACCTATTGTTTGAAGATTTGGCCAAGTAACTGAGTGAAGGCGGGCAAGTATCCATCTGAGACAAAAGAAAAGAAAAGATTAAACCATAATAGTGGTATCTTAATGGATATGCTAAAGTGTTTCCAGATTTTTAGAAAAAATTGAAAATGTAGGCTTTAGAAATGGGCATATCCAAAAATTTTAAAATTGCTAAACCTAACCGTAACCAATCACAAATCACCAATTTCTTATTAGCCTATGTCTAAATGAGGGAAAGTGGCACCAAGCTTCAAGTTTTTAGCATAATCAAAGCAAGTATTTAAGTACCTAAGTCAATTATCCCAAGCACTAAAAACTTAAACACTTTATGCTTATGGTTAATCAATTCAAATGAGCTTAATACTTTGAATAAATCCAAGGTCATATAATTACCTCAAGTGAATCAATTAATCACAAAATGACATATTACCAAGTTAATATGCAATCCAACTTTCCGCAATTTCCAAAAGCTTATTTACATGGTTCCGAGCAAAGAATGGAAGTAAAATCACTTGACAAAATGGTAATTTTTAGAAAATGGTGTTTTTGTTGATTCCATTTCAAAATGTCATACACTTTATTAATTAAAGTGACGAACCTTAGAAATGATTAAATGAACCGAAGCTTGTTTTGACAATCTTGTAACCTTTTAAGTTTAGAAAAGTCATAAACATGGTTTAAAAATAAAAGTTTTAAGTGAAAATGATGTTTATGATGGTTTTGTCAAAAATTAGCTTACTTTAATTACCAAAAACTAGCTTAACCATTTTCTAATTGCAAACGATCAATCAAAGCATGTTAACCTATCATATTTAAGCATAATTTAATCAACAAAAGTTAACATAAGCAATTGATCACCCAAAAAGTCAAACTAGCCATAGTTCATCCAAAAAGTTAACACTTTAATTTTCAAACATGCAATTAAGCCAACAAATCACTAGATTATATTTGTAATCATGTTAAGCATCAAGATAAGCATGGAATAACACTAAAGATTGCAACTTTTAACCATTAAATCTATGAAAATGAGTTATGATAAGTGCCTAAATGTACTATAATTCTATAGTATTTTACCCCATTAATTATGTGATTTTATTGCATTTTAATAAGATTAGATACTGATTTCGTTCATATTTGCAAATAGGTATTTAAATCAAGCTTTATGGAGAAAAGAGCGAAAAATAGTAAATAATCGAGTTAAAGGGCGCAATTATGAAGAATCAAGTGGAATTGTGCTTTCAAAGTGAAGACTAGCCCAAGTTCGAGTCTAAATTTAATAAAAGTCCAAGAATCAAGTCCAAGGAAAAGCCCAAAGACAAGGCAAGCCCAATGCCCTAGCCCAAATCAAATCGGTTGGGCTGGAGCCCGGATTTCACAGTTTAGTAGGCGGTCAAACTGGTTGATAGGCGGTCAAACTGGTTGATAGGCGGTCAAACTGGTTGATAGGCGGTCAAAACTTAAAAGTGGAAGTCGGTCAGAGAAAACGCGTTGGTTGACTTTTGAGCGTGTGGACGTCATTTCGACCGGCAGCCAAGCTTCTTGGTAGACGGTCGGGAGCCGCATTTCGACTAATATAAATAGCAGCCTTGGCAGACAGTTTTAGGTGTTACACATATTACGTTTTTCAGTCCCAATAATGTAGTTTGCGAATTTTATTTGGTTTTTAGGGTTAGGTTTTTATATTTTTGAGTCGTAGGTACATTTTGGAGGCACGAGAAGTGACGGTTGGATCCATTTCAACTAATCTTCGAGTGATTCGTCATTTGGTTTGAATCTTTTATTAAATATCATTGAAGTATTTGGTATTTAGTATTATGATCCGTTCTTATTTGATGAATTGATACTTGTAGTATTTGTTTTAATAAATCTTAGATTATGATTATTGAATGATTTCATTTGCACGTTTGTTGAATTGTTTAGTTGAAGACTATTATATGTCCGATAGATCCTTGTTTATTGGTGCTGTATTGATTGCTTGCTTAACGTGGTTATTAGGATCATTGAGATTGAGTTCCTTTGATAATAGTAATCATTGATAATTATGAACTTAGGTTTATAGTTATTGCTAAATACGTTGAGACTGATAGGTTAAGAATTAGTAATCAATATCCCTAAGTTGAACAAGACTAATAAGTAATTATTAGTAGGTATTGTTGAGTCATACCACAGGATAATTATAATAGATCGTGATATACTTAATGCATGATTTAGGGAAAGACACACAATTGACTGATCATCTTGTGACATTGGAACCAGTGTTTTATGTTAGACCCTAAATTATAGGAATTAGTTGGACCCGAACCGTTGGCTAATTCGCATTCGACTTAGTATTCATTGAAGAATTTGGTATTAAGTTGATATAAAAGAAATCACAATTAAATAATTAATGTGCAATTGAATCAGAATATATGAATCTGAGCGGAGTTATTACATGCTATATGTACCTTCTATATTGTACATTAGTGTTTATTTTATTTTAAATTTTGTTTAGTTTTATTTAGTTTATCTATTTTGATTTACTATTTTATAAATCTTATGTTCATACGGAACTAAAGCGTAACCCTTTATTCTGTAATTTACAAGATTATTATTGCTTTTAATCCCTTTCCTAGTGTTCGACCTAGACTTATCACGAGCTATACTATTTCTGATCGGGTATTCTTGCCTGGTTGTGTGATAGCAGTAATTGATATTTCCCGTACTTTATAAATAATAAAACTAGACGCTGTCACGTACACATCAAGTTTTTGGCGCCGCTGCCGGGGAAAGCGGTTATTAAAAGGAATTTTAATCTTGTAAAGTGTTATACATTGTGTATTATTTGATTGTGAATATTGTGAATGTGTATGTACTTATTGTTTTGTTATTAAGCTAATCATTTGTGTTTAGAAGTATTTAATTTTTAGCAATTAATGAGTAAGCAATTGGAGGCGAAAGAAATGGTCAAGGAAATTGCTAGCTTGAAGACTCTTTACCCCCGCTCAACCGATCAACTCATTTTAGAAGGGAGTGTTCTTGTCCCAATTTTCAATTTAAAATTATTTGACTAGTTGTTTATTCCATATAGTTTGTAAATTGTTAATTTATTAATATCCGAGTTTGGTTTGAATTGATTTTAGTAGAAGTTATAAAATAAAGTTTTTGTTAATGTATATAAATTAAATTAGATTAATTTTTAATTTTTATTTATTTATTTCTTATTGTTCTTATCAAAAAAAAAATAATAATAAAAAAAAATAAAAAAAATAAAAATTAGGCTGAAAATAGTGCGGGTCACAGAACCGGGTCGGGTCCAAACTTTTGGGTTCTGACCGCCGGCCTCAAGCTTTGGTAAGCGGCTAAACCGCTTGGGGTAAATAAAACTGCAGATCCCTTTCTCCCTCATTTTTAAACACCAAAATTCCCCCAAATCCCCAATTATCTCTCGGAAATAATTCGAAAAAAGCCCCAAATCAACCAAATTCGCAATTGAACTTTGTTATTTCTTTTAAGGTATGTGACTATCATCTACATTCTTGCTCTCATTTCATTTTTACATTAGTTTTCACTTAGGGTTCTTGGCCAATACCCGAATTACTATCGTATTTTTGTGTGAAATCCTTAGTAGATGATTAATGTTAATTCGTATTTGCAGATTTGAGATGATTATGTGATAATGTGTTTGATAATTTTAGTATTTTGTGATTATAATGAAAGAATGTGTGAATGAGTTTGATAAAAGTTAGGGATATGCATGTAGAGAGTTTGTTTGATTGTCGGATTTATGGGAACATGCGGTTTGACCGCCGGTCAAGGCGTCTGACCGCCAGCCAAATGGGTTTAGGCAGAAATCAGGCCATTCGATCTGTATATGTATATTTTGCATGTTTTAATAATCTAATTTTTAATGTTCAGGTTTCAAAAAGATTAGTAGGTAGGTTTTCGAAATTTTAGTAACTAATTGTAAGTAGTTAAGTTTAAATAAGTTTTATGTAAATATGATTAGTATGTGAATATTATTATTATGTAATAATAATATTATGTAATGTGTATAAGTGAAATTGTTTAAATTAATGGTAGATATGTTTAGTTTTTGTAATAATTTTTATTATGCTTTGATAAAGGGGTATATGTATATTTCTAATAGGCTAAATTATGTAGGTTCATGTTAGCTATAATTTTTGTACTAATTATTTATGTAGCTTTTTAATAAATGTGTATTTAATTTCATTTTTATTACTAGAATTCTTTTAATGTTTGTAAGTTTATTGTTTCAGATGGAGTATGATATGCGTGTAGATAGGGGAGCTGCTGTTGTTGCTAACCCGATTATTCGCACTCACCCTATTCTTTAGTTTATGCACCATACTATATCGCCAGGTGACCGAGCTAGAATCCAGAATAGATTACAAGCCAACATTGATCAGGAAATCGTAGCTTCAGAGGTGTTAGATTGGGATACTATGGAAATGGTGATTAATCCCGACACTCAAGAGACAGGTATTCAGTATTTACACCGACTATTATCAGTTGATTATTTGTTGGATGATGGTAGTGTTGGTTTTACTTCTCTTGCTTGGGAGAGATTATTTGGTATTCATGAGATAATCAGCAGCAGTAGTTCCAGCAGATGCAGACGTATCAGCAGCAGCAGTTTGAGCAGATGCATCGCTATCAGGAGCAGAGGTATCAGGAGCAACAGCACCATTATCGTGAGCAGCAGAGACAGTTTGATTACTCCACCAGATTGGTGCACCAGCTGTTTGATCATCATCATCTTTCGTATAAGCAGTACGTACCATCTCATTATGGTGGACCATCAGGTGTTAGCAGAGACGAGGAGGATGGTGATAGTGAGTGATGTGGTTAGCTAGTATTTTTACTTCTATTTTATTTTTATTTTTATTTTTATTTTTATTTTTATTTTTATTTTTACTTGTTGGACGAATGTACTAATATTCTTATGGCTATCACTCTGTATTATTTTATTATGCTATGATTAGTTTAATTTGCAGGTTATATTTATTTCTTGGTTTTATTTGTTGAACTTTGTGGGTGTGTTCCCTGGAAACCCTCACGAGACTATAACTCGTCCACTTGGGATACCGAGGGGTTTAAAGGCTTGTTGCATACGCTAAATGCAATCGTGATGCCTACGGAAGTGTGCTGTTGTACATTCTAGGAATATGGTTCCATTGCCGGGAATAATTGTCTGCCGAACGACTTGCCATGGACAATTTGTTTCAAATTCAGGGAAGTCTTATTCTTTTCTCTTTACCTTTTTATTTTTATTTGTTTTTGTACAATGAGGGCATTGTACATCTTTAAGTGGGGGATAGGAGAGAAAAGAATTGTGTTCCACATACTGGTCCTTAATTAAGTGTTTATCCCACTAAGATACGCAAGTAAAAGGTTATAAATTGCCCGTTTTTCAACCGAATTTTTAAATTTAAATTTTTGTTTTTCTAAGGTTAATTTATTTTGTAACAATGAAGGGTGAATTAACAGTTCTTGAAATTTAAAAGAAAATGTTGATGAGCAGTTTATATATAGGTTTTTGAGCCTTTAAGTGAAAATAAATAATGTAGATGTTACTTTTAGAGGAACTTTATTTGTGCATGACTCTTGTCTTAATTCCCGTAGGAATAGCGTGCCATATATTATATTTTTGAATCTAATTAATTTCATTTGGGGTATATACTGGGTGTTGTTTCCTCTGTTGTACGAAAGTACAGACCTGGTCTCCGTCAGTATATACTATGAAAAGAGCAAAAAGAGTTTAAATAAACTCATAATTCTTAAAATGTAGTCAAATTATGTCGCTCTGTTATACTAAGGTACAGACCTGCCACCAATGGTTTGACTAAAATATCTTGCTAAACCAAAATCAAGTTATGTCGCTTTGTTGTGTTGAGGCACAGACCTGTCACCGCTGTCTTGATTTGAAAAATGATGGTTTTAATTAGATCTCTTGAATATATGTATTAGCACGTTATGAATATGGGAGTATGCAATTATTGGGAATCTAAGGGAAATATCTACGCGAATAATAAGATTTGAGCTCAATTGCTTATGTATAGATTGTTTATGTGGATTATATAATACTAAGGATAGTTGTAGACTGTTACACTTTCATAGTTTCTTAATAAGTTTTCTTTAGAGATAACAGGTTTTTAAATTTAAACATTTGAGTTGAAATGGGGCAAGATTTATGTAAACCCTTTGAGTTGTTTAGATTAGTGGTGATATGAGTTTTTAATTGTTTTGATCGATACTCTACTTGAGGACAAGTAGGATTCTAAGTGGGGGATATTTGATAAGTGCCTAAATGTACTATAATTCTATAGTATTTTACCCCATTAATTATGTGATTTTATTGCATTTTAATAAGATTAGATACTGATTTTGTTCATATTTGCAAATAGGTATTAAAATCAAGCTTTATGGAGAAAAGAGCGAAAAATAGTAAATAATCGAGTTAAAGGGCGCAATTATGAAGAATCAAGTGGAATTGTGCTTGCAAAGTGAAGACTAGCCCAAGTTCGAGTCTAAATTTAATAAAAGTCCAAGAATCAAGTCCAAGGAAAAGCCCAAAGACAAGGCAAGCCCAATGCCCTAGCCCAAATCAAATCGGTTGGGCTGGAGCCCGGATTTCACAGTTTAGTAGGCGGTCAAACTTGTTGATAGGCGGTCAAACTGGTTGATAGGCGGTCAAAACTTAAAAGTGGAAGTCGGTCAGAGAAAACGCGTTGGTTGACTTTTGAGCGTGTGGACATCATTTTGACCGGCGGCCAAGCTTCTTGGTAGACGGTCGGGAGCCGCATTTCGACTAATATAAATAGCATCCTTGGCAGACAGTTTTAGGTGTTACACATATTACGTTTTTCAGTCCCAATAATGTAGTTTGCGAATTTTATTTCGTTTTTAGGGTTAGGTTTTTATATTTTTGAGTTGTAGGTACATTTTGGAGGCACGAGAAGTGACGGTTGGATCCATTTCAACTAATCTTCGAGTGATTCGTCATTTGGTTTGAATCTTTTATTAAATATCATTAAAGTATTTGGTACTTAGTATTATGATCCGTTCTTATTTGATGAATTGATACTTGTAGTATTTGTTTTAATAAATCTTAGATTATGATTATTGAATGATTTCATTTGCACGTTTGTTGAATTATTTAGTTGAAGACTATTATATGTCCGATAGATCCTTGTTTATGGGTGCTGTATTGATTGCTTGCTTAACGTGGTTATTAGGATCATTGAGATTGAGTTCCTTTGGTAATAGTAATCATTGATAATTATGAACTTAGGTTTATAGTTATTGCTAAATACGTTGAGTCTGATAGGTTAAGAATTAGTAATCAATATCCCTAAGATGAACAAGACTAATAAGTAATTATTAGTATGTATTGTTGAGTCATACCACAGGATAATTATAATAGATCGTGATATACTTAATGCATGATTTAGGGAAAGACACACAATTGACTGATCATCTTGTGACATTGGAACCAGTGTTTTATGTTAGACCCTAAATTATAGGAATTAGTTGGACCCGAACCGTTGGCTAATTCGCATTCGACTTAGTATTCATTGAAGAATTTGATATTAAGTTGATATAAAAGAAATCACAATTAAATAATTAATGTGCAATTGAATCAGAATATATGAATCTGAGTGGAGTTATTACATGCTATATGTTCCTTCCATATTGTACATTAGTGTTTATTTTATTTTAAGTTTTGTTTAGTTTTATTTAGTTTATCTATTTTGATTTACTATTTTATAAATCTTATGTTCATACGGAACTAAAGCGTAACCCTTTATTCTATAATTTACAAGATTATTATTGCTTTTAATCCCTTTCCTAGTGTTCGACCTGGACTTATCACGAGCTATACTATTTCTGATCGGGTATTCTTGCCTGGTTGTGTGATAGTAGTAATTGATATTTCCCGTACTTTATAAATAATAAAACTAGACGCTGTCACGTACACATCAAGTTACAAGCCCTAATTTTTAAAGTTTCATAAAAATCACAAAATTAGGTCAAGGATTACCTTAAACTTGATGTAGTGATGTTGTAGATGCAAGAAAGATCATAAAATGATGAATTTTGAGCTTGGAATCATGCAAAATGGTGAAGTAATGAAGATTTGAGGATGGAGGTGGTGAGGCCGACGGTTGGGGAGAGGAAAGGGGGAAGAAGATGAAGTTTTTTGTGTTTTTGTCTTATGTGTGTGGCCAAAAGTCCCTTTTATACCCTTTCAAATGCGCGCGATTAAAATTCGCGAAAGATACGAAGCATACAAGTAAAATTTCAAAGTTTAAAAATTTTTAATACAATAATTTTAAAAAGTATGTTCGTAATTTTCTGAATCTTTACGCGCAGTCTGAAATGGTATTGCGAATCGTACGCGAAATTGTATACGTTTTTATTTAAAACAAGACAATCTTTTTGTGTTCTATAAAATCCGAGACAAATTCAAAATTAATTTTTCAAAAATTTAAAATAAACTTTTTCGAACTTTCTGAAAATGTCTGAAATTCGTTACTGTGTCGCGCGAATTTGAATTTTAAAAGAACGTTTTCTTGTGTTTTTAAATGCAAGCTTTTAAATTTAAAAATAAACTACTAATAATACTTAGTCTAAATACTTAAAGTAAAACTAAATTAACTAAAGTTTGGGTTGCCTCCCAAAAAGCGCTTGGTTAAAGTCGGTAGCTTGACTTTCGGACAAATTTATTGAATATTGCCCAAGAGCAATTGTTTAAGTGAATTTGGTGCTCTTGGCTTAGGGAAAGTGTAGCGAGGAATAAAGTCACAAGTGAGAATCTTAATGACAGAATCAACTAGGTCTGCGGGATGTAATGAGAATCGTTCGTGCTCAGTGAGAAACATACGTTCCTTTTTTCCTAAATCTAGAAGATTGTCAATAAACTTGTTAAATTCCTTTCTAACTTTGTTAGGGTTTGAAATTCCGTTTCGTGATCCGTCATCTATATTGTTCAAGTCATGAAGAAGCATTCCCAGGGTTTGTTGAAATTCCCATTCTTCTCTCGAATCGGGATCTCCGGTGGTAGTGTGAACTGACTCCGTGATTTCTTCGATTAAAGATGTTTGTGAAACAGTGAAAGGAAATTTTGACTGAGCAAATAACAAAGTGAGTGAGACGTTAATATCCTTCCTTCCAGCAAAGAAAGTAGCTTCCATGTTATCGTCAGTGGCTCCAAGGAATATTTCTGACAACTTGTCGATCATGTAAGTAGCAGGGTCAACGAAGAATGGAATTTTATCAGAAATGATGAGAGATATAGCGGGGTCTTTGCTGATCCGGAACTCAAGCTCATAAATCATATCCGCAACATAACGATTAATTAGGGTTTGGGAAACCGGCTGATAATCGGTGCAGGCGAATAGGTCCATTAGTAGGTCTATTTCTGATTTAAGCTTTAGTTCTTGCTCTCGATAATGTGTGAAGATACCTTCCTCCTTTTGATTTGGAAGACGGTGGAGAATGCCAACATGTTTCTTTATCCTACGAGCGACTTCTCTTTGTTCAACCGAAAAAGGAAAGTCAGACGTTTTGAGTTGTCTAGCAAATGCCCGACAAACTTCTAATCTCCTATCAGGATCAAAAGAGTTACCTACGTAGCGGATATTTTCTTCAGGTTTGATTGGTAGAGTCCTATCAACAACACGATAGATGGTGTACTCAGGTTCTGGTACAAGGTTCAAAAAGATAGGTGATTTTGGAGGGTATTCGTAAACTTCTTCATTCCATGATGGAAGACGTTCTTCAATGGGTGGAAAACGAAAGGGTTGAAGATGTTCAGAGTTACTCTCGACAAAACCAGATGAAGTAGGGAATTGAAAGAAGTTTTCTAAGGAATATGAAATCTCAGGAGCAGGTATAACCTGATAGCTTAGAATGCTAGATGCAGAAGTTGAGATCTTCTGATGAGAATCATGGGTTCCTAAGTCAAGGTCTAAGAATTGCCCTATGGTTCTAGATTCATCGTCTGAATTAGCGGAGATATCTTCGGAAGAGGATAAAGATGAAGAGTAGACGTCAGATTCCAACTCTCGTTCTAAGCAGGCGAAGAACTCAGCGTCATCCATGGCCATCATTTCTTCGGACGTCTTGAGGGCGAGTGGAGAAATGGGGCTAGACAGAAATGAATCATAGAAAGATGTTTTTGTATTTTTCATTTTTAATTTAACTATCTAAATTATTCTACGGAAAGCAAATAACTACCAACTAAGTTTAGGAAAACCTAACTGGAAAGGATCTCCTAAAAGCTAGAATATCTAAGGCGGCTTCAAATCGTAACGCTCTACGATCCCCGACAGCGGTGCCAAAAACTTGTCGCTCTCCTATCGGTCGGTCGGATTTGACTCCGGTCGTTGTTCCAACAGCAATAGAGGCGGCGGATAGTGAGTTTTAAATTTATATGAGCTGAGGCTCAAACTATAAGTACTACCTACCTTGGGAGCAAGCAGTAAGTATAACTCGAGGTCGTTCTTTTATCGGAGTGAATTGAAATGAAGCGAGTCACCAAAGATTATGGTCGCAATTAGGATGGGGGTAGGTAGATAGATTTTGGATTGATTTGGTTTTCTAATTTATCCTAAGTACAGTAAAACAAATGCAGGAGATAAAAGATAGGGAATAAGCAGACAGGTAGAGATGTGATTGCTGAAACTTGGATAATTAGGGTTTCGGGATGATGTTCATTATAAAATTGATTGGAGATTTACCAGATAAAAATCAGACATACTTTCAGTGTAAACACTAGGACCCTACGTTAAGGTAAAGCCCTAGAAACATATGTGCTATCATGATTCTGATCAGATCAGGCTGTTTTCAAACCCCCCTGAACTTTTGCTTGAATAAGAAAAAGTCACCCTTGATTTATCTAGGGAGCAGGCATAAGGCAACAGACCGCAATTGTATTTACTGACCTTTCTTAACACCTAATCATCTTTTTACTTTTATCATGGCAAATACTGATTGTATCCTATGTATGTTAAACTATTGGTCTGATTAGGGTTTCGCATGTCTAGGTATTATAATTGACACTACCCTGTATTGTATCTGTTGAAGCACATACTTAACCATCGTAAATATAGACCCTCCTTTACATTCAGGCGTTCATCCCTAGGAATAATCACGGTGTACAGGGCGATTAGGCATTTCTACGGTGTTCCAAACCCTAGATGTACTAACGGTGTACTGGGCATTTAAGCATTTCCACAGTGTTCCAGATCTTAGGTGTACTAACGGTGTACAGTGCAACAAGCATTTCCACAGCTTTGATTCCTAGACCACAGTTCTAGAAGGGTCACTTCTAGGTAATCCACGATGAAACAATCTATGGCATTTCCTTAGCTTCCACATATTTGTACTCCACACGAGGTGTTTCCAACGCTATAAGAAGTACCGTTCCTTTTCAAGGAAAGTTCATAGTTTCATACTGTAACTGGAGATAACTGTATATTCATAGTATTAGGGTTGATCAGATCCTATCCTAGGGCAACAGTCACGTGAAAGTCTGGAAAGGGTCATGAGAGACTAGATCTATATTCAGGATAAGCTTAACCAGATACACAACATAACAATTTCCAATCGTATAAATGAGATATTAATTTAACATCATCCCTACTCCTAATATCTACATTTCAGCAATCACACTATTAAACTACTCTATAAACATGGCAATATGTAGAATACAAACTGAAATAACATAAAGCACAAGCATTATAACAGTAAGTAAAGTTTAGATATCACCGGGAATACAGCAGTGTAATACTGAGGATTACAAATAGTCTGAACTTGAAAAACTCATTACAACAAGATTACCAAGCTAAACCTTCCTCTAGACTCGAACCGTAAGCTCAACCCTAAGCTTTCTCCTCTAACTCCTAAGAGTAGTGCTAGAGAGAGAAAGTTACAGAGAAAGTGAAAGAAAGAGAGAAATGAGAAAAGTGTGAAAATGTGAAAGTGTATTGAGGTGTGTAAAATGAGGAGAGGTGACCCTCTATTTATAGGCAAAGCACCAAATCAACCGTACAACTCGCGAAACAGCACGTACAAGCAAACGAAGCAGCAGATGGGGTTCAGGGGGCCGTATACGGCCTTGGTAGGGACGTATACGGTGTATACTACGCCGTATACGGTCTGTGTGGGGCCGTATACGGATCCTGAGGTCGTATACGGGCTCCGTCTGATTTCGTTTGTTGCTTAAAACGCGCGTATCTCCTTCGTTATGCGTCCTTTTGACCTGATTCTTTCGCCTGTGTCTTCATAATTCCGTTACGCTTCTAATGATGCCAATTTCATTGAAATTGGATGTGTATAGCTTAAGCATAGCCGAAATGACTTTATAGGGTCTGATACCGTTCAGTCTTCTCCGTCCTTTATCCGATTTGCATGATTCGTGATTTTCCCGTCTCGATTTTACCTGTTTTATCATATGATGAAGTTAGAATGTGATCTATATAAGGTAAATGAGGCCGGAGGATTTTGTGCACGTTTATTCGCCCTAATTTGCTTGTTATTAGGACGTTTTAGGTGATTTTTGCAACAACGCCTATATTTAGACCACTTTAGTGAATTTTAGTAAATAATGATAATTTTGGAATGTTTTCACTAAAGATACGTCCAAAAAGTGTGGAATATTGCCCTTAAAAACATGACTATTTGAGTCACATCACACTCGCTATATAAATAGCTATCTCTTCTCTCGTGACACTTACGAAATACACTCATCGATTTGCACAACCACGCCAACCCGATTTATGTCACATCAATGCATCACTTTTGGCAAACTCTAATGATTTCATAGAAATCAAATCTAACATGCGAAACTGACAACTTTCTAAGGACTAAAATCCTTTTTCTTGCCATTTCTATAGAACTCACCCGCGCGGAAAATGGCAAGCCTTCCAACGGACGATTACGCGTCAGATAACGACCAAATCAATGATGAACAAATTCAGTACACATATCTTGATGAAGACATCGCTCCTATGGAAGATATAGTGAATGAAAACATCGAAAACCATGACTTTGGATTGGTCAACATCGAGGAGTACGAAAGGGTACGAGATCAGGCCGAAGACTTAGATAGCCGCAACTAGGAATTGAAACTGAGATGCAAACTCTACGAGATGGAGTTGAGAATTATGAGGAGATCCTTCTTCGAAAGAATTCAGGATCAGATCCTCTACTACAAGGAACTGACTGCAAGCCTGTACTACCAGACAACCACCTGGGTTAAAGGGATGTACTGGCAAGCAATTGAAGATGCTTTGGTTTACCATGCACCTTTACGATACCGCGACATACTCGAAGCTCGTTACTACCCTTACGATCTCAACCTAGAATAGATCAACGATAACCATAACCACCTTGTATGGCGGATAGTTGTTTATGTAATAGGTCAAGTTAGGACCTCCAATCCGATGGGTATATTAAAATCCTATCCCCTTTTGGTATAACCCTCATTATCTGCCCGGAATTGATAATTTCTGGCAACTTTTGTAAACTCTAACTTTTGTAATCTTTTGGTCACATATGTTGAATGATTACAATCCTATTATCTTTTATTAGTATCAATTGATGCACCACGCCTCGACACTTTATCTACGGTGATAGAAACGCACACGCTAATCACTCCCTTAATTATAACAAACAACAACATTACTGCGAACCAACCATTCTAAAAGGACCTACTTAAAGAGATTCAATCTTAGGATCAACCAACGAAACTCCTGTCTCATGAGAAATTCATCACAGAGACGTGTTACATCGACCATTCACGTGTTCTTTTCACTCGCATTCATTGTCGTGCAGATAAACGCCAAATTAAATTGGCCAACCGCATCACTCACGTTCTGGAATATTCTTCCATCAACTGAACTGATCCCAACGACTTATGCACGTCCCAATTTCAATTTTGATTCCACTAGCTACCACTGGATAGGTATTGCGAGGGACGCACACAACGACTAAGTCCACAAAAACCTTCACAACCACAATCGAATCATTTTGATCATCACATTACCTCGGTACTTACCTGATTCAGTACTTCGGTACCTACATGGTGACATTCGCACGCACACATGGAACGTCTATGAGAAACACCACTCTTAGCCCTCGCGTTACACGTGAAGACCCCACAGTTTGTACTTATTTAACCTTTGTGCAACCTTTTGAAAAATGTGAGCTCACGACCAACTATTAGCCATAGAGCTACACATGAAAACATACAATACGCACATACTTACAGCACACTAGTGTTGCACTCACAGTACGTTGATACTGCATCACGGCACTTAGCACCGCATTTCACAGTACATTGGTACTAAGTTCATAGTACATTGGTACTACATTCATAGTACATTGGTACTACGTTATTGTGCATCTAGCACTGCATTCACAGTACAATAGTACTGCACCCCAGTACCTTGAGTACTACACTTCGACACCGTAGGGCTACACACAGTACGAGGATACTGCTTCATTATCCGTTGTTGTACTATAATGATATCATCTTGGTTAACTACATCGAACACACTACTCAGTCGTTATTCCGACTACACGATAAAACCAACAACTTCACTAACCACAACACTTGAAACGTGGTGAAACACGAAAACATGATCGGGGATCCACTCGACAGATTTACATACCATGTGCGACACCGAAAACTCGACTCCATTGGAGATAAAATAATTCCGCCTCGTGAATTGTCTTGGTTATAAACTTTGAAGTCTGAAATCATACAACTCATACCTTAAACGGTTGCTTATCCTTATTGTCGCACATCATCAAACTCCACGTCGTACAGTGGTACATTACTTCTTGTATGAATATTTAGGATAACCTTGATTTAAACCTCATTTACCCCTTCATCCTTGTCATTAAGACTCTCATCATGTTGCCTCGACAACAATACTTCCGTTAAGCCAAGCTTGACCAATGCTTTACCCAACGAGTGACTACTGTTTTAACTACTCGAGACTTGTAAACATTCGGTGAGGAGACACCGCACAACACACCTCCAATCCGACCCCGTACGTACCAGGACTTTCTGAACTACAAATCCTTAAACTTCGAAGGCACTGAAGGTGCCATTGACCTGTTAAATCACCCAATACAATCATTTGGCACTACTGTGCCCATCCTTAGTTGAACCGGAATATAAAAGGATCGAACATCACACCTGGGGATTTCCCCCACGCACTCAAGGTATAGTCACCGCCTCCAACCCTACAACCACTCTAGGAGCCGTTTGTATGGCACATAACCTTTTGGTACAAGTAGTTTGCCAAGGAACACCTGCTACCAAAGACACTTCAAACCTGTCTAGAGATAACCAACGTAAATAGATTGAGAACCTTGAGCCATATACTATTGACTCTCATCATTTAAGGTGAAACAAGGGGAGCAAACCCTACTGCTTCCGTGCTACATGCTTTGATAAATCTTTCTCACTACTCATAATTTCATCCATTTCCTTAGATCCTAAATACACTATAGAGTTAAGAAACGACAGACCTTCTTCTGCCGTCAGTGCAGCCCTGATTTCACGATAGAACTCCCTTCAGCTTATCTCATACTGTTGAGACCAGGAACATCGGAATTACCAGTAATACGCATCGACTGCCCTAACACTATACCGCGAACTTTCATTCTGAGGAACCGTATACCTTCTTACCGTATTTTAGTAACGACCGTTGTACAGATTTTCGATGAATAAAACCTGTTTCGTGCATCGAACTTTTACATGTATTTAAATTGACAACGTCTATCATGAAAACCTGTCTTAACATGAAACAACCATTTCGTAGGAAATGACCGACCACTCCAGCAACAACCTCACATCGGACAACGATCAACCCCGTGAGGAACATACGATGTTTCCTTATCTTCTTACTTTGGAAAACGACACTGAATCCTTGAAAGACGAACTAATAGAGCAGATGGCAGCACATGCATGTCGCTGCAACTATCGGTCGGTCGGATTTGACTCCGGTCGTTGTTCCAACAGCAATAGAGGCGGCGGACAGTGAGTTTTAAATTTATATGAGCTGGGGCTCAAACTATAAGTACTACCTACCTTGGGAGCAAGCAGTAAGTATAACTCGAGGTCGTCCTTTTATCGGAGTGAATTGAAATGAAGCGAGTCACCAAAGATTATGGTCGCAATTAGGATGGGGGTAGGTAGATAGATTTTGGATTGATTTGGTTTTCTAATTTATCCTAAGTACAGTAAAACAAATGCAGGAGATAAAAGATAGGGAATAAGCAGACAGGTAGAGATGTGATTGCTGAAACTTGGATAATTAGGGTTTCTGGATGATGTTCATTATAAAATTGATTGGAGATTTACCAGATAAAAATCATACATACTTTCGGTGTAAACACTAGGACCCTATGTTCAGGTGAAACCGTAGAAACATATGTCACTGGAATCCTAGGCTATCATGATTCTGATCAGATCAGGCTGTTTTCAAACCCCCCTGAACTTTTGCTTGAATAAGACAAAGTCACCCTTGATTATCTAGGGAGCAGGCATAAGGCAACAGACCGTAATTGTATTTACTGACCTTTCTTAACACCTAGTCATCTATTTACTTTTATCATGGCAAATACTGATTGTATCCTATGTATGTTAAACTATTGGTTTGATTTGGGTTTTGCATGTCTAGGTATTATAATTGACACTACCCTGTATTGTATCTGTTGAAGCACATACTTAACCATCGTAAATATAGACCCTCCTTTACATTCAGGCGTTCATCCCTAGGAATAGTCACGGTGTACAGGGAAATTAAGCATTTCAACGGTGTTCCAAACCCTAGATGTGCTAACGGTGTACTGGGCATTTAAGCATTTCCACAGTGTTCCAGATCTTAGGTGTACTGACGGTGTACAGTTGTAACATCCCAAAATCCAAAAGTAATATTGTGAATAAAGTAATAGTAAGTGTTTTAAATTATATTTACTTTAGGTGAAATAAAATACTAATAATTGTAAGTCGGTTTTTGTAACACCCCCAAATTCACTGTTTGGCGGAAGCAAGTTTTGGGGTGCTACTAATCAAATATCACAACACAAAGATAAAGCAAACGACATCTATATTCAACGTTTGTAAATTAGTTACATTCCCATAGATATAATGTTTGAAAAATAAATGTTTTCGTATACAAAAATGTAGTTTCCTAGAGTCCACGCGTATAGCGGGAGATTCTATTGCATAATCGAAATATACAAAAGATAATGCTAAGAATCTCCGTTAATGTAGTTGTGTTGAAATCATGCGACTCTAGCTATGTCCTGGAGTAATCCTACTCCGTCTGTGTACCTGAGAATACATGCTAAAAGGGTCAACACGAATGTTGGTAAATCTCACAGGTTTGTAAGTAATATCAGTTTTGAACACAAGATTTCATCAGTAGTGCCCGTAGGAGTAAAATCAGTATTTGCAACCCAGCAAATGTAAAACCAGTATTTGCAATCCAGCAAATGTAAGTAAGTAAGTTATACCGTTGCCATGAGGCTCATAATCGAAGCTTAAACCGTAAGTAATAAGCTGCTCCCGTGGCATGCTCGTAACTGAGCAAGCATATGTAACGAATAATAGTCGTCCGTTTATACAGAACGGTTCGTGGTAGCGCTACTACCCCGGGCGGGGAGGGTCATTTCCCTAATGGATCCATTAACTAGTGTTCGCGCTTAAGTCCATAACTAACGATATATGATGGAGAGACTTCTGTAAATAGTAAACAACTCATGCAATTCTGTTTGGTATAGTAAATAGTTTTAGTACTTGTGTTCAAGGAAAAGTAGTAGCATGTTTCTCCCCCAATAAGATAAAACAGTAAAAGTAGGGCCGTAAGACTCACCTGAGTCTTGTAGTAAGCAGTAGCAAATAGTAAGTAGTAGGTAAAGCAAGTAGGTTCTCCGAACCCGTAACCTTCAAATGCCTAAACACATGAGGTTATGTAAGTATGTGTCCCGCAAGACGTTTCGTTTAGTTGTACACAACTAGTATGCCCGATGTCTGTTTAAGTGTTCGTAATCGTTTGTCTTTAGAAAAAAAACATGTTTGGCCCGTTGGGGACGGTTTGTAATAATAATTCTAAAATGTTGACTTTGCTACAGTAAATGTGCTACAGTGAATTGCTACAGTAAAATTTGACTTTGCTATAGTAAAAATCCTTCAAAATTTCTGATTCTGCGACACAATTTGCGACACAAGGATTTGGTATGCGACACAAGCGTTGTGTCGCATAGGAATGCGACACAAGAGCTTAGCGACACACGGGTTGTGTCGCATAAGCGTTCGATGCTAAATCAATAGCGACATAAGGGTTGTGTCGTATCTGGTTTACGACACACGGGTGCGACATAATAATACGACATAAGCTACGACACAAAATGCGACGTAAATGGATTTATGCGACATAAACTTGTGACACAACCTGCGACACAAGCGTTGTGTCGCAAAGATGAACACCAGCCCAGAAAGTTGCGACTGATGATTTTTTCCGATCCAAAACCCAAATCTAACACATTTTTAGGCTGTAAAATCGTGTTCTATTCATACATATGGACAATACTAAGTTGTGTAAACATTATAACATCAAAATAATACATCAAAATGAGTAAATCTAAGGATTTAGATATTTTCTTACAAATGCAAATCGAGACTAAACGGGGAAGAAAACGAGTATGGTGCCTTTGTAAATCTTGTTCCTCTCGTGATGGTGATTCCGAAAATATGAATTTCGTGGGTTGATTTGTAATTCCGAAATTATGTGATGATTTTGGTTGGAGAGAGTTTTTGTGTGTGTGTTTTGTATAAAAGAAAATGAAAGAGAGAATAGGGGAGGTGGTGGTGTTGGCTGATCCAAGGAGACAAGGGAGGGGAAAAGCTCCCTAAAACACAGTGTTTACTCCTTGTCCTAATCGTTTAATCCTTCATTTTTAGTATTTAACCAAACAGTTATATTTTTAAAACGTGACTGGGGTATTTTGATAAAAATACCTTGAAATTAGTTATAAAAACATTTGTCGAGATATTTAAATTATTTGATTCGCGTTTAATACGTTTATGCTAAAATACTCATAATGTTGTCGCGCTAATCTAATAGTGTCCGTTTATGTATTTATACAGTAAAATACGTTCCCATTATTTAAGTAAGTTTTGTCACCAACGTCCAAGTAAAATGTATCGGACTCCGTCCGGTTAATCTGTACGATTTATCCAAATCGCGTAAGTACACACATATATATAAATCACCTTATATATACAAATAGAGTCTGTAATTAGTCCTATTACATACTAATTACAACTAGTTACAAATAATTAGGCATAATTAATTATCCTAATTAGGCATGTGTTACATTCTCCCTTTGTTAAAGAAATTTCGTCCCGAAATTAACTCGAGTGCACGGACGGTGCTTTGTCTGGGAAGAGATGTGGGTATTTCTATCGCATTTGGTCTTCCCGTTCCCAGGTGAATTCAGGATCACGTCTAGAATTCCACCTGACTTTTACGATGGGAATACGACTCTGTTTCAATCGCTTGACCTCACGGTCCATGATTTCCAAAGGTTCCTCGACAAAATGAAGTTTATCATCGATTTGGATTTCGTCGAGGGGTATTATTAGTGTCTCGTCAGACAGACACTTCTTCAAGTTAGAAATGTGAAAGGCGTTGTGAACGTTGCTAAGCTCAGCAGGAAGTTGCAGGCGGTATGCCACTGGACCAATCCTTTCAAGGATTTCGAATGGTCCGATGTATCTAGGGTTTAGTTTGCCTCGCTTTCCGAATCGAATGACACCTTTCCACGGTGCCACTTTGAGAAGTACCTTGTCCCCTACCTGGAACTCAAGGTGTTTGCGTCTCACGTCAGCATAGGTTTTCTGACGATCACGTGCGGCTTTTAGCCGGTTTTGAATACCAATGATTTTCTCAGTAGTTTTGTGAATGATTTCCGGACCCGTGAGTTGGGGATCTCCTAACTCAGTCCTACAGATAGGTGATCGGCACTTACGCCTGTAGAGTGCCTCGAAGGGTGCAGCCTTAATGCTGGTATGGTAACTGTTGTTGTACGAGAACTCGCACAACGGTAAGTGGCTTTCCCAAGATGTACCGAAGTCCACTACGTAGGCTTAGTAGCATATCCTCCAGTGTTTGGATGGTTCGCTCGCTTTGACCATCGGTTTACGGGTGATAAGCTGTACTCATATCCAGACGAGTACCGAGAGATTTCTGTAATGATTGCCAAAAGTTGGAAGTGAAATGGCTGTCTCTATCCGAGATGATCGAGATAGGTACACCGTGTCGTGAAACAATTTCTTTGATGTAGATGCGAGCCAAACGCTCCATCTTGTCAGTTTCTTTGATGGCCAGAAAGTGAGCAGATTTTGTGAGACGGTCCACAATCACCCAAATGGTATCGCAACCGCTTGAAGTTTTTGGTAGTTTGGTAATGAAGTCCATGGCAATTTGTTCCCATTTCCATTCAGGAATTTCAGGTTGTTGGAGCAATCCCGAGGGTCTTTGGTGTTCGGCCTTGACTTTGGAACAGGTTAAGCATTTACTGACGTACATGGCGATGTCAGCTTTCATGTTAGGCCACCAATACAACCCTTTGACGTCGTGATACATCTTGTCAGAGCCAGGATGTATAGAGTATCGAGATTTGTGAGCTTCAGCCATCACCAAATCTCGCAAGTTTCCGAATTTGGGTAACCACACCCAGTTAGAGAAGTATCGAGTACCATCGGGTTTGATTTCGAATTGTTTATCCAAGCCTCGTAAGGCTTCATTTTTCAGGTTTTCATCGCTGAGTGCTTCAAGCTGAGTGGTAAGGATTTGAGCAGGGAGCTCGTTACAAATTGTCATAGAAAGTGCTCGGACTCGAAGGGGTTTCACTCGTTCTTTTCGGCTTAAGGCATCGGCGACTACGTTTGCCTTGCCCGGATGGTATTTGATCTCGCAGTCGTAGTCACTAAGTAACTCAACCTAACGACGTTGTCTCATGTTTAGATCCTTCTGATCGAATATGTGTTGGAGACTTTTGTGATCGGTAAAGTTAGTGCTTTTCGTACCGTAGAGATAATGTCTCCAGATTTTCAATCCGAAGACCATGGCACCTAACTCGAGGCCGTGGGTCGTATAGTTTTTCTCGTGGATTTTTAGTTGTCGTGAGGCATAGGCAATGACTTTTTCCCGTTGCATTAACACGCAACCAAGTCCTTGGTGTGAGGCGTCGCAATAAACTACGAAGTCATCGGTGCCCTCGGGTAAGGACAAGATTGGTGCACTGCAAAGTTTGTGTTTCAATAGCTGGAAAGCTGACTCTTGTTTATCAGTCCAATCGAACTTCTTATCTTTCTGAGTCAGTGTTGTCAAGGGAACAGCTATTCTTGAAAAGTTTTCAATGAATCGGCGGTAATAACCAGCAAGACCTAAGAATTGTCTCACTTCGGTTGGAGTGGCCGGTGACTCCCAGCCCTTGATTGCTTCAATCTTGGTGGGATCAACATGAATTCCCTGGCTATCAATCACGTGTCCGAGGAATTGAACGGTTCGAATCCAGAACTCACACTTAGAGAATTTGGCATATAACTCTTCGTGTCTAAGGAGTCCTAGAATGATTTTCAGATGTTGAGCATGTTCCTGTTCATCGCGAGAGTAAATCAGGATATCATCGATAAACACAATGACGAATTTGTCAAGATATGGTTTGCACACCCGATTCATAAGGTCCATGAATACGGCTGGTGCGTTGGTTAAACCGAATGGCATTACTTGGAATTCGTAATGCCCATAACGAGTTCGGAAAGCTGTCTTTGGGATATCATTGTCGCGGACTCGGAGTTGATGATAACCGGACTGTAGATCAATCTTTGAGTAAACACTCGATCCCTGGAGTTGGTCAAATAGGTAATCGATTCAAGGAAGCGGGTACCGATTCTTTATGGTTAGCTTATTCAGCTCTCGATAGTCGATACACATGCTGAAAGATCCATCTTTCTTTTTCACGAATAAGACCAGAGCTCCCCAAGGTGAGGAACTTGGTCGAATAAATCCTCTGTCCAGGAGTTCCTGTAGTTGGTTAGACAACTCCTGCATTTCGGATGGTGCTAGACGGTATGGGGCTCGTGCCATGGGTGCAGCCCCTGGCACAAGTTCGATTTGAAATTCAATTTGTCTAGGTGGCGGAAGTCCGGGCAAATCCTCAGGAAAGACTTCCGGGAAATCCCGCACGATTGGAACATCCTCAAGTCGCTTATCCTCCGACTTCTTCTCCGTTACATGTGCGAGGATGGCTTGATACCCTTTTCGCAGATATTTTCTAGTTTTCAGGCAGGATACAATATTCAGATTCCATCTGCCGGTCTCCCCTTGTAGGACTAAGGTTCCACCGGAGACAAGAGGTATGCGAACGAGTTTGTCATAACAAACGATTTCAGCTCGGTGCTCGGATAACCAATCCATACCGACAATAATATCGAAGCTGCCAATCTCGACAGGGATTAAATCAATGGGAAACGTTTCGTTCGTAAGGTTAAGTGTACAATTGCGTATGATGCTATCAGTCTCAATCAGTTTGCCGTTGGCTAGTTCTACAATGTATTTAGCATCTAAGGCAGTGGGAGTTATATCAAGTAAAGGGCTAAATTTCTCAGAAATGAAACTTCTATCGGCACCGTTATCAAATAATACAGAAGCGGTAAGGTCGTTGAGAAGGAACGTACCCGTCACGACATTCGGGTCTTGTCTGGCTTCCCCAGCCTTGATAACGAATGCTCTACCGCGAGCAGGGTTGTTGTTGTTTTTCAGCTTTGGGCAATCTCTCTTGAAATGCCCTGAATTTCAGCACCCAAAGCAGGCCTTTGGTGCATTAGTGTTGGGGGTAGGAACATTGGCCCAGAAATCCTTGGCTAAATGCCCGAACCGTTTGTAGTTGGAGCAAGGGCAAGAACCGTCATGATGGCGGTTGCATTTGGAACAGTAGGGTTTGTTCCCGATGTACCCTTTCTTTTCCGAAGTCCCCGATGAATAAGCCTTAACAGACTCAGGCTTTTTGTTGGAGGTTTGGTTGGATGAGTTGAGGTTTCCTTCCCATTTGCGTTTGTTGTTTGCAGATGGGGTTGAAGTTGTGCCACGGTGGACAGAATTTGCCGTTAGTTCATGGGCCATACGAATGGCGCTCTTAGTAGTACCCGGTTTGGATGATGTCACCAGATCTTGGAGTCTTTCAGGAAGTCCATCAACATATTTCTCGATCCTCTTGTACTCAGGATCGACCATGGATGGGCACAGAAGTGCCAGTTGGTGGAAATGGTTGGTGTAACCAGTGATGTCATCACCCTGCAATTTGTGGTTCCAGAATTCCACTTCCAGTTGTTTCAGTTCATCTCTGGGACAGTACTCACCCCTCAACATCTTCTTCAACTTCTCCCACGGGAGTTTGTAAGCATTATCAATACCCACAGTCTGGGCATAGGTGTTCCACCAGGTGAGAGCGGTGTCAGAGAAAGTACTGGCGGAGAACTTGACCTTGTCTCCCTCTGTGCAGTTGCAGATAAGGAATACAGATTCGATTTTCTTGATCCAGCGTACTAGACCGATAGCTCCTTCAGTACCTGCAAAGCTCAAAGGTTTGCAGTTGTGGAAGTCCTTGTAAGAGCAGGGTTTGGGTTGCGGCCCGTTAGTAGCTGAATTCTCGCTACCAGAAGTCGGCGTTCGGGTAGCCAAGGCTTGAGCCACACTGCGGGCAATCAGCCCCGCGATTTCAGCTTCACTGAGGGTGACTTGTCGGCGAGGAGGCATGATGCTGAACAAGAAAAGAACAAGGAAAGAGGAATAAGATATTTGCATGAAATTATGATATATCACAAGTGTATATGATGAGATACACGATAACAGTACGAAGTGATAATCATATTCCATTTAGATAAACAAGTTGGATACAAGGTACGGGTTCCCCAAAAGATTACAGAGTAATTGTAGTACAAAAGTACCGGGAATTATTACATCCGGTCGAATTACATAGATCCTACTTTGGCAGATATTTGGTTACAAGGTGAAGACTACCCTAGTCTTGACGTAAGTTAACTTGCTCCATTAGCGTAACAAGGCGATCCACGGTTTCTGCAAGTCTGTTGGCTTGCCTGGCATTGTCTTCAACCAAGGCCAGTCGTTGTACCAGTGCTCGAGAGTACTCCTCAGTCTCCTGTGAACGCTATTCACATTCCTCTAGTCGGTTTCTTATGAGTTCATCTGCACCTAATTCAGCAGTCATTGAATCCTGAATTATGCTTACAGAGAGGCTGGTATCTTCTTGTTCTCGCTGGTGTTGGGATATGTGATCAAGTGCTTGGCGGAGTAGGTAGGTCATTCGGTGTTGTTCCCGTTCGAGATTTTCGAGCCTTCGCTCCTGATGATGGAGTTGGGTAGCCAACACTGGCACCGTGAAGTGTGCCGAGTTCCGAGAGTTATGAACAGGATAGGGGCTAGTTCGAGGTGACCTAGTGGTCCTCCTGGCTACTCGCGGGTTTCGAGATCCTTGCGGATGAGAGTGTGACGAATTGGGTGGTGAGTTTGCCATTCCTGTGGCAGAGTGTAAGTAAGACGAGGCTAATATATAGGTAAGTACATAATATCTAGCCTAGTGTCTAGCACGTATCAAGTAATAGTCCGGTTCTCTCGTGGTCAGAGTCAACTAACGTATCCCCGTTCAACATAATCGTTTCAGACCTTACATCATCTTTCCTTAATTGTACATAGTTGATCAGGCTATGTTAAATTAAAGTCGTATGCTGCAATTCCTGAACCAATCATGCCTAGTAAGGAAATACTGCCTAATGGTCATAATCTAGGCCCACTAAATGCAACCTAGTTCACTATAACCTTAGGCTCTGATACCAATCTGTAACACCCCCAAATTCACTGTTTGGCGGAAGCAAGTTTTGGGGTGCTACTAATCAAATATCACAGCACAAAGATAAAGCAAACGACATCTATATGCAACGTTTGTAAATTAGTTACATTCCCATAGATATAATGTTTGAAAACTTAATGTTTTCGTATACAAAAATGTAGTTTCCTAGAGTCCACGCGTATAGCGGGAGATTCTATTACATAATCGAAATATACAAAAGATAATGCTAAGAATCTCCGTTAATGTAGTTGTGTTGAAATCATGCGACTCTAGCTATGTCCTGGAGTAATCCTACTCCGTCTGTGTACCTGAGAATACATGCTAAAAGGGTCAACAAGAATGTTGGTAAATCTCACAGGTTTGTAAGTAATATCAGTTTTGAACACAAGATTTCATCAGTAGTGCCCGTAGGCGTAAAATCAGTATTTGCAACCCAGCAAATGTAAAACCAGTATTTGCAATCCAGCAAATGTAAGTAAGTAAGTTATACCGTTGCCATGAGGCTCATAATCGAAGCTTAACACGTAAGTAATAAGTTGCTCCCGTGACATGCTCGTAACTGAGCAAGCATATGTAACGAATAATAGTCGCCCGTTTATACAGAACGGTTCGTGGTAGAGCTACTACCCCGGGCGGGGAGGGTCATTTCCCTAATGGATCCATTAACTAGTGTTCGCGCTTAAGTCCATAACTAACGATATATGATGGAGAGACTTCTGTAAATAGTAAACAACTCATGCAATTCCGTTTGGTATAGTAAATAGTTTTAGTACTTGTGTTCAAGGAAAAGTAGTAGCATGTTTCTCCCCCAATAAGATAAAACAGTAAAAGTGGGGCCTTAAGACTCACCTGAGTCTTGTAGTAAGCAGTAGCAAATAGCAAGTAGTAGGTAAAGCAAGTAGGTTCTCTGAACCCGTAACCTTCAAAAGCCTAAACATATGAGGTTATGTAAGTATGTGTCCCGCAAGACGTTTCCTTTAGTTGTACACAACTAGTATGCCCGATGTCTGTTTAAGTGTTCGTAATCGTTTGTCTTTAGAAAAAAACATGTTTGGCCCGTTGGTGACGGTTTGTAATAATAATTCTAAAATGTTGACTTTGCTACAGTAAATGTGCTACAGTGAATTGCTACAGTAAAATTTGACTTTACTATAGTGAAAATCCTTCAAAATTTCTGATTCTGCGACACAATTTGCGACACAAGGATTTGGTATGCGACACAAGCGTTGTGTCGCATAGGAATGCGACACAAGAGCTTAGCGACACACGGGTTGTGTCGCATAAGCGTTCGATGCTAAATCAATAGCGACATAAGGGTTGTGTCGTATCTGGTTTACGACACACGGGTGCGACATAATAGTACGACATAAGCTACGACACAAAATGCGACGCAAATGGATTTATGCGACATAAACTTGTGACACAACCTGCGACACAAGCGTTGTGTCGCAAAGATGAACACCAGCCCAGAAAGTTGCGACTGATGATTTTTTCCGATCCAAAACCCAAATCTAACACATTTTTAGGCTGTAAAATCGTGTTCTATTCATACATATGGACAATACTAAGTTGTGTAAACATTATAACATCAAAATAATACATCAAAATGAGTAAATCTAAGGATTTAAATATTTTCTTACAAATGCAAATCGAGACTAAACGGGGAAGAAAACGAGTATGGTGCCTTTGTAAATCTTGTTCCTCTTGTGATGGTGATTCCGAAAATATGAATTTCGTGGGTTGATTTGTAATTCCGAAATTATGTGATGATTTTGGTTGGAGAGAGTGTTTGTGTGTGTGTGTGTGTGTTGTATAAAAGAAAATGAAAGAGAGAATAGGGGAGGTGGTGGTGTTGGCTGATCCAAGGAGACAAGGGAGGGGAAACGCTCCCTAAAACACAGTGTTTACTCCGTGTCCTAATCGTTTAATCCTTCGTTTTTAGTATTTAACCAAACAGTTATATTTTTAAAGCGTGACTGGGGTATTTTGATTAAAATACCTTGAAATTAGTTATAAAAACATTTGTCGAGATATTTAAATTATTTGATTCGCGTTTAATACGTTTCTGCTAAAATACTCATAATGTTGTCGCGCTAATCTAATAGTGTCCGTTCGAATATGTATTTATACAGTAAAATACGTTCCCATTATTTAAGTAAGTTTTGTCACCAACGTCCAAGTAAAATGTATCGGACTCCGTCCGGTTAATCTGTACGATTTATCCAAATCGCGTAAGTACACACATATATATAAATCACCTTATATATATACAAATAGAGTCTGTAATTAGTCCTATTACATACTAATTACAACTAGTTACAAATAATTAGGCATAATTAATTATCCTAATTAGGCAGGTGTTACAGTTTTAAAGTTCCAGACAATGATAAGTACGAGGCACGAAATAAGACTTATTCTTATTATTAATATGGATATGTACGTATCATTTTTATCAATTCAAAAACATACTCCAGGAGCTTCACGAAGAAGGAAATACGTACAAACCCTAACCTTTAACTAAATTCGATTAAAAAATATCAAATTGAACCTTGAAATCATGTTTTCATCATGGATTGATTCTCCCTAACATAAGGTAATCTTTGTTCTTGATTTTTTTAACCTAGAATCTTGGATTTTATGAATTTTCATGGGGGTTTATGAGATTGACGATTTTAATACGAAATAAAGTATGAAATACATTGAATTGATGATAGATAAGCTTACTAATGATTTTGGGTATCATTAAAATGAATTAAAGATGAAGAATCAAAGATAGTGTTCTTGAGGTTTGGTGGGTTTTGAAGAATTAGTGATTTTAATCCGAAATTAGGGTTGTATATGTTTAAATAGATGTTAATTAGTGTTATAAAGAGTATTGGTAACACTAATTCAACCTAAAAGTGAATGATCTGAATTGTGTATCTAGTGATTTAAAATGATTATTATGTAAATGATAATGAATTAGTATTAATTTACCTTTGTTGATAGTTAAAAGTGTTGTTAGAATGTTATTATAATATGATTAAGGAATATTAAAGTGTTGAATCAAAGAATTAAGTAATTGGATTCATTATAGTTATGAGAATGATTATGATTAAGTGAATTAAAGTAATGATCAAAATGGAATACAAGTAATCAAGTTATGTATATGATTATACAAGTAATGAAATAGTGAAATTATGAAGATTATGAAAGGAGAGATCATGAATTAGAAATAATCAATCCAAAAGAGGTGATGGATTGATGATTGTATTAGTTGATTTTGATGATTATGTGTTATTGTATTGATAGGTTGTATGTTAAGTCATCAAGAATGGTGGCTTTGCTATTCGAGTGTGAAATCATACATGTACCCTAAAAGGCAAAGGTGAGTGATACGAGGATTAAATGAATAATGATTGTATACTCCGGATTGCTTACGAGCAAGAGGTTCATACAATTATTTGGAATATTATTTGTTTCTTCTAGTTGTTTCTCATGATTTTATCTACATGGTATTATATTATGTATCTTTAGTAATATTGTTGTTGATTATTGTTATGAATTGTTGTTAGTTGTTGAGTTATTTGGAAATAGTATAGCATTATGTGGATTATGTGAAGTATGTGGATTATGTGAATTATGTGGATTGTGTGGATTATGTGAAATATGTGGATTGAGTATTGTAGAGATTTCTTATTACGAAATAAATGAGTATCACGAAATAAGTGTTTGGCACTACTTGGTATCTATAAATGTAACACCCCCAAATTTAATGATTTGCGGAAGCATACTTGGGTGTTACTAATCAATATACAAAGCACAAGATATACAGTAAACGACCTCTAAATGAGACGTCGTAAAACGATTTCATAGAAATATATGTTTGAAAACTTAATGTTTTCGGATACAAAAATAATTCCCTAGAGTCCACACGTATGGCGGGAGATTCTATTACATAATCAACATGTACAAAAGATAATGATGAGAATCTCCGTTAAATGCAGTTTAGTTGAAATCATGCGACTCTAGCTATGTCCCGAAGTAATCCTACTCCGTCTGTGTACCTGAGAATACATGCTAAAAGGGTCAACACGAATGTTGGTGAGTTTCACAGGTTTGTAAGTAATATCAGTTTTGAACACAAGATTTCATCAATAGTGTCCGCAGGCGTAAATTCAAGTATTTGCAAATCCAGCAAATGTAAAGTAAATAAGTTATACCGTTGCCATGAGGCTCATAATCGAAGCTTAACCCGTAAGTAATAAGTTTGCTCCCGTGACATGCTCGTAAATGAGCATGCATCAGTAACGAATAATTAGTCACCCGTTTCTACGTGTAAATCAGTACGTGGCAGCGCTACTGCCCCGGGCGGGGAGGGTCATTTCCCTAATGGATCCATTAACTAGTGTTCGCGCTTAAGTCCATAACTAACGATATATGATGGAGAGACTTCTGTAAATAGTAAACAACTCATGCAATTTCGTTTGGTATAGTAAGCAGTTTAGTACTTGTGTTCAACAAAAAGTAGTAGCATGTTTCTCCCCCAATAAGATAAAACAGTAAAAGTGGGCCGTAAGACTCACCTGAGTCTTTGCAAGTACGTTTATATCAATAAATGGGTGAGTAATATCAACCGTAGGTTCTCCGAACCCGTGACCTTCAAATGCCTAAACACGCAAGGTTAAGTAAGTAGATGTCTCGCAAGATCATCTAGGCTAGTTGTTCATACAACCCATTGTGTCCAAATGTTGGTTCGTTATCGTTTGTTCGTAAGTTTGTATTTTAACGTGGCCCGTTGGTGAACGATAGTAATAAAATCTTAAAGGTGTGGATATGAATAGTGAAATTCTCCAATTTGCTACAGTGTTGCTACAGTAAATTTGACTTTTCTACAGTAACTTTGACTTTTCTATTCTGGTTTATGTTTGATAAATTCGTATTGTTTAAGTATTTGAAGTTGTACAAGTTTAACACTTGGTGTAAAAATATTTAGACAACTTTCTGTTTTTGGCGACACTTTGCTAGTGTCGCTATGTGCGACACTTAGTTAGGCGACACTTAATGAGTGTCGCTAGATTTCCGATTTTTATAAATAGGCGACACTTGATTAGTGTAGCTATAGGCGACACTTACGAAATTTGGCGTCACTAAGGGAGTGTCGCTAAGTTAAATCTGGTTAAGTAGTTCAGCGACACTTGGGTAGTGTCGCTATAGGGGCGACACTTAGCTAGTGTCGCTAGTACTGTTTTTGGCACACTAGCGACACTTCAGACTGATCGCCGGATTTTGGACCGAAAATGAGTTTTCCGGCCACCGTTCGGTCTAATACTTTTACCCAACCCATAATTGGACATTTTAAGCATATATGAACCATAAAAACGTAAAAATGATCAAAAACTAGAGATGTCGGGATTTGTCGGAAACTTACGAAATGCCGAAATGAAAATCCGGAAAGGTAGAAATGTAGATCGTAATGCCGTGGTTCTTTTATTCCAAAGGAGGGGTATGATCCGGTGTCGTTTTGGTGTGTTATTTACGAATTTGTGAGGTTGTTGTTTGGTTTGTTAGTTGAGAGAAAAAGAAAGGAAGAAAGAGGAAGAAAGAGATAAATGAGAAAAGAAAAAGTGGGAGGTGGGGTGTTGGTGAAAGCCTCACCTCACCCAGTCCCCGTTCTGTGCTCCGTGTGGTGTTCGTTTTCTCCGTCGTTTAGGTGTTAAATATTTATTTTACGCGTTTAATTATATATTTTAAAATTACAAACTTTTGTTAAATAATTTACTTGCATTATTTCTTTAAATCCTTAATAGTTTGAAATAGGATATAGTTTAAATAAATTTAAGTACTTTTGTTTTTAAATCGTGTAAACTTTGATTGAGTGATACGAGATGATTACTAATTATTAGAAAATAGCATTTTGGGCACAATTGCGTTATTTAGTTTATAAACCTTTGTTCACCAACGTCCATTTTAATCGAATAGAATTTCATTCTATTTAAGTTGCGTACGATTTAAGTCAAATCGCAAAGTTGTATATATTTACCAACATATAATCCGATACATAAATTAGCCTAACACAGAACTAATTACATGTATTTACAAAGAATTAGGCGCTAATAACTAGCCCTAATTTGGCGGTTGTTACAATAAAGCTTGGTATCCATATATGATTGGTGCCATGCTTATTTGTATCTATTGGATCGTGAATCCGTACGAAATATGGTGAAATCTCTAATTAGGCTCAATACGATTTATTTAAAGGAAATAAGTGTTTATTTGATAATTGTATCTTGTTGGTTGTTTTGGTGAATTATTTATTTGATTGCTTGTATACTCACTAAGCTATATGCTTACTCGTATCAGTGGTTTTATGTTGTAGGTGTTTGGTTTTGTTGAACCAATTGGATGAAAGGATTCAAGAAGGTAGCGTGGATAGAAACTTGTAATGTTATTAGACAAGTTTCTCATTCAATTGAATTGTCGTTTTGAATTACCATTGTATAAATCACCCAAACTATTATGATTTTGATATAATGTGTCATTGTTGTATTCATTTGAATATGTAAAAATCAAATGTGGATTTCAAATGGAATAGAATGTAGAATTTAAATGGGACCAAAATTATGAATGAGTTTACTAAAAAAAAAATTATGCTGAATTTGGGGCGTTATAAGTTGGTATCAGAGCGATGGTTTAAGAGAATTAGGTAATCCACAATAGGATTGCCTAAGCTTAAACCTATATGAATTATTTGAATTGTTATCTTAATTATGAGTAGTAATAGAATTGATATGATTCCCTGTAGCGAAATATTTGATGGTTAAAATGTGTAGAATTAATAATATAACGTTTAATGAGGTCTGGAACCTTATGTAATAGGATTTGGAATTTCATGATTGGTTAAAATAGTAATTAGCCTAGTCGTTGAAAAATGTATCTTTGACTTGAAAAGGGTCAAACTGGAATACGAGGGTGTCAAATTGGGTAATAGAAATATTATATAGTGATAACATGGTTAGATGTTGAAATATATAGATATTGATCATAGTTTTGGTGAAATTGTGATCAACGGGTTAAATATTGAAATATGGTCTAATTGGATGATCATGAATCAAGAAATATGGTATGATGTTAAAATGAATCGAAATCAAGTGTCAAATAGTTAAATTGTGCTAGAACAAATGAAAGTGTCTAAATGGACCCCCAAACGGGTCAAGGTGTCAAAATGAGTAATGATTCAAGTATGGTAGTTGTGATCATTGCTTTAAGTCACAAACGGATGCAGGAATATGTTGGCAAAAGACTAGAATCTAAAACCAAGTGGTTTGGAATATGGGTTGTCCACCAAATTGGCCGAAAATGGCCTAAAATGAGTCATGTGTCTGTTTTCTTATAAAACGTGTTAATTGAAAAAGTGTAAAAAGGGAAAGTTGCATTACGATTGGATGAACGTGCCTGCAAAATTTCAGATTCTAACTCTTTACGGTTTGGAAGATATGCGCGTTTGAATTTCAGAAAATTGCATTAAAAATTGCAGGTCTGAAAAAGGCATCGGAACGCGATCCAGGCTTTGGATCCGGATCGCGTTAGTATGTTGAAATTGGTTACAGAACGTTTTGTGCTAGGGAACGCAATCCAGCGTTCCTTATTACGGATCGCGTTTGCAAGACTAAATTTGACAAATTTTTGCAAATTCCAAGAGTGCACAAGTCAAGTAGTAAGTAGTGTTTTTAGCGACGGAAAATTTGACAAATTTTCTATAAACACGGATTGGGATGAAAATTACACGGTCACTCGAAAATGGTCCAATGATCAAAGCTAAGTACGTTAGCCTAGGCGGTTTTTGGCCATTCGGGGTCGTTTGGGGCCCGAAAATGGCATTTTACTGTTTTTCGGACCTCGTTTCGGACTTTTGATTTACGTTTCGAATTGGACTTTTGTTTCTTTAAGCTTAGGAAGCATTCCTGTGGCTAAATGTATTAAAAAAAACAAAAATTTGTGTATTGAATCAAATATGTATCTGAAATCTATTCCTAGTGATCTACAGATTTGGAATATAATTAAATTAATGAGAAATAAGTAATCCATCATATAAATGTGATATGATATTGTAAGATCCGATTAGTATTCTTTATGTATTATTTTAAATTGGAAATAATTGTTCCTGAGGGAGAATACATGTATATGTGGTTAGTGAATTTGTTTTGACTATGGTCAAACAATTAACGAAATAAATTGTGGATATGTTTACGAAATATACAGATTGTGTTATTATTTTAAGTGATTAAAGAAGACGTTTTATACAACTATGTATTTGTTATTATCATTGTACCTTGTGAATTTAGTATAATGATATGTTTTTATTATGAATTGTGTATTGAGCTTTAGTGTAGAGATTCTTTATTACGAAATAATGATCATACGAAATATTAATTATTCGAAATATGTGCTAAGCACAAGGATATTTTATGGACTGCGGGTCTGTTTGGGAGTTTAATCTCTACCTAAGCTCAATTGTTGTTTGATTTTGACTATATGTGTAAGTGTGAAATAAATAATGTGAAATAATGACATAATTAATATATGTCATCATTATGTGATTAGTTGTTGTGTGATCAGAAATATATGTGTTTAATTGACCGATGAATGAATCAAAAGATAAATTCATCAGAGATAAGTTGGAAGATGAAATAAATGATATTGACTGGAATATGTGAAATTTCTTGCTTATGTGAAATCTATTAATTAAAATAAGTTGGATATATGTGATCAAAGTGTTAGCAAGTGTTTTGCTTGTTGGGGATCATTGTATTATATGTTTATATGGAAATTACATTAAAACTGGATGGTGTGAAATAGCCTGTGAAGGAAGTGTGTATGACATAATCTGACGACGTCTGGCCAACGTAGTTATATTATGTTATTCACATGGAATTGTTGAGGGTGCTGAAAATCAAAAGGATTTAATGTAATTTTAGAAAGGTAGTATTGAATTGTATCGGATAAAGACAGAAACATGTAAGCCTATGCCTTATAAATGAATATAGTATCAATATGATGTGATTTCAGTATGGAATATAGAAATAGTAAACCATTAGACTATAGTCATAATGTGGTACCTATTATAAAAGAAATAGATGTTAGTCGACATAAAACATGCGTTTGCCCCTAAACTATTATCTTATTATGAATTCTATTATTAGAAGTAATATGATGAATCTTAAGTAGGGGATAATCTTATTAAGTGACAGGTAATAGAGTAACAGAAATAGAATTTAATTACAAAATCACATAATATAGAAATATAGTTAAGGAATTATGATTAATCAGTATTAACTGCGGTTAATACTGATCATGTATCAGAATTGTTTACGAAATACGATGATTTTGGTATTCATGCCTTGCGGACGTAGCTAGTATGGTACTATGGAATATGTTGTTGTTAGTACTCATGTTAGTGCAAAGTATATGTGCGTAGGTAAAAAAAAAATAGAAGTATGCACATTCTTAGAATTGTGAATGTGGAAAGAATTGAAAACATGTATCTATATTATAAATTACTCAAATTGAGTAACGTATGTTATGTGAATTAGTTATGATGAAATAATCGGTATTATTGCACATTATGCAGGATATTGTACATTGTGTTAGCAAGATGAATAGAATTAAAAGCACAATTACGAATTAATTTGAAATACGCATTGTTTATGTGCAAGTTAATGAAATAATATATATATATATATATATATATATATATATATATATATATATATATATATGTATATGTACATTTTGTGCTTATGTGAATAGAGATATATGTATAAATATCTGAGAAATATATGCACACCTTATGTGCATATGATGAATTGTTATTTATGTGATTAAAGTTGTACGAAATAAATAGCTGGCAAGGTATTAAGACTAATGTAATATATGCATTTAGTTGTCTGGAACTAAAATGAAATATGAATAAAAGAGATTTTGTGGATACAGGAGTAGTATACATTTAGGTTATGAATCAATTGATTGTGAAAAGTATCTTATATGAAATAAACGCTTCCGCACCTGTAAAGAAAGTATTAATACGAATCTATACTAGTGACATTCGTGAGGACACGAATAAAATAAGTGGGGGAGACTTGTAACATCCCAAAATCCAAAAGTAATATTGTGAATAAAGTAATAGTAAGTGTGTAGGTTCCACTTATACGGACCAAATCGAGTAGTTCAACTAGTTTGTTAAAGCGGAAATCAAACAAACTAATATATGCAAGATTAACACGATAAATGACCAAAACACAAAGTGTATGTTTATATATATGAAATGCTAGCAACAATACATACACTTGGACACAAACACACAAAGATCAAATAACACCTTGAGAGTATTCTGCGATAATAAAAGTGTTAAGTGTGTGTAAAATGTCTTAACAAAACAGAAGCTGGCGAGCTTCTATTTATAGCCTGATCCAGACTTTATGCGACACAAGCCTTGTGTCGCATAGAATGCTTATGCGACACAATCCTTGTGTCGCATGTAATGGTTCTGCGACACAATCCTTGTGTCGCATTGAATGCTTCTGCGACACAATGCTTGTGTCGCATGAATACAAAAATTGTAATTAAACTAAATCTAAAACTATACAAAACGTAATTACAATTTCGACACGATTACAGAATGAGACCAACTGACAGACACACATAGATGTACCAACAAACTCCGCCGTGTCTTCAGCTTGGTCTTCAAAAATTCTTCGATTGGCTTCAGTCTTCTAAAATGCAGATCTTCAAACGTCTGGACTTCAAACCCATCCAGGTGGAAAGTTTCCACCAGCATGTATGCCAAAGGTGAAGCATATATCAACGATTTTCTGAAATCGTTTCGCTAATACAGAGTTGAACTCGTTTCCTGGATTGTAGCGAATCCGATTGTCGAATAGCTTCTTCATGTCACTTCTGGACAGATTAATCAAGCTCATTGGGTCAAATATTCTGAAGTTGGCTTTTCGTAGACCCCACAAAGATCCTGTCTGAGGCTCTGAATCTGGTACAAAAACTAAGACGGCTTCGCCAGTGTGAGCATCCAGTTCCCAGTAATGAAAACGTTTCAGTAGATTGAATGGAACTGTTTCCAGAGCGATTTCAGTCAGACATTCAGCAGGCGGATAGTGAACTCTTACAATTGGCTGCTTGGTCTTTGGATCGAGCTTCTTCTTGAACGTGTACCTAGTACCCAGTATTGGTTTGACATAATGATATTTCTTTCGTTTAATTTCCTCACGCATGACCTTTTAAATAACATCAGCTACTCCATCTTCGTAAGGATTTATCAACTGAAGCTGAGAGAGATGAACGATGTCATGCTTTGGCAATGTACTCAATATCCTCAGTGATCGACGAAAGTACTGGATACCGTCGAGTCTCTTAATCATTAACCTCCCTTTACTCACCTTCCAGCTTTTTATCAGGCCTGTATAATCACCACCAACCTGATATTTCTTGCATGTAACTGGAGCAGGTTCAGGATTTTTACCTTTTGGAAACCAGTTATCCCTTTCTCTGATGGGCATTTCCTTGTCAAAAGATACACATTCGGATGTATCCTGAGGGAAAATGTCATTATAATTTGTTGATTCACGAACAGGGACAGGTTTTTCTTGTGAAGAACTGGAGGGTACAGACGGTTCTTGAGCGGGAGCGGCTTGAGAAGTAGATCCTGGTACGTACTTGAATGCCGGCCCTGACTCATCGTCTGACAAATCAGATAATACAACACCCTCTTGAGGATAAGCTGGACGATCAGTATATTCTTCATCAGGACTAAGCCCTTCTTGTTCAACATCAACATCATCATCATTATTAGCAGAGTTGAAGTCAAAAGGTTCTTCAGGCGCACGACCGTCATCGTCAATCGCAGATTGAAAGTAAGTCAAATTACAATACGTGTAATCTACAGCTAGCGGTTTTGGTTGCCCTGGTTGCTCAATAATGTAATCCAAAATAAGAGTTGTTTCATTAATATCAGAATTTGTTACATCATCAGGATTTACATTTTCTTCGCCCTCGGCGGAAACCCTAGGTGTTGATTCTATAGCTGGTTGGGCTGTCTCCCCCGAAGCAATAGCTTGGGTTTCCAGTCTCAAAATCTTGGATCTCAGCTCTTCATTTTCCTTTTCAACACGGGAAATCCTGGCATCCTGTGCTTCAAAAATCGCTGCCTGAGCGGCCATATCTTGCTGCATCTGAGTGATCTTGCTCAGGAGCTCTTCAATAACAGCTGGATGAGGAGTGATTGGTGTTTCAGTTCTGGGGGGCTCAGAAGATGTAGAGGTGGAAGTGCAGGAGCGTCTGACCAGAGGGTTCAAATCAGCATCAGCAGAAGTGTCTCGAGGCCTTTTTCCGCGGCTAGAGGATTCAGGACGTGGAGAAGGTGGCCGATAAGCATCGATCTCACGATCGAGATCCACCAACTCCGGATCCTCGAGAGCTGGCTGAACTGGCGGTTGCTGAACTGGAGGTTGTTGAGCTGGAGGTTGTTGTACTGGAGGTTGTTGTACTGGAGGCTGAGGGATAGGTTGTTCAGGTGCTGGTGCGTTGAATTGCTCACCAGGAAGAGCAACATAATCAGGATCAATGATGTGACCGAACAAAGCAACCTCACGTTCTGGTGCCTGTCCTTGCCTCGCAAAAGTAGTACAAGTGGTGTAAATCCTTGTATTCATCGGTGTCTGCTTGAAAGTGAAAGATGCGACCACTGGAAGGTCGGGATGCAGATGATTGAGCAGCAGCTGAGTAAACCTAGGATATAAAGCCCATTTTTCCTTAGCATCCAAGGCATTGTTCACAAAACCCCTAAAGATATAACCGGAGAAGTTGAAGGGTTTGTTGTAGATCAGGGCAAGAATAGCAGAGGCAGTCGAAAATTTCATTCCTTCAAGACCTGCCCTGCGACTGGATAAACAGACGATGACAATGTGAGCTAGATATCTCCAGACCTTTGTCATGTAGGTCTTCTTGTACTGATCAACTGGAATATCTTGATATCCAATCGATCGCATGCCCTGTGCAATTGCACCTGGAGTGAACTGGGTGATCATATCAGAATTGTCACCGAACTCAAAGAAATCCCGAATAAGCTGCTCGGAGAAGATAACTTGGCGGCCACAAACAGTAGAGATGTTATGAGTATCTGCTTCATCATAGTTGACCACCGCATTGTCCCAAAACTCAGTAATACGATTCGTCAAGATCCGAGTGTCAGCGGTGATAGCTTTGTAAATTCGAGAACGACGAAGAAACGCTATCATGGTTCGGTAAGGTCGCGAAGTCTCGACCGTTGTATTCATGAACGCCACGATATTGTGACGTGGCTCCCAGAAATATTTAGAGACATCGACCTCTGCGGGTGCTGGAGCAGCTGGAGCAGCTTGAGCAGGTTGTTCAGCCATTTCTACAAAAATAACAATAATACAGCCAAAACTCGAAATGCGTTAGCGTTAGTACCAAAAAATAATTCGCGTTTTGATTTTACAAAAGTTCTGCGACACAACAGTTGTGTCGCAAAAGGTCCATACGACATAAGGATTGTGTCGTAGAAGGACACTACGACACAAGCCTTGTGTCGTATGACACGTGTCACGCGGACAACATTTCCCCTGCATTTAGCAATTTTTGAGAAATTAATCTCGGATGCGACATAGCCCCTGTGTCGTATGATGTGTCGTATAAAACAGGTACGACATAACATTTGTGTCGTATAAAAATACGACATAACCAGCAAGAATCGATACGACATAAAATCAATAATCTATACGACACAACAGGTGTGTCGTATGTTATGTCACAAAGATGAACACCATATGAAACCCAGATTCGATCGATGAAAAATTTAGGGGTTTTTGAAATCTACTCGTACCCTAGGGTTCGCAATCAACAGGGGATCAATAATATGTATTTATCTAACCATAATAACCCCTAAACCCTAAATAATTTAACGAAAAACCGAAACCCTAAAAACGTAATACGGGTCGATCAAATTCAAGGCATAATATGCGATAAAAACACGAAAGGATTATACCTAAAGATGCGCAAACAGATGAGGAACAAGAATCGATCAACAAATCGCGGTGAAAAGCCTTCGAAAACACGAATCCGAACGAAAATCGATTGTGTCGCAAAATCGCCTTTGTGTCGTATGAGAATAGTTTTTGAAAACGTAAATGGTTTATGTCGTATGGATTGAATAGTTATATGCCCGTATACGACACAATATACGACACAATGTACGACACAATTCTTGTGTCGTATATATGGAATACGACACAATGCTTGTGTCGTACAGAACACAAAGCAGATTTTGAAGACTTAAAAATTTGAATTCGAATCCGATTTCGATTTTGATTTTAGAATTTTCGCAAAGAAGATGACTTGTGACTTAAAAAAAATAAAATAAAATAAAATAAAATTAAAATGATAAAAAAAAATACAATTTAAATAATGTAAAAAAATATAAAACTAAATATAAACATAAAAGAAAAGAAGCAAAGTCAACTAAAAGCGTAAAAGACTTATAAAATCTTTTTGGTGACGGAGTTGAGATTCTGGTTAGGGATCATACCGAAATAACATGCAATTATTAGGAATAGTAAGTGTTATTTCGATTATCAGTATATTTGTCCACTTTAAATTTACGTGGCACATTTAAAACACCTTTTTTAAAATTATTTCAAGACGATTACCGATATTGTTTGTCCACTTAAGCATGTTACATCCGAGTCTGTGGAGTTAACTTTTTATTGTTAGAATGAATAGTTCTCTGTGGCCCCCACCATTGATATACCCCTATAACCCAGACAAAAACATAGTTTCCATATTTAGAAAGAATAAAGAAAGATCATTTTTAAGAATCAGGCTAGAGTTGACAGGTCAGTACGGAAGTACAGCAAAGCAACCTAACGTGATTCAAGTATAATCAAAACCAATCGCAGTCAAACTGAAGTAGGAGTTTCCCAAACAGCGACCTTGTTTAGTGTGATTTAGGATTAAGCAAAAACCGATCGCAGTCAAACTGAATTTGGAGTTTCCCAAACAGTGACCTTGTTCAGTATAGTCAAGATTTGCAAGTGCGTTGACCTGTATTTGCTTAACCCCAAGTTTATACTAACTGTTACCAGTTCTGTACTTACGTACAACAGAGGCAACAACCAGCATAAACTCCCAAATGATTTCAGATAGAAGTTCCAAAGATAGAAATATGTTAAGCTACGCTAAGGAATTAAGACATTGAGTCGTACATCACACGATGTTTACCACAAGATAGTAGACACATATTTAAATGACTTCTTAATAACCCAGAGACCGGTGTGTATCATGTCTACCAGTACATCGCATGATGAAGACAATTTTCATAAAAACTGTTTTAAGTGTGTCAGATAAACCTACTGACACATCAAAGATAAACCTTAAAATTCCATTTTGTGCATGTCACCCGATGTACTATCATATCCCAAGTTGTTTACAGACTCAACTTCAACGTCTATTTTAAAAATGTAGCAACCATTGCATTTCCTTGATACTAACGAGTATAAAGAGTGGCGGTTGCCATTTTTTTTTTTTTTTTTTTTTTTAATATGATCAAATAATTTTAATTTTTTTTTGAACAAAACAATAAAGCAAATAAACTGTACAGAAATTAAGTCACAAATCATTTCTTGAGATCAAGGGAAATCATCCCTATCATATCCACAAGTTCGTCGAAACGAGCACGCGAAAATGCTTTTGTGAATAAGTCGGCTTTTTGCTTAAGGGTATCTATGTGAATGAGGTCAATTAAATGTTTCTTATAGCAATCTCGTATGAAGTGAAACCTAATCTCAATGTGCTTGGTCTTAGAGTGTTGAACGGGATTGCAAATAATAGATATAGCAGCAGTATTATCAATATGAATAGGAGTCAAAGTAAGAAGTAACCCATAGTCGCGCAATTGATGTTGAATCCACAAAATCTGTGAACAACAGCTTGCAGCAGCAATGTATTCAGCTTTCGCTGTTGAGGTGGAAACTGTTGTTTGCTTCTTACATTGCCAAGACACCAATCGAGAACCGAGATATTGGCATCCTCCTGTAGTTGACTTTTTATCCGAATTGCAGCCGCCATAATCAGAATCAGAATAGGAAGTGAGAGCGAACTTTTTCTCATTCGAGTACCATAGAGCAAGTGATGGTCTATATTTGAGGTAACCAAAAATTCGCTTCACAGCCTTCATGTGAGAAACCTTGGGCTTTGCTTGATATCTGGAACAGATAGACACAGCAAACACAATATCTGGTCTGGATGCAGTGAGATACATCAGTGATCCTATCATAGAACGATAGTCCCGCTCCTTGCAATCTTCTTCGTGTTCAGCGGGTCCGAGTTTGTGATCAGTTTCAATGGGAGTACCATATGGCTTACAGTCATGGAGTTCATACCGAGTCAACATGTCATTGACATATTTGGACTGATGAATGTAGAAACCCTTGTCAGACTGCTCAACCTGTACACCTAGAAAGAACTTAAGTTCTCCCATGGCACTCATCTCAAACTCGGACTTCATAATCTTCTCGAAGTCTCTGCACAAAGAATCATTTGTTGAACCAAATATGATGTCGTCCACGTAAACCTGCACAAGTAACAAATCTTTTCCAACCCTTTTTATGAAGAGAGTGCTGTCAATTTGACCTAGTGAGAAGCCATTTCTCGTGAGATGATTTGCCAACCTCGCATACCAAGCTCTTGGAGCTTGATGAAGACCATATAATGCCTTGCCTAACTTGCACACATAATCAGGATGGTTTTGATCTTCAAAACCAGGAGGTTGCAAGACATACACATCCTTCAGAACCTCTCCATACAGAAATGCGCTCTTGACATCGAGTTGATAAACCCGAAAACCTTTAAATGTCGCATAAGCCAGAAAAATGCGAATGGGTTCCAATCTTGCAACTGGAGCAAACACATCATCATAGTCCAAACCCTCAATCTGAGTAAAACCTTGAACAACCAGTCGAGCCTTATTCCGAATAACTACGCCTCTGTCATCCTTTTTCACACGATATACCCAGCGAGTTCCAATTGGATCGACATCTTTTGGTAAAGGAACCAACTCCCAGACATCAAGCTTTTTGAATTGATTCAATTCTTCCTGCATAGCCTCAACCCAGTATGGATCTTTCAAAGCTTCAGCAATTTTCTTTGGTTCATGCTGAGACAAGAAGCATTCTTCCAATTCTTCTTCAACACAGGCAAAATTGGCAGATGAAGATTCTTCACGGACTTCATTAGCAGCAGTTTGATGCCTAGTTAAAACACCTTGTTGAAGCTCACCAATGATATTTTCAGTGGGGTGAGTAGAATGAATTCTAAGCTGAGGAATCGGATCAGGCACAATGATCGAATCCAAATTTGACATATCACCTCCTGGATTTTCAATTTCAACTGAGCTATCAGTGGCAGTACCCTCATTGTCAATTGGTATGACAATATCGGTTTCAGTTTGAGGATTAGATTCAGAGGCCACTTGATCAACATCGGAGGGATTGTCATCATTGACAATATTCTCTGGAGGTACTACTCTAGAATTGGAGATTGAGTCGTCAGAAGAAAGATCCAATCCATGAAGTAGAGACACCACCAGTTCTTCTTCACTAAATTTGGGAAGATTGAAAGAGTCCACCAACTTATCATACTCAAACAAGGACTCAGGTCCCTTGCCTTTTGGAGAATCAGTATATTTCATAAACCTTACTTCAAAATGTTCCTCTATTCTCCCAGTAGACTTGTTGAAAACTCTTTTATTCGGCGAGTTCACAGAATATCCCAAAAATAACCCATCGACTGCTTTTTCATCAAATTTGCCTACCGAGTCCTTAGTAATTAAGATTGTGCAAGGACACCCGAAAGGCTCAAGAAACTTCAAATTTGGTTTGTGATTATTCAGCAATTCATAACATGTTTTCTTTCGCTTTTTAACAATCGAAACCCTATTTAACACATAGCAGGCAGTGTTAACAGCTTCTGCCCAAAAAGTGGTATGCAGATGCGCATCAGACAACATGGTTCTTGCTGTCTCAATGATTGTCATATTCTTTCTTTCAGCTACTCCATTTTGCTGAGGAGTACGAGCAGCACTAAACTGATGAAAGATTCCCTTTCGAAGACAGTACATTTCCAAGGTCTTGTTCTTGAATTCGGTTCCATTATCACTGCGCAGTTTCTTGATTTTCAGATTACACAGATTTTCCAGTCTGTCGAACAAGTAGGTTAAAGTATCAGCTGTTTCATCCTTTCCAGCTAAGAAATATACCCAAGAAAACCTTGAGTAATCATCAGTAACAACCAGACAGTATGATTTTCCTCCAATGCTTTTCTTATTCACAGGACCAAACAAATCCATGTGAAGCAGCTCCAATGGAGATTCAATAGAGTTCACCTGCTTAGACTTATGGAACTTCTTGTGTTGTTTCCCTTTGAGACAGGAAACGCATTCATCATCTGTTAAGAATGATTTTTTAGGCACGCCTAACACAAGATCATTATTAACAAGATAATTCATTCTGCGAAAATGAATATGTCCCATTCGTCTGTGCCAAAGTAGTGAATCTTTAGAAGACGCTTTTGATAGCAAACAAGTATGCTCCTTGGTAACCACAGTTTGCATATCCAAAATGTACGAGTTGCGTACACGGGGTGCTCTCAGTAACACCCATTCCTCGGGAATAACAAATCCCGGTTTCAAAATTAAACATTCAACATCTGTAAATGCTGTAGTGAACTTCTTGTCGCAGACTTGAGAAACACTGATCAGATTGTGTTGCAGTTCCTCGACATAGTTCACTTTATCAAAACTCACTTGCCCATTAGAAAGTGTACCCTGACCCGTTATGTTACCACCTGTATCTCCCGCAAAAGCAACATGTCCTCCGCGATATGGTTTCACATCAGACAGAAGAGACATGTCACCAGTCATGTGCCGTGAGCAGCCACTATCCACATACCATTTACTTCTTTGTATATGATCTGACTGCTACAGCACAACATAGAGAGAGAGTTAGTTAGAAATGGAGACCCAGGCCTTTACAGACTTGGGTACTCCAGAGACCTCATCAATAATAACTACATCAGTTAAAACTTTGTTTTTCAATAAATCAGGTGCAATTCCTGATGCAGTATTACTTGATGATGAGTCATTTAACGACTCTTTTGGTCTCCAAATTTTCACAGGAACAATAGTGGGTTGCTTGTTAACATTGTCAGGCTGTTTAACCAGAGGTTTACTAGGCCTAGCAGCATTAACTTTCGGGATAGAAGTATGAGAAAGTGAACCCTTCTTTGAAAAAGATTTAACAGATGAATTTTTGTAAACAGAATTTCTGGGAACACCTTTTGAAAACTTCTTTCTCAAAAGCAACGGGCATTGATTAATCAAGTGACCTTGTTTCTTGCAGTAGAAACATGATCGTCTTTCCTTAAAGGATCGGTCGTTACTGCCTAAAAATTGAGGTGAGATAGGTAACTTATGTGAGCATGTTGAAGTGGTGCCTCAGAATGTGAAACAGAAGGTTTAACAGAATTCTTAACTGATTTGTCATTAGTATTCTGTAAATCTTTCCTTTTATGTTCAGCCTTAACCTTAGTATTCATTTGAAAAGTTTCATCATCTATCTCAGTAGTAAGGATGTGATGTCCAGGCTTAATGTTTTTCTTTTCACATTGAGGCACAAACTTACAGGGAACATCCTCAACCTCGACCTCTTCTTCAATAGTTTTTAAGAGAGCAGGCGAAAAACTACCAAAGGGAGTGAACTTGACAGTTCCTGAGGGGGTAAACTTAACAGGTTCAAAAGGTTTCACTGGTTCAGCCTTAATTATCTTAGGTTTCTTCTTATCATGGTTTACTTCTATGTTGGCTTTATAGAATTCAGGTAACTTAAAAGTATTCAAACTAACAGGTTCACTTGCAGTCATATCTACTTTCTTAACAACAGGTTCATTAACTGATAATTCAACGGGCTTTGCATCTACTAAAGAAGTAGGCACAAAATCTTTAATTTCATCCTTAGACGGTCTACACAAATTCACATCTAAAGACGGAGGCGGTTGATGATGATAACCATAACCGGACTTATCTTTAGAACTAGTTCTACCCGTCTGTAGGATCTTAGTAAAGACCATGGCTGAAGTGTTGATATTCTTGAGTTTTCGTTGGAAATCAACAGCTTTGGCTTGAGAGTCAGCCAATTCCTTTTTTAAATGAGCAATCTGTAACACCCCCAAATTTAGTGATTTGCGGAAGCATACTTGGGTGTTACTAATCAATATACAAAGTACAAGATATACAGCAAACGACCTCTAAATGAGACGTTTTGTAAAATAATTTCATTTCATAATTAAATCGTTCGAAAACATATAGTTTCCTTTACAAAAATATGTAAGCCTAGAGTCCACGTATGTGGCGGGAGATTCTATTACATAACCATAGTTACAAAAGATAATGCCAAAGAATCTCCGTTAAATGCAGTTTGGAAATCATGCGACTCTAGCTAGTAGTCCTGGAGTGATCCTACTCCGTAAGTGTACCTGAGAATGCATGCTAAAAAGGGTCAACCAAAAGGTTGGTGAATCTCACAGGTTTATCAGTAAATAATCAGTTTGAACACAAGATTTCATCAGTAGTGCCTGTAGGCGTATATCAAGTATTTGCAAATCTCGCAAAAGTAAAGTAATCAAGTTATACCGTTGCCATGAGGCTCATAATCGAAGCTTAACCCGTAAATAATCAGTTGCTCCCGTGACATGCTCAAAATTGAGCAAGCATAAGTAACGAAATAATAGTCACCCGTTTATACGTGTAAACCAGTACGTGGTAGCGCTACTACCCCGGGCAGGGAGGGTCATTTCCCTAATGGATCCATTAACTACTGTTCGCGCTTAAGTCCATAACTAACGATATATGATGGAGAGACTTCAGTAAATAGTAATTAACTCATACAATTCCGTTTGGTATAGAAATCAGTTTAGTACTTGTGTTCAGGAAAAATAAGTAGCATGTATCTCCCCCAATAAGATAAAACAGTAAAAGTGGGGCCGTAAGACTCACCTGAGTCTTTGCAAGTGCGTTTATATCAATAAACGAGTAAGTAATATCAACAGTTGGTTCTCCGAACCCGTAACCTCCAAATGCCTAAACACGTAATGTCAAGTAAGTAGATGTCTCGCAAGATCATCTAGGCTAGTTGTTCATACAACCCAATGTGTCCGAATGTTGGTTTGTTATCGTTTGTATAAAAATGTACGACCCGTTGGTGACGAGTTTGGAATAATAAACTTTAAGTATTATTATCAAATTATTGATGTTTTGCACTTATAAAAGTGTCCCAAAGTGTTTTATAAGTCATATCGTATAAGGATTTGAGGTTGTAAAAGTTCGACACTTAGTGAAAATGTGAGTTTTCAAGGTTCTAGTTTGTGCGACGTAGCATGCGACGTTGCAAGCGACGTAAGGTGCGACGTAGGCAGGTACGTCGCATGATGCGACCTTCGCAAATCAATGCGACGTAGGGGGCGACGTCGCTAATGCGACGTTGCTTCGGTTTGCGACGTTAAAGTCTACGTCGCTACGTGCGACGTCCGCAAATTAATGCGACGTAAGGGGCTGCGTCGCTAGTGCGACGTTGGGATTTTTGTGCGACGTAGGCCGCGACGTCGCAGAGGCCCCTGGCCAGGTGCGACGTAGCGGTCTGATGGCCGGAATTTTTGTCGAAAACGAGTTTTTCGGTTCCCGTTCGGTCCAAAACTTTTACCCAACCCATATATGGACATTTTAAGTGTATACAAACAACAAACAAGTGATAATACTTAAAAACGAGAGTTTTCGGAGTTTTGTCGGAAACTTACAATTTGCCGAAAAGAAATTCCGGAAAGATAGGATTGTAGATCGCGAAGTGGTGAACGTTTTCTCCTAAAAGAGCTTTGAAATCCGAGGTCGTTTGGCGGTAGTATTTTGCGTTTTTGAGAGATTGTGGAGGTGGTGGTGATTTAGAGAGAAAGGAAGAAAGAGAGTAAGAGAGAGAAAGAGATAGATGAAAATGAGGAAAGAAAGAGGGAGGTGGGGGTTTTATCCCCACTTTTCAGTTTTCGCCCCGCGCTCCGTGTGGTGTTCGTTCGCTCCGTCGTTTATACGTTAAATAATTATTTTAAATATTAACTGGTACATTTTAAATACAAATTATTACGCGATATTTTATTTAATTATTTTACAATTAAGTTTACGTTTGAATTATAAATGTAAGTTGGTTTATTTAGTTTGCGCGTTTTACATTTTAAATTGTGTAACTTTCTGATCGTACGATACGAATAAATACGAAATATTATTATAATAATATTTTTGACATAACAACGTTATTTAATAAAATTTGTCACCAACGTCCCTATTAAATAGAATCGAAATACATTCGATTTAAATTGCGTACGATTTAACCAAATCGCATTTTCGTATATATTCAACAATATATATAATTCGATACATAAATTTGCCTAACACGGAACTAATTACATGTGTTAACAAAGAATTAGGCACTAATTCTAGTCCTAATTTGCCGGTTGTTACATTCTCCCCCTGTTAAAGGAATTTCGTCCCGAAATTTAAGTCGAAGTCGCGTTAGGGGCAGAATCGGTGAATAAGTGTGGATACTTGAGTCGTATTTGGTCTTCCCGTTCCCAAGTGAATTCTGGACCACGTCTAGAATTCCACCTGACTTTGACGATGGGAATACGACTCTGTTTCAGTTGTTTGACCTCACGGTCCATAATTTCGACTGGTTCCTCAACGAAATGTAGTTTGTCATCGATGCGGATCTCGTCAAGGGGTATAATGAGTGTCTCGTCAGACAGGCATTTCTTCAGGTTAGAAATGTGGAATGTATTGTGAACGCTGCTAAGTTCAGCAGGAAGTTGCAGGCGGTATGCCACTGGGCCAATCCTTTCAAGGATCTCGAATGGTCTGATGTATCTAGGGTTTGGTTTGCCTCGCTTTCCGAATCGAATGACACCCTTCCACGGTGCCACTTTGAGAAGTACTTTGTCCCCTACCTGGAACTCAAGGTGTTTGCGTCTCACGTCAGCATAACTTTTCTGACGATCACGTGCGGCTTTCAGCCGGTTTTGAATACCGATGATTTTCTCAGTAGTTTCATGAATGATTTCTGGACCCGTGAGTTGGGGATCTCCTAACTCAGTCCAACAGATAGGTGATCGACACTTACGCCCGTAAAGTGCCTCGAAGGGTGCAGCCTTTATGCTGGTATGGTAACTGTTGTTGTACGAGAACTCGCACAACGGTAAATGATTTTCCCAAGAAGTACCGAAGTCAACTACGCAGGCTCGTAGCATATCCTCCAGTGTTTGAATAGTTCGCTCGCTTTGGCCATCGGTTTGCGGGTGATAAGCAGTACTCATATCCAGACGAGTACCAAGAGATTTCTGTAGTGATTGCCAAAAGTTGGAAGTAAAACGGCTGTCCCTATCTGAGATGATCGAGATAGGTACACCGTGTCGCGAGATGATTTCTTTGACGTAGATGCGAGTCAGACGCTCCATCTTGTCGGTTTCCTTGATGGCCAGAAAGTGAGCAGATTTCGTGAGACGGTCCACGATCACCCAAATGGTATCGCAACCACTCGAAGTTTTTGGTAATGAAGTCCATGGTAATCTGTTCCCATTTCCATTGAGGAATTTCAGGTTGTTGGAGCAATCCAGAAGGTCTTTGGTGCTCGGCCTTGACCTTGGAACAAGTTAAGCATTTGCTGACGTACAAAGCAATGTCATCTTTCATATTCGGCCACCAGTAAAACCCCTTGATGCCGTGATACATTTTGTCGGATCCCGGGTGGATAGAATATTTGGACTTGTGAGCTTCATCCATCACCAAGTCTCGAAGGTTCCCGAAATTAGGCAACCAGATTCGGTTAGAGAAGTACCTAACTCCGTTGGGTCTGATCTCGAATTGTTTATCCATGCCTCGCAAGGCCTCGTTCTTGAAGTTATCGGGTTTCAGGGCTTCGAGTTGGGCATGATGTATTTGGGTGGTGAGATCGTTATGAATGGTAATACTGAGTGCCCGGACTCGGAGTGGTTTTGTTCGTTCCTTACGGCTGAGAGCATCAGCAACCACGTTTGCCTTGCCCGGATGATATTTGATCTCACAGTCGTAATCGGTGAGTAATTCAACCCATCTACGTTGCCTCATGTTAAGATCTTTCTGGTTGAAAATGTGTTGGAGGCTTTTGTGGTCGGTGAATACAGTGCTGCGGGCACCATAAAGATAATGTCTCCAGATTTTTAAGGCGAACACCACGGCCCCTAGCTCGAGGTCGTGAGTTGTGTAGTTTTTCTCGTGAACTTTAAGTTGTCTGGAGGCGTAAGCAATGACCTTGTCTCGTTGCATCAGCACGCAACCGAGACCTTGGTGAGAAGCATCGCAGTATACCACGAAGTCATCGGTGCCTTCGGGTAGAGATAGAATGGGTGCACTGCAAAGCTTGGATTTCAACAGTTGAAATGCCGACTCTTGTTTCTCGGTCCAATCGAATTTCTTTTCCTTCTGAGTCAGCACGGTGAGGGGTTTGGCAATTGTTGAAAAGTTTTCGATGAAACGGCGGTAGTAACCGGCCAATCCCAAGAATTGGCGTACCTCGGTTGGAGTAGTTGGCGCTTTCCAGTTCTTGATTGCTTCGATTTTTGATGGGTCTACATGAATTCCCTGACTGTCGATAACGTGTCCAAGGAATTGAACGGTGTTTATCCAGAACTCACACTTAGAGAATTTTGCGTAAAGTTCCTCGTGTCTAAGTAGTTCTAAGATGGTTCTGAGGTGTTGTGCGTGTTCCTGCTCGTTTCGCGAATAGATAAGGATGTCATCGATAAAAACAATAACAAACTTGTCGAGGTAAGGTTTGCACACCCGATTCATAAGGTCCATGAACACAGCCGGTGCGTTGGTTAAGCCAAAGGGCATTACTTGGAATTCGTAGTGTCCGTAACGGGTTCTGAATGCGGTTTTCGGAATGTCAGCATCGCGAACACGCAACTGATGATAACCTGATCGAAGATCAATCTTTGAATAACAGCTTGATCCCTGAAGTTGATCGAACAGATCATCGATTCGGGGGAGTGGGTATCGGTTTTTTTTTTTTTTTTTTTTTTTTTTTTTTTTTTTTTTTTTTTTTTGACGGTTAGTTTGGTCAACTCTCGGTAGTCAATGCACATTCGGAAATAACCGTCCTTCTCTTTCACGAACAGGACCGGAGCTTCCCAAGGTGAGGAACTTGGTCGAATAAATCCCTTGTCCAGGAGTTCCTGTAACCGAGTAGACAACTCCTGAAGTTCGGATGGGGCTAGTCGGTAAGGGGCTCATGTCACGATGCTTGGATATCAATCCATATTCGACGATGACGAGTTTGTTTGCGAGATATCCGGTTTGTAGGGTCGATCAGTACCAAAGTGAGTGGATTACTACGTAGGGAAACTGCCGTCTTTCGAAAAGCAGTTGTCGGGTGTTGTTGGCAGTAAAATGGGGAAATTGACGTAAAGGAGCGGTGAATGAAGGTTCGAACGACGTCGTGTTTCGTCTCCCGCTACTAGCTAGTTGTTGTTTGTTATACGGTGAATATGAAGTGATGGAATTAAAAGCGAATATCATAACAAGGGTTGGGTAGTATGTTTGTACTGAAAATTTTTGTTTAGGTATTTCAAATTTGTATATGAGTAAATTGTGAGATTTAAATAGGTGTTTTGATCAGCAGCGATGGGGGTCGTAGCGAACTTACGTTTTGTTAAATTTGGTTAGACGTAAGCATATCAATGATCGGATCGTGTTTGAAAAGTAGTGAATTGCGACCGTGTTACTATTTCGAGGTGAACAAACGTTCGGTATGAGTAGTGAGTAGTCCCGTCGCGGCAAGTCCTTATTGCCATAGTGATCAGAATGATCGATTTGTCGTGGGAATAGTGGTGGACTTAGTCATCGTGAGTGTCCCTCACGGCACTAATCCAGTTGAGAATTGAACGGTTAAATTGCGAATCGAGTCAAATATTAACCGGTGGGTTTCGTCCAATGGTTGGAAGATGTTTCCAATACGTAGGGGTTGTGGTTGACCAATAACCTTGGGGGGTGTCAATACGATGGCGTGTCTTAATGAAGAGTGCATCAGTTATAATACTGCTAGCGTTGGGTTTGTTCGTGATGGTACATCTATCCGTCTAGTCGTGTTTAATTCATGTGACTCTTATACGTCTTTGATAATGGTACGGGGAAACGCATGAAAGATACGGTTATCACAGTTGTGTAGATTTTGGGAAAACGTGTCAAAACATGAAATATAGATAGGTTATACATAATAGGTTATAATCCGTTTACATGCAGATTACAAACGTTAGAGTTTACAAAATGCTCCGGGAATTGTTACATCCGGTTGAACATAAGGGACCTAATACAGAATGTGATGGTATCACTATATAGCCATCAGAATAGAGTTTTTAGTACGATACATCGCGATTACACATCCGCTGTACATGGGTTTAACAAAATTTGATTCTGGTTGTCGTTGGGTCATTCTTAGTTAGGGTTCCTGGCCTTCGGATTCGTCTTCCGACTCCAGGTTCAGGTCGTGTGGGTGGTAGCGTGCCTCAAGCATGTCCCTGTATCTTTGAGTCGTGGAGCGGTACCTAGTCTCCTCCGTTGACTTCCTGCCCAAACGTTTGATCCATGTTTTGGTCCTACGGGTTAGGTTGGTGGCCACTTTCTTCCAGTAACGGATCTTATCTTTGATTCGTGTAGGGACAGATCGGTTTGAGATTCTCAATCTTTGTTCATAGTCTATACACTTACGCTTAAGTGCCCAATTTCGGCCGTCTAGTCCCACGGCCTGATCTCGCACTCTTTCATATTCTTCAATGTCGATGCCAGTCATTCCGAAATTCTGATTTTCGTTTCCCTCCAGCATGATTTCTTCTTCTGGTACGATGTCCTCATCGAGATACGTGTACTGGATTTGTTCCTCGTGGACTTGGTCACTATCAGACATGTAGTCGTCCATTTGGGAATTCGCGGCTTTGAGTTCTATAGAAATGACAGAGAGAGGATTTTAGTCCTTGGAAGTACGTTGCTTCCGGGTGTTAGATGTGATTTTCATAAAATCATTAGAGTGCGCCACAAGGTGGTGTGACGGAAATCAAGTCTGTCATGGTCGGTGCAAACCGCTGAGAGAAACTCGTAAGTGTCACCAGAGAAACGTCGGCTATCTCTATAGCGAGTGTGTTTACGTGCGAGGCCTATTCATATACATTCAATATATAATAGCCTAGTAGTATAGTCAGTGAGTGAGGCCTATGTATGTATATACTCGTATATCACATAATAGCCTAGTGTATGTCTAGAACATAACAAGTAAGAGTCTCGGTTCCCTCGTGGTCATAGTCAACTAACGCATTCCTGTTCGACATAACCATTTCAGACCTCACATCATCTTTCCTTAATTGTACATAGTTGATTAGGCTATGTTAAATTAAAGTCGTATGATGTAATTCCTGAACCAATCATGCCTAATGAGGAAATACTGCCTAATGATCATAGTCTAGGCCCACTAAATGCAACCTAGTTCACTATAACCTTAGGCTCTGATACCAATCTGTAACACCCCCAAATTTAGTGATTTGCGGAAGCATACTTGGGTGTTACTAATCAATATACAAAGCACAAGATATACAGCAAACGACCTCTAAATGAGACGTTTTGTAAAATAATTTCATTTCATAATTAAATCGTTCGAAAACATATAGTTTCCTTTACAAAAATATGTAAGCCTAGAGTCCACGTATGTGGCGGGAGATTCTATTACATAACCATAGTTACAAAAGATAATGCCAAAGAATCTCCGTTAAATGCAGTTTGGAAATCATGCGACTCTAGCTAGTAGTCCTGGAGTGATCCTACTCCGTAAGTGTACCTGAGAATGCATGCTAAAAAGGGTCAACCAAAAGGTTGGTGAATCTCACAGGTTTATCAGTAAATAATCAGTTTGAACACAAGATTTCATCAGTAGTGCCCGTAGGCGTATATCAAGTATTTGCAAATCTCGCAAAAGTAAAGTAATCAAGTTATACCGTTGCCATGAGGCTCATAATCGAAGCTTAACCCGTAAATAATCAGTTGCTCCCGTGACATGCTCAAAATTGAGCAAGCATAAGTAACGAAATAATAGTCACCCGTTTATACGTGTAAACCAGTACGTGGTAGCGCTACTACCCCGGGCAGGGAGGGTCATTTCCCTAATGGATCCATTAACTACTGTTCGCGCTTAAGTCCATAACTAACGATATATGATGGAGAGACTTCAGTAAATAGTAATTAACTCATACAATTCCGTTTGGTATAGAAATCAGTTTAGTACTTGTGTTCAGGAAAAATAAGTAGCATGTATCTCTCCCAATAAGATAAAACAGTAAAAGTGGGGCCGTAAGACTCACCTGAGTCTTTGCAAGTGCGTTTATATCAATAAACGAGTAAGTAATATCAACAGTTGGTTCTCCGAACCCGTAACCTCCAAATGCCTAAACACGTAATGTCAAGTAAGTAGATGTCTCGCAAGATCATCTAGGCTAGTTGTTCATACAACCCAATGTGTCCGAATGTTGGTTTGTTATCGTTTGTATAAAAATGTACGACCCGTTGGTGACGAGTTTGGAATAATAAACTTTAAGTATTATTATCAAATTATTGATGTTTTGCACTTCTAAAAGTGTCCCAAAGTGTTTTATAAGTCATATCGTATAAGGATTTGAGGTTGTAAAAGTTCGACACTTAGTGAAAATGTGAGTTTTCAAGGTTCTGGTTTGTGCGACGTAGCATGCGACGTTGCAAGCGACGTAAGGTGCGACGTAGGCAGGTACGTCGCATGATGCGACCTTCGCAAATCAATGCGACGTAGGGGGCGACGTCGCTAATGCGACGTTGCTTCGGTTTGCGACGTTAAAGTCTACGTCGCTACGTGCGACGTCCGCAAATTAATGCGACGTAAGGGGCTGCGTCGCTAGTGCGACGTTGGGATTTTTGTGCGACGTAGGCCGCGACGTCGCAGAGGCCCCTGGCCAGGTGCGACGTAGCGGTCTGATGGCCAGAATTTTTGTCGAAAACGAGTTTTTCGGTTCCCGTTCGGTCCAAAACTTTTACCCAACCCATATATGGACATTTTAAGTGTATACAAACAACAAACAAGTGATAATACTTAAAAACGAGAGTTTTTGGAGTTTTGTCGGAAACTTACAATTTGCCGAAAAGAAATTCCGGAAAGATAGGATTGTAGATCGCGAAGTGGTGAACGTTTTCTCCTAAAAGAGCTTTGAAATCCGAGGTCGTTTGGCGGTAGTATTTTGCGTTTTTTAGAGATTGTGGAGGTGGTGGTGATTTAGAGAGAAAGGAAGAAAGAGAGTAAGAGAGAGAAAGAGATAGATGAAAATGAGGAAAGAAAGAGGGAGGTGGGGGTTTTATCCCCACTTTTCAGTTTTCGCCCCGCGCTCCGTGTGGTGTTCGTTCGCTCCGTCGTTTATACGTTAAATAATTATTATAAATATTAACTGGTACATTTTAAATACAAATTATTACGCGATATTTTATTTAATTATTTTACAATTAAGTTTACGTTTGAATTATAAATGTAAGTTGGTTTATTTAGTTTGCGCGTTTTACATTTTAAATTGTGTAACTTTCTGATCGTACGATACGAATAAATACGAAATATTATTATAATAATATTTTTGACATAGCAACGTTATTTAATAAAATTTGTCACCAACGTCCCTATTAAATAGAATCGAAATACATTCGATTTAAATTGCGTACGATTTAACCAAATCGCATTTTCGTATATATTCAACAATATATATAATTCGATACATAAATTTGCCTAACACGGAACTAATTACATGTGTTAACAAAGAATTAGGCACTAATTCTAGTCCTAATTTGCCGGTTGTTACACAATCATTTTTAAGTAACTCTCAATTTCATCTTGATTACTGAAAATTAGAGCTTTTAGCTCCTTTTTATCTTCAATAAGTTGATTAATGTTACTTTCAAAGTGTTTCTCATTAATTTTTAAAACTTTGTTTGCCTCCATCAAATTCAAGATATCTGACTTCAAGTTGTCATTATGTTCCATAAGCCCATTTACTTTACCAGTTAAACTAATACATGAATCACAAGTAAATTTAGCAAATGGTACCTCATTGTTGATAGCCATGAAGCATTGCTCTTGAGTTTCATGAGCAGAGAAATCATAAGCATCTCCATCCTCAATCAACAATGCAGCCTTAGCAGTAGAATGCTCAATCTGTTTTGGAGCAACAGATGGTTTTGTGAAACCCGAAGCAGGCTGTCATCCTTTCTCACATTCGCGGGCAAAGTGTCCAAGATTCTGACACTTATAACACTTGATTTTGCTTTTATCGAATCCCATTGGTGTTCGGTCAGCTGCATCTTCAAGAGATCTCTTTCCAGTTCTTCTTAGATAGTTTTTGGCTCTACGAGTGAGCATAGCCATATTCCATCTAATGTCAATCCTTTCTAACTCATCGGGATCAACCTGATTGAAGTCTTCATCAGTCAGCTCCAATGTACTGACTCTTTTAGAAAGAAAGTCTTCATATGATGACAAGAAAGCAGTAAACATGGCTGCATGTTCATCGGTGGTTGCTGAAGAAGGAACAGATGACGATGAATATGTAGTACTTGAAGAAGCATTATAAGCTGGTAGAGCTGAAAATGTTCCTACAGTAGAATTACTGTAAGAAGAGGATCTCTGAGAATTTGACTCAGCTGAGATGAAAGCCGTTCCACCATGACTTGATTCTGATGCACGAGCAGTAGATCTTGTTTCCTTCTTTTCAATATCCAACGCCCCAGCTTCAAGTTTTCCAATGAGATCATCCAGAGACAATTGATTTGTCTTTGGATCGCTTTCTAATAACAAAAACCGTGTTTCCCAACTTGGTGGTAGAGCAGCTAAAGCCTTTTTGTTAATCTCAGAATTTTTGAGATTATATCAGCCAGCTTGCAGTTCATTTACTGTGCGAGTAAATCTGCAAAGCATGTCTCTGACAGTTTCATTCTTCTGGATATAGAAATAATCAAACTGAGTTTTGACTAATTCCAATTTGCTTTCGATGTACTCAGTGTTGCCACAAAATCTCTTCTCAATTGCATTCAAAAGATCATAAGCAATAGTTTGTGGAAACATATCCAAAACGTCAGTTGGAAGTGACATAGTAATAGCAGAATGAGTCTTGCATTCAATTTCCCATGCTTTTCGTTCTTCGGGAGTGTATGAACGAACGGGTTTGGGTGGAGGAACACCGATATGTTCTCCAAGAGCAACAGGAACAACATATCGTTCAAGAAGAGCCAACTCCATATCAGGATCAGTGAATAATACAAACGACATGCAACGTTGTTTCCATGCTCGAAATGGCAAACCCGGTGCAAAATAAGGAGGTTTATTTGCATTACCGATCGTAGCATTATGTTGTAAAACTGCATCAACGCTTTGAAGAGACATGATGAAAATCTGCAAAAAATCAGAAAATACACAACAAACAAACTGATTTTTGTCTAAGTCTGGAATTATGCGACACAGTGTTGTGTCGCAAAGTATCAATATGACACAGGTGTTGTGTCGCAGAGTAACAATACGACACAGGTGTTGTGTCGCTGAAGTTAATCAGACAGAAGACAAAAATGCGACACAACCGTTATGTCGTAGGTTATGTCGCAACTTGTGTCGCAGACCAGTCAAGGTCAAAATAATTGTGTCGTAGGCTTATGTCGTACAATGTGTCGCACGTTATGTCGCACGATATGTCGCAGACAAGTTAATGTCGTATGGTTGTGTCGTATGAACAGTGGCTACGACACAAATATTGTGTCGCAAAAGTGCACGTGCTGACAGTTTTGAGCCCACAAAAAATTTCAATTTTCAACACAAATCATAACCTACTACACCATGCTTCCTAGCAGACTAAACATACAACTTTTTAAGCAAAATGATTACCAACTTTTCACCAAACAAATCAAAAACACAAATCTTTGAAGATTAACAACCAAAATATGATCAAAAACAACCTTTTTGAACCAAGAACATCAAGAACACCAAGAACATAAAATGTGAAAATAATATTTTTAGACCAAAATCTAGCAAAAACTAACTCGAAACCGCAACTCAAGAGTATGCGGCTCTGATACCAATTGTAGGTTCCACTTATACGGACCAAATCGAGTAGTTCAACTAGTTTGTTAAAGCGGAAATCAAACAAACTAATATATGCAAGATTAACACGATAAATGACCAAAACACAAAGTGTATGTTTATATATATGAAATGCTAGCAACAATACATACACTTGGACACAAACACACAAAGATCAAATAACACCTTGAGAGTATTCTGTGATAATAAAAGTGTTAAGTGTGTGTAAAATGTCTTAACAAAACAGAAGCTGGCGAGCTTCTATTTATAGCCTGATCCAGACTTTATGCGACACAAGCCTTGTGTCGCATAGAATGCTTATGCGACACAATCCTTGTGTCGCATGTAATGGTTCTGCGACACAATCCTTGTGTCGCATTGAATGCTTCTGCGACACAATGCTTGTGTTGCATGAATACAAAAATTGTAATTAAACTAAATCTAAAACTATACAAAACGTAATTACAATTTCGACACGATTACAGAATGAGACCAACTGACAGACACACATAGATGTACCAACAAACTCCCCCGTGTCTTCAGCTTGGTCTTCAAAAATTCTTCGATTGGCTTCAGTCTTCTAAAATGCAGATCTTCAAACGTCTGGACTTCAAACCCATCCAGGTGGAAAGTTTCCACCAGCATGTATGCCAAAGGTGAAGCATATATCAACGATTTTCTGAAATCGTTTCGCTAATACAGAGTTGAACTCGTTTCCTAGATTGTAGCGAATCCGATTGTCGAATAGCTTCTTCATGTCACTTCTGGACAGATTAATCAAGCTCATTGGGTCAAATATTCTGAAGTTGGCTTTTCGTAGACCCTACAAACATCCTGTCTGAGGCTCTGAATCTGGTACAAAAACTAAGACGGCTTTGCCAGTGTGAGCATCCAGTTCCCAGTAATGAAAACGTTTCAGTAGATTGAATGGAACTGTTTCCAGAGCGATTTCAGTCAGACATTCAGCAGGCGGATAGTGAACTCTTACAATTGGCTGCTTGGTCTTTGGATCGAGCTTCTTCTTGAACGTGTACCTAGTACCCAGTATTGGTTTGACATAATGATATTTCTTTCGTTTAATTTCCTCACGCATGACCTTTTGAATAACATCAGCTACTCCGTCTTCGTAAGGATTTATCAACTTAAGCTGAGAGAGACGAACGATGTCATGCTTTGGCAATGTACTCAACATCCTCAGTGATCGACGAAAGTACTGGATACCGTCGAGTCTATTAATCATTAACCTCCCTTTACTCACCTTCCAGCTTTTTATCAGGCCTGTATAATCACCACCAACCTGATATTTCTTGCATGTAACTGGAGCAGGTTCAGGATTTTTACCTTTTGGAAACCAGTTATCCCTTTCTCTGATGGGCATTTCCTTGTCAAAAGATACACATTCGGATGTATCCTGAGGGAAAATGTCATTATAATTTGTTGATTCACGAACAGGGACAGGTTTTTCTTGTGAAGAACTGGAGGGTACAGACGGTTCTTGAGCGGGAGCGGCTTGAGAAGTAGATCCTGGTACGTACTTGAACGCCAGCCCTGACTCATCGTCTGAAGAATCAGATAATACAACACCCTCTTGAGGATAAGCTAGACGATCAGTATATTCTTCATCAGGACTAAGCCCTTCTTGTTCAACATCAACATCATCATCATTATTAACAGAGTTGAAGTCAAAAGGTTCTTCAGGCGCACGACCGTCATCGTCAACCACAGATTGAAAGTAAGTCAAATTACAATACGTGTAATCTACAGCTAGCTTTTTTGGTTGCCCTGGTTGCTCAATAATGTAATCCAAAATAAGAGTTGTTTCATTAATATCAGAATTTGTTACATCATCAGGATTTACATTTTCTTCGCCCTCGGCGGAAGCCCTAATGTGGGAACCCAGGACACTTTAGGGATATGTGCCCAAAATTGAAGAATAAGGGCAACAACAACCGCAACAACAACAACAACAACAACGCCAAAAGTAGAGCCTTCGTGATCAACTCAGGGGACGCCCGTCAGGACCCGAATGTGGTCACGGGTATGTTCCTCCTCAACAATATAACTGCTTCTATTCTGTTTGATACTGGTGCCGATAGAAGTTTTATTTCCGATGAATTTTGCCCTCTACTTGACATCACACCTATTGCTTTAGACGTTAAGTACACCGTAGAGCTAGCAAATGGCAAATTGATAGAAATCGATAGTGTGATACCTAATTGCACTTTAAATCTAGCCGACGAAATCTTCTCCATAGATCTTATGCCTGTTGAGATAGGAAGTTTCGATATCATCGTGGGCATGGACTGGTTGTCCAAGCATCGCGCCGAAATCATTTGCTATGATAAAGTTGTTCGCATACCTCTCGCCGTCGGTAGAACCTTGGTCATACAGGGGGAGACCGGTGGGACGAGGCTTAACATCATATCTTGTCTAAAAACCCAGAAATTTCTGAGAAAGGGTTATCCAGCAATCCTCGCGCACATCATGGAGAAAAAGTCGGAGGAGAAGCGACTTGAGGATGTTCCAATTGTTCGAGACTTTCCAGAAGTCTTTCCCGAAGAACTACCTGGTCTACCACCACCAAGACAGGTTGAGTTCTCAATCGATCTTGTACCAGGTGATGCGCCTGTGGCCCGAGCACCATATCGTTTAGCTCCATCCGAACTTCAGGAGTTGTCCACCCAATTACAAGAACTCCTGGAACGAGGATTTATCAGGCCGAGTTCTTCACCTTGGGGAGCTCCGGTCCTATTTGTCAAGAAGAAAGACGGTTCTTTTCGAATGTGTATCGACTACCGAGAGTTGAACAAGTTAACTGTCAAGAACCGGTATCCACTTCCTCGAATCGATGACCTGTTCGACCAACTTCAAGGGTAGAGCTGTGAAAGTGCCCGTTATGTCGGATCTAAGTGATGATCGAAAGTAATTGATTGGCGGAAACAAACAATTACACAAACGCGTAATAAACTTAAACCGAAACAATGAATCAATCAAAGTAAAACTAGTTTATTAGCTTCTTGAATGTATTAGAACTGTTTACAAGTATGCTTAGTCGACAAATGATGCTAGGGTTTCGTCAACCCTAGCCGAAAACCCGTAGGTTTGTTTAAATACTAAAACGAATTCGGCAGACATGCGTCACTTGGGAAGTGTCGCATGTCGCCGCCCTCATGCGTCACTTACCTAAGTGTCGCTATGCGTCACTAAGATAAGTGTCGCCTAATACTAAACTTAAGTGTCGCATATACAGAAAATGACTTTTCTATTAAAACTAACTAACGACACTTACAACTCGATAGACCAACTGACAGACACACAAACATGTATCAACAAACTCCCCCGTGTCTTCAGCTTGGTCTTCAAAACATATTCAGTTGAAACCCAACCTGGTGGAAATACTAATCCAGCATGAATACCCACTCGAACGCAAATCTCGACCACCTTCTCGAACTTTGAAGCTTCTTCTTGATCAAAACGATGATACTCCATCTTGCTTTTGTGAAGAGCTTTCAAATCTTTCTTCGTCAAATTGATAAGGCTGATCGGATCAAAAACACGAAGAGTTCTTCCATACTTTGCAGATAAACTCCAATTACCCTTCTCAATCACTGGATCTTCAACTGAAAGATATTCAATAACTGCTTCTTGAGTAACGGAGTCAAACCACCAATATCGTAATCTTTTCAGAAAGTCAAGTGGTAAAGACTGCAATGGCACAGTTTTCTGACTAGCAGCTGGAGGATAATGATACTTCACAATCGGTTGCTGAGTTCTTGAATCCAACTTTTTCTTGTATGAATAACGAACTCCCAGCTCTGGTCTAACCCACAAATACTTCTTGCTGTAAATATCTCTTCTGAGAATCTTCTGAAACATGTTACCGCGAAAATCATCAGTGTGGTTAACGATGTTCAGCTGAGCAAGACGATTTAATTCCTCCTTTGGCAACGTGCTAATACAGTTAAATCTTGGCCGGAAATACTGTACTCCATCTCTTCGCTTAATAAGAATCAGAAAGTTGACTTCATCAAACTTCCAACTTCTGATCAATCCTGTCAAATCACCTCGAACCTGATATGTTTTGCAAATCTTCAATTCAGGCTTGAGCTTTCGAAACATTGGGCGCTCTGAAGATGTAGACGGTTGTGCTTGTTCAGGAACAGATTCTACAGTTGGTTGTTCCTGAGTAATATCTGTTTGAGGTTCTTGGTCATCATCAGAATCATCAGACTCAATGATCGGTGCATCGAAATTATATGGTTCAGCCGGTTGTTTCTGAACTGGTTCCGATTCTCGCTCAGGTGCTGGTTCCTGATGAGGATTATCCAAATATTCTTCGTCTGACCCTGGAACCTCAGCATCCATCTCTATATCATCCGGATCGACTGATCTATCTTCTTCACCACCCGGATTTATCAAACTTTGAATGTATGTGAGATTAACATTCGAATAATCAACCGAAATGGGTCTCGGTTGTCCTAGAACATCAACGAAATAATCCAGAGCAATGTTTTCATTAATAGAATCTGGATTTACATTTTCGGTTTCAGTGGGAGGGGTTACATTTGTTTCTAAGGTTCTCTGACCTTCCTCCCCCGAAACAATAGTAACCGATTCCAATTCTAATAACCTAGACTTCACATCCTTCAATTCTAGCTGCAATTCCTGCACATGAGCTGCCTTGATCTCCAAATCTTTAATTTGAGCAGCTTGAGCTTCAATCACGGCAGCCTGATCATCAAAACGCTTATTCATCTGAGTTATCTGATCAAGTAACTGCTGAAGCATCGCAGGCGGCGGTTGTTGTTGAGCTTGCTGACCCGGTTCTTGAATACTTATTCCCGTTCGCTGGCGTCTTCTCAGTGGTAGATCAGCATAAGACGGAGAAGACCCAGCTGGTCGCTTTCCAAGATTAGGCGGTACATGAACACGCCCCGCAGAAATCCTTCTCAAAATACGCTTGAAGCGTCTAGGATCAGCCAACTGTATTCCATCCAATGCATCCTGAGGTGGTACATCACCTGGAGAATCAGGTGATGTATGTGTGTCAGTTCGCCGTGTATGATAAATGTGTATGATTGAATCAAGTTGAAAGTCCCGTTTCTAATCTTGGATCTGATCGGATCGTTTGATTGAATATATGAACGTATTAATCGAATCAAACACGCAATTCTTTATAATCTTTGTATATATTCACAATTGAATAATCAAGATTACAAGATACAAACTCACAAACTCGTTTTCTCTCCTCCTCACACACAAAAACGGCTCTCCACTTATCACAAAGTCTAAAATCAGAAAATCAAGCGATGCGTCACTTGAGGTAAGTGACGCATTCAATGCGTCACTGGTGTAAGTGACGTTGCCACAACACATGTCATTAATTGCGTCAGTTAACAAGTGTCGGGTATACGTCATTTAGAAAGTGACGGATAGTCATAGCGGCACTGATAGCGTTACTAAAGGAAGTGACGGTGTTAGGCGTCACTTGGTAAGTAATGTGCGGAAGTGACGCATAAAGGCGTCACTCAGCAAAGTGACGTTTAATGGCGTCACTTAAGGAAGTAACGCTTATCCTGTGAAATTACCATTTAGCGTCACTCAAGGAAGTGACGCTTGAAGTGACGCAACGATGAAGATCATCGTGTCACTGTTCAAGCCCAGAAATCACGACGAACCTAAATTGGGGTTTTTTGAAAACGAGTTAACCAAACGGTGCGGCAAGTGAAAACGAGTAAAACACACCGTTTATTATCACAAAACAATAACAAACCGAACCCCAATCATCGTGATTGCATAAACCCTAAAAACCCGAAACTTCAATCGGCGATTAAATCATGAATACGCAAAGATAGATGATAAAAATAGTACCTAATGATGCGTATGAATGAGAGGAACAAGGTAACTGAGGCCGATTGCACACAAAACGCTTCAAAATCCACGGATCGATCGAAAAGTCCAAACAGTCGAAGTGACGCAACGAAAGGGAAGTGACGCAAGAGCAGTGGAAGTGACGCGTATTGAATAGTGTTTGTGGTGAAAATAACATGCACTATTAGAACGACTCTTAAAGCGTCACTTATAGCGTCACTATTAGCGTATCGACAGTTTTTGAAAAAAAAATTTTAAAAATTTTGTCGATCTTTTGCGTAGTGCTCAATTTGACAGTAAATGTGACGTGTTTTTTAAAAAATAAAATTAAAACTAAGAATAAAATTCACAAAATTACAAATATAAAAACCAAACTAAATACATTCTTTTTGGTGACAGAGTTGATTGAGTCTGGTTAGGGATCATATCGGAATAACATGCAATTATTAGGAATAGTAATTGTTATTTCGATCATCAGTATATTTGTCCACTTTAAATTTACTTGACACATTTAAAACACCTTTTATAGAAATTATTTCAAGACAATTATTGGTATTGTTTGTCCACTTAAACATGTTACATCCGTGTCTGTGAGTTAACCTTTTATTGTTAGTATGAATATTTCACCATGGTCCCCACCATAGATATACCCCTATAACTTAGACATGAACATAGTTTCCAAATTCAGAAAGAATATAAGAGAATCAATTTTAAGAATCAAGCCAGCGGTGACAGGTCTGTACTTGCGTACAACAGAGCAACATAACTTGATTCAGGTATAAGCAAAACCAAACGCAGTCAAACCAAATTTGTGGCGACCTTGTTTAGTACCTTAAATTTAAGACTTTGCAAGTGCATTGACTCACGTTTGCTTAGTTTTGAGAGTAAGCTGAATTGAGACCAGGTCTGCACTTACGTACAACAGAGGAAACAATCAGCATACTCCCCCAAAAGATCTCAAATAAACAATCCAAAAATAGAAGTATGTCAAGCTATGCTAAGGAATTAAGACTTAGAGTCGTACATCACAAGGTGTTTACCATAGGATCATAGACATGTATTTTAAATTACTTCTTAATTTCTCAGAGACCGGTGTGTATCATGTCTACCAATACATCGTATGATGAAGATAATTTAGATAAAAACTGTTTTAAGTGTGTTAGATAAACCTACTGACACATCCAAGATAAACCTTAAAATTCCATTTTGTGCATGTCATCCGATGTACTATCATATCCCAAGTTGTTTACAGACACAACTCAACGTCTATTTTTTTTAAAAATGTTGCAACCTCGCGTTTTCTTTAATACTAAGGAGTATAAAGAGTAGCTGTTGCCAATTTTTTTTTTTTTTTTTTTTTTTTAAACACACATAAAAGTAAATAAAGTTAACTATCCAAGTCACACATTACTTTTTAGACCCAAAGAATCTTAAACCGATCATGTTGACCAGTTCATCAAATCGAGCACGTGAAAAGGCTTTGGTGAATAGGTCGGCATTTTGTTTAAGGGTGTCTATGTGAACCAGGTCTATCAAGTGTTTTTCATAGCAATCCCGTATGAAGTGGAACCTAAGTTCAATATGTTTAGTCTTAGAGTGCTGTACGGAATTGCGTGTGATAGATATAGCAGCAGTGTTATCTATGTGAATAGGAGTCATAGTAAGAAGTAACCCGTAATCACGTAATTGGTGCTGAATCCAGAGAACTTGGGCACAGCAGCTAGTGGCAGCAACATACTCAGCCTCTGCTGTAGAAAGAGAGACTGTAGTCTGCTTTTTGCACTGCCACGAAACCAAACGCGATCCCAGAAATTGACATCCACCGGTTGTAGACTTCTTATCAATACTGCAACCTCCATGATCCGAATCTGAATAGGCTGTGAGAGCGAAAGTCTTCTCATTTGAATACCAAAGACCAAGAGTAGGTCGAGCTCTGAGGTAACCAAAAATTCGCTTCACTGCCTTCATATGTGACACCTTTGGTTTAGCCTGATAGCGCGAGCAAATCGACACGGCAAATACAATGTCCGGTCTAGAGGCAGTCAAATACATAAGAGAGCCTATCATTGAACGATAGTCCCTCTCCTTGCAATCTTCATCTTCCTCGGCAAGTTTAAGATTGTGATTAAGCTCGATGGGAGTCCCATAGGTTTTACAAGTGAGCAGGTCATACCTAGTCAACATGTCATTGACATATTTTGACTGATGTATATAAATACCTTTTGCAAGCTGCTCAACTTGTACACCTAAAAAGAATGTGAGCTCCCCCATCGCGCTCATCTCAAACTCAGACTTCATGATTTTCTCAAAGTTCTTGCACATTGCCTCATTAGTAGAACCGAAGATAATATCGTCCACGTAAACCTGCACAAGTAGCATATCTTCCCTATCCTCTGACTGTTCACGAAGAATAAATAGCGTGCTATCGATGTTCCCTCTCACAAAACCATGCTTAATCAGATGTGTAGTTAGCCTCTCATACCAAAGTCTCGGTGCTTGGTGAAGACCATACAACGCCTTGTTCAATTTACAGACGTATTCAGGATGCGCAGGGTCTTCAAAACCAGGAGGCTGCTTAACATACACATCGTTGTCAACCTTTCCATACAGAAACGCACTTTTCACATCAAGTTGATTGACGCGAAATCCCTTGAAGGACGCGTATGCCAGAAAAATGCGTATGGATTCCAATCGAGCAACAGGGGCAAATACATCATCATAGTCCAAGCCCTCAATTTGGCTGAAGCCTTGAACTACTAGACGTGCTTTATTACGAATTACAACGCCCCTATCATCCATCTTATTACGAAAAACCCAACGAGTGCCAGTCAAGTGGGCACCCTTTGGTAATGGAACTACTTCCCAAACTTGCAACTTTTCAAATTGCTGTAGTTCCTCTTGCATGGCCTTGATCCAGGATGGATCTTTTAAGGCCTCTTCAACTTTCTTAGGTTCATTCTGCGAAAGATAACATGAATTAATATTAGCTACCAAACCCGAAAGTTGTTCAGTATCAGTCTGCTTCGCTTGATGTCTTGTTTGAATGGGAGCATGAGGGTCACCAATGATATTATCAATGGGGTAATCCTTATGTATCCGAGTAACTAGAATTTGATCTGGCACAAGATTCTGTTCCAGGTTGTTCAGATCTCCCTCAGTTGCAGAAATATTCGGAGAAGCATCATCATCTTCATCTCCTTGAGAAAATAAATGAGAATGATTCATATTGTCTACTTCCTCTCCCTCATCATCTACCTCATCCTCTCCTCCTTCCTCTAATGATGGCATGTTTGGATCATAAGGAATATCCTTGGTGTAGTTATACACTGTTTTAGAGGTAGAAGGAGCATCTTTCAAAGGTGTAACTTGAGAAGTAGATGTTGGATTAGGTGTTGTTGGTGGTGGTGTGGGTGTTGGTAGTGGTGTAGTATTAGTTGGTGGTGGTTCGGGTGTTGCATTAGGAGATGGGTCGGATGGTTTAACTGGTGTATCTTGAGACAGATCAAGCCCATGAAGTATGGAAACTAACTCTTCTGTGTCATCTTCATCTGGAATATTGAAAGAGTTAAAGAGATTTCCATAATTGAAAAACCAATCCGGACCTGTTCCTTGAGGAGGTTCCGTATATCTTAAACATTTCACCTCAAACTGTTCCTCAATCTGATTCGTTGATTTGTTGAAGACTCTTTTGTTAGGAGAGTTGACTGAATATCCAAGAAAAATCCCTTCAACAGCTTTATCACAAAATTTAGAGATCTTATCTTTTGTATTCATGATCATGCATGGACACCCAAATGGTTCTAAAAACTGAAGGTTTGGCTTACGGTTATTAAAAAGTTCGTAACACGTCTTGTTCTTTTTCTTCACCGTGAGCACTCTGTTGAGAACATAACAGGCAGTATTAACTGCCTCAGCCCAGAAAATGATTGGTAACTTAGAGTCAGCTAACATAGTCCGAGCTGTCTCGATGATTGTCCTGTTCTTTCTTTCGGCAACTCCATTCTGTTGTGGAGTCCTCGGAGCACTAAATTGATGCTCAATACCTCTTGTAGCACAAAACAATTCGAGAGTTGAGTTCTTGAATTCAGTTCCATTGTCGCTTCGAATCCTTTTCACCTTTAAGTTGCATAGATTTGCCAACTTATCCAACAAATACACCAGAATATCAGGAGTCTCCCCCTTTGTGGTCAAGAAATAAACCCACGAAAACCTTGAGTAGTCATCAGTAACTACCAAGCAGTAAGACCGACCACCAATACTCTTTGTTGAAACTGGACCGAACAGATCCATATGCAGTAGTTCCAACGGAGCAGAAATAGAATTCACAACCTTAGACTTGTGGGACTTTTTGTGGAGTTTTCCTTTGTGACAAGAAATGCAGTCATCTTTTAAAGCAAATGACGGTTTTGGAACTCCCCTCACTAGATCATTATTAATCAGAAAATTCATTTTTCGGAAATGAATATGTCCCATTCGTCTGTGCCAAAGGAGTGATTCCTTTTCAGAAGCCTTTGAAAGGAGACAAGTATAGTCACTAGTAGTCTCCACAGTTCTCATATTCATCACATAGGTGTCATTCTTTCTAGGTTCACGCATCAATACCCATTCCTCAGGAATGACATACCCAGGCTTCAATATCACACATTCAGTCTTTGTGAATGACGTGGTGTAGTCCTTGTCACAAACTTGTGATACGCTCAGCAAGTTGTGAGTCAGTTCTGCCACATAATTCACATTCTCAAAGCTAACTTTTCCATTTGTTAGCGTTCCCTTTCCCGAAATAGTTCCTCCTGAATCTCCCGCGAAAGCAACGTATCCTCCCGAGTATGGTTTAATATCCGTCAGAAGAGACACATCGCCAGTCATGTGTCGCGAGCAGCCACTATCCATATACCATAAACTATCTTTCACACGTTCCGACTGCTGCAACACATCAAAGAAAGAGATTAGTGAGAAACGGAGACCCAAGCCTTTACAGACTTAGGTCTTCCATGGTCATCAACAATAAGCACGTCAGATAGTATTTTATCTTTAAACAAATTAGAATTTTTATCTGATGTGTTATTGTTGACGACTGAAGAGTCAACATCAGACTCTTTTCGTTTCCAAACTTTGGAAGGTTCGGAATTGATATTAGAAGTAATGTTGGGCTTTTGAATTGGCAAAGGTTTTTGCTCAACATTACTTGGATTCAGAACAGGCTTGGGAGAGTTTGAGTAACGCCTAGGTGGAGATTTTGAAAAGGAATTTCTATAAACAGATGTCCTAGGCATCTCTCTCCCATAGCGCTGATTTGACAGCTTGGGACAGTCACGGATCAAATGTCCTTGTCTCTTGCAGTAGAAGCAAGAACGAGTCTCAACTAACGGTTGAGGCTGAGGAATTACCACAGGAGGTGGAGAAACATTTCTAGAACATGAACATTGAGTACATGTCTTAGAAAATGTTTGCTTTGGTTGAGAGGTTGAAGTTGAAGGTTTATCATAAGAAACTTTTTCATTTACTGTTTTTCGTTGCAAAATCTTTACAGGTGACTGTAAAGTTTGTTGTTTCGAGTTTAAAACCTTGGCTTTTCCTTTATTTGGTTGAACCTTAATTTCTGATTCAACTTTTAAAACTGCTTTTTCAGATTTAACTTCAACTTTCTTAACTTCAGGATACTACTGATCCGTAATGTCCTCAATCTCAACGATCTCCTCAAAACAAACTGGAGATTCATTATTTTGCTCAACAATTTTCTCAACACTAACAGAAGATTCATTCATTGGCTTAACAAACTTAGGAGTGGGATAGTCTGGCCTCGTGGTTTTCTCCTTCTCCTGTTTGTTAGTTTTAGCCATTTTACCCTTGATACCCAATAACTTAGCATAATCAACTGGAATCTCATCAAAGCCTTCCTTAACAGGTAAAGGAATATATGTAGTAGGAGGTGCTATTTCAACAAAACCTATTCCTTTTCCTCCCTTACTTTTCCTATCTTGCTTATGGTTGCTAACAATTTCATTAAAGATCATTGTCGCAGAAGTTGAACCTAAAACTTTATCTTGATAATTACCATACTCACTTTTTAAGTCAGAAAGTTCTTTGTTTAACAGTTCAATTTCAATAAGATAACTTTTAATTGCATCCTGTTGACTAAAAACTTTTGCCTTATAAGTTTGAGTATCTAACTTATGAGCTTCAATATGTTTTTCATAGAGTTTTTCATTTTCTTTCAAAAACTTATTTGACTCATTAAGTTTTGCAACTTTATCTCGCAACTCTTGGTTGTCCTTTTGAAAAGCCTCTAGAGATTCAGTTAGATTAATACATGAGATACAATTTAAAGGTTCAGGTGATTCATTTAGTACCTCAGGTGTAATATGAGCCATTAGACACTGTTGAAACTTTGCTGCCTCCGCATTCCAGTAATGAGTAGTTGGCTCAAAAATCACCAAAGCATTATCCACAGCTAATGTCTTGACCTCTTCTTTCGATTTTGGAGGATCAGGTTTAGTAAGACCCGACGGTGGCATCTTGGGTTTCTCGCATTCTCTAGCGAAATGACCCAAATTCTGGCAGTTATAACAACGGACCTTGCTTTTATCAAAACCAAATCCTGACTTCACATTGCCTTCCAAACTCTTGTGTCCAGTCCGTTGCAAGAATTTTTGAACTCTTCTTGTTATCATGGCAATGTTCCAATTCAAGTCCATTTGTTCTAGATCATCTTCATCTAGTTGTGCATAATCCTCCTTGATCAGCTCCAAAGTTGTGTTTGGTTGAGTAACCAAATCTTTGTAAGAGCTCAGAAAAGCTGTATAAATAGCAGCTTGCTCTTGTATTGCTGGTGAGACTGGAGCCTGTTGTTGATTTCCTTGAGATGTACCAGAAAGATAAGCTGAATGTTGACCTCCAGAAGAAACAGAAGATGAATTGGTATCCGTTATAAATGCGATTCCACCATAACTCTTGCCAGAATTGACTAGTCCACCACCACCAGTTGTGGAATTCTGTACAGATCCACCTGACTTGCATTCTTTCTTCTTCAATTCCATTGCATGAGCTTGTAGAATACCTATCAATTGATCCAAAGTCATCCTCTGTAGTTCTGGATTTTCCTTTAAAAATTGGACCTTCACATCCCAAGCACTTGGCAACACATCCAGCAACTTCTTGTTTACCTCAAGTGCAGGGAGATTGTATCCTCCTTCATTTAACTCACTAACCAGATGTGAGTATCGGGTGAATAGACTCGAAGTCAGCTCATTAGGAATCATGTCAAATAGATCATACTGCTTTTTGATTAACTCTAGCTTGGCCTCCTTGTATTTTTCATTTCCTCCGCATCTTGTTTCAATTGCCTTCCACAAATCATAAGTTGTGTCATGAGATTTAAAGAGTCTCATAACCTCCTTAGGCAAACACATACAAATGGAAGAATGAGCCTTTCTTTCAGTTTCATACTCTTTCTTCTCTTGAGGTGACATAGCATTGTATGTTTTAGCTGGAGGAACACCACGATAATTCCCTTCAGCCACTGGAGCAACATAGTGTTCTTTTAACGGTCCCCAAAGTTCAGGACAGTGGAAATCTATATACTGTTCATATCTATCTCTCCAGTAAACATAATCCAAATTTGGTCCAAAGAACGGAGGTTTATTGCTAGAGCCAATATCATTGCTCTGTCTGAGCATCTCTCTAATTCCTCTAATATCTTCCTTATCAGACATTGTAATTTACCTGTAAAATCAACTTAAAACAAAAACTAGGAAGCTGATTAGTGATGAAGGCGTCACTTAGTAAGTGACGCACCTTAGTGTCGCAAAGAGTAGCGGGCACTTGATAAGTGACGCTATCGAGTGACGGATAAACAAACAAAACGACACTAGAGATTAGTGTCGTATAACCAAAGAAGTGACTGACTCAAGTGACAGACTTGAGTGTCGCTTAGCAATGACAGGCGTCACTAAGGTAAGTGACGCTGTAAGTGACTTAGAGTGGTAATGCGTCACTAACAGTAAGTGACGGATGACAAACAAGTGCCGTATCAAATGACGCAATTAAGTGTCGGAATGAACAGTAGGCGTCACTAAGGTAAGTGACGTATAATCCTTAAGTGACGTTAAAACCCTAATTGCTGCTTACAGAAGTGTCGCTCGAAGTGCCGCACAAAGTGTCGAAGTGACGCTCCGAGTGACGCAGAAACGGCTGTGAACGCCCAACAATCCAAAAAATCGAATTTTCGTAAACCTAACGAAAATTCTTGAGTCCCAATCGTACGAAACCTGTAAATCTTTACTCAAAACACAATAATAACACCAAATCGATCCTAATCTTGCTAGAATATCAACGATCTTCACAAAATTAAACCGAAAACTCTCCAATACACGTACACACTTCGATCAAATCAACTCCGAGGCTCTGATACCAGTTGAAAGTGCCCGTTATGTCGGATCTAAGTGATGATCGAAAGTAATTGATTGGCGGAAACAAACAATTACACAAACGCGTAATAAACTTAAACCGAAACAATGAATCAATCAAAGTAAAACTAGTTTATTAGCTTCTTGAATGTATTGGAACTGTTTATAAGTATGCTTAGTCGACAAATGATGCTAGGGTTTCGTCAACCCTAGCCGAAAACCCGTAGGTTTGTTTAAATACTAAAACGAATTCGGCAGACATGCGTCACTTGGGAAGTGTCGCATGTCGCCGCCCTCATGCGTCACTTACCTAAGTGTCGCTATGCGTCACTAAGATAAGTGTCGCCTAATACTAAACTTAAGTGTCGCATATACAGAAAATGACTTTTCTATTAAAACTAACTAACGACACTTACAACTCGATAGACCAACTGACAGACACACAAACATGTATCAACAAGCTGTTATTCAAAGATCGATCTTCGATCAGGTTATCATCAATTACGTGTTCGCAGTGCTGATATTCCGAAAACCGCTTTCAGAACCCGTTATGGGCATTACGAATTTCAAGTGATGCCATTCGGTCTAACAAACGCACCGGCTGTATTCATGGACCTTATGAATCGGGTGTGCAAGCCTTATCTCAACAAATTCGTCATTGTTTTCATCGATGACATACTCATATACTCACGAAACGAGCAAGAACACGCGCAACATCTCAAAACAATTTTAGAACTACTTAGACACGAGGAGCTGTATGCCAAATTTTCTAAGTGTGAGTTCTGGATTCAAACCGTTCAATTCCTTGGGCATGTTATCGATAGTCAAGGAATCCATGTCGATCCATCAAAAATCGAGGCAATCAAGTGCTGGCTTACCAACCTCTCCAACCGAAGTACGCCATTTCTTGGGTCTTGCTGGGTACTACCGGCGATTCATCGAGAATTTCTCCAAGATAGCTCAACCAGTCACTACCCTGACTCAGAAAGATAAAAAGTTCGATTGGACTGATAAACAAGAGTCAGCATTTCAATTTCTCAAACAAAAGCTTTGCAGTGCCCCTATTCTATCATTACCCGAAGGCACCGATGACTTCGTGGTATACTGCGATGCTTCCCATCAAGGTCTTGGTTGTGTGCTGATGCAACGAGACAAAGTCATTGCCTATGCCTCACGACAGTTGAAAATTCACGAAAAGAACTACACCACCCATGATCTCGAACTTGGAGCTGTCGTTTTTGCTCTCAAAATCTGGAGACATTATCTCTAAGGCACTAATTGCACAATCTTTACCGACCACAAAAGTCTCCAACACATCTTCGATCAAAAGGATCTCAACATGAGGCAACGTCGATGGGTCGAGTTGCTTACCGATTATGACTGCGATATCAAGTATCATCCGGGCAAGGCAAACGTTGTTGCCGATGCCCTCAGTCGAAAAGAACGAACCAAACCACTTCGAGTCCGAGCCCTCAGTATAACAATTCACAATGATCTAAACATTCAGATCCTCACTGCTCAACTCGAAGCTCTCAAACCCGATAACATCAAAAATGAGGCCTTGCGAGGCATGGACAAACAATTCGAAATCAAACCTAACGGGATTAGGTATTTCTCAAACCGAATCTGGTTGCCTAGTTTTGGGAACCTGCGAGAGTTGGTGATGGATGAAGCTCACAAGTCAAAATATTCAATTCATCCGGGATCCGATAAAATGTACCACGGAATCAAAGACTTCTATTGGTGGCCGAACATGAAAGCCGAAATCGCCACCTATGTCAGCAAGTGCCTTACTTGCTCGAAAGTCAAAGTCGAATATCAAAAACCTTCTGGTTTACTTCAACAACCCAGCATTCCTGAATGGAAATGGGAACAAATTGCCATGGACTTCATAACCAAACTACCAAAGTCAACGAGCGGTTGCGATACCATTTGGGTGATCGTCGATCGTCTCACAAAGTCTGCTCACTTTCTGGCAATCAAAGAAACCGACAAAATGGAACGTCTCACTCAAATATATCTCAAGGAAATTGTAACCCGTCATGGCGTTCCAATCTCGATTATCTCCGATAGGGATAGTCGTTTCACATCTCAATTTTGGCAATTGCTTCAAAAGTCATTGGGTACCCGTCTCGATATGAGTACCGCATATCATCCTCAAACCGATGGCCAAAGTGAGCGAACAATTCAAACACTGGAAGACATGCTACGAGCCTGCGTAGTTGATTTCGGTGTAAACTGGGAAAGGCACCTACCCCTGTGCGAATTCTCGTACAACAACAGTTATCACTCTAGCATCAAGGTCGCACCTTTCGAGGCACTTTACGGTCGTAAGTGTCGTTCACCAATTTGTTGGACCGAAGTGGGAGACAGCCAACTCACTGGTCCTGAAATCGTTCACGAAACAACCGAGAAAATCTTCGAAATTCAAAACAAACTCAAGGCCGCACGTGATCGTCAGAAAAGTTATGCTGACGTTAGACGCAAGCCACTCGAGTTCCAGGTTGGGGACCGAGTATTACTCAAAGTTTCACCTTGGAAAGGTGTTATTCGATTTGGCAAACGGGGCAAATTGAACCCAAGATACATTGGACCGTTTGAGATCCTTGAGAGGATAGGTCCGGTGGCATACCGATTACAACTGCCCGCTGAGCTTAGCAGTGTGCATCCCACTTTTCACATTTCAAATTTGAAGAAGTGTCTGTCTGATGAGACACTTATCATTCCACTCGATGAGATTCGAGTTGACGACAAGCTTCACTTCTTTGAAGAACCCGCCGAAATCATGCACCGTGAGGTCAAACAATTCAAACAAAGTCGCATTCCCATCGTCAAAGTTAGGTGGAATTCGCGGCGTGGTCCGGAATTCACCTGGTAACGGGAAGATCAAATGAGACTCAAGTACCCTCAGTTGTTCACTGATGCTACTTCAAACACCACTTCGACATAAATTTCGGGACGGAATTCTTCTAACAGTGGGAGAATGTGACACCCGTCAAATTAGGACTAGTAATTGGTGCCTAATCAAGTTTTAATACATGTAATTAGTTCTGTGTTAGGCTAATTAATGTATCGATTAATATATATTGTTGAATATATACAAGTATCGCGGTTTGATTTAAATCGTACAAGTTCAAATCGAATGTATTTCGATCCAATTAAATGCGGGCGTCGGTGAACAATTAAATTAAATAATGAAACATTATTTAATAATATCATTCAATTCGAAATATTATTTTGGATAATATTCCAATTCATGTTCGTATCGTGAATACAAGGTCTACGCAATAAAAGGTTAAATGCGCAAACTAACAAAATGAATTACATTTTTTAATACAATTATTAGATATCGAGAAAAACACTTCAATAAAGCATTTGATAATTATTCGTATTTAAAAACGTATATTTAAACGTACAAAATAAATATTTAACGTTTAAACGAACGGGAAAACGGACACCGCACAGAGCAATATGCATTGACTGAAAAGAGGGAGGCTCCTACACTCCACCCTTTTCCCCTCTTTTCATTTTCATCACATCCAAACACACACATCCACTCAAAAACTCTCTCAAACCCTCTCATCTATAATTTTCGGATTTCACGAATCGGCACCCAAAAATCACATTTTCGGAATCACCACTACAAGGGGAACAAGATTTACAAAAGCAACAACAACATTTTCGGACTCCATCTCCTTCGATTTTCAATTGTAAGAAAAATTCTAAAAACTTAGATTTACTCATTTTGATGTATTGTTTTGATGATTTAATGTTTACATAACTTATATATGTCCAAATATATGAAGAAAACACGATTTCATAGCCTAAAAATGAGTTTGATTTGGGTTTTGGGGTGGAAAATCGCGAACAGCCGCTGTTTCTGGGCTGATGTTCTTCAATGTGACACAAGCCTTGTGTCGCATGTTGCCTGTTATGTCGCACTTAGTGTCGCATAAATCCTTTTGTGTCGTACCCTTTACGACACAAAGTTGTGTCGCATCTAATGTCGTATTTTTCATACGACACAATCACTATGTCGCTGTTGAATCAGCATCTCGCATCTATGCGACACAACCCTTGTGTCGTATAGATATTGTGTCGCATTTCTATGCGACACAACCCTTGTGTCGCATAACAAATTATTATGTCGCATATTGTGTCGCATAAAACAGAATATTTACAACTTTTTACTAAGTGTCGAGACCAAAATTTTATCACTTGATTTCACCCAAATTCAAGTCCAGATGCGTTTTTCCTTAAAGCAATATAGTAGAAATAAAGATTTTCCAAGCTGACCTGGCAGCTCGACCCCAGCCAGGGGCTCTGCCCCTTGGATCCCGCCAGGGGCTGCCGCCCCTTGGACCCAGCTACCAGGGGCGCTGCCCCCGGACCCCCGTACTTAGATTCCGTAAGCACATTTTTCACCAAGTGTCAAACTTGTACAACTTCAAAACACTTATACGATACAACTTTTCAAACATAATGGAATTTGTTTTTCAAGTATAACGCTTCGAAATCAATGTGGTAACATCAAGACTATTATTACAATTAATCACCAACGGGCCGTACACGTTTTCCAACATACAATTCATTCAACCAAATCGTAGTAATTTGGACAAGTCAATCAACCAAATCGGGGTAATTTGGACAAACAACTACAAAGGTAGTCTTTCGAGATGCCTAAACAATTAATAACCATCGCGTGTCATGGACACCTTCAGGTTACAAGTCTTCGGACCACACTTCAAGGCAAATCAATCCAAGTTATTAATTCAAACTTTCAAGACTCAGGTGAGTCTCATGGCCCCTATTTTACTGCTTTTCAATCAGGGGTGTGATATTATTGCTCGCTTTGTTTTACAAGTTGAACGCAAGTACAAATCAAATCAAATACTACATGAGTTTCAAGCTAATCAATTTAAAGCCCTCCATAGCATAGTCTGGTAATACGTAGTAGCGTGAATGTTAGTATATGATATCATATAGGATTGACAATCCTCGTCCGGGTTAGCACGCACTAACTAGTCAAACGGACGTATTAGCATTTGGGAAGACGAGTGTAGATTAGACACTCGTAGGAGGCATTTCAAGTTAGGTTTCCTTAAGTGGGCCTGACAACTCAAGTTAAGCTCAGACTATTTGCTCATGGCTGTATAACTTTTATTTTGCTTAATTGCATTTTAAATTCAATTATAAATCTTGCGGTTCATACAAATATGTGTTGACATACAAACCTGTGAGCTCACCAGCGTTTCGCTGACCAATTTTAGCATGTATCACAGGTGACCAGCAGTAGGTTGGACTGCTCAAGTAAGGATCAATTAGCTTGAGTCATCATGCAAACAATCATAGATTTAGCTGCATTATTATATTTTGTATAGATTAATTATGTATTTAAATCTCTCAATTTCAACCGAGCTAATGTAAACAATATTTTGATGTAAACTTTTGGTTTTATCAATACAAATGTAAAACGACGCATATAGTGGTCGTTCATTATATATCTTCGTGCTGTGATTATTGATTCGTAACACCCAAATCATGCTTCCGCTAATCAATAAATTTGGGGGTGTTACAGATTGGTATCATCAAACTTTGTAGGAAGATCATCAGGATCTTCTGTTTCTTGAAACTTGTAGGTTCCACTTATACGGACCAAATCGAGTAGTTCAACTAGTTTGTTAAAGCGGAAATCAAACAAACTAATATATGCAAGATTAACACGATAAATGACCAAAACACAAAGTGTATGTTTATATATATGAAATGCTAGCAACAATACATACACTTGGACACAAACACACAAAGATCAAATAACACCTTGAGAGTATTCTGTGATAATAAAAGTGTTAAGTGTGTGTAAAATGTCTTAACAAAATAGAAGCTGGCGAGCTTCTATTTATAGCCTGATCTAGACTTTATGCGACACAAGCCTTGTGTCGCATAGAATGCTTATGCGACACAATCCTTGTGTCGCATGTAATGGTTCTGCGACACAATCCTTGTGTCGCATTGAATGCTTCTGCGACACAATGCTTGTGTCGCATGAATACAAAAATTGTAATTAAACTAAATCTAAAACTATACAAAACGTAATTACAATTTCGACACGATTACAGACTGAGACCAACTGACAGACACACATAGATGTACCAACAAAGTGTTTTAAATTATATTTACATTAGGTGAAATAAAATAGTAATAATTGTAAGTTGGTTTTAAAGTTCCAGACAATGATAAGTACGGGGCACGAAATAAGACTTATTCTTATTATTAATATGGATATGTACGTATCATTTTTATCAATTCAAAAACATACTCCGGGAGCTTCACGAAGAAGGAAATACGTACAAACCCTAACCTTTAACTAAATTCGATTAAAAAACGTCAAATTGAACCTTGAAATCATGTTTTCATCACGGATTGATTCTCCCTAACATAAGGTAATCTTTGTTCTTGATTTTTTTAACCTAGAATCTTGAATTTTATGAATTTTCATGGGGGTTTATGAGATTAACGATTTTAATACGAAATAAAGTATGAAATACATTGAATTGATGATAGATAAGCTTACTAATGATTTTGGGTATCATTAAAATGAATTAAAGATGAAGAATCAAAGATAGTGTTCTAGAGGTTTGGTGGGTTTTGAAGAATTAGTGATTTTAATCCGAAATTAGGGTTGTATATGTTTAAATAGATGTTAATTAGTGTTATAAAGAGTATTGGTAACACTAATTCAACCTAAAAGTGAATGATTTGAATTGTGTATCTAGTGATTTAAAATGAGTATTGTGTAAATGATAATGAATTAGTATTAATTTACCTTTGTTGATAGTTAAAAGTGTTGTTAGAATGTTATTATAATATAATTAAGGAATATTAAAGTGTTGAATCAAAGAATTAAATAATTGGATTCATTATAGTTATGAGAATGATTATGATTAAGTGAATTAAAGTAATGATCAAAATGGAATACAAGTAATCAAGTTATGTATATGATTATACAAGTAATGAAATAGTGAAATGATGAAGATTATGAAAGGAGAGATCATGAATTAGAAATAATCAATCCAAAAGAGGTGATGGATTGATGATTGTATTAGTTGATTTTGATGATTATGTGTTATTGTATTGATAGGTTGTATGTTAAGTGATCAAGAATGGTGGCTTTGCTATTCGAGTGTGAAATCATACATGTACCCTAAAAGGCAAAGGTGAGTGATATGAGGATTAAATGAATAATGATTGTATGCTCCGGATTGCTTACGAGCAAGAGGTTCATACAATTATTTGGAATATTATTTGTTTCTTCTAGTTGTTTCTCATGATTGTATCTACATGGTATTATATTATGTATCTTTAGTAATATTGTTGTTGATTATTGTTATGAATTGTTGTTAGTTGTTGAGTTATTTGGAAATAGTATAGCATTATGTGGTTTATGTGAAGTATGTGGATTATGTGAATTATGTGGATTGTGTGGATTATGTGAAATATGTGGATTGAGTATTGTAGAGATTTCTTATTACGAAATAAATGAGTATCACGAAATAAGTGCTTGGCACTACTTGGTATCTATTGTCGCACCCCCAAAACACTTGGCAGCGGAAACATGAGGTGTCACGGGGGCGCCGACCAAATCAAATATCACAACACACAGATTAAAGCAAACGACCTCTATATGAGACGTTTTAACAAAAAGTTACATTTCCATAATTCAAAGCTTACAATATCGGGAGTTCGCATAAACCGTTAAGAGATTTCTAATACATTACTGAATATACAAAATACAGCTAAATGCAATCTAATCTCTCGATGTTTGAAAACAATGCGACTCGAGCTAAGCTTTCCATAAGCTTCCTACTACGGCGGGTTACCTGAGAAATACATACTAAAAGGTCAACATAAAGTTGGTGAGTTCATAGGTTTGTAAACATTCGATTAGTTATGATCCACAAGATTTCAAGTTAAGTTGTATCATTCAACAATGATAAGTAAAAGTATCGTTAGCCAACGATAAGTAAAAGTATTGCATAATGCAATATAAGTATACCATTTGCCATGAGTCTCATAGTCGAGCTTAACGTTGTTTGCCTCCGGTAAGTGTACTAATCCGATACACTTCTAAATCACAAATAATATTGCATCCGTGGGTTGACTAGCGCGACTAGTCCGGATGGGGATTGTCAATCCCCGATAGTACTATCCAATAATATTCACGCATATATTAACGAACTATGATGGGTAGAGGGCTTTAATGGATTATTCAGGCCTCATGCAATCCGTACGAAAAGTTGTTTACAGTTACTTGTGATCATATAAGCAGTTGTATAAAACAGTTGTATGTATTCTCACCCCAGTTGAAAAACAGTAAAAAGGGGCTATGAAACTCACCTCATATTAGCAAGTAGCAAGCAAATATCAAATAAGCAAGCAAGCCGGTGTGCAACCTTCTAACGCCCTAAATGTAACACCCGCCAAATTAGGACTAGTAATTAGTGCCTAATCAGATGTTAATACATGTAATTAGTTCTGTGGTAGGCTAATTAATGTATCGAATTATATATATATTGTCGAATATATACGAAAATGCGATTTGATTAAATCGTACGCAATTTAAATCGGATGTATTTCGATTCAATTTAATATGGACGTTGGTGACCAATTTTATTAAATAACGCGTTTATGTCAAAAATATTATTATGATAATATCTAGTATTCGTTCGTATTGTACAAACCGAACTTACACAATTTAAAATATTAAAAACGCGCAAACTAAATAAACAAACTTACATTTTATAACTCAAATATAAATTAAATTGTAAAATATTTAAATAAAACATCGTGTAATAAATGGTATTTTAAAACTTATAATTAAAATGTAAATAATTATTTAACGTTTAAACGACGGAGCAAACGAACACCACGCGGAACGCGGGGCAAGAAACTGAAAAGTGGGGATAAACCCCCACCTCCCATTTTTCTTCTTCATTTCACCTTTTTCCTTTCTCTCTCTATTACACTCTTTTCTCTCTATTCTTCAAAATCACCAACATCACATAAATCGCAAAATACTACTATCAAACGCACTCGTATCAACAATATTTTATGAGATTCACGACCACCTCGCGACGATCTACAACGCTATCTTTCCGGATTTTCATTTCGGCGAATTGTAAGTTTCCGACAAAATCCCGAAATCTCTCGATTCTTAGTATTTTTCACTTGTGCTTGTTATTATAACTTGTATATGTCCATTACAATGTATAGAACACGAATTTATAGCTTGAAAACGAGTTTAAAACGGATTTTTGGCCGGAAAAACCTTGACAGCCAGACTTTCTGGGCTGATGTTCATCCATGCGACACAAGCCTTGTGTCGCATGTTGTGTCGTATTTTGCCACTTGTGTCGTATAAAACCTCCTGTGTCGTACCTTGTGTCGTACCAGATAATTAGTGTCGCAAGTCTTGCGACACAACCACTATGTCGCATACACCATACGACACAATCACTATGTCGCTGTTGAATCAGCATCTCGCATCTATGCGACACAACCCTTGTGTCGTATAGACATTGTGTCGCATTCCTATGCGACACAACCCTTGTGTCGCATGACAAACTTTTGTGTCGCATGTTGTGTCGCAAAACACAGAAAACTCAGATTTTTACTAAGTGTTGAGACTCGAAATTTATCACTCGATTTTACCCAAATTCAGATCCCAGATGCGTTTTTGTCAAAGCAATATAGTAGAAATAAAAATTTTCCAGCTCGACCCCAGCCAGGGGCTCTGCCCCTTGGACCCCGCCAGGGGCTGCCGCCCCTTGGACCCCGCTACCAGGGGCGCTGCCCCCGGACCCCCGTACTTAGATTCCGTAACGGCTTCTAAAACACGATCAAAACACATTTTTCAAGTAAAACGCCACGAAATCAAAATAATAATAGTTGAGATTATTATTACAAATCCGTCACCAACGGGCCGTACATGTTTTCAAACACTTAACAAATCAACCAAATCGTAGTAATTTGGACATATATATAGTTGTGTAACAACTACAAGGGTGATCTTTTGAGATACCCAATCATGTTTATAACCATCGCGTGTCGTGGACACCCTCAGGTTACAAGTCTTTGGACTTCATACTCGGCTAATCAACTTACGTTTGTTTAAACGCTTTCAGACTCAGGTGAGTCTCATAGCCCCTCTTTTACTGTTTTACTCAGGGGTGTGATATATTGCTCAACTTTTAACATGTGAACGCAAGTACAAACATTTCATATACTACATGAGTTTTTTGAAACTAATCATTTAAAGTCCTCCGTCAGCATAGTTGTTAATACGTTGTAGCATGAATATTAGTATATGGTACCATATAGGATTGACCCACCTCGTCCGGGTTAGCAAGCACTAACCGGGTAAACGGACGTACTAATATTTGGGAAGACGAATGTGGATTAGGCATTCGTGGAGGCACCTCGCCCGGAATTCTCTATAGGGGACCCGGCCCTCGAGTTAAGCTCAACTATGTGCTCATGGCTGTATACACGATGACTATCATTTAATTGCTGGATGCAATTCATTATTTAAATCTTGCGGTTCATACTATATTAACTGATTTCAAACCTGTGAGCTCACCAGCTTTATAGCTGACCTTTTAGCATATATCGCAGGTACCAAGCAGTAGGATGTTTCTGCTTCAGGATTTTAGCTCGAGTCAGCATACAGACGAGATAGAGATTTTCTTGCATTAGTATATTTTGTACAACTACTTATGTACTGAAATCTCATTTTATTTCAAACTCGAGCTATGTAACGCTATAAATGTTGTAAACATTTCAATGTTAATATATTTTGTTAAAACGACGCATATAGAGTCGTTTGCTGTATTCCTTTGTGCTTTGTTATTGATTAGTAACACCCAAATCAAGCTTCCGCAAATCATTAAATTTGGGGGTGTTACAGATTGGTATCAGAGCCTAAGGTTATAGTGAACTAGGTTGCATTTAGTGAGCCTAGACTATGACCATTAGGCGGTATTCCTTATTAGGTATAACTGGTTCAGTGATTACATCATACGAGTTTAATTTAACATAGCCTGATCAACTATGTACAATTAAGCAAAGATGATGTAAGATCTGAAAGTAGTTATGGCTGAACGGGGTACGATAGAAGACTCTGACCTCGAGAGAACTGAGACTTAACCATGTTTATGCTAGACACTCAATAGGCTATATTATATAGGAACTATATGAATATAGGCCTCAATCTTACTAACGCTTTATCTCAGAAATGGCAAACATCCCACCCAATTCATCTCGCTCTCAATCCGGGTCGCAGAACCCAAGGGTAGCAAGGAGGAACAACAGGTTGCCTCGAGCTGGCCCGTACCCCACTCACCTCACCTTGTCGGCCTTAGCTGCTAGGGTGAACCAACACGAGCAGCGACTTCGCACCATGGATGTCGTGCTGCAGGAAACGAACGAAAACTGGAGACTTACATCCCTTGAACGCATCGAACAAGTCTCCGACGACCTGGAAACCACAAACAACAACATGGATGTCCTTCGCAACCAAGTAATAGAAATAAGCGTGGAAAATGCCCTCCTGCGACAAAGGATGGAAGAATGTGAACATCGCTCACATGAAGCAGAAGAGTATGCCCGCGGACTAACACAACGACTAGCACTAGCAGAAGATAACGCCCGACAAGCTAGCAGACTTGCAAACACTGTGGACCGTCTTGTCACGATGATGGAACAAATTAATCTACGTTAAGACTAGTGTAGTCTTTGCCTTGTAATCTATTCTGTAATCTAGTAACTATCTAAGCGCTACTCTATAATTCGGTCGGACGTAACAATTCTTGACGCCTTTTGTAATACATCCATAGGATGTAACCTTTGAACTCATATTAGCTATCAAATATTCCTTGTTGTTTAAACTCATATTAATTGTCATTTTCCCATGTTGATGTCATGTATTACTGCTTTTATACATGTACATCTACTACAAATGCAACTTTCCTACAAAATCTCACGTATCTTCATTTCTTTTATTGAAGAATCATGCCGCCAAAGACAAGACCATACACCGATGCTCAGCTTACATCCCTTATAACCCAAGCTGTTACTGAAGCCTTGGCTCGAAATACTCCTCAAAACTCCACGAGAAACAGCGATGCCGCTGAAACCCCTGCTGCTAAACCTTGTTCTTACAAGGACTTTCAAAGTTGCAAACCCTCAAGTTTCAAGGGTTCTGAAGGAGCCATCGGACTGATCAGATGGTTCGAAAAGATGGAAACTGTTTTCCGTGTCAGCAAATGCGCGGAGAACGACAAAGTAAACTTCGCCACCTGCTCTCTCGAAGATGATGCCCACTCGTGGTGGAATTCATATACCCAATCAGTGGGTGCTGACATTGCCTACCAACTAACTTGGGAGGACTTGAAAGCAAAACTCACTGCCAAATACTGCTCAATCGCCAAACTCCAAAAGCTAGACGAGGAGTTCTGGAACCTAAAGGTTCAGGGTGGTGACATCGATGGTTATACAACCAGATTTCAACAACTTGCCGCCCTTCGCCCAGTCATGGTGGGCACCGAACCTGATAAAATCAGGAAGTACATCCTTGGCCTTCCTGAGCCTGTTCGGGGGCATGTTGCCTCTTCCAACCAAACCACCATTGATGGTGCAATCCTATTGGCCCAAGACCTGATGTCCATGAGCCAAGATTCTGAACCACCCACTTCATCCTCCCAAAACAACAAACGAAAGTGGTCTGACTACCACAACAACCACTCCAACCAACAAAACAAGAAACCCGACACCATCAAAGCCTACAACACCACCACAGACATCACACGGGGCTACACTGGGAACAAACCCTATTGTTCCAAGTGCAGCCGTCACCATGAAGGTTCCTGTGGTCCCTTTTGCAACAATTGCAAGAGGTACGGCCATCTCACCAAAGACTGCAATTCTCCTGCCAACAACAATTCCAACAACAACACCAGACCACCCAAAGTCTGCTTTGAGTGTGGGAAACCCGGGCACTTCAGGGACACGTGCCCAAAGCTGAAGAATAACAACAACAACCGCAACAGCAGCAACAACTACAACACCCGAAGCAGAGCCTTCGTCATCAAATCCGGGGACGCCCGCCAAGACCCGAATGTGGTCTCGGGTATGTTCCTCCTCAACAACTTACATGCTTCTGTTCTATTTGATACTGGTGCTGATAGAAGCTTTATCTCTGATGACTTTTGCCCACTACTTGACATCACTCCTGTTGCCTTAGATGTTAAGTACACTGTAGAGCTAGCAAATGGGGAACTTATAGAAACCGATAGTGTGATACCTAATTGCACTTTAAACCTAGCTGATGAAACCTTTTCAATCGATCTTGTACCCGTTGAAATCGGTAGTTTCGACGTTATCATTGGAATGGACTGGTTGTCCAAACACCGAGCCGAAATCATTTGTTACGATAAGATCGTCCGCATTCCACTCGCTGCCGGTGGAACCTTGATCATACAGGGGGAGACCGGTGGGACGAGACTCAATATCATCTCGTGCTTAAAAACCCGAAAATTTCTGAGAAAGGGTTACCCTGCAATACTCGCACACATCACGGAGAAGAAGTCGGAGGAGAAGCGACTTGAGGATGTGCCAATTGTTAGAGACTTTCCCGAAGTCTTTCCGGAAGAACTACCTTGTTTACCTCCGCCTAGACAGGTTGAGTTCTCAATTGAACTCGTGCCGGGTGCCGCACCGGTGGCCCGCGCACCGTACCGTTTAGCCCCATCCGAACTTCAGGAGTTGTCCTCTCAGTTACAGGAACTTCTGGATAGAGGATTCATTAGGCCGAGTTCTTCGCCTTGGGGAGCTCCGGTCTTATTTGTTAAAAAGAAGGACGGTTCATTTCGAATGTGCATCGACTACCGAGAGTTGAACAAATTGACCGTCAAGAACCGTTATCCACTTCCTCGCATTGATGATTTATTCGACCAACTTCAGGGTTCAAGTTTCTACTCAAAAATCGACCTGCGATCAGGCTATCATCAGTTACGAGTTCGCGACACCGATATTCCGAAAACTGCTTTCAGAACTCGTTACGGGCACTACGAATTCCAAGTGATGCCCTTTGGTCTAACCAACGCACCGGCTGTATTTATGGACCTCATGAACCGGGTGTGCAAACCTTACCTCGACAAGTTTGTCATTGTCTTTATCGATGACATACTTATTTACTCGCGCAACGAGCAAGAACATGCGCAACACCTTAAAACCATCCTTGAACTACTTAGACACGAGGAGCTGTATGCAAAATTCTCTAAGTGTGAGTTCTGGATTCAAACCGTTCAATTCCTTGGTCACGTGATCGACAGTCAGGGAATTCACGTTGACCCATCAAAAATCGAGGCTATCAAAGACTGGCAAGCACCCACCTCTGCAACTGAAGTACGACAATTCTTGGGTCTTGCTGGGTACTATCGGCGATTTATCGAAAATTTCTCCAAAATAGCTCAATCACTCACGGTACTGACTCAGAAGGACAAAAGGTTCGATTGGACCGATAAACAAGAGTCAGCGTTCCAACTTCTGAAACAAAAGCTTTGCAGTGCTCCAATTCTATCCTTACCCGAAGGCACCGATGACTTCGTGGTATACTGCGATGCTTCTCACCAAGGTCTCGGTTGCGTGCTGATGCAACGAGACAAGGTCATTGCCTATGCTTCACGACAGCTGAAAATTCACGAAAAGAACTACACCACTCATGATCTCGAACTTGGAGCTGTCGTTTTTGCTCTCAAAATCTGGAGACATTATCTCTACGGCACTAAGTGCACCATCTTTACCGACCACAAAAGTCTCCAACATATATTCGATCAGAAGGATCTCAATATGAGGCAACGTCGATGGGTCGAGTTGCTTACCGATTACGATTGCGAGATCAAGTACCATCCAGGGAAGGCTAATGTTGTAGCCGATGCCCTCAGTCGAAAGGAACGACCAAAACCACTTCGAGTCCGAGCCCTCAGTATGACCATTCACAACAATCTTACCGTTCAGATTCATACCGCTCAGATCGAAGCCCTGAAACCTGAAAACATCAAAAATGAAGCCTTACGGGGTATTGATAAACAATTCGAAATCAAATCTAACGGAATTAGGTATTTCTCAAACCGAATCTGGTTGCCTAATTTCGGGAACTTACGAGACTTGGTGATGGATGAAGCTCACAAGTCCAAATATTCTATCCATCCGGGATCCGATAAGATGTACCATGGAATCAAGGAATTTTATTGGTGGCCAAACATGAAAGCCGAAATCGCCACGTATGTCAGCAAGTGTCTTACTTGCTCGAAAGTCAAAACCGAACATCAGAAACCGCCTGGTTTACTCCAACAACCGGAAATTCCTGAATGGAAATGGGAACAAATTTCCATGGACTTCATAACCAAACTACCCAAGTCATCGAACGGTTGCGATACCATTTGGGTGATCGTTGACCGCCTCACAAAATCTGCTCATTTCCTGGCAACCAAGGAAAACGATAAAATGGAACGCCTCGCACAAATCTACATCAAGGAAATCGTTTCTCATCACAGCGTTCCAATCTCGATCATCTCTGACAGAGATGCCCGTTTCACCTCTCACTTTTGGCAATCACTTCAAAAAGCTTTGGGTACTCGTCTCGATATGAGTACCACATACCATCCTCAAACCGACGGCCAAAGTGAACGAACCATCCAAACCTTAGAAGATATGCTACGCGCCTGCGTAGTTGATTTCGGTACAAACTTGGAAAGACATCTACCGTTGTGCGAATTCTAGTACAATAACAGCTATCACGCCAGCATTAAAGCTGCACCTTTTGAGGCACTGTACGGTCGTAAGTGCCGATCACCGATCTGTTGGACTGAAGTGGGAGATAGTCAACTCACTGGTCCTGAACTCATACATGTCACCACTGAGAAGATTGTGGAAATCCAAAACCGACTCAAATCCGCACGTGACCGTCAGAAAAGTTATGCTGACGTGAGACGCAAACCACTCGAGTTCCAAGTTGGGGATCGAGTGCTCTTAAAAGTATCGCCTTGGAAAGGCGTCATCCGTTTTGGCAAACGCGGGAAGTTAAATCCCAGGTACATCGGGCCTTTTGAGATCCTCGAACGGATTGGCCCTGTAGCTTATCGATTGCAGCTGCCATCCGAACTCAGCAGCGTGCACCCTACTTTTCATATCTTAAATTTGAAGAAGTGTCTGTCTGATGAGACACTTATCATTCCACTCGATGAAATTCGAGTCGACGACAAGCTTCATTTCGTTGAGGAACCCGCTGAAATTATGGACCGTGAGGTCAAACAACTAAAACAAAGTCGTATTCCCATCGTTAAGGTTAGATGGAATTCGCGGCGTGGACCGGAATTCACCTGGGAAAGGGAAGACCAAATGCGACTCAAACATCCTCAACTCTTTACTGATTCTACATCGAACGCGACCTCAAGCTAAATTTCGGGACGAAATTCTTCTAACAGGGGGAGAATGTAACACCCACCAAATTAGGACTAGTAATTAGTGCCTAATCAGATGTTAATACATGTAATTAGTTCTGTGTTAGGCTAATTAATGTATCGAATTATATATATATTGTCGAATATATACGAAAATGCGATTTGATTAAATCGTACGCAATTTAAATCGGATGTATTTCGATTCAATTTAATACGGACGTTGGTGACCAATTTTATTAAATAACGCTTTTATGTCAAAAATATTATTATGATAATATCTAGTATTCGTTCGTATTGTACAAACCGAACTTACACAATTTAAAATATTAAAAACGCGCAAACTAAATAAACAAACTTACATTTTATAACTCAAATATAAATTAAATTGTAAAATATTTAAATAAAACATCGCGTAATAAATGGTATTTTAAAACTTATAATTAAAATGTAAATAATTATTTAACGTTTAAACGACGGAGCAAACGAACACCACGCGGAACGCGGGGCGAGAAACTGAAAAGTGGGGATAAACCCCCACCTCCCATTTTTCTTCTTCATTTCACCTTTTTCCTTTCTCTCTCTATTACACTCTTTTCTCTCTATTCTTCAAAATCACCAACATCACATAAATCGCAAAATACTACTATCAAACGCACTCGTATCAACAATATTTTATGAGATTCACGACCACCTCGCGACGATCTACAACGCTATCTTTCCGGATTTTCATTTCGGCGAATTGTAAGTTTCCGACAAAATCCCGAAATCTCTCGATTCTTAGTATTTTTCACTTGTGCTTGTTATTATAACTTGTATATGTCCATTACAATGTATAGAACACGAATTTATAGCTTGAAAACGAGTTTAAAACGGATTTTTGGCCGGAAAAACCTTGACAGCCGAACTTTCTGGGCTGATGTTCATCCATGCGACACAAGCCTTGTGTCGCATGTTGTGTCGTATTTTGCCACTTGTGTCGTATAAAACCTCCTGTGTCGTACCTTGTGTCGTACCAGATAATTAGTGTCGCAAGTCTTGCGACACAACCACTATGTCGCATACACCATACGACACAATCACTATGTCGCTGTTGAATCAGCATCTCGCATCTATGCGACACAACCCTTGTGTCGTATAGACATTGTGTCGCATTCCTATGCGACACAACCCTTGTGTCGCATGACAAACTTTTGTGTCGCATGTTGTGTCGCAAAACACAGAAAACTCAGATTTTTACTAAGTGTTGAGACTCGAAATTTATCACTCGATTTTACCCAAATTCAGATCCCAGATGCGTTTTCGTCAAAGCAATATAGTAGAAATAAAAATTTTCCAGCTCGACCCCAGCCAGGGGCTCTGCCCCTTGGACCCCGCCAGGGGCTGCCGCCCCTTGGACCCCGCTACCAGGGGCGCTGCCCCCGGACCCCCGTACTTAGATTCCGTAACGGCTTCTAAAACACGATCAAAACACATTTTTCAAGTAAAACGCCACGAAATCAAAATAATAATAGTTGAGATTATTATTACAAATCCGTCACCAACGGGCCGTACATGTTTTCAAACACTTAACAAATCAACCAAATCGTAGTAATTTGGACATATATATAGTTGTGTAACAACTACAAGGGTGATCTTTTGAGATACCCAATCATGTTTATAACCATCGCGTGTCGTGGACACCCTCAGGTTACAAGTCTTTGGACTTCATACTCGGCTAATCAACTTACGTTTGTTTAAACGCTTTCAGACTCAGGTGAGTCTCATAGCCCCTCTTTTACTGTTTTACTCAGGGGTGTGATATATTGCTCAACTTTTAACATGTGAACGCAAGTACAAACATTTCATATACTACATGAGTTTTTCGAAACTAATCATTTAAAGTCCTCCGTCAGCATAGTTGTTAATACGTTATAGCGTGAATATTAGTATATGGTACCATATAGGATTGACCCACCTCGTCCGGGTTAGCAAGCACTAACCGGGTAAACGGACGTACTAATATTTGGGAAGACGAATGTGGATTAGGCATTCGTGGAGGCACCTCGCCTGGAATTCTCTATAGGGGACCCGGCCCTCGAGTTAAGCTCAACTATGTGCTCATGGCTGTATACACGATGACTATCATTTAATTGCTGGATGCAATTCATTATTTAAATCTTGCGGTTCATACTATATTAACTGATTTCAAACCTGTGAGCTCACCAGCTTTATAGCTGACCTTTTAGCATATATCGCAGGTACCAAGCAGTAGGATGTTTCTGCTTCAGGATTTTAGCTCGAGTCAGCATACAGACGAGATAGAGATTTTCTTGCATTAGTATATTTTGTACAAGTACTTATGTACTGAAATCTCATTTTATTTCAAACTCGAGCTATGTAACGCTATAAATGTTGTAAACATTTCAATGTTAATATATTTTGTTAAAACGACGCATATAGAGTCGTTTGCTGTATTCCTTTGTGCTTTGTTATTGATTAGTAACACCCAAATCAAGCTTCCGCAAATCATTAAATTTGGGGGTGTTACACTAAACGTATAAGGTTGTGTAAGTAGATGTCTTATAAGACCAGTTATGGCGATTGTATAAGTGGGGGTTAATGTCCAGTTAAGCCAATCGTGCAGGTGGAGGGTTAATGTCCACCTAGAGCTAGTTCATCAACTAGTATGTCCAAATAAGTTGTTCAAGTTCGATTATTAAAAACGTATACGACCCGTTAGTGAAAGTTTGTAATAATAATTCATTTAGACATTATTATTAAGTTTGTTTTGCTGTAAACTATTCATTAGTACATATCGTGTGTTGCAAACCGATTATTTTAGTTTGTATAAGTCTTAAATCGTAGGTCAAAGTTGGTCAAAGGTGGTCAAGACTGGTCAAACTGGTCAAACCTGGTCAAACCTGGTCAAACTGGTCAAACCTGGTCAAACTGGTCAAACCTAGCATCACTAGCAAAATGTAGCAACACTAGTAATTGTGGCATCACTAGGTTAGTGTCTCTACTTGAGACTTAGGATATTTTCAGAAAATGTAGCATCACTAGCAAAATGTAGTATCACTAGGTTAGTGTCTCTACTTGAGACTTAGGATATTTTCAGAAAATGTAGCATCACTAGCAAAATGTAGCATCACTAGTAATTGTGGCATCACTAGGTTAGTGTCTCTACTTGAGACTTAGGATATTTTCAGAAAATGTAGCATCACTAGCAAAATGTAGCATCACTAGTAATTGTGGCATCACTAGGTTAGTGTCTCTACTTGAGACTTAGGATATTTTTAGAAATTGTTCTAAGTGTCGGTTTCTAATTCGGGAAACTTTCTAAGTTTAGTTTTAGGTCCAAGTTACTAACTAAGTCATCCAAACCCATTTTTTGTTACCACTTTTCAAAAATATTAAGTTTTGTCGTTTTTAGAAACCGAGCCATTTTTGTTGACTTGGTTAAACCGACTCGGTTTGACCCTAAACTTTTACCCAACCCATAAATCAGTTTATAGAGTCCAAATAATTTGTCGGTTCGTGACAGAGTTCACCCAAGGTGTCGGTTTTAACATGCAACTTAAGATTTTCAATATTTCACATTTTCGACTTTTGTCGGTTTGGTTCGCCATTTTATTTCTACCATTTCTGGTCCAAACTAAGGTCTACAAATTTTACCAACTGATCATCCATGTTTCTAGTCTAACATATAATTTTTGCAGCAACCATAGTGTCCATTTACATATCTAAATAATTTCGTGAAGGAACCGAACTCGGTTTTCGAAAACTTCCAGACCAGACTCAAAGATCAGATTATAGCCAAAAATACGTACGGATCTGGAAAAATTTCAAAACACAAAAGTTGTAGCTCTTTTCAATACGCAACTTTTAAAAAAAAATTCGTTGTCTAACTCTCAGTAAAACTCAAGATATGACCATTTTAGTATACTGACTTTTCTGGGACAGAATCTGTCTTCTTACATACGTGTTACAGAAATGTATTTCAACCTTTTATTTGGACATAATAGTGTTATATGAGCAATATAACATGTAAATATACATTATGTAAGTATGTAAATGAGGAGTTTAGGTGATTTATACCAAGAAAATGATGGAGAAACAAGTGGATGATGAAGATGATGATGTCTTGAGCTTTCTTCCTTCTTCTAGATTTCAAGATGATGAATGATGGTGATTTATGGTGGATATTGGTGGTGAAAGGGGCTGAGTTTCTGGAAATGGAGAGAGAGAGATGAGAGGAAATTGAGAGAGTAAAAAGAGATGGAGTGTTTGTGAAATGATATTGCATGATTTGTGTATGGATGTAAGTAAGAATCATCATCATTTCAATTTGCATGTAAGGAGAGTGGGGAAGGGAAGGGTGGCACATGGGGGGGGGGGGTCCCACACAAGGGTATTTTGGTCATTTCTTGTTCCCAATTTAACTAGTTACGTTTTCGTTCGTTATCCGATTGTTTAGACGTTTATTTATACGTTAAACGTTTTATACACACATTTAAGTAACGGTTTAAATTCCGATATTTTCGATTGAAATATTTATCTAGATACTTGAAAACATTTATAAAAATGTTCCGTTTATTTATCGGTCTCGATTTGCGTGCACGTTTTACGGAGGTTTAATCGCGTAGCGTTTTAAATAAATGTTTTTCATTGACGAACTATTATATGATGTTTTCAATAATAATTTCATACAAAATAATATATTTTAAATTATTAAAATATATTTTGACTTTCGTTCGCTTGTCGGGCGCGTTCCGCGCGTTTTCGTTGCATTTGAGACGTTTTAGCCAAAACGTCTAGATTTTTGTGTATTATTTTAACATAATAATAATAAGTGATAAATAACTTCTAAGAATGGATTCAAGTTATTTATAGAAATGTTTTCACCAACGTCGTATAATTTGTCGGACTCCGTCCGGTTGTTTCGCACAATTTCACCAAATTGCGTAAGCGTAATATAAATCAATTACGAGAGTGTATATTCACATAAATATACAAATAGTTACAAGTAATTACAAGTATTTAGCCTAATACTAAACTAAACACACGTAATTAGGATTTCTAACAGGTTAATCAGTAACCCTAAATCGTCGGGTGTCACATTCTCCCCCTGTTAGGAGAATTTCGTCCCGAAATTAGTTCGTTGCCGCAGTCTGAGGGGTATCTAAAAATAGATGTGGGTGTTTCAGTCGCATTTGGTCTTCTCGTTCCCAAGTGAATTCAGGACCGCGCCTTGAATTCCATCGGACATTAACGATGGGAATACGACTTTGTTTCAAGCGTTTGACCTCACGGTCCGTGATTTCTATCGGCTCTTCGCTGAAATGGAGTTTATCATCTATGTGGATTTCATCGAGCAGGATTACAAGCATCTCATCAGACAAACATTTCTTCAAGTTAGAAATGTGGAATGTGTTGTGCACGCTACTGAGTTGGGGCGGTAGCTGCAGTCGATATGCCACCGGACCAATTCTTTCAAGAATCTCAAAAGGTCCGATGTACCTAGGGTTTAGTTTGCCGCGTTTGCCAAAACGAATGACACCTTTCCAAGGTGACACTTTTAAGAGTACTCGGTCCCCAACCTGGAATTCGAGTGGTTTGCATCTCACGTCAGCGTAACTCTTCAGACGATCACGTGCGGCTTTCAGCCGGTTTTGGATGGTCACGATTTTCTCGGTCGTTTCATGGATGATTTCAGGACCGGTGAGTTGGCTATCGCCGATTTCGGTCCAACAAATGGGTGATCGGCACTTTCTACCATAAAGTGCCTCGAAGGGTGCAGCACCAATGCTGGTGTGGTAACTGTTGTTGTAGGAGAACTCACACAAAGGTAGGTGGTTTTCCCAGTTTTTGCCGAAGTCAACTACGCACGCGCGCAGCATATCTTCTAAAGTTTGGATGGTTCGTTCACTCTGACCATCAGTTTGTGGGTGATAAGCAGTACTCATATCCAGACGAGTACCGAGAGCTTTCTGAAGTGTTTGCCAAAATCGAGAGGTGAAGCGGCTATCTCTATCGGAGATGATCGAGACGGGTATGCCGTGTCGTGCTACAATCTCTTTGATGTAGATGCGAGCCAAGCGCTCCATTTTTTCGGTTTCTTTGATAGCTAGGAAATGGGCAGATTTCGTGAGACGATCAACGATCACCCAAATGGTATCGCAGCCGCTCGGTGTTTTCGGTAGTTTGGTGATGAAGTCCATGGTTATGTTTTCCCATTTCCATTGAGGTATTTCGGGTTGTTGTAGCAACCCGGAGGGTTTCTGGCATTCGGCCTTAACCTTGGCGCAGGTTAAACATTTGCTAACATAAGTGGCGATGTCAGCTTTCATGTTGGCCACCAATACCGTTGTTTGATGTCATGATACATTTTGTCGGAACCAGGATGTATGGAGTATCGAGATTTGTGAGATTCATCCATCACCAAATCTCGTAGGTTTCCAAAGTTTGGTAACCAGATTTGGTTAGAGAAGTATCGAGTTTCGTCGGGTTTGATTTCGAATTGTTTTTCCATGCCTCGCAAGGCCTCATTTTTGATGTTTTTCTCGTTGAGCGCTTCGAGTTGAGTGGAATGGATTTGAGAAATAAGATCGTTGTGCATGGTTAAACCAAGGGCTCGAACTCGAAGGGGTTTCACTCGTTCTTTTCGGCTTAGGGCATCGGCAACAACGTTAGCCTTACCCGGGTGGTATCGGATTTCACAGTCGTAGTCACTAAGTAACTCGACCCAACGACGTTGTCTCATGTTTAGGTCCTTCTGATCAAAGATATGTTGAAGGCTTTTGTGGTCAGTGAAGATAGTACATTTTGTACCATACAGGTAGTGTCTCCAGATTTTGAGTGCAAAAACTATAGCTCCCAATTCAAGGTCATCTGTGGTGTAGTTCTTTTCATGAATTTTCAGTTGTCGTGAGGCGTAGGCGATGACTTTTTCACGTTGCATTAACACACAACCTAGTCCTTGGTGTGAGGCGTCGCAGTAAACTACGAAATCATCGGTGCCTTCGGGTAAGGACAGGATTGGTGCACTGCAGAGTTTCTGTTTCAGAAGTTGGAAGGCTGACTCTTGTTTATCGGTCCAATCGAATTTCTTATCTTTCTGAGTCAGTGAGGTTAAAGGTAGGGCTATTTTGGAGAAGTTCTCAATGAATCGCCGGTAATACCCAGCAAGACCTAAGAATTGTCGTACCTCGGTTGGAGTAGTAGGTGCTTTCCAGCACTTTATGGCCTCGATCTTGGCTGGATCAACATGTATCCCTTGACTGTCAATGACATGCCCTAGTAACTGTACTGTTCGCATCCAGAACTCACACTTGGAGAACTTGGCGTATAACTCCTCTTGTCTGAGTAATTCCAAGATAGTTTTGAGGTGTTGGCCATGTTCGGTTTCGTTGCGAGAGTAGATCAAGATGTCATCAATGAACACAATGACAAACTTATCTAGATATGGTTTGCACACCCGATTCATAAGGTCCATGAATACAGCCGGTGCGTTGGTTAAGCCAAAAGGCATCACTTGGAATTCGTAATGCCCGTAGCGGGTTCGGAAGGCGGTTTTCAGGATATCGGCGTCTCGAACGCGGAGTTGGTGATAGCCAGACCGAAGGTCGATCTTTGAGTAAAAGCTCGAACCTTGAAGTTGGTCAAATAAGTCATCGATTCTAGGAAGTGGGTATCGGTTCTTGATGGTAAGTTTGTTCAGTTCACAGTAATCGATACACATTCTGAAGGATCCGTCCTTCTTTTTAACGAATAGGACCGGAGCTCCCCAAGGTGAAGAACTCGGTCGAATGAATCCCTTGTCCAGGAGTTCCTGTAATTGGGTGGACAACTCCTGCAACTCGGATGGGGCTAATCTGTATGGGGCTCGTGCCATGGGTGCAGCACCGGGCACAAGGTCGATTTGGAATTCGACTTGTCTAGGCGGGGGAAGGCCTGGCAAGTCTTCGGGAAAGACTTCTGGAAAGTCTTGGACGATAGGCACATCCTCAAGTCGCTTTTCAGCCGACTTCTTTTCGGTTACATGTTCAAGGATTGCCGGGTACCCTTTCCTCAGGTATTTTTGGGTTTTCATACAAGAGATGATATTCAGGTTTCGCCTACCAGTCTCCACCTGTATGATCAAGGTTCCACCGGTAGCGAGAGGTACACGCACGATCTTCTCGAAACAGACAATTTCAGCACGATGCTTGGACAACCAGTCCATGCCTACGATGACATCGAAACTTCCGATTTCAACAGGGATGAGGTTTATGGGGAAAAGTTCGTTGGCGAGGTTTAGAGTGCAATTAGGTATCACACTATTGGCCTCTATCAGTTTGCCATTTGCTAATTCTACTGTGAACTTAGCATCTAAGGCAGTGGGAGTAATGTTGAGTAACGGACAAATCTCATCAGGTATGAAACTTTTATCAGCACCAGTATCGAATAAAACTGAAACGGTTAGATCGTTGAGGAGAAACATACCCGTAACAACGTTGGGATCTTGACGGGCCTCTCCTGCATTGAGTACAAAAGCTCGACCGCGACGGTTGTTGTTGTTATTGTTGTTCCTGTTGTTGTTGTTGTTGCTTCGTTTCGGGCAGTTATTCCTGAAATGGGCAGTGCTGCCACACTCGAAACAAGCCTTTGGTGCATTGGGGTTGGTATTTGGGTTGGGGGTTCTGCAATCTTTAGCAAGATGTCCCTGCCGTTTGCACTTGGTACAGGTACAGGGGCCTTCGTGGTGTAGAGTACACTTGGAACAGTAAGGTTTGCTCCCAACGTACCCTGTCTTGTCCCCCGACCCTGCACCGGAGGTGTAGGCCTTAACAGTCTCGGCCTTCTTGGTTTGCTGCTGCTGCTGATTGTTGTTATTCCCGGACCATTTCCGTTTGTTGTCCCCGGTGGATTTCACTGTGGGTGTCCCACGGCGGACGATCTGAGCCATAAGCTCGTGTGCCATGCGGACGGCACTCTGGATGGTCCCGGGTTTTGAAGAGATGACATTACCTTGGATGGAATCAGGTAGCCCCCAAATGTATCTTTCGACACGTTTGGATTCAGGGTCCACCATGGATGGACAAAGGAGAGCAAGCGGGTGAAATCTGGTTGTGTAGCCAGTAATGTCGTTTCCTTGAACTGTGAGGTTCCAGAATTCATGTTCGAGCTGTTGGAGTTGCTCGCGTGGACAGTATTCTTCCCTCAGCAAGTTTTTGAGTTCATCCCAAGACATTTGATAGGCAGCATCAATACCATGGGTTTGGGCGTATGAGTTCCAGAAGGTGAGTGCACCCTCAGCTAGAGTGTAGGTAGAGAATTTGACTTTGTTCTCTTCTTGGCAGTTACTTATGCGGAAAACGGACTCCATTTTCTCAATCCATCGCACGAGACCGACGGCTCCTTCGGTTCCTTTGAAATGGAGAGGTTTGCAATTCATGAAATCTTTGTGGGTGCAGCGCTTTGGCACAGGTGGGTTGTTGCCTGCACCTCCTGGATTTCCTTGGTTCAGATCGGGATTGTTTCTGGCAGCTTCTAGGGCTACTTGGACCCTCTGATTGATAAGTCTTTCGATATCAGCGGAGCTCATTTGACGTTTTGGAGCCATGATTCTAAAAGAAAGAAGATAAGAGGCACATAAGATTTCGTTGAGCAAGATCTAAAGTTATTGCAGATGCATAACAGAGAGTATGATAAGTATCTACGACAAGTCGAGACAATCAATAAAGCAAGGAAGCAAATTTTTATAACCAAATTGAGGCGCAAGATAAACGATTACAGAGTTTGAAGTTTACAAAACATGCCAGGCATTGTTACATCCGGACTTAATACGTGAGTTTACAAAAACTAACTAGTTGAGCACATCCTGCCTCAATGGGTTACAAAATAGAGTATCGTACTAATCTAATCCTGACTTGGATTCGGTGGTGGATTTGATGGCGGGAGTAATGTGATGACTCGTTCCATGTTTGTAGTAAGTCGGCCAATCATTCCGACAGCTTCTCCCAGTTGTCGCTCAAGCAAGCGCACATGATCCTTGGTTTCTCGTAAGCGTGTCTCACTTTGTTGCAGCCTCGATTGTAGGACAGTGATTTCATTTCGGTTACCGATCACTTGGCTGTGAACAGTTCCCATGGTTTTGGTGATGTCCTCCTGGTCTAGGTACATTTGTGCAACCCGGCCTTGAGCCAAGTGCATCCAATTTTGGTAAGTTTCGTGCTGCTCCGCTTCCACATCATCCAGTCGCCTTTCGTGACGATGGATTCTGGCAGTGAGCACGGGTATGGTATAGTGAGGAGGTTCATCGGTGTGTAAGGTGTGTTCTGGGTCTAGATCCTGTGAGGGAATTGGTATGTCCTCATCGGATCTCCAGGCGCAGAGAGTATAAGGTAACCAGTTCCGTCGAGGGGTATCGGTCCGACGGCGGGCTTGGTTAGGTGTGGAAGTGGTTGTGTTACGAGGAGGGTAAGGGCTAGCTCGTGCTGGCCTAGTGGCTCCCCAACCTAAGCGAGAGTTGCGTGATCCCGAACGAGAGCGGGAGGAAGGTGTAGTTGCGTTGGGATTTGTTGCCATTTCTGTGGCAAGGAATTTAGTATACGTGAGGTTGTATATAGAAATAAAGTAAACTAGCACATAAGCACGTATAAAGGTTGGTCCCGTTCTATCCTTGGTTTACGTTACTACTGTATTCTCATTTACTACAACCATTTCAGGTCTTGCATCGATTCTCCTTTAATTGTACATAGTTGATCAAGCTATGTTAAATTAAATTCAAATGATGCAATTGCTGAACCAGTCATACCAAAAGAGGAATACTACCCTAACGGTCATAGTCTAGGTCACTAATGCAATCCTAGATCGCTATAATCATAGGCTCTGATACCAATCTGTCGCACCCCCAAAACACGTGGCAGCGAAAACATGAGGTGTCACGGGGGCGCCGACCAAATCAAATATCACAACACAAAGATTAAAGCAAACGATCTCTATATGAGACGTTTTAATAAAAAGTTACATTTCCATAATTCAAAGTTTACAATATCGGGAGTTCGCATAAACCGTTAAGAGATTTCTAATACATTACTGAATATACAAAATACAGCTAAATGCAATCTAATCTCTCGATGTTTGAAAACAATGCGACTCGAGCTAAGCTTTCCATAAGCTTCCTACTGCGGCGGGTTACCTGAGAAATACATACTAGAAGGTCAACATAAAGTTGGTGAGTTCATAGGTTTGTAAACATTCGATTAGTTATGATCCACAAGATTTCAAGTTAAGTTGTATCATTCAACAATGATAAGTAAAAGTATCGTTAGCCAACGATAAGTAAAAGTATTGCATAATGCAATATAAGTATACCATTTGCCATGAGTCTCATAGTCGAGCTTAACGTTGTTTGCCTCTGGTAAGTGTACTAATCCGATACACTTCTAAATCACAAATAATATTGCATCCGTGGGTTGACTAGCGCGACTAGTCCAGATGGGGATTGTCAATCCCCGATAGTACTATCCAATAATATTCACGCATATATTAACGAACTATGATGGGTAGAGGGCTTTAATGGATTATTCAGGCCTCATGCAATCCGTACGAAAAGTTGTTTACAGTTACTTGTGATCATATAAGCAGTTGTATAAAATAGTTGTATGTATTCTCACCCCAGTTGAAAAACAGTAAAAAGGGGCTATGAAACTCACCTCAGATTAGCAAGTAGCAAGCAAATATCAAATAAGCAAGCAAGCCGGTGTGCAACCTTCTAACGCCCTAAACGTATAAGGTTGTGTAAGTAGATGTCTTATAAAACCATCTATGGCGATTGTATAAGTGGGGGTTAATGTCCAGTTAAGCCAATCGTGCAGGTGGAGGGTTAATGTCCACCTAGAGCTAGTTCATCAACTAGTATGTCCAAATAAGTTGTTCAAGTTCGATTATTAAAAACGTATACGACCCGTTGGTGAAAGTTTGTAATAATAATTCATTTAGACATTATTATTAAGTTTGTTTTGCTGTAAACTATTCATTAGTACATATCGTGTGTTGCAAACCGATTATTTTAGTTTGTATAAGTCTTAAACCGTAGGTCAAAGTTGGTCAAGACTGGTCAAACTGGTCAAACCTGGTCAAACCTGGTCGACCTGGTCAAACCTGGTCAAACCTGGTCAAACCTGATCAAACCTGGTCAAACTGGTCAAACCTGGTCAAACCTAGCATCACTAGCAAAATGTAGCAACACTAGTAATTGTGGCATCACTAGGTTAGTGGCTCTACTTGAGACTTAGGATATTTTCAGAAAATGTAGCATCACTAGCAAAATGTAGCATCACTAGTAATTGTGGCATCACTAGGTTAGTGTCTCTACTTGAGACTTAGGATATTTTCAGAAAATGTAGCATCACTAGCAAAATGTAGCATCACTAGTAATTGTGGCATCACTAGGTTAGTGTCTCTACTTGAGACTTAGGATATTTTCATAAAATGTAGCATCACTAGCAAAATGTAGCATCACTAGTAATTGTGGCATCACTAGGTTAGTGTCTCTACTTGAGACTTAGGATATTTTTAGAAATTGTTCTAAGTGTCGGTTTCTAATTCGGGAAACTTTCTAAGTTTAGTTTTAGGTCCAAGTTACTAACTAAGTCATCCAAACCCATTTTTTGTTACCACTTTCCAAAAATAGTAAGTTTTGTCGTTTTCAGAAACCGAGCCGTTTTTGTTGACTTGGTTAAACCGACTCGGTTTGACCCGAAACTTTTACCCAACCCATAAATCAGTTTATAGAGTCCAAATAATTTGTCGGTTCGTGACGGAGTTCACCCAAGGTGTCGGTTTTAACATACAACTTAAGATTTTCAATATTTCACATTTTCGACTTTTGTCGGTTTGGTTCGCCATTTTATTTCTACCATTTCTGGTCCAAACTAAGGTCTACAAATTTTACCAACTGATCATCCATGTTTCTAGTCTAACATATAATTTTTGCAGCAACCATAGTGTCCATTTACATATCTAAATAATTTCGTGAAGGAACCGAACTCGATTTTCGAAAACTTCCAGACCAGACTCAAAGATCAGATTATAGCCAAAAATACGTACGGATCTGAAAAAAGTGCAAAACACAAAAGTTGTAGCTATTTTTAATACACAACTTTTAAAAAAAATTAGTTGTCTAACTCTCAGTAAAACTCAAGATATGACCATTTTAGTATACTGACTTTTCTGGGACAGAATCTGTCTTCTTACATATGTGTTACAAAAATGTATTTCAACCTTTTATTTGGACATAATAGTGTTAGATGAGCAATATAACATGTAAATATACATTATGTAAGTATGTAAATGAGGAGTTTAGGTGATTTATACCAAGAAAATGATGGAGAAACAAGTGGATGATGAAGATGATGATGTCTTGAGCTTTATTCCTTCTTCTAGATTTCAAGATGATGAATGATGGTGATTTATGGTGGATATTGGTGGTGAAAGGGGCTGAGTTTCTGGAAATGGAGAGAGAGAGATGAGAGGAAATTGAGAGAGTAAAAAGAGAAGGAGTGTTTGTGAAATGAGATTGCATGATTTGTGTATGGATGTAAGTAAGAATCATCATCATTTCAATTTGCATGTAAGGAGAGTGGGGAAGGGAAGGGTGGCACATGGGGGGGGGGGGGGGGGGGGGGGGGCAGCCCATGGGGGGATCCCACACAAGGGTATTTTGGTCATTTCTTGTTCCCAATTTAACTAGTTACGTTTTCGTTCGTTACCCGATTGTTTAGACGTTTATTTATACGTTAAACGTTTTATACACACATTTAAGTAACGGTTTAAATTCCGATATTTTCGATTGAAATATTTATCTAGATACTTGAAAACATTTATAAAAATGTTCCGTTAATTTATCGGTCTCGATTTGCGTGCACGTTTTACGGAGGTTTAATCGCGTAGCGTTTTAAATAAACGTTTTTCATTGACGAACTATTATATGATGTTTTCAATAATAATTTCATACAAAATAATATATTTTAAATTATTAAAATATATTTTGACTTTCGTTCGCTTGTCGGGCGCGTTCCGCGCGTTTTCGTTGCGTTTGAGACGTTTTATCCAAAACGTCTAGATTTTCGTGTATTATTTTAACATAATAATAATAAGTGATAAATAACTTCTAAGAATGGATTCAAGTTATTTATAGAAATGTTTTCACCAACGTCGTATAATTTGTCGGACTCCGTCAGGTTGTTTCGCACAATTTCACCAAATTGCGTAAGCGTAATATAAATCAATTATGAGAGTGTATATTCACATAAATATACAAATAGTTACAAGTAATTACAAGTATTTAGCCTAATACTAAACTAAACACACGTAATTAGGATTTCTAACAGGTTAATCAGTAACCCTAAATCGTCGGGTGTCACATCTATAAAGCTTGGTATCCATATATGATTGGTGCCATGCTTATTTGTATCTATTGGATCATGAATCCGTACGAAATATGGTGAAATCTCTATTGTGGCTCAATACGATTTATTTAAAGGAAATAAGTGTTTATTTGATAATTGTATCTTGTTGGTTGTTTTGGTGAATTATTTATTTGATTGCTTGTATACTCACTAAGCTATATGCTTACTCGTATCGGTGGTTTTATGTTGTAGGTGTTTGGTTTTGTTGAACCAATTGGATGAAAGGATTCAAGAAGGTAGCGTGGATAGAAACTTGTAATGTTATTAGACAAGTTTCTCATTCTATTGAATTGTCGTTTTGAATTACCATTGTATAAATCGCCCAAACTATTACGATTTTGATATAATGTGTCATTGTTGTATTCATTTGAATATGTAAAAATCAAATGTGGATTTCAAATGGAATAGAATGTAGAATTTAAATGGGACCAAAATTATGAATGAGTTTACTAAAAAAAAAAAATCTGCTGAATTTGGGGCGTTATAACAGTGCAACAAGCATTTCCACAGCTTTGATTCCTAGACCACAGTTCTAGGAGGGTCACTTCTAGGTAATCCACGATGAAACAATCCATGGCATTTCCTTAGCTTCCACGTATTTTGTACTCCACACGAGGTGTTTCCAACACTATACGAAGTACCGTGCCTTTTCAAGGAAAGTTCATAGTTTCATACTGTAACTGGAAATAACTGTATATTCATAGTATTAGGGTTGATCAGATCCTATCCTAGGGCAACAGTCACGTGAAAGTCTGGAAAGGTTCATGAGAGACTAGATCTATATTCAGAATAAGCTTAACCAGATACACAGCATAACAATTTCCAATCGTATAAATGAGATATTAATTTAACATCACCCCTACTCCTAATATCTGCATTTCAACAATCACAATATTAAACTACTCTATAAACATGGCAATATGTAGAATACAAGCTGAAATAACATAAAGCACAAGCATTATAACAGTAAGTAAACTTTAGATATCACCGGGAATACAAAAGTGTAATACTGAGGATTACAAATAGTCTGAACTTGAAAAACTCGTTACAACAAGATTACCAAGCTAAACCTTCCTCTAGACTCGAACCGTAAGCTCAACCCTAACCTTTCTCCTCTAACTCCTAAGAGTAGTGCTAGAGAGAGAAAGTGAAAGAAAGAGAGAAATGAGAAAAGTGTGAAAATGTGAAAGTGTATTGAGGTGTGTAAAATGAGGAGGTTGGTATCCCTATTTATAGGCAAAGCTCAACATCACACGTACAACTCGCGAAACAGCACGTACAAGCAAACGAAGCAGCATACGGGGTCAGGGGCCATATACGGCCTTGGTAGGGCCGTATACGGTGTGTCTATGGCCGTATACGGTCTCTGTGGGGCCGTATACGGTTCCTGAGGCCATATACGGTGTCCGTCTGATTTAGTTCGTTGCTTAAAACGCGCGTATCTCCTTCGTTATGCGTCCGTTTGACCTGATTCTTTCGCCTATGTCTTCGTAATTCCGTTACGCTTCTAATGATGCCAACTTCACTGAAATTGGATGTCTATAGCTTAAGCATAGATGAAATGACTTTATAGGGTCTGATACCGCTCAGTCTTCTCCGTTCTTTATCCGATTTGCATGATTCTTGATTTTCGCGTCTCGATTTTACCTATTTTATCATATGATGAAGTTAGAATGTGATCTATATAAGGTAAATGAGGCCGGAGGATTTTGTGCACGTTTATTCGCCCTAATTTGCTTGTTATTTGGACGTTTTAGGTGATTTTTGCAACAACGCCTATATTTAGACCACTTTAGTGAATTTTAGTAAATAATGATCATTTTGGAATGTTTTCACTAAAGAGACGTCCAAAAAGTGTGGAATATTGCCCTTAAAAACATGACTATTTGAGTCACATCAAGTTATCCCACACTTAGACGTTGCTTGTCCTCAAGCAACACTCAGTTAGAAAAACATTTTTAATTTGGTTTTTAAGGGGTGAGTCAAAATAATTTCAAAAGATACCACTTCTAATATGACTAAGACTGTTTAAGAATAAGGGGAAGGATAAGATGATCCTTTCAGAAGCAAGAAGCAATTATCATCAAGCATACTACCAATACTCGTGATCTTGGAGTACACATGACTAGGCGATCTCACTAAAGAAGGTCACTCAATTCACTCAAAGTGTATCGGGTTTCCTATCAATCTAGAACAAATGAAATCACTCAAATAAGCCAGTCATGCAGCACTCATCGTCATAAGCTTGGTCGAGAATCGGATCTCCACCACTTAGGTGAGGACGGTGCTAACTATCCCAAGACATTCAACGGGTGGTAATGTTTGGTGAGTTTTAAGGGTACGGGTAGTGGTACATGTTTGGTTGTAAGGTTTTGACTTATCTTAAAACTCAAAGATAGTGAAAAACTTTATTTCAGAACGGAACGGAGGATTCTGTAGCTGCTCGTCTTTTATCGAATTTTCCTTGAGAAGGTGATACTTGAAGCACTCAGCTTTATTTGATGGAACTATTTCTTTTTCTTTTCTTGATTTTCTACTTTTTATTTTTCTTTTATTCTTCAGAACTTCTTTGCCAGAGAATTTCTAAGGATATTTTAAGTTGATTCCTTCATAAATCCTTTTCAGAATTATGATCTTTGATCTTGAACTTCAATTTCTTTCATCGTGCCAATTTTTCGCACTTTTTACTTTTAGAGTACACAGAAGAGGAAGACTTTGGAGCATAATTGAAGAGGATGTTCCAAAAGATATTTTTCACGACCTTAGAAATTCTAAGATAAGCTTTTGGAATTTTTAGGTGAGTAGGGGTTGAGTACGAGGGTTTTTTACGAAATGAAAGATTTAGGCTCAACAGGGTTTACTAGGCGGATCATCGATACTGAAAATAAGTATCGGAAGGGTTTTGGGCTTGAAGAGATATGTAAGAATTGGGTTTAAATCCTAAGGAATGTCAGGGTCATCTAGCTGCACCTATACCGCGTACGGTACACACCAATGTGTTCTCGAAACGTATGTCTGGAGCAAGTTCTAATTCTAAGATGCAAGCATCGGCAAACACAAGAAATGAAAGTGAAGCATTAAAGATAAATGCTTTTAGGCTCAAGATACCTCACTACAAAATAGGGTTGTATGTGCCTAGCCATGCTCCTTTTAGATTATTGTTTCTTGCTCGAGAAATTTCTACCTTATTTTCCCTATATTCCAAAATACTTTACTCATATTTTGAGAATGATTCTTTTCGAAAGTATTTAACTTAAAAACTTAGAGTTAGTTTCACAATCTAACTTATAATTTTAAAATTTTTTGGAAATTTTTTTTTAGAAAAAATTTATTTGAAAAAGTTCATTTTTGGGGAAACATTTTCTGAGTAATGCTATTTTGGACATAAAAATCGCCTAAAATTATCCAAGTTATTCTATACCTAGCTATCCCACACTTAGAGGAACATTGTCCCTAATGTTCTCTTCAGTTGAGTTTTTATTGGAGGTAAAATCTCACACTTAAAGTTTGAACATGTAAGAAAATGTTTCTTAATTGCTAAATTTGGGTTTGAATCCCACACTTAGTGATAAGCTCCGGATAGGGTATTGATTATAACAAGCTAACAAGACAGAATATATGTGATCATGAAATGGATAGAGGGTTAAGAAACTCCCCAGATAACGTTTGAACGTTTTGAAGCCTATGAAATTTTGCAGGAAAGAGAGAGTCGAAGCGAGCTTTCTTCTACATTCTTCTTGAAGGTCAGTAAGCTTCAATTGGGTTATCCGGTGTCATGTATCCAATGTTATCATAAATCAATCTTCAATTCTTTTAAGTAGGGATTCTTATGGTGTAGAATCCCATACTTTAGGTTTTGAAGAAGCTGGAGTGATTTTGATAAGTGTTTGTGGTGTGGGGTGTGATCCTACACTTAGTTCTTTGAGGTGCTTGGATACAATTTTTGAGAAGAATGAGATCCCTCCATGAGATGTTGAATGTTTCGCAGTCTGCAAATATTGAAAGCTGGTTCGGGTTGCCTTTTGACTTCACGGATTTTCTTCTTGAAAGTGCGCCATCTCGCCTATTTTCACGTTCATTCATCACAACATTTCTACTTATTTGACAGAAAGAAAATAAAACATAATAAGTAATAGCATAATGTAAATGAGGATAGAGTGATCAACCAACTAGTGGCTGATACAACTATGTTCCAAAAGTAAGGTTCAACAGTAGCCAAACAAACACAAGATAAAAATAATGTCTGAAACCAAAGTCAAGTGATGCAAATGGGGCAGGTCTATGAGGCTGGGGATCCCTGATCAGGTATGTCATCATGCTGAGTAGGGGCTGGTGCTGTGGATGGTCCTATGACTGACTGATGGCCACTCGACACTCTCTGTCCTTCTTTAGCAGTGATAAGCTTGACCTGAATCAAAATATCTCTGAGTGTAGCTGCCGGCAGCTTCATCGGATCTGTAATACCCCACTGTAGCATAACATCTGATGTGATCTTGGCATCCTCAAGTAGTTTCATATAGGCCTGACGAAGCATGGTCTCGGTGGGCACATCTAAAGAAGAGATCGGTCCAAGGTTCAGTAACATCCTGGAAGTGTCAAAAGATAGATCATCCTTGCCCAAGTAGACTGTGTCAGCACGGTAAGATCCACTGGCGACTGGCTGGGAAGGATGAGAAATCACAGGTGCAGAAATCACTGGCTGAACTACCGGTATCTCGGTCTCAACTGACTGGACCTGCTCTGGTACTGGTGTGGTCCGGATAGCGGGTGATGGTGTATGGGTGGTATGTGATGGGATGGATGTATGTGGTGGTGCTATGGCTGGTGGTGGTGGACCGCATCGGTACATGTAAGGCTCCGGGTCAGGAATACCAAGTCTCCTAGAAATCAACAGCTGATGGGAATGGCTAACCTGAAGAGCATGCAATAGATAATACTGTGTCAGCGAGGTCACTGGATCTGTGTAGTGAACAGTAGCCTGGGCTGGTGGCTCGGCTGTCTCAGCTCCTTCATGCGGGACACTAGCATGAGTAGTAGGTGCTCGGGCTCTATCAGATGGGTCATCCTCAGTATCTGCAACAGGTGAAGATCCTCTAACTCGCTTCCCAGGGAGACGACATCCTAGAATGATCTGTTTGGTGTTCTTCCATAGGCACTGCTTCTGCTTATCTACCTCAACAAGATCGATCAACTTGTAGTATTCCAAGTTGAATGGCAAAGAACGAGAACAAACAGTAAACTCCTCAGTGTGAGCCTCGGTCAACAATCCCATACCATACAGCAATCTAGTAATAATCGACCCCATGAACATGTGCTTATCCAAGTCTGTCTCTTCCCAAAGTCTCTCAGCGATCAAGAAAGCAACATTCAGATTCTTTCCTCCTATGATTGCTTCCATGAACTTCAACTCTTCGGCACTCACAGCTCCACCTTCCTTCTTCCCAAATATAGAACATGCTAGCAACTTGTGAAGGATGTGATGAACCGGCTTGATGAAAGTGGATGACTTAACACAGCTCCTAAAGTTTGATCCTGCTAAATCCATCAAAATATCCTTGTGGTTCCTTTTTGGTAGGCTGGAGATGTCTTGAACACTGTTTCTGAACCATGCAGAGTTGACCTGAGACTCTGTATATAAACCAAGATACACTCCCAAGTCGGCAACTGAGATATGATGAATCTTTTCCTGGAACCTGAATGAAATCTTTCTTTTGTCGGATACGCTCATTTTTTGATTCAGCTGGTAAGTCATCATGAACTTTGTCACTACTTCTCGGTATGCATACTCATCTATATCGAAGAGACGGAGAAGGGCATTATTCACTTGACCCTCGGTCTCATACATCAACAAACTTCTCAACTCAACCCTGATTCCAAGCTTAATCATATCTTTCCATATCACATAACGATTACTGCCGACCAGTCGCTGCAACCACTGGCGAATGAGTGACCTATTCTTTGAAGATTTGGCCAAGTAGCTGAGTGAAGGCGGGCAAGTATCCATCTGAGACATAAGAAAAAAAAGATTAAACCATAATAGTGGTATATTAATGGATATGCTAAAGTGTTTCCAGATTTTTTAGAAAAAATTGGAAATGTAGGCTTTAGAAATGGGCATATCCAGAAATTTTAAAATTGCTAAACCTAACCGCAACCAATCACAAATCAAATATTTCTTATCAGCTTATGTCTAAATGAGGGAAAGTGGCACCAAGCTTCAAGTTTCTAGCATAATCAAAGTAAGTACATAAGCACCTAATTCAATTATCCAAAGGACTAAAAACTTAAACACTTTATGCTTATGGCTAATTAATTCAAATGAGCTTAATACTTTGAATAAGTCCAAGGTCATATAATTACCTCAAGTGAATCTATTAATCACAAAATGACATATTACCAAGTTAATATGCAATCCAACTTTCCGCAATTTCCAAAAGACATGAAGCTCAATTTCATGGTTCCGAGCAAAGAATGGAAGTAAACTCATTTGACAAAATGGTAGTTTTTTTTAGAAAATGGCGTTTTTGTTGATTCCATTTCAAAGTGTCATACACTTTATTAATTAAAGTGATGAACTTTAGGAATGATTATGAATCGAAGCTTGTTTTGACAATTTTGTAAGCTTTTAAGTTTAGAAAAGTCATAAACATGGTTTAAAAATAAAAGTTTTAAGTAAAAATGATGTTTATGATGGTTTTATCAAACATTAGCTTACTTTAATTACCAAAAACTAGCCTAGCCATTTTCTAATTTCAAACGATCAATCAAAGCATGTTAACCTATCATAATTAAGCATAATTCAATCAACAAAAGTCAACATAAGCAATTAATCAACCAAAAAGTCAAACTAGTCATAGTTCATCCAAAAAGTCAACACTTTAATCTTCAAACTTGCAATTAAGCTTACAAATCACTAGATTATATTTGTAATCATGTTAAGCATCAAGATAAGCATGGAATAACACTAAAGATTGCAACTTTTAACCATGAAATCTATGAAAATGAGTTTCAAGCCCTAATTTTTAAAGTTTCATGAAAATCACCAAATTAGGTCAAAGATTACCTTAAACTTGATGTAGTGATGTTGTGGATGCAAGAAAGATCATAAAATGATGAATTTTGAGCTTGGAATCATGCAAAATGGTGAAGTAATGAAGATTTGAGGATGGAGGTGGTGATGGCCGACGGTGGGGAAGAGAGGAGAGGGAAGAAGATAAGGTTTTTGTGTTTTTGTCATTTTGTGTTAGCTAAAAGTCCCTTTTATACCCTTTCAAATGCGCGCGATTTAAAATTTGCGAAAGATACGAAACATACAAGTAAAATTTCAAAGTTTAAAAATTTTTAATAAAATAATTTTAAAAAGTATGTTCGTAAGTCTGAACAGATATTGCGAATCGTATGAGAAATCGTATACGTTTTTATTTAAAACAAGACAATCTTTTTGTGTTCTTTAAATTCCGAGACAAATTCAAAATTAATTTTTCAAAAATAAACTTTTTCAAACTTTCTGAAAATGTCTGAAATTCGTTACTGTGTCGCGCGAATTTGAATTTTAAAAGAACATTTTCTTGTGTTTTTAAATGCAAGCTTTTAAATTTAAAAATAAACTACTAATATTACTTAGTCTAAATACTTAAAGTAAAACTAAATTAACTAAGGTTTGGGTTGCCTCCCAAAAAGCGCTTGGTTAGAGTCGGTAGCTCGACTTTTGAACAAATTTATTGAATATTGCCCAAGAGCGATTGTTTAAGTGAATTGGGTGCTCTTGGTTGAGGGAAAGTGTAGCGAGGAATAAAGTCACAAGTGAGAATCTTAATGACATAATCAACTAGGTCTGCAGGATGTAATGAGAATCGTTCGTGCTCAGTGAGAAACATACGTTCCTTTTTGCCTAAATCTAGAAGATTGTCAATAAACTTGTTAAATTCCTTTCTAACTTTCTTAGGGTTTGAAATTCCGTTTCGTGATCCGTCATCTATATTTTTCAAGTCATGAAGAGGCATTCCTAGGGTTTGTTGAAATTCCCATTCTTCTCTCGAATCGGGATCTCCGGTGGTAGTGTGAACTGACTCCGTGATTTCTTCGATTAAAGATGTTTGTGAAACAGTGAAAGGAAATTTTGACTGAGCAAATAACAAAGTGAGTGAGATGTTAATATCCTTCCTTCCAGCAAAGAAAGTAGCTTCCATGTTATCGTCAGTGGCTCCAGGGAATATTTCTAACAACTTGTCGATCATGTAAGTAGCAGGGTCAACGAAGAATGGAATTTTATCAGAAATGACGAGAGATATAGCGGGGTCTTTGATGATCCAGAACTCAAGCTCATAAATCATAGCCGCATCATAACGATTAATTAGGGTTTGGGAAACCGGTTGATAATCAGTGCAGGCGAATAGGTCCATTAGTAGGTCTATTTCTGATTTAAGCTTTAGTTCTTGCTCTCGATAATGTGTGAAGATACCTTCCTCCTTTTGATTTGGAAGACGGTGGAGAATACCAACCTGTTTCTTTATCCTACGAGCGACTTCTCTTTGTTCAACCGAAAAAGGAAAGTCAGACGTTTTGAGTTGTCTAGCAAATGCCCGACAAACATCCAATCTCCTATCAGGATCAAAAGAGTTACCTACGTAGCGGATATTTTCTTCAGGTTTGATTGGTAGAGTCCTATTGTTGAGGTTGTCAACGGGTGGTTTTTTAATTTATAATTGCTGGGGTCCAAGTGTGACTTACTAGTACTGAACCAAAAGGTTAGTAGGCAGTAAGTTAGACCTAGAGTCGTTCTTAAAGAGAAACTGAATTGAAACGGAGGTGATCCAATCAATCTTTCTTTTCTAGTAAATGTTTTAAAAGAGTACGTTGGGGGTTTTGGTTCAGTTAATTAAGTAAACTAAATAAAGCGAATAAAATGTAATAATATGTCAGATAAGGCAAAGTAGTATTTGTTGTGAGTTCGTTAGTTAATAATCATGGGATGATGACTCTTACGGGAAAACGATTAACTAAATTGGATTGCTTATGGGATTCATTAACTTATGGTATAACCAATAGATTCCTTATTAGTCGGTTATCAACTAATATGTCACGAGGAACTAAGGTATCATGATTCTGACCAGGCAGACGATGCTCAACTCTCCACACTCTCCTGTGAGGGAGTCAGTGGCCCATATTATTGAACGTATTCGCTCGTGGGCAAAGGAATAGAGTAGCAAGTCCATAACATGTCTAGCCGTTCTTAATACCACAATTATTATGAATCCATTAAACAACTAACTTAGAACTTGTGTCCGGACTTGTTTAATCAATTTCTATCCATGAAACTTAAGCGTGGTAAACGAGAGAAAACATTTAGGTTTCTTGCATACCGTACTTTAGGTTTCATGGTTTTAGGAAAAAGTATCGGTTTAAGTTGGATTTCAAATTTGCCTTTCTTAATACAATTAACAAATCCCTAGGTTTTCGTAAATGACCATTTAGCCTATAGCCTACCTAATCTAATCTAATCTAAACTAAAACAATGAATTAAAATGCTAACGGCTTTTTACAGAAAGTCAAACCCAGACAATGTCGGAAAATGCTATGGTAGCTCACATCGTATTTAATCGTTTACCGATGTTTCCGTTGTAAGTTTAATTGCTTCGCGATGTTTACATGATAAGTACATTGTGATCGGAAGTGTACAATACTCATGGCAAGTCCACGTAATCACATTGCATTTTATAATGCTAGCATGACGTTACAATTAAAAACATAGTTTTTACACAGATAACTATTGACCGAGTATTGAGGTTCGCGACTCCTCTTTACAAGGTTACAATCACGTTTGTTAATCGAAAGGCGAATTTAAGTTTTAGGTTTAAAATCACAAGATAAGTCCGTTCACAAAGTTTCCAATTTTATAGCGTCGATCCGTAATACAACTACCTTCGGTCGTTACCGGCTTCCATATATTTGTACTATGCTCAAAAGCATTTCCAATACTATACCGAGTAATCAGTCGAATCGGGGCCATCGTATTATTTCACGACGCATTTAAAGTCATCCCACAATTATATATACTAACTACATCACAACAAATACAATAGTAATCTACTCGCTAATCATGGCATAAACGATCTCTAACATAATTAAAGCAAACATATTTAATTAAGATAGATAAGGATAGAAATAACCGAGATTAATATGCGAGAAGGAATAGACTTGAATTAATGAGCGTAACTCCAAGCGTACACCAAAGATTACAAAACGTTCCTAGCTTTCTTTCTACTCTAAACAAAGTGCTAAACTAATCTAATGCTAAATTTAAAGTAAGAAAGTAGAATGAGAAAGTAAGAAAGTAATATGACTAGTGCATATGGGACATTTTGAAATGGAGCCTCAAGCCTCCTATTTTTAGGTGAGCTTTGGCTCACATTAGCACCAAGAGGTACATGTTAGAAAAAGATGGCCAAAAGGGTACACCGGGTACCGTACAACACGAAAAGTAGACGCACCGGGTACTGTACAACACGAAAAGTAGGCGCACCAGGTACCAAAAGTTACCAAAAATGGAAACCGGGACGGGGCCAGGGTGGCCGGTGGCCCCCCTGTGGTGGCCGGCGGCGCCTCTGTGGTGGCCGGCGGCGGTGGGCCCAGGGCCGGCGGCGGCTGGCCTGTGGCCGCCCCGTTTCACCGTCTTTTACTTCGTTTCTCGATTCGTACGTGTTTTCTTCGTTATACGTCCGTTTACGTCGATTCTTTTTTTGTTGGATTCGTAATTCAAAAACTAAGATTTTGACATAGGATAGGCCCTGAGATAAGGTCCCTAGCTCCAGATATTGCATACGAATCATTTGGATCTTCCGGCGGGCGTAGAATCTTCATTCTTTATCCGTTTTAGTTGATTCTTCTTCTGTTGGATTCGTATTTTGATAACGAACATCTTGGACAGAATAGATGTTGGTGGAGGGCATTTTAGTCTTGAAACCTCGTTTTGATGCCTTGAATCTTCAAACGTGTGTGGAATCTTCGTTTTTTATCCGTTTTGCTTGATTTTTATCGGTCAACTTCGTTTTGACCATCTTGGCATAATGTTACTGATTTGTGCTATATTTGAATTAAAATGCCAAGAATCGTTCCAGAATGAGAGAGATATCGGTAGTAAAAATATGACTTTTTACGCGATATCAAGTATCCCACACTTAGAACTTTGCTTGTCCTCAAGCAAACTCATTTTCAACATGGTTAAAGATAAGCAGATAATGAAATATTTTAAGACGGAATTCTTTACTAAAGGGGTTTTGGAAAAATAAAGATATTTAATTTTTTTGAAAGCAAGGTTGTAATCTTTAGGAGCATGCTTTTGATCTTTGATCTTTGATACATGACTAGGCGATCCTCTCAAGGTGGTCACTCTAATCACTCAAAGTGTTTAGGGTTTCCTATTCTAGCATTTATCAATCACTCAGAACGCCAGTCATGCATCGTTTATCGTCATAGGCTTGATCGAAAATCAAATCGTTACCTTTTTGGGTGAGCGTAAAGTCGATCTAGCCACAATCATTCTAGGGGAGTGATGTAGGGTTTTGGTGATGTGAGAGGGGTTTTTGTTGGGTTTTTCATAGGTTTTCTTTTTGGTGAAGCGGAAAGCTGAAATTTTTTGAATTTTCGGGAGGATTGACGCCTTTTTCTTTCGGGAGGAGTCTTCTTCTCCATTTGACTTTATTTTCTTCGAGTTTTCTTGGGTAATTTTGACTTCGTATCCTTGTAGCTTTTCTTCTTTTCATCTTTGAAACTCTTTATGAAGTTTGAGGGATGCTTTTTGAGTAGGTACGGGATGACGTGTTTATTTTGGGGTGTATAGAAGGGTTCAAGAATGATGTGATTCGATCTCCTTTTTACTCACTGGTTTGGCTTCGAAATGCATTACAGGAGCAAGTTCTGATTCTAAACGCATACATCGGCACACTCAAGAATCGAAAAAGTGAAGCATTAAAAGTGAACGCTTTTCATATGGCACAAGATACCTCACGAATCGAAAATTGGGTTGTTGTGTGCTTAGTCATGCGATGCTCTTTATGGGGTTACTTAAACTTGTTTTTCAAAAGAATTTGTATTTTATTTTTCCTTCTTCCCCAAAGTAAATCATTCTTTGTTTAAAATTTTTCATTTTCAACATATTTTTAACTTAATTTTGAAATATTTTGTTTACTTTTATGGAGAAGCAAGGTCTTATAAAGAGCAACGATTTTAGAATCAAGCATATACCAATGTCTATTTAACAGTAATGCAACTACTGCTATCCCACACTTAAAGGAACATCGTCCTCGATGTTATACTAAGCTCTGAATGGGGTAAAATCCCACACTTAGGGTTTTAAACATCTAAGATTCATTCTTTCAGTGTGTGTGTGTTGGGTTTGAATCCCACACTTAATGATAAGCATAATGGATATGGCATATTTAAAATGAATGAAAGAGATGGCATAGAAGTACTCCCCGGTAGTTGCAGTATTCTTTTGGTTGCATCTGCCGGTCTTTGTCTTTTTTGGTGCTTCTTTGATCAAGTCTTTTTGTGATTGGTCTCGTGAGTGTGAACACGTCGGATATACTATTCTTCGGTTGTTGATGCTTCCTTGCAGGCTGGAGCATTCTTTGTATGATCCGAGTGTGAAAGATAGTCGGAGATTTCATCACTTCTTGGAAGGTAAAATTGCAAAAATGTAAAAACAAACCCGGGTTGCCTCCCGAGAAGCGCTCTTTTAAAGTCGAGAGCTCGACTTAGTCCTTTTCTTCTTCAGATGATGCTTGATGCATCAGTAGTGGTGGCGTGGTCACTGTAGTTCCTTGGTAGAGAGTATCGTGGTGGATAGTACTGTAGGATTGCTCTATCATGTCAGCAATGAGAGTTGGTGGGTTGGTGGATAGCATTCTGAAGCTTTTGAAGTGATCGGTGGCGAGTCGGTCGAGAATTGCCATTCCATAGCAGATGTATCGAACTGCCCTTGTGACTGGTCCGTTAGGGTCAATTCGAGTGCAGTTGTAAGTTTGAAGGATTTCACGCTGTGGGTGGTTTCTTCCTATCGAGGCGATTAAAGCCATGAATTCGGTTTTCACTTCTTCAAAATCATTAGCCCAAGGGTCTCCTCCGAAGGATCTGGTTGCTTGGCACACTTGTCTGATTAGTTGATGTTGCTCGCGGTTGAAGGGAAAATCCGAGTCGGTGAAGATTCAAATTAACTTGCTGAATATCTCGCGATATCCATTTCGATAGACGTCGATTTCTACGTCTTCTTCTTGGTACATTTCTGTAACACCCCCAAATTCACTGTTTAGCGGAAGCAAGTTTTGGGGTGCTACTAATCAAATATCGCAGCACAAAAGTAAAGCAAACGACATCTATATGCAACGTTTGTAAAATAGTTACATTTTCATATAATAAATGTTTGAAAACATAGTGTTTTCAGTTACAAAAATGTAATTCCCTAGAGCCCACGCGTATAGTAGGAGATTCTATTACATAATCATAATATACAAAAGATAATGCTAAGAATCTCCGTTAGATGCAATGTAGAAATCATGCGACTCTAGCTAGTGTCCAGGGGAAATCCTACTCCGTCTGTGTACCTGAGATACAAAGCTAAAAGTGTCAACCAAAATGGTGTGTGAATCTTACAGGTTTAGTATTAAATAATCGTTATGAACCACAAGTATGTACCCGTATTGCTATCAAGCAAAGTAAGTAAATCAGTAAATCATCACAAGTGCCATGAGCCCACAAGTTGAAGCTTAACAGTGTGTAAATATGATTCAATTAAGTATCATATAAAGTACCCACGTGAGTGCTATCCGAACACTCATATGTAACAAATACTAATATGCCTGTTTCTACGGTGAAATCCGTGGTAGCGCTACTACCCCAGGCAGGGATTGTCAATCCCAAATGGATCCATTTACTAGTAATCGCGCTTAAGTCCATAACTAACAACTTATGATAGGAGGCTTTCAGTGGATAAAAGTAACTCATGCAATGTGTGTAAAAAGTAGAGTAATAAGTTCAGTACATTGTGTTCATATGTAAAACAGTTGCTAAGTATCTCCCCCAAAGTATAAAAACAGTAAAAGTAGGGCCGTAAGACTCACCTGAGTCTAGTAAGTGCGTATGTGAAATCAGCCAAGTAAGGCGGATGTAAATCCGTATGTCGGTTCTCAAAACCCTGAAACCTTCTGGCGTCCGAAACGCACAAGGTTGTAAGTAAACAAGTAAATAAGTTGGTGTCTTAAAAGATCACCCATGCTAGTTGTCCACTCAACTAGGAAATGTCCAAGCGTTTGTTTAGTAATCCGTTTATAGTTTGGAAACAAGTATGGCCCGTTGGTGACAGTTTGTAATAATAATCCAAAAGTGTTATTATTATATGTATCGTTCAATCAGGTTTCGTTATTTGTAAGTGTTTGACACTTAGTGCGAAAAGTATTTACAACATCTAATGACGGGGGTCCGGGGGCAGCGCCCCTGGTAGCGGGGTCCAAGGGGCGGCAGCCCCTGGCGGGGTCCAAGGGGCAGAGCCCCTGGTTGGGGTTGAGCTGATTTCGGTGTATATTGCTTTATCGAAAACGCATTTGAAATCTAATTTCGGTGTAAAATCAAGTGATAAATCTTAGTTCATATTAGTGCTTTTATTACCGAATTTGGGTTCGAAAGACAAAGTGGGCTACGAACCGAGTTGGGTTCGCAGCATAGAACTCGACTCGCAGGCCAACTCGACTCGCAGGCCAACTCGACTCGCAGGTCAACTCGACTCGCGGGTCAGTTCGGTTCACAGGGCAACTCGACTCGCAAGTCAACTCGACTCGCAGGTCAACTCGCGGGTCGGTTCGGTTCGTAGGAGACTCCGATTCGCATGATGGCTTCGCGAGTCGAGATCTTGGTTCGACTCGTTGGACGAACAGATCTCGGCTCGCGAAAGGGGCTGTTCGTATCTTAACTTTAAAATTCGCATTCTAAGTCGGTTTTTGGACATAAACTCGTTGGGGAACGTTCTAGCATGTAAATAAAAGTGTTACATGTGATTTAAAAGGGGTTTTTACGTTTATTACCTCAAAAATGAAAACGAAGAAGATGGAGATGGAGCTTGTGATGTGGTGATCGTTTCTCCGTGAAGTAGCGTCGTGAGTCGGGGCGTTTTTGGGTGGTTTAGGGCTGCCGAAATTGAGAGGGTGAGAAAGAGAGAGATTTTTGTTGGTTGTTGTTGGTGAAATGAGAAGAAAAGAAACAAAAAGGGTTTTTAAAAGGGAAAATGGGTCACGGGTCGCGGTTGGATCCGCGGGTCAGGGTCGACCCGTTCCGAGTCTCGTGTTTCTCATTCCTTAATTCCGTTATGTCTCGTGATTGATTAAATATTGTTCCGCGTTTTAAGTTAAAGTTTATCTGTAATATTTTTAACCGAGGTATTTTACCAAAATACTTCATAATAAGTTATAAAAATATAATTTGCACTATTTTCCTTTGTTGGGCGCGTCTTGCATGTTTTCGCCACGTTCGGAGTGTTTTAAACGATACGAAATACGTGTAATATATTTTCATGATATATTAATGCAATTAGTGTTTGTTTGTATAATTCCATATTATTTAAAAGTTTTGTCACCAACGTCCGTATTATATAATGTCGGACCTCGTCCGGTTCATAAGTGCACGATATAAATCAAATCGCGTAAGCGTGTATGTAATTACACCAAAACATTACATATACTTAGAATATTACAAAACTAATTAAATGTAATTACAAGTAGTTTAGGCACTAATTAAAGCTCTGATTTGGCGGGTGTTACAATTTCGCGCAGTCGGGTAGTCACATAAGTGGCTAAATTGATTTGCGACATGTGCGGGATGAATCTCGGTACATCACGAGTTTCCTCTTCATAGGCTGGCTCATTCAGCTCATCAATTATTAGTTCAATGTGGTGCCCAATGGTGGATTGGATGACGATCCTGCAGTTCTCTGATGCTGTGAGGTGCTCTCCAGTTTCGATGAGATCTAGAAGAGTTCTAAGATCTCCCACCATTCTGATGTCGGCATAACTTCTTGGGTTCCCGGTGGCTCTCTCCAGATTGGTTCTTATTGATGCAAGTATAGCCTTTTGGCTTGACGAGTATGGAAAAGCTGATCCGGCTAAGGCACAATATACTTTTTGGTATATTCGCCTTTGGTTTCCGTAGAATTCAATTTCTCCCATTGGGTAGTTGGGTCTTTCTCGCTGTCGAGCTTCTCTGGTGAGTTGCGCTTGAAGGGAATTAGAGAATTCTTGAATATGCCTTCGAAGAGCGCGGGGTTCTGGTTCCCCAGAGTTGGCGAGGTATGAATCGTATTCTCGTATGATCTCCTCAATCAGATGCCTCTATGCAATGCTGTATTCGTTAGTTGACTCCTTGATAGCTTCTACGATGATTCGGACATCGTCGTATTCATCAACTAACTCGATCATTTCTTGGTGAGTGTCGATGAGGGGGATTTGTAGAGTCTCAGTGTTAGGAGAATTTGCAGGAGCAGGAGGAATAGAGCGCTCATCAAGAGTGACGTTGACGTAATCGTCATCGCATTCACTATTGCAGTCGGAGTCCTTATCACGTGAATCTGGAAATTGGTGGAATTCTTCGTCGGAGGGTGCGTTGTTGAAGGGTCGAGAACTATCGATTTCAATGGTTCTGACTTCGGTTGTTATGTCATGGATGTTCTCTTCGGCAAAGCTTCCTGGTTGACGTGCCTTATATGCTGAAATTCTCTGTAGTAATTTAGCATACTGGTCTGGGTGTGGTGATGATCGGAGTCCTTCTTCAAAAGTTTCTATGTCTCGGAGTCGGGTTCTGGTGAAGGGTTTTGATGGATCGAGATAGGAATTTAGGATGTTTCCCATTCTTTTAAGATGAGAGGATCTGAGCTCTTGACGGATGACTCCGTAATCAACTGATTCTTCAGATGAAGAGTAATCATCGCAGTTTTGTATCCTTTTAACTTCGGCCATTTGTGGCGAATCAGTGTGATCTTCATCTTCTTCCATTTCTTCCTCTTCCTCTTCTTCTTCCTCCTCAGGGTCAGATTCAATTTCTTCATCTGCTTCCTCGTATTCTTCCTCTTCTGGGTCGTATTCAGTGTCAGAATTGAGAACTGATGATCGGGTGGATTGCGGTTCCTCCTCTGGTTCTGATTCATCATCGGAACATACTATTCCTGTGGATATAGCACAACATTCTTCCTCTTCTAGGGTGCATTCCGGTTGGTCGATCTTGTAGGTGATGCTTTCACCATGTGATCGTAAAACAATCGTGTGGTTATACACATCAATCACTGCTCTAGCTGTATTCATGAATGGTCTTCCAAGGATAATTGGGATGTTTATGTCCTTGTGGATATCCATTACCACGAAATCCGTTGGAAAGAAAAATTTGTCAACTTGAACAAGGACATTCTCAGCTATTCCCTTGGGGTATCTAACAGATTGGTCGGCTAGTTGGACGGTCATCTTAGTGGGTTTCAAGTTTTCAAGTTCTAGCCTCTTAAACAGGGAGTATGGCATAAGGTTAATGCTGGCTCCTAAGTCGGCTAAAGCGCTCATATTTCCGGAATTGTAGATAAAACAAGGGAGTGTAAATCTACCAGTATCTCCTAATTTTTCGGGAAGGCTATTTTTAAGTAGGGCTAAAGTTTCAGAACTAAGGGGAATGTTGTTCACTTCAGGCAATTTATCTTTGGTGGATGGCAATTTTCTAATATACTTATTACGACCAGGAACCTAGACATGGTATCAAGGAATTTTCCATCTAACTTAAAGGACGACAGTTTCTTAGGTTGAACTTTAAGTCTAGCAGGGTAAGGGATTCTAACCTCTTTGTTCATTGTTTCCACAGCTGGTATCTTGACCTTTGGTTCTTCCTTTACTGGAACAGCAGCATATGGAGTAGTAGCTGCTTCCTTTGGTGTTGTAAGTTGCTTTACTTCCTCAACATGCGGATTTTGAACCGTGTTGCTAGGCAAACTTCCTCGGGATCTATTCTCAAGACGTTGTGCCAATTGTCCAATTTGAGCTTCCAAATTCTTTAGCACAGCAAATTGATTTCTCATGAAGAGGTCGGCTTGGTCTTGTCTAGCAGACGTCTTTTGGTTGAGCAGGTGTTGACCTTGCATGAATTGGGTGAAGGCGTCGTCTGAACTTGAAGCTGGGGCATTTGTCTTGGTGGTTTGTTCAGTGGTTTGGTTTGTGTCGGAAGTGGGTGCAGGAAGTGCAAGGGGTTGATTATAAGAAAGTTGTGGCTGTTGTTGGTAAGGTGGATATCTAGGTGGGTATCGGGGTTGGTATGGTTGTTGGTTGTTTCTCGGCGGAAAGGGAGGTCCTCTAGGTTGGTTGTTGTTTTGGTTGAAACCGGGTGGTCGAGCTGGAAACTGAGCATAGTAGACGGTGCCATCTGTTTCTTCGTATTCAACTTGGTATTCACCAGATGGTTGCGGGTTTGTGCAGTGTTGACAAACTTGCACTTGGTGTACTTGGTGCTGTTGTTTCTTAAGTTCTCCAAACTGTTTGACGAGCGAGTCCATTTTCTCCGTCGGTGTCTTAATTGCTTCGACTGGAATCGGGTTTGCAGCAACGATAGGTGTGGAGGACGCTGAATGATCTCTAGAATTCCAATCGTGGTGATGCATGGTCATGTTTTCTATAAGGTTCCATCCTTCTTCGTCGGTCTTTGCCATGAAGCTTCCTTGTGCAGCAGCATCGAGGGTAGTTCGGTGGTTAGGATCTAAACCATTGTAGAAGGTGCACAATTGTGCAGACTTATCGAGTCGGTGATTAGGGCATTTCTTCAAGGCTCTTTTGAATCGTTCCCATGCGGTATATAATGACTCATCGAAAGCTTGTCGAAAGTTCATGATGTCATTTCGGAGTTTTGTTTGTTTAGAGGGCGGAAAGTACTTGGTTAGAAACTTTGTCGTCATCTAGGTCCATGAAGGGATAGAGCCGGTCTCTAAACCTTCAAACCATGTTTGCGCATGATGGGTGAGCGAATAAGGGAAAAGGTATAAACGGATTGTATCTTGGCCAATTCCGTTTTGCTTGTAGGAATTTGAGAGAGAGATGAACGTGTCGAGGTGAGAGTTTGGGTCATCACTGGGCAATCCATGGAATTGACAGTGGTTTTGGATTAGTTGGATGATGTGGTGTTTAAGCTCGAAAGATTGACCAGGGGTTTCAGGGTAGAGAATTGGTCCTCCTCTTCCTTCGATAGAGGGTTTACTGTTATCAGCGAGAGTGATGCGTTCAGCCATTGCTTGCTTAAGTGCAGATTGCTTCTTTTCTTGTCGAATAGTGCGTATTATAAGTTCTGGATCGGGAAAGTTAAACAGTGGTGCAGATCTAGGGGAACAGGTCATAAACTAAAACAAAAGACAGTAAAGAAAATAAACAATAAAGGAAATGTTTTTGTGTTTTTTTTTTAGAAGGTTTTATCCTAAGGGTTTACTAGAATTGGGATTGGTTGGGCCTCTGTATCGGACAGTTAGTCTCCCCGGGAGTGGCGCCAAAAACTTGTTGAGGTTGTCAACGGGTGGTTTTTTAATTTATAATTGCTGGGGTCTAAGTGTGACTTACTAGTACTGAACCAAAAGGTTAGTAGGCGGTAAGTTGGACCTAGAGTCGTTCTTAAAGAGAAACTGAATTGAAACGGAGGTGATCCAATCAATCTTTCTTTTCTAGTAAATGTTTTAAAAGAGTACGTTGGGGGTTTTGGTTCAGTTAATTAAGTAAACTAAATAAAGCGAATAAAATGTAATAAGATGTCAGATAATGCAAAGTAGTATTTGTTGTGAGTTCGTTAGTTAATAATCATGGGATGATGACTCTTACGGGAAAACGATTAACTAAATTGGATTACTTATGGGATTCATTAACTTATGGTATAACCAATAGATTCCTTATTAATCGGTTATCAACTAATATGTCACGAGGAACTAAGGTATCATGATTCTGACCAGGCAGACGATGCTCAACTCTCCACACTCTCCTGTGAGGGAGTCAGTGGCCCATATTATTGAACGTATTCGCTCGTGGGCGAAGGAATAGAGTAGCAAGTCCATAACATGTCTAGCCGTTCTTAATACCACAATGATTATGAATCCATTAAACAACTAACTTAGAACTTGTGTCCGGATTTGTTTAATCAATTTCTATCCATGAAACTTAAGCGTGGTAAACGAGAGAAAACATTTAGGTTTCTTGCATACCGTACTTTAGGTTTCATGGTTTTAGGAAAAAGTATCGGTTTAAGTTGGATTTCAAACTTGCCTTTCTTAATACAATTAACAAATCCCTAGGTTTTCGTAAATGACCATTTAGCCTATAGCCTACCTAATCTAATCTAATCTAAACTAAAACAATGAATTAAAATGCTGACGGCTTTTTACAGAAAGTCAAACCCAGACCATGTCGGAAAATGCTATGGTAGCTCACATCGTATTTAATCGTTTACATATGTTTCCGTTGTAAGTTTAATTGCTTCGCGATGTTTACATGATAAGTACATTGTGATCGGAAGTGTACAATACTCATGGCAAGTCCACGTAATCACATTGCATTTTATAATGCTAGCATGACGTTACAATTAAAAACATAGTTTTTACACAGATAACTATTGACCGAGTATTGAGGTTCGCGACTCCTCTTTACAAGGTTACAATCACGTTTGTTAATCGAAAGGCGAATTTAAGTTTTAGGTTTAAAATCACAAGATAAGTCCGTTCACAAAGTTTCCAATTTTATAGCGTCGATCCGTAATACAACTACCTTCGGTCGTTACCGGCTTCCATATATTTGTATTATGCTCAAAAGCATTTCCAATACTATACCGAGTAATCAGTCGAATCGGGGCCATCGTATTATTTCACGACGCATTTAAAGTCATCCCACAATTATATATACTAACTACATCACAACAAATACAATAGTAATCTACTCGCTAATCATGGCATAAACGATCTCTAACATAATTAAAGCAAACATATTTAATTAAGATAGATAAGGATAGAAATAACCGAGATTAATATGCGAGAAGGAATAGACTTGAATTAATGAGCGTAACTCCAAGCGTACACCAAAGATTACAAAACGTTCCTAGCTTTCTTTCTACTCTAAACAAAGTGCTAAACTAATCTAATGCTAAATTTAAAGTAAGAAAGTAGAATGAGAAAGTAAGAAAGTAATATGACTAGTGCATATGGGACATTTTGAAATGGAGCCTCAAGCCTCCTATTTATAGGTGAGCTTTGGCTCACATTAGCACCAAGAGGTACATGTTAGAAAAAGATGGCCAAAAGGGTACACCGGGTACCGTACAACACGAAAAGTAGACGCACCGGGTACTGTACAACACGAAAAGTAGGCGCACCAGGTACCAAAAGTTACCAAAAATGGAAACCGGGACGGGGCCAGGGTGGCCGGTGGCCCCCCTGTGGTGGCCGGCGGCGGTGGGCCCAGGGCCGGCGGCGGCTGGCCTGTGGCCGCCCCGTTTCACCGTCTTTTGCTTCGTTTCTCGATTCGTGCGTGTTTTCTTCGTTATGCGTCCGTTTACGTCGATTCTTTTTTTGTTGGATTCGTAATTCAAAAATGAAGATTTTGACATAGGATAGGCCCTGAGATAAGGTCCCTAGCTCCAGATATTGCATACGAATCATTTGGATCTTCCGGCGGGAGTAGAATCTTCATTCTTTATCCGTTTTAGTTGATTCTTCTTCTGTTGGATTCGTATTTTGAAAATGAACATCTTGGACAGAATGGATGTTGGTGGAGGGCATTTTAGTCTTGAAACCTCGTTTTGATGCCTTGAATCTTCAAACGTGTGTGGAATCTTCGTTTTTCATCCGTTTTGCTTGATTTTTATCGGGCAACTTCGTTTTGACCATCTTGGCATAATGTTACTGATTTGTGCTATATTTGAATTAAAATGCCAAGAATCGTTCCAGAATGAGAGAGATATCGGTAGTAAAAACATGACTTTTTACGCGATATCAAGTATCCCACACTTAGAACTTTGCTTGTCCTCAAGCAAACTCATTTTCAACATGGTTAAAGATAAGCAGATAATGAAATATTTTAAGACGGAATTCTTTACTAAAGGGGTTTTGGAAAAATAAAGATATTTAATTTTTTTGAAAGCAATGTTGTAATCTTTAGGAGCATGCTTTTGATCTTTGATCTTTGATACATGACTAGGCGATCCTCTCAAGGTGGTCACTCTAATCACTCAAAGTGTTTAGGGTTTCCTATTCTAGCATTTATCAATCACTCAGAACGCCAGTCATGCATCGTTTATCGTCATAGGCTTGATCGAAAATCAAATCGTTACCTTTTTGGGTGAGCGTAAAGTCGATCTAGCCACAATCATTCTAGGGGAGTGATGTAGGGTTTTGGTGATGTGAGAGGGGTTTTTGTTGGGTTTTTCATAGGTTTTCTTTTTGGTGAAGCGGAAAGCTGAAATTTTTTGAATTTTCGGGAGGATTGACGCCTTTTTCTTTCGGGAGGAGTCTTCTTCTCCATTTGACTTTATTTTCTTCGAGTTTTCTTGGGTAATTTTGACTTCGTATCCTTGTAGCTTTTCTTCTTTTCATCTTTGAAACTCTTTATGAAGTTTGAGGGATGCTTTTTGAGTAGGTACGGGATGACGTGTTTATTTTGGGGTGTATAGAAGGGTTCAAGAATGATGTGATTCGATCTCCTTTTTACTCACTGGTTTGGCTTCGAAATGCATTACAGGAGCAAGTTCTGATTCTAAACGCATACATCGGCACACTCAAGAATCGAAAAAGTGAAGCATTAAAAGTGAACGCTTTTCATATGGCACAAGATACCTCACGAATCGAAAATTGGGTTGTTGTGTGCTTAGTCATGCGATGCTCTTTATGGGGTTACTTAAACTTGTTTTTCAAAAGAATTTGTATTTTATTTTTCCTTCTTCCCCAAAGTAAATCATTCTTTGTTTAAAATTTTTCATTTTCAACATATTTTTAACTTAATTTTGAAATATTTTGTTTACTTTTATGGAGAAGCAAGGTCTTATAAAGAGCAACGATTTTAGAATCAAGCATATACCAATGTCTATTTAACAGTAATGCAACTACTGCTATCCCACACTTAAAGGAACATCGTCCTCGATGTTATACTAAGCTCTGAATGGGGTAAAATCCCACACTTAGGGTTTTAAACATCTAAGATTCATTCTTTCAGTGTGTGTGTTGGGTTTGAATCCCACACTTATTGATAAGCATAATGGATATGGCATATTTAAAATGAATGAAAGAGATGGCATAGAAGTACTCCCCGGTAGTTGCAGTATTCTTTTGGTTGCATCTGCCGGTCTTTGTCTTTTTTGGTGCTTCTTTGATCAAGTCTTTTTGTTATTGGTCTCGTGAGTGTGAACACGTCGGATATACTATTCTTCGGTTGTTGATGCTTCCTTGCAGGCTGGAGCATTCTTTGTATGATCCGAGTGTGAAAGATAGTCGGAGATTTCATCACTTTTTGGAAGGTAAAATTGCATAAATGTAAAAACAAACCCGGGTTGCCTCCCGAGAAGCCCTCTTTTAAAGTCGAGAGCTCGACTTAGTCCTTTTCTTCTTCAGATGATGCTTGATGCATCAGTAGTGGTGGCGTGGTCACTGTAGTTCCTTGGTAGAGAGTATCGTGGTGGATAGTACTGTAGGATTGCTCTATCATGTCAGCAATGAGAGTTGGTGGGTTGGTGGATAGCATTCTGAAGCTTTTGAAGTGATCGGTGGCGAGTCGGTCGAGAATTGCCATTCCATAGCAGATGTATCGAACTGCCCTTGTGACTGGTCCGTTAGGGTCAATTCGAGTGCAGTTGTAAGTTTGAACGATTTCACGCTGTGGGTGGTTTCTTCCTATCGAGGCGATTAAAGCCATGAATTCGGTTTTCACTTCTTCAAAATCATTAGCCCAAGGGTCTCCTCCGAAGGATCTGGTTGCTTGGCACACTTGTCTGATTAGTTGATGTTGCTCGCGGTTGAAGGGAAAATCCGAGTCGGTGAAGATGCAAATTAACTTGCTGAATATCTTTCGATATCCATTTCGATAGACGTCGATTTCTACGTCTTCTTCTTGGTACATTTCTGTAACACCCCCAAATTCACTGTTTAGCGGAAGCAAGTTTTGGGGTGCTACTAATCAAATATCGCAGCACAAAAGTAAAGCAAACGACATCTATATGCAACGTTTGTAAAATAGTTACATTTTCATATAATAAATGTTTGAAAACATAGTGTTTTCAGTTACAAAAATGTAATTCCCTAGAGCCCACGCGTATAGTAGGAGATTCTATTACATAATCATAATATACAAAAGATAATGCTAAGAATCTCCGTTAGATGCAATGTAGAAATCATGCGACTCTAGCTAGTGTCCAGGGGAAATCCTACTTCGTCTGTGTACCTGAAATACAAAGCTAAAAGTGTCAACCAAAATGGTTGGTGAATCTTACAGGTTTAGTATTAAATAATCGTTATGAACCACAAGTATGTACCCGTATTGCTATCAAGCAAAGTAAGTAAATCAGTAAATCATCACAAGTGCCATGAGCCCACAAGTTGAAGCTTAACAGTGTGTAAATATGATTCAATTAAGTATCATATAAAGTACCCCCGTGAGTGCTATCCGAACACTCATATGTAACAAATACTAATATGCTTGTTTCTACGGTGAAATCCGTGGTAGCGCTACTACCCCAGGCAGGGATTGTCAATCCAAAATGGATCCATTTACTAGTAATCGCGCTTAAGTCCATAACTAACAACTTATGATATGAGGCTTTCAGTGGATAAAAGTAACTCATGCAATGTGTGTAAAAAGTAGAGTAATCAGTTCAGTACATTGTGTTCATATGTAAAACAGTTGCTAAGTATCTCCCCCAAAGTATAAAAACAGTAAAAGTAGGGCCGTAAGACTCACCTGAGTCTAGTAAGTGCGTATGTGAAATCAGCCAAGTAAGGCGGATGTAAATCCGTATGTCGGTTCTCAAAACCCTGAAACCTTCTGGTGTCCGAAACGCACAAGGTTGTAAGTAAACAAGTAAATAAGTTGGTGTCTTAAAAGATCACCCATGCTAGTTGTCCACTCAACTAGGAAATGTCCAAGCGTTTGTTTAGTAATCCGTTTATAGTTTGGAAACAAGTATGGCCCGTTGGTGACAGTTTGTAATAATAACCCAAAAGTGTTATTATTATATGTATCGTTCAATCAGGTTTCGTTATTTGTAAGTGTTTGACACTTAGTGCGAAAAGTATTTACAACATCTAATGACGGGGGTCCGGGGGCAGCGCCCCTGGTAGCGGGGTCCAAGGGGCGGCAGCCCCTGGCGGGGTCCAAGGGGCAGAGCCCCTGGTTGGGGTTGAGCTGATTTCGGTGTATATTGCTTTATCGAAAACGCATTTGAAATCTAATTTCGGTGTAAAATCAAGTGATAAATCTTAGTTCATATTAGTGCTTTTATTACCGAATTTGGGTTCGAAAGATAAAGTGGGCTATGAACCGAGTTGGGTTCGCAGCATAGAACTCGACTCGCAGGCCAACTCGACTCACAGGCCAACTCAACTCGCAGGTCAACTCGACTCGCGGGTCAGTTCGGTTCACAGGGCAACTCGACTCGCAAGTCAACTCGATCGCAGGTCAACTCGCGGGTCGGTTCGGTTCGTAGGAGACTCCGATTCGCAGGATGGCTTCGCGAGTCGAGATCTCGGTTCGACTCGTTGGACGAACAGATCTCGGCTCGCGAAACAGGCTGTTCGTATCTTAACTTTAAAATTCGCATTCTAAGTCGGTTTTTGGACATAAACTCGTTGGGGAAACGTTCTAGCATGTAAATAAAAGTGTTACAAGTGATTTAAAAGGGGTTTTTACGTTTATTACCTCAAAAATGAAAACGAAGAAGATGGAGATGGAGCTTGTGATGTGGTGATCGTTTCTCCGTGAAGTAGCGTCGTGAGTCGGGGCGTTTTTGGGTGGTTTAGGGCTGCCGAAATTGAGAGGGTGAGAAAGAGAGAGATTTTTGTTGGTTGTTGTTGGTGAAATGAGAAGAAAAGAAACAAAAAGGGTTTTTAAAAGGGAAAATGGGTCACGGGTCGCGGTTTGGTTCCGCGGGTCAGGGTCGACCCGTTCCGAGTCTCGTGTTTCTCATTCCTTAATTCCGTTATGTCTCGTGATTGATTAAATATTGTTCCGCGTTTTAAGTTAAAGTTTATCTGTAATATTTTTAACCGAGGTATTTTACCAAAATACTTCATAATAAGTTATAAAAATATAATTTGCACTATTTTCCTTTGTTGGGCGCGTCTTGCATGTTTTCGCCACGTTCGGAGTGTTTTAAACGATACGAAATACGTGTAATATATTTTCATGATATATTAATGCAATTAGTGTTTGTTTGTATAATTCCACATTATTTAAAAGTTTTGTCACCAATGTCCGTATTATATAATGTCGGACCTCGTCCGGTTCATAAGTGAACGATTTAAATCAAATCGCGTAAGCGTGTATGTAATTACACCAAAACATTACATATACTTAGAATATTACAAAACTAAATACATGTAATTACAAGTAGTTTAGGCACTAATTAAAGCTCTAATTTGGCGGGTGTTACAATTTCGCGAAGTCGGGTAGTCACAAAAGTGGCTAAATTGATTTGCGACATGTGCGGGATGAATCTCGGTACATCACGAGTTTCCTCTTCATAGGCTGGCTCGTTCAGCTCATCAATTATTAGTTCAATGTGGTGCCCAATGGTGGATTGGATGACGATCCTGCAGTTCTCTGATGCTATGAGGTGCTCTCCAGTTTCGATGAGATCTAGAAGAGTTCTAAGATCTCCCACCATTCTGATGTCGGCATAACTTCTTGGGTTCCCGGTGGCTCTCTCCAGATTGGTTCTTATTGATGCGAGTATAGCCTTTTGGCTTGACGAGTATGGAAAAGCTGATCCGGCTAAGGCACAATATACTTTTTGGTATATTCGCCTTTGGTTTCCGTAGAATTCAATTTCTCCCATTGGGTAGTTGGGTCTTTCTCGCTGTCGAGCTTCTCTGGTGAGTTGCGCTTGAAGGGAATTAGAGAATTCTTGAATATGCCTTCGAAGAGCGCGGGGTTCTGGTTCTCCAGAGTTGGCGAAGTATGAATCGTATTCTCGTATGATCTCCTCAATCAGATGCCTCTGTGCAATGTTGTATTCGTTAGTTGACTCCTTTATAGCTTCTACGATGATTCGGACATCGTCGTATTCATCAACTAACTCGATCATTTCTTGGTGAGTGTCGATGAGGGGGATTTGTAGAGTCTCAGTGTTAGGAGAATTTGCAGGAGCAGGAGGAATAGAGCGCTCATCAAGAGTGACGTTGACGTAATCGTCATCGCATTCACTGTTGCAGTCGGAGTCCTTATCACGTGAATCTGGAAATTGGTGAAATTCTTCGTCGGATGGTGCGTTGTTGAAGGGTCGAGAACTATCGATTTCAATGGTTCTGACTTCGGTTGTTATGTCATGGATGTTCTCTTCGGCAAAGCTTCCTGGTTGACGTGCCTTATATGCTGAAATTCTCTGTAGTAATTTAGCATACTGGTCTGGGTGTGGTGATGATCGGAGTCCTTCTTCAAAAGTTTCTATGTCTCGGAGTCGGGTTCTGGTGAAGGGTTTTGATGGATCGAGATAGGAATTTAGGATGTTTCCCATTCTTTTAAGATGAGAGGATCTGAGCTCTTGATGGATGACTCCGTAATCAACTGATTCTTCAGATGAAGAGTAATCATCGCAGTTTTGTATCCTTTTAACTTCGGCCATTTGTGGCGAATCAGTGTGATCTTCATCTTCTTCCATTTCTTCCTCTTCCTCTTCTTCTTCCTCCTCAGGGTCAGATTCAATTTCTTCATCTGCTTCCTCGTATTCTTCCTCTTCTGGGTCGTATTCAGTGTCAGAATTGAGAACTGATGATCGGGTGGATTGCGGTTCCTCCTCTGGTTCTGATTCATCATCGGAACATACTATTCCTGTGGATATAGCACAACATTCTTCCTCTTCTGGGGTGCATTCCGGTTGGTCGATCTTGTAAATGATGCTTTCACCATGCGATCGTAAAACAATTGTGTGGTTATACACATCAATCACTGCTCTAGCTGTATTCATGAATGGTCTTCCAAGGATAATTGGTATGTTTATGTACTTGTGGATATCCATTACCACGAAATCCGTTGGAAAGAAAAATTTGTCAACTTGAACAAGGACATTCTCAGCTATTCCCTTGGGGTATCTAACAGATTGGTCGGCTAGTTGGACGGTCATCTTAGTGGGTTTCAAGTTTTCAAGTTCTAGCCTCTTAAACAGGGAGTATGGCATAAGGTTAATGCTGGCTCCTAAGTCGGCTAAAGCGCTCATATTTCCGGAATTGTAGATAAAACAAGGGAGTGTAAATCTACCAGTATCTCCTAATTTTTCGGGAAGGCTATTTTTAAGTAGGGCTGAAGTTTCAGAACTAAGGGGAATGTTGTTCACTTCAGGCAATTTATCTTTGGTGGATGGCAATTTTCTAATATACTTATTACGACCAGGAACCTAGACATGGTATCAAGGAATTTTCCATCTAACTTAAAGGACGACAGTTTCTTAGGTTGAACTTTAAGTCTAGCAGGGTAAGGGATTCTAACCTCTTTGTTCATTGTTTCCACAGCTGGTATCTTGACCTTTGGTTCTTCCTTTACTGGAACAGCAGCAGATGGAGTAGTAGCTGCTTCCTTTGGTGTTGTAAGTTGCTTTGCTTCCTCAACATGCGGATTTTGAACCGTGTTGCTAGGCAAACTTCCTCGGGATCTATTCTCAAGACGTTGTGCCAATTGTCCAATTTGAGCTTCCAAATTCTTTAGCACAGCAAATTGATTTCTCATGAAGAGGTCGGCTTGGTCTTGTCTAGCAGACGTCTTTTGGTTGAGCAGGTGTTGACCTTGCATGAATTGGGTGAAGGCGTCGTCTGAACTTGAAGCTGGGGCATTTGTCTTGGTGGTTTGTTCAGTGGTTTGGTTTGTGTCGGAAGTGGGTGTAGGAAGTGCAAGGGGTTGATTATAAGAAAGTTGTGGCTGTTGTTGGTAAGGTGGATATCTAGGTGGGTATCGGGGTTGGTATGGTTGTTGGTTGTTTCTCGGCGGAAAGGGAGGTCCTCTAGGTTGGTTGTTGTTTTGGTTGAAACCGGGTGGTCGAGCTGGAAACTGAGCATAGTAGACGGTGCCATCTGTTTCTTCGTATTCAACTTGGTATTCACCAGATGGTTGCGGGTTTGTGCAGTGTTGACAAACTTGCACTTGGTGTACTTGGTGCTGTTGTTTCTTAAGTTCTCCAAACTGTTTGACGAGCGAGTCCATTTTCTCCGTCGGTGTCTTAATTGCTTCGACTGGAATCGGGTTTGCAGCAGCGATAGGTGTGGAGGACGCTGAATGATCTCTAGAATTCCAATCGTGGTGATGCATGGTCATGTTTTCTATAAGGTTCCATCCTTCTTCGTCGGTCTTTGCCATGAAGCTTCCTTGTGCAGCAGCATCGAGGGTAGTTCGGTGGTTAGGATCTAAACCATTGTAGAAGGTGCACAATTGTGCAGACTTATCGAGTCGGTGATTAGGGCATTTCTTCAAGGCTCTTTTGAATCGTTCCCATGCGGTATATAATGACTCATCGAAAGCTTGTCGAAAGTTCATGATGTCATTTCGGAGTTTTGTTTGTTTAGAGGGCGGAAAGTACTTGGTTAGAAACTTTGTCGTCATCTAGGTCCATGAAGGGATAGAGCCGGTCTCTAAACCTTCAAACCATGTTTGCGCATGATGGGTGAGCGAATAAGGGAAAAGGTATAAACGGATTGTATCTTGGCCAATTCCGTTTTGCTTGTAGGAATTTGAGAGAGAGATGAACGTGTCGAGGTGAGAGTTTGGGTCATCACTGGGCAATCCATGGAATTGACAGTGGTTTTGGATTAGTTGGATGATGTGGTGTTTAAGCTCGAAAGATTGACCAGGGGTTTCAGGGTAGAGAATTGGTCCTCCTCTTCCTTCGATAGAGGGTTTACTATTATCAGCGAGAGTGATGCGTTCAGCCATTGCTTGCTTAAGTGCAGATTGCTTCTTTTCTTGTCGAATAGTGCGTATTATAAGTTCTGGATCGGGAAAGTTAAACAGTGGTGCAGATCTAGGGGAACAGGTCATAAACTAAAACAAAAGACAGTAAAGAAAATAAACAAGAAAGGAAATGTTTTTGTGTTTTTTTTTAGAAGGTTTTATCCTAAGGGTTTACTAGAATTGGGATTGGTTGGGCCTCTGTATCGGACAGTTAGTCTCCCCGGCAACGGCGCCAAAAACTTGTTGAGGTTGTCAACGGGTGGTTTTTTAATTTATAATTGATGGGGTCTAAGTGTGACTTACTAGTACTGAACCAAAAGGTTAGTAGGCGGTAAGTTGGACCTAGAGTCGTTCTTAAAGAGAAACTGAATTGAAACGGAGGTGATCCAATCAATCTTTCTTTTCTAGTAAATGTTTTAAAAGAGTACGTTGGGGGTTTTGGTTCAGTTTATTAAGTAAACTAAATAAAGCGAATAAAATGTAATAAGATGTCAGATAATGCAAAGTAGTATTTGTTGTGAGTTCGTTAGTTAATAATCATGTGATGATGACTCTTACGGGAAAACGATTAACTAAATTGGATTGCTTATGGGATTCATTAACTTATGGTATAACCAATAGATTCCTTATTAGTCGGTTATCAACTAATATGTCACGAGGAACTAAGGTATCATGATTCTGACCAGGCAGACGATGCTCAACTCTCCACACTCTCCTGTGAGGGAGTCAGTGGCCCATATTATTGAACGTATTCGCTCGTGGGCGAAGGAATAGAGTAGCAAGTCCATAACATGTCTAGCCGTTCTTAATACCACAATTATTATGAATCCATTAAACAACTAACTTAGAACTTGTGTCCGGACTTGTTTAATCAATTTCTATCCATGAAACTTAAGCGTGGTAAACGAGAGAAAACATTTAGGTTTCTTGCATACCGTACTTTAGGTTTCATGGTTTTAGGAAAAAGTATCGGTTTAAGTTGGATTTCAAACTTGCATTTCTTAATACAATTAACAAATCCCTAGGTTTTCGTAAATGACCATTTAGCCTATAGCCTACCTAATCTAATCTAATCTAAACTAAAACAATGAATTAAAATGCTGACGGCTTTTTACAGAAAGTCAAACCCAGACCATGTCAAAAAATGCTATGGTAGCTCACATCGTATTTAATCGTTTACCGATGTTTCCGTTGTAAGTTTAATTGCTTCGCGATGTTTACATGATAAGTACATTGTGATCGGAAGTGTACAATACTCATGGCAAGTCCACGTAATCACATTGCATTTTATAATGCTAGCATGACGTTACAATTAAAAACATAGTTTTTACACAGATAACTATTGGCCGAGTATTGAGGTTCGCGACTCCTCTTTACAAGGTTACAATCACGTTTGTTAATCGAAAGGCGAATGTAAGTTTTAGGTTTAAAATCACAAGATAAGTCCGTTCACAAAGTTTCCAATTTTATAGCGTCGATCCATAATACAACTACCTTCGGTCGTTACCGGCTTCCATATATTTGTACTATGCTCAAAAGCATTTCCAATACTATACCGAGTAATCAGTCGAATCGGGGCCATCGTATTATTTCACGACGCATTTAAAGTCATCCCACAATTATATATACTAACTACATCACAACAAATACAATAGTAATCTACTCGTAATCATGGCATAAACGATCTCTAACATAATTAAAGCAAACATATTTAATTAAGATAAATAAGGATAGAAATAACCGAGATTAATATGCGAGAAGGAATAGACTTGAATTAATGAGCGTAACTCCAAGCGTACACCAAAGATTACAAAACGTTCCTAGCTTTCTTTCTACTCTAAACAAAGTGCTAAACTAATCTAATGCTAAATTTAAAGTAAGAAAGTAGAATGAGAAAGTAAGAAAGTAATATGACTAGTGCATATGGGACATTTTGAAATGGAGCCTCAAGCCTCCTATTTATAGGTGAGCTTTGGCTCACATTAGCTCCAAGAGGTGCATGTTAGAAAAAGATGGCCAAAAGGGTGCACCGGGTACCGTACAACACGAAAAGTAGGCGCACCGGGTACTGTACAACACGAAAAGTAGGTGCACCAGGTACCAAAAGTTACCAAAAACGGAAACTGGGACGGGGCCAGGGTGGCCGGCGGCGCCCCTGTGGTGGCCGGCGCCGGTGGGCCCAGGGCCGGCGGCTGCTGGCCTGTGGCCTCCCCGTTTCGCCTTCTTTTGCTTCGTTTCTCGATTCGTGCGTGTTTTCTTCGTTATGCGTCCGTTTGCGTCGATTCTTTTTTTGTTGGATTCGTAATTCAAAAAAGAAGATTTTGACATAGGATAGGCCCTGAGATGAGGTCCCTAGCTCCAGATATTGCATACGAATCATTTGGATCTTCCGGCGGGCGTAGAATATTCATTCTTTATCCGTTTTAGTTGATTCTTCTTCTGTTGGATTCGTATTTTGAAAACGAAAATCTTGGATAGAATGGATGTTGGTGGAGGGCATTTTAGTCTTGAAACCTCGTTTTGATGCCTTGAAACTTCAAACGTGTGTGGAATCTTCGTTTTTCATCCGTTTTGCTTGATTTTTATCGTGCAACTTCCTTTTGACCATCTTGGCATAATGTTACTGATTTGTTCTATATTTGAATTAAAATGCCAAGAATTGTTCTAGAATGAGAGAGATATCGGTAGTAAAAACATAACTTTTTACGCGATATCACCTATCAACAACACGATAGATGGTGTACTCAGGTTCTGGTACAAGGTTCAAAAAGATAGGTGATTTTGGAGGGTATTCGTAAACTTCTTCATTCCATGGTGGAAGATGTTCTTCAATGGGTGGAAAACGAAAGGGTTGAAGATGTTCAGAGTTACTCTCGACAAAACCAGATGAAGTAGGGAATTGAAAGAAGTTTTCTAAGGAATATGAAATCTCAGGAGCAGGTATAACCTGATAGCTTAGAATGCTAGATGCAGAAGTTGAGATCTTCTGATGAGAATCATGGGTTCCTAAGTCAAGGTCTAAGAATTGCCCTATGCTTCTAGATTCATCGTCTGAATTAGCGAAGATATCTTCGGAAGAGGATGAAGATGAAGAGTAGACGTCAGATTCCAACTCTCGTTCTAAGCAGGCGAAGAACTCAGCGTCATCCATGGCCATCATTTCTTCGGATGTCTTGAGGGCGAGTGGAGAAATGGGGCTAGACGGATATGAATCATGGAAAGATGTTTTTGTATTTTTCATTTTTAATTTAACTTAATTAAACTATCTAAATTATTCTAAGGAAAGCAAATAACTTCCAACTAAGTTTAGGAAAACCTAATTGGAAGGGATCTCCTAAAAGCTAGAATATCTAAGGCGGCTTCAAATCGTAACGATCTACGATCCCCGGCAGCGGCGCCAAAAACTTGTCGCTGCAACTATCGGTCGGTCGGATTTGACTCCGGTCGTTGTTCCAACAGCAATAGAGGCGGCGGACAGTGAGTTTTAAATTTATATGAGTTGGGGCTCAAACTATAAGTACTACCTACCTTGGGAGCAAGCAGTAAGTATAACTCGAGGTCGTTCTTTTATCGGAGTGAACTGAAATGAAGCGAGTCACCAAAGATTATGGTCGCAATTAGGATGGGGGTAGGTAGATAGATTTTGGATTGATTTAGTTTTCTAATTTATCCTAAGTACAGTAAAATAAATGCAGGAGATAAAAGATAGGGAATAAGTAGATAGGTATAGATGTGATTGCTGAAACTTGGATAATTAGGGTTTCGGGATGATGTTCATTATAAAATTGATTGGAGATTTACCAGATAAAAAGCAGACATACTTTCGGTGTAAACACTAGGACCCTATGTTCAGGTGAAACCCTAGAAACATATGTCACTGGAATCCTAGGCTATCATGATTCTGATCAGATCAGGCTGTTTTCAAATCCCCCTGAACTTTTGCTTGAATAAGACAAAGTCACCCTTGATTTATCTAGGGAGCAGGCATAAGGCAACAGACCGCAATTGTATTTACTGACCTTTCTTAACACCTAATCGTCTATTTACTTTTATCATGGCAAATACTGATTGTATCCTATGTATGTTAAACTATTGGTTTGATTTCGGTTTTGCATGTCTAGGTATTATAATTGACACTACCCTGTATTGTATCTGTTGAAGCACATACTTAACCATCGTAAATATAGACCCTCCTTTACATTCAGGCGTTCATCCCTAGGAATAGTCACGGTGTACAGGGCAATTAGGCATTTCCACTGTGTTCCAAACCCTAGATGTACTAACGGTGTACTAGGCATTTAAGCATTTCCACAGTGTTCCAGATCTTAGGTGTACTGACGGTGTACAGTGCAACAAGCATTTCCACAGCTTTGATTCCTAGACCACAGTTCTAGAAGGGTCATTTCTAGGTAATCCACGATGAAACAATCCATGGCATTTCCTTAGCTTCCACGTATTTGTACTCCACACGAGGTGTTTCCAATGCTATATGAAGTACCGTGCCTTTTCAAGGAAAGTTCATAGTTTCATACTGTAACTGGAGATAACTATATATTCATAGTATTAGGGTTGATCAGATCCTATCCTAGGGCAACAGTCACGTGAAAGTCTGGAAAGGGTCATGAGAGACTAGATCTATATTCAGGATAAGCTTAACCAGATACACAGCATAACAATTTCCAATCGTATAAATGAGATATTAATTTAACATCATCCCTACTCCTAATATCTACATTTCAACAATCACAATATTAAACTACTCTATAAACATGGCAATATGTAGAATACAAACTGAAATAACATAAAGCACAAGCATTATAACAGTAAGTAAAGTTTACATATCACCGGGAATACAGCAGTGTAATACTGAGGATTACAAATAGTCTGAACTTGAAAAACTCATTACAACAAGATTACCAAGCTAAACCTTCCTCTAGACTCGAACCGTAAGCTCAACCCTAACATTTCTCCTCTAACTACTAAGAGTAGTGCTAGAGAGAAAAAGTTAGAGAGAGAAAGTGAAAGAAAGAGAGAAATGAGAAAAGTGTGAAAATGTGAAAGTGTATTGAGGTGTGTAAAATGAGGAGGTTGGTATCCCTATTTATAGCAAAGCTCAAAATCACACGTACAACTCGCAAAACAGCACGTACAAGCAAACGAAGCAGCATACGGGGTCAGGGGGCCATATACGGCCTTGGTAGGGCCGTATACGGTGTGTCTATGGCCGTATACAGTCTCTGTGGGGCTGTATACGGTTCCTAAGGCCGTATACGGTGTCCGTCTGATTTCGTTCGTTGCTTAAAATGCGCGTATCTCCTTCGTTATGCGTCCGTTTGACCTGATTCTTTCGCCTGTGTCTTCGTAATTCCGTAACGCTTCTAATGATGCCAACTTCAATGAAATTAGATGTGTAAGCATAGCTGAAATGACTTTTTAGGGTCTGATACCACTCAGTCTTCTCCGTTCTTTATCCGATTTGCATGATTCTTAATTTTTCCCGTCTCGATTTTACCTGTTTTATCATATGATGAAGTTAGAATGTGATCTATATAAGGTAAATGAGGCCGGAGGATTTTGTGCACGTTTATTCGCCCTAATTTGCTTGTTATTTGGACGTTTTAGGTGATTTTTGCAACAACGCCTATATTTAGACCACTTTAGTGAATTTTAGTAAATAATGATCATTTTGGAATGTTTTCACTAAAGATACGTCCAAAAATTGTGGAATATTGCCCTTAAAACATGACTATTTGAGTCACATCAATGCACTGCCTACCGTTGAGGAAACTGTTGAATCAACTCGAGCAAGTTCCACTCCCAACCTCACCACTACTGACCATGCTACTGCTACTTTTGCCACCTGTTCGCTCACAAAGGGTGCACGTGCTACTAATAACATAAATATCGAAAATACCCAACGTACTGACATAACTCTTGACACTCTACGCAAACAACTAGCTGAGGCACAAGAGGAAATCGCTGACCTCCGTGACTACATTGAACAAAACAATGTACACCTACTCAACCATGGCACCCGCCTGATTTCAATAGAGGACATACTATGAAAACTACTGCTACTTCAGCCAATAGTTCAAAACACAAATCTTATGGTCGACAACACGACGACACAGACTGCCCGACCGAAAGCTCACACTAAAGCGGGCACAGAGATTCAAGTTCCACACCCAAAAAGGAACCCGGGAGAGAATCCCAACATTTGCCTTACTCAGTCCGAAGCTAAAAGGGCGAAAACTATTCAAGCCAACACTGTTGAAATCGAACTGATGAACTACAAAGGACGCAAACCCTTGTGTTCACTATGCAACCGACACCATGATGGACCATGCGTACTACCCTGTAAACGATGCAAGGTCTATGGACACCAAGTTCAGGATTGCAAATTCCCTCCTACAGGCACTGACCTTAAAGGGCCAAGATCTTGTTTCAAATGCGGAATCACTGGGCACTACAAAATTGATTGCCCACTATTAAATCTAATAGATAACAACAGTAAAGGGAAGAACATTCGTGTTGAAACCCCTACAAACAACTTTGCTGAAACCGAACTTGACCCAAACAATGACGCGGGCATATTTCTACACGATAACTTAATTCCTGTTACGATATCGATTGAGTTTGGTTTACTCTACGACATTACCGACTATCACAGACCTTGTGAACATTATAGATTTCTTTAGGCTACTGGTACACCAAGTAGCTACACTACGGTCACCGACTGACCAACTATCTAACCTTGTCCTTTGGACATCATGGTCAACCACACCTAAACCTTCCCTCCTCCTTTCCCTATTGGACATCTGGGCTTTCGCCTAACAAGGGGAAGAAGGCCACGCGACTTAGACGTTGCATCACGTGACACCTTCACGCAGACCATCACTTCGAACAAATTTCGGGACGAAATTCTCTTAACAAGGGGAGAATGTAACACCCGCCAAATTAGGACCAGTTAATGGGTCCTAATCATTTTATAATACATATAATTAGTGCCAAGTTAGGCTAATTGTGTGTATCATTACGTGTATTATTATATATACGCATTTACACGATTGGATTTAATCGTGCCATTTATTATCGGCCGAATTCCGATACAAATTTATACGGATGTTGGTGAAACTTGTATTAAATAATATAGAATTATTTAATAACATTATTTATTACCTTATATTATGGTTATAATATAACAAACATATACGTTTTGCTTAAAAAAGTAACCGAATGCGACGAAAATGCGCGAAACGCGCCCGACGAACGAAATTTATAAAAATTGTATTTTTATAACTCATTTCCAAGTATTTGGATGAAATACTTCAAGTAAAATCAACGCGATTACGCACAATCATTAATAACGTATAAAAACGTTACGCGATTTAATCAAACATACAATTCGCTACCGACACTCAAACGAAAACTTAAATATTATCTTGGACATTGAAACATAACATTTTGAAGAAAACTATCATCTAAACATATCGGGTTTTAAACCGTTACTTAATTATATTTTATAAAATGTATAATGTACGAATTAACGTTTAAACGATCGGGTATACGAACACGGATAAAATACCAACCATTGGAGACAAGATTTAACAATCTTGACTCCCTTTTTTGACTTGCCAAAATCGGCCAACATGATTCCAAAAAAGGAGATCATGTTCTTGACCATAAGCACCAAACCACCACCCTAATTTCTCATTTCCAACCAACACACTCTCACTCTAACATCTCACTAAAAACACACATTTTCCTCTCCTCTCCTCCACCACCTCACGGTTCAGCCGCCACTACCATCAACCACCACCATCCACCACCATTTGCTTGAAGAAAAACAAAAGGAGAAGAAGCGAGAACAAGAAATCTAGCTCATCTCACTATACTCTCTCTCTAACTCACGTTTTGGTATGATTTCCACCACCTCTCTCTCTAGATTTTCATGTTATACTTAGATCTTCATGTTATGTTGCTCAAACAACTTGATGATGTCCAAATATAAGCTCAAAAACGTTTTTGTGAACACGTATATATAGTACACAAATCTGACCAGAAATTTCATCTCACCAAATCGTGTATATCTCGAGTTCTAGACCGAATTAGAAGGTGTATCTTATACCGAAATCTTCGTATGGAAGTCTTTTACAAAAAGTTTTCTATGGCACGACTTGAAAACCCATGAATTTTTGTGTAGGAATCGATTTATGGACTTAGGTTGTTTTTAGACCAAATCCGACCACCTTCTATTCTTATTTTTGTTTAAAATAGTAAATGGACTTATAAAGTTATCATAAAATTCAGAAATATACTAGACACATAGGAGTTCATCTGTGATTTTTGGTAGAACTTGTTTCGGCCTAAAAGTTAGAGAAAACGAGAGATCTATTGGGTTAAAATCTGGAAAACACTTATACTAAGGGCTGTTTTAGTCATTTTACAAAACCGACACTTCGGGTGTACCCCGACACGAACCAATAATTTTATTGAACTTATTGGACCATTTTAAGACTTTTGTAAAAGTCTCGGGTCAAACCGAGCACGTTTGACCATCAAACAGAAAGTGAAAACTCGATCAGACTTAAGTGTCGCAGAGACCAAAGGTTTCATGCGACACTTACCTAGTGACGTTATTATGGCCGTAAAACTATTATTAGCGACACTCACCGAGTGACGCATTAACCAAATGATGCATACTAGCGTCACTTCATCGAAGTGATGCCTATCTTAGGAACAGTACACCTGCGGCACTTAACCTTAGTGACGCAACCTAGTGACGCCACCTTATGCGACACTTCAATCAGTGACGCATACAATACTGAACTTCACTATATATGCGACACTCTCCTAGTGTCACCAAAAACTACTAAGTGACACTCTAAGTGTCGCCTAAATCAGAAACTTCAAAACTAGTTTTCACATTAAGTGTCTAACACACGTTACTCCGATACTTATATACGATACAACTCACAAATCATATACTTTAATAGCATACAATAGAACGACACATAATAATAATACTTTAAGATTATTATTACAACATCCGTCACCAACGGGCCGTACATGTTTTCAAAACTCAAACTAATCAATCAACAACCAAATTATTTGGACATAACTAGTTGGATGAACAACTAGCATGGACGGTCTTTTGAGACGTCTACATATACTTATAACCTTGCGCGTTTTGAACGCCCGGTAGGTTACAGTCTTCGGACATCTCATTTTAATACATCACATTTGCTTCACTGCATATCATCAGACTCAGGTGAGTCGCATAGCCCCTCATTTTAATGTTTTAAATCCAGGGGTGGGAATACATGCTCAGTTTTATTTACATGTGAACACAAGTACAAAACTTGATATATTGACTGCATGATTTGTTTTTACTAATCATGAAGCCCTCCACATCATAGTTTGTTAGTATAGATTTAGCGTGAGTGTTAGTGTATGGTACCATATGGGATTAACAATCCCCGTCCGGGGTAGTCGCGCTACCACGACTGCGGTCGAACGGACGCATTATCATTTGTTCACACGTGTGTATGATTAGGCACATGCAGGAGGCAAACTCGATCAGGCACTTGATTGTGATCCTGACCCCTAAGTAAAGCTCAAACTATGAGCTCATGGCAGTAATATACATATTTATTTGATTGATTTTCAAATCATTATACTAAATCTTGTGGTTCACACATTACTTTATCATTATACAAACCTGTGAGCTCACCAGCTTTTTAGCTGACCTTTTACCATGTATTCTCAAGTACCCAGTAGCTGTAGGCTTGCACTCAGGATTTAGCATAGCTCGAGTCAGCATGCAAACATCAGAGGTTTTATTGCATTAATATATTTTGTATAAGTATTTATGCTAGCAAAACTCTCATACTCGGAAAACGAGCTAATGTATTTGATACAACTTATGTAAACTTTTATCGAATTAATGTATTTTGTTAAAACGACGCATATAGAGTCGTTCATTATATCTTGTGTGCTGTGATTATTGATTAGTCGAGCCCCGACCCGATTCGCTTCCGCAACCCGAATTTGAGGGTGCGACAGAGTGCAAAACCACTTTTATTCAAATAAACAAACAATTTTTTCAAATAACACCATCGTAATAACTTCATCTCAGTTACTACAAACGCTAAAAATAAATTATTGATCCAATAATAATATGCAATATCAAATTGGACTTCAATCGCAAAATAGAAAAAGAAATTGGTTGTTGAGTGTGTAGTCGAGCCCCGACCCGATTCGCTTCCGCAACCCGAATTTGAGGGTGCGACAGAGTGCAAAACCACTTTTATTCAAATAAACAAACAATTTTTTCAAATAACACCATCGTAATAACTTCATCTCAGTTACTACAAACGCTAAAAATAAATTATTGATCCAATAATAATATGCAATATCAAATTGGACTTCAATCGCAAAATAGAAAAAGAAATTGGTTGTTGAGTGTGTAGCGAGCAGCAACGAGCGGCGAGCGACGATTGACGTTGTAGCAGTCGGCGACGAGCAATTTTTTTTAGATGAGCAAAGCTTTACCAACGAAACCCCAAATGTACACGAACCAATGCTCAACGAGATAGCACAACTCTAATGGATCTAAAATTCACCGAGCCACAAATCTAGGCTTTATGATAAAAACCCAATTGATTTTTAGAACTTCCACTGATAAAATAAACTTTTAAAGTGTCAAAGTATAAAAAAAAAAACAATCAAAAGTAGACTTTTTTATTATTTTTCCATGGAGATTGATTATCACGGAGAAAAAAGGAGTTTTAGAGATAAGATGGAAGATAAACAAGTTGGATGATATGAGGGTATTATCGGAAAAAAGGTGTAGGGAAAATGGCTATATGGGGAGGACATACATTTTATGCTTGACCAAATAATCTCCCCGCACATTTTTGTTGACCCAATAAGTTCCAAGTAAACAATCACCAAGGCAAAAAATGCTCCCTCCAACCCCACCAAAAACATTTTCATCTTCCCAAACTATCCCACCATTTCAACCAAACCCAACTTTGAATCAAGTTTCCTATGTCCATGCTTTAACTAGGACTCTTTCTTCTAATGCCTCCACGGATCAGCAAAGACCTTCCACGATTCAACCAACAGCTGGAGGAACCATAACGGACTATCAAGATCCTCTGAAAATTGCTACGATTTACTTGGGTAAGCTCTCTTTCACCATAACTCCTCAACTTATTTCTAACTGTTTTAGGAAGTTTGGATGTATTAAGGGCATTTCCTGGAGAAAGCATAGAAGCTTCGCTTTTGTTAAGTTTTCATCCCATGAACAAGCTCTAGATGCAATTAAATGTATGCACGGCAAACCGTTAATCGGTAGATTTGTTCGTGCCTACATGGCTAAGTCAGAACTCAGGTTACACACCAATGAACGTCGATCCAAGGATACATCGTATATGCAGTCTGTTAACGTGTTTTCGAAGACCATCAGGATACATCTCAACACTGTATCGGGTGCATGTCTCAACGTGTCAGCTCTTATCATTGATAAGGATATTATGTCAACTGAAAAGCTCCTACCTTGGCTCAATGGACGTCGTATTTCGGTGGAGAAGATCTCACTTTGGGGATCTCACGGTGCTATTGTACAATGTCGAGATGCAGATGGTTATAATCGACTTTTCCAAGGTTCTTCCTCTAACACTGATGGTTTTTTAAAGATTCAAGCTATGACTGAAAGGAAAAATATGTATTCAAGATTCGTTTGGCTCGATATTAAAGGGATTCCGTTTGAATACGGTTCTGAAATTAATATCTCTAATGTCGCTAAAGCTTGGGGTGAGGTCTTATATGTTGATAAAGATTCGTCTGCAATTTCTCTAAGTTGCCTTGTAGAAACTTGTGATCCTGCTCCCATTCATGAGGGGGGCTATGCAATTATAAGTGACACAATTTCCTTACCCATTTGGGTTTCGGAAAGACTAGAAACTCCTAAGATTAACACTTTGTTTGACAACAATACCATGAAATCTCAATTTCACTTTCATGGGCAACAGTCAACTGCTACTCCTCCTTTGAGTTCTCATAAAGTTCAAAATTTGAATTTAAGTTCTAACGGTAACTTATTTGATGAGTTTCCTATGGAAACGTGTGGAATGGGCATAAAAGAGTTTTCTTTGGGAGGTGAATCTTTGACTGCAAATGGTAAGTCTACCCAACAGTGTACTATCTATTCACAGGTTTTTGAGAGACTAAAAGATGCTCTTTCCCAAGAGCCCCAAGGAGTCAATAAGATGTCCCCTACATCCACCAAGAAACCGCTGGTCTCTTCTTCTCCCTTTTTACAATATGCAAATGTATCTCAAGATTCGTCTACCCTACAACCGAATCATTCTCCAGAGGCACCTACTGTTCCCACGATGTCAAACATTAGCTTAACTTTACAAGACCCTCCCCCCTCTCCTATAGAAAACATTAACCTACAACCGGTTCATTCTCCTAATCATCCACTCTCTTTCATTCCACCACAAGATTTTCTGTCCGTTTTAGAGATTTCAGAGGGTGATGTTTGTCGTGACAAAGAATGTCATGCTTCATGTGCCATTTTTAGAAAAAATGTTCAAATAGTTAAAGCTAGAAAGAGTAAGGAAAATCAAAAGACAACAAGGCAACTCGCAAATGTGCTGCCGTGATTGATGATCGAACTACCGAACAATGTCTTTCTTTGAAAGATTTTTCTGAGGACGAAGACCCTTCGGCTAAAGTTGTGGCTAAGCCGTCCAAAGTTATTGGAAAGCTCATTAACATGAAGGCTCAAAAGAAAAATGAGATGAAAGACTTTGAAAGTTTCATTCAGGGCTTAGTTCGAAGTGATGAATCACCTTCAAAAAGTCAAATTTGATTTTGATCTTCTGTATCTCAAGCTGGGTAAGGCACAAGGAAAGAAAAAGCAAGGATGAAGTTTTGGTCCACTGCTTCAATGTTTCAAAGGCAGAGATCTATTCTTTTGGTTATTGAACATGTGTGAAGATTATGTTCATCAAAATCTCTCTAACATGGTCTCTAGTTAAATTTGTGTGATATCAATTCACATTTTGTTGTTTCTTTTCAACAGTCATGGATAGTCTTTCTTGGTAGAACCGAGTTTCAAGTTTTAATCGTTGGTCTTGTATTGACCATGGTCAAGATCTCTCATTGTAATTTGTTTCAGTTATCAATATTACTTTTTTGTTTTTCCCCAAAAAAAAAAAAAAAAAAACTGACCTAAAAAGTCCATCAGGCAATACAGCCCATTAATGCCCAAGTAACAGCCCCTTCCTCTTACATTACATTAAACATAATAACACTTGATCCCTAGCTAAATAATTAATAAGATATATTGGTAGGTAACACAGATAAGACTCTTGAATTTGTTATCACAATAATATATAATTAACATTAGTGTATGATTTAAGTGGTGTATATATACATACATCATTAATGATTATTGTGTATGTTTTTCTATCTCAAATTTATTGTTTAAAAATAAACTATATACAAACCTAAAAAAACATAATCACTACACCATATTTTTGTGTAAAAAAAAAAAAGGTTATTGGAGGGAACCTTTAACCCCGGATCCGTAGATCCACGGAGCCCCACCCGCAAGAGGCAACCCGTCCGGCTAAACACCTGGCCCCAGTGACCCCACACACGGAGCATGGGATTTTTTGTACTCCCAGAGGCTTGAACCCGGGTGGGGCGTGAGGATTTGCGGCGGCGGTACCACTGAGGCAAAGCCCCGTTGGTATATTTTTGTGTAAGATGACAAGGTAAATGTAATATGAAAATTTTATTAGAAGGTGCACAACTAATTTGAAATAAAAGGAGTACAAGTGAATTATAGATATATGGATGTAAGATTATTGAATTGTACTCTCTCCGGCTCAAATTTTTGATATTCACAAACAAAAAAAACACGCATTTAAAAAAACATAATTATTAGACCACTTCCAATCGTAACACAAACTGACGCATCAATTTGTGTCAAATCAACGTCACGTCAGCACTTTTCAAAACTGACACTACACTGCCAACGGTGAACATCACTTCAGTTTTTGCTGGACCCATATTTACCAATATACCTTAACTTTTATACACTAAACAAATAAAAAAAACGATGCCTGTTGAAAAACTGAATGAAAAAACTTACGCCTTGTATTGACGGCGCGCTACCAATTGCGTCACTTTTAGTGACGCGTCAGTTTTGAAACTGACACTTGCGTTGGGAGGGGTCTTACATTATATACTCTTGTGTATTATGACAGCTTTACTAATTACTTTTTACTCATTTTTTTATGACATACATAATACATATAAAGTATATGTAATATATAAAGTTAAGTTAATTGTATTATCCTACTTGTGAAAGTGAACGATTAATTTACGATGTTAAAAATGAAAAAGTTAACTGTAATTAATTAACTATGGGACTGAGCATTTACAATGTTTGTTTTTGAAAAGCTTATTTTAACAAAAATGTGTATGAATGTGTCATAAGCTAAAAAAAAACCTTACCACTACAATGGTCAAAAGCTTTAAGTTAATTAAAATACAATTTATGAAATAAAAGAGATAAGCAAAAGCTCATTGTACACAAAAGTATAGGTTATAACTCAAACCTATTCTTCTATTATTTTACATATTTAACAAATTTAAATCTTTTCAAAGCTTTTTATCATTGAAGAGGTAAGGTTTTTTTTAAAAAAAAAAACTGGGGTAAATTACAAAAAACATTCATGTGGTTGTTCAATTTCTCAAGATTCATCCCCGAACTTCTATAATAGCATCGTACATCCCCGTGGTTGGCAATTTTGTAACAAATACATCCCTCACTCATTTAAAATGACTGAAATGCACATTTCATTCAGCTTTTTGATTTTAATTAATTTCTTCTAATCTAAAATTATTTTACTTCCATGTCTTTTTTCTTTTTAATTAACTTCATAAAAAACAACCCACCCCTGCTCCGTTTTGGTTCCTCACCACCAGATATAATTGCAAACCCCATTTTATAATTTCCCAAATCGTTTCAAACATACAACCAATCACATATTTTAATCAAATCAGGTACAATTCCACACATCATAATCGAGTTCTAAATCGAAGATCGCACACGCAAAAGAAGCAATGGTGGTTTCCTGTATTCCGGCCGCCGTTCACAACCGTCGTCGGTAACTGTCTTTCCGATCTACAGCAACCGTTCGGTTGTTTGATTATATTCGATAACTTTCCGGAGGGGGTTCTTATGGGTTTTTAGAAGAATGAAAGAGGAAGTGATTCTTTAGATGAAGTTCAGATATATGATTTACTGTCGGCCGGAGATGGCTATTTGAAGAGAGCATAAGGCGATTTTCATATCTGAACAAAGTCAATGTTCGGTGAACGACCTGTGGTGGTGGTTTGTCTTTAACAATTAATTTAAATCTTCTTTCTTTTCTTGATGTGTGAAGAAGGAACAATAATAAAGGTGTCGCACCCCTAACTTCGGGTTGCGGAAGCGAATCGGGTCGGAGCGCGACTAATCAATAATCAAAACACACAAGGTAAATAATGAACGACTCTACATGCGTCGTTTTACCGATACATTGATAATAATAAGTTTTACAATGTATAATGTTTATAAAAGCCCAATAGTTCCAAATGTTTAGAGATTTTATGGCGTAACTAAGAGTTACAAAATGTAATAATGCGTAGCAATCTCCTGATGTGTACATGCTGACTCGAGCTAAGGGGCATCCTGAGTGAACATGTCTACTGCTGATGAGTACCTGAGAATACATACTAAATGGTCAGCTAAAAGCTGGTGAGCTCAAAGGTTTGTATAATGATAAAGTAATGTGTGAACCACAAGGTTTAGTATAATGATTTGAAATCAATCAAATAATGTATATGTCTGCCATGAGGTCATAGTTTGAGCTTAACTGAGGTGTCAGGATCACAATCAAGTCCCTGATCGAGGGTGCCTCCCCGCGAGTGCCTAATCTACACTTACATGAACAAATGCTAATGCGTCCGTTTGACCAGTTAGTGCTTGCTAACCCGGACAAGGATTGTCAATCCTATATGGTATCATACACTAACATTCACGCTACAAAAGTATTAACCAAACTATGATCGATGGAGGGCTTTAAAATGATTAGTAAACAGCTCATGCAGAATATAGCGAGTTGTGTACTCGTGTTCACATGTAAAACAAAGTAAAGCATGTATTCTCACCCCTGGGTTTGAAAACAGTAAAATGAGGGGCTATGAGACTCACCTGAGTCTGGTATGTTTGCAATGAAGCAAGTATGATGTAGTACAATGAGATGGCGTCCGAAGACTGTAACCTGCCGGGCGTTTACAACGCGCAAGGTTAATAAAATGAGTAGGTATCTTAAAAGATAACCTATGCTAGTTGTACATCCAACTAGTAATGTCTAAACAATTATTTTAATTGATTAGTTTGAGTTTTGAAAACGTGTACGGCCCGTTGGTGACGCCGTGTAATAATAATTCAATTATTATTATTATGTATTTCATTGTGTCGTATACTTGTGAAGTATATTCATAAGTCTGTCATTTGTATCGCGACGCGATAGTGTATTTGAATGTAAGTTCGTGTATATATAACAATTGATTCGAGTGTAAGCTCGTAGATGTTCGAGTGCAATCTCATAAGTTCTTAAGTGAAATGTATACTTCCCAAGGTATATGTATATTATGTACGATTATCATCGTATAAGGTTTGTAATAATAATTTTTAAAACATTACTATTAGATTGTTGTAGTGTATACTTATAAAGTATATTTGAAATGTTTGTAAGTTGTATTGTATAAGTATAGATGTGCTGTGTAGTTTGTCATTTAGTTGTGAAAAAGAGTTATAAGGTTTTCTGCTTTAGGCGACACTTGAGGCGTCACTGGTTATTTATTGGCGACACTAAGGGTAGTGTCGCATAAAATGTGAGTTTCGGTATTATTAGCGACACTAAATGAAGTGTCGCATAAGGGTGCTTCACTCGATTGTGACACTTTTTGGAAGTGTCGAATAATTGTGTCGATCGGATTTAAGCGTCACTAAGGCAAGTGTCCGACCGTGGTAATAGCGTCACACGTGGGAGTATCGGGTAAGGATTGAAAATGAATTTAGGCGTCACTCTTGATTAGTGTCGCATAAATTAGGGTTTTTGGTGTCTAGGCGTCACTTGGTGGTAGTGTCGCATGAAGCCCTCAGCTTCTGCGACACTTGCGGCTGAGGTGTTTTGGTCAATGTTGAAAACGTGGTCAACGATCTCCGTTTGACCCGAAACTTTTACCCAACCCTTAAAATGGTAAAATAAGTTTATAAAAATTGTCGTTACGTTTCGTGGGTCTCTCAAGGTGTCACTTTTACAAAATTATCAAAACAGTCCTTGTATTTATGTTTTCCAGATATTGTACCCTAATCAACTCTCGTTTTAACCTCTTTTTAAACCGAATTAAGCCTAACCAAAAATCACAGATGTTCCTCTAGGTGTCTAGTTCATTTATGCATTTTATGATAATTTTATAAGTCCATTTACTATTTTAAACAAAAATGAGAATGGAAGGTGGTCGGATTTGGTCTAAAAACGAGTCCAGCTTACTAATCGGCTTCTACCCAAAAATCGCTGGGTTTTCAAGCCAGGCCAAAGAAGTACTTTTTGTAGAGGACTCCCATACGGAGATTTCGGTATAAGATACACCTTTTAATTCGGTCTAGAACTCAAGTTATACACGATTTGGTGAGGCAAAAATTCTGATAAGGTTACTGTTATTATACAACTTCTTCAAAAACATGTGAAAGCTTATATTTTGGACATTAACTTGCTAAATGATCAAATTACCATGTTTAATAATGTAAATAAAAAAGAATTAGTGAAAGTTTTAAGGATTTCTTAAAAGAAAAGATGATCTAGAACCGAGATGAGCGAGACGAGTTCGGTTTTGCTCCTCTTCTGCTTCTCCTTGCTTTCCTTAGATTTTTCTCCAAGTTTTTGAGCAAGATTATGGTGTTGGTGATGGAGATGATATAGAGTGAGAGAGAGCCGAGAGTGAGAGTAGAAGAAAGTGAGAATGGATGATAAATGATGAAATGGAGAAAAAGAAAAGGTTTTTGAAGTCAATAAAGTAAACAAACAAGATCCTAAAATTTGGGGAGGAATATGGGGGGCTGAATTTCGGTTGGGTGGGGCCCCCATGGGTGTGAGTTTGTCTCAAATTTTTTTCCTCAAATTCGCACTCCGTGGGGTGATCGTTTCCCCGGTCATTTAAACGTATATTTAGACGTTTTGCGATATACGTACGTGTTTTAAATACCAATTTAAATTCGATATTTTTAGGTGGTAGTATTACTCAATACTACTTGAAAACATTTATAAAAATGTTTTGTTACAGTGTCAGTATTGGTTTGCGTGTTCGTGTTTCGATTGTTTAATCGCGTGACGTTTTAATTACACGTTTTTGTTATCGATTATAAAATACGATATTTTTAAATGAATAATTCCATTCAATGTAATATATTTCAAATTATGAAAATATATTTTGGTTTTCGATCGGTTTTCGGGCGCGTTTTCGTCGCATTCGGTTACGTTTTAAGCAAAACGTATATGTTTGTTATATTATAACCATAATATAAAGTAATAAGTAATGTTATTAAATGATTCCATATTATTTAATAAAAGTTTCACCAACGTCCGTATAAATTTGTATCGGAATTCGGCCGATAATAAATGACACGATTAAATCCAATCGTGTAAATACGTATATATAATAATACACATAATGATACACACAATTAGCCTAACTTGGCACTAATTATATGTATTATAAAATGATTAGGACCTATTAACTAGTCCTAATTTGGCGTGTGTTACATTCTCCCCTTGTTAAGGGAATTTCGTCCTGAAATTGTTCGAAGTGGTAGTTTGTGCGATCGTATCACGTGATGTAACGTTTGAATTGTGTGGCCTTCCTCCCTTTGTTAAGCGGAAGCCCAAATTTCCACTAGGGAAAGGAGGAGGGAAAGTTTAGGTGTGGTCGACCATGATGTCCAAAGGACAAGGTCAGATAGTTGGTCAGCCGGTGACCTTAGTGTAGCTACCTGGTGTGTTAGTAGCCTAAAGGAATCTATAATGCTCACAAAGTCTGTGATAGACGGTAATGTCGTAGAGGAAACCAAACTCTTATCGATATTGTAAAAGGAATTAAGTTATTGCGTAGAGATGTACCCGCGTCATTGTTTGGGTCAAGTTCGGTTTCAGCGACGTTGTTTGTAGGGGTTTTAACACGAATGTTCTTCCCTTTGCTGTTGTTATCTTTTAGATTTAATAGCGGGCAATCAATTTTGTAGCGTCCAGCGATTCCGCATTTGAGACAAACTCTCGACCCTTTAAGGTCAGTGCCTGTAGGAGGGAATTTGCAGTCCTGAACTTGGTGTCCATAGACCTTGCATCGTTTACAGGGTAGTACGCATGGTCCATTATGGTGTCGATTGCACAGTGAACACAAGGGTTTGCGTCCTTTGTAGTTCCTCGGTTCGATCTCAACAGTGTTGGTTTGAATAGTTTTCGCCCTTTTGACTTCAGACTGAGTAAGGCAAATGTTGGGATTCTCTCCCGGATTCCTTTTAGGGTTTGGAACTCGAATCTCAGTGCCATTTTCAGTGGGGGCATTAGGTCTGGCAGTCTGTGCCGTCGTGTTGTCGACCATGAGATTTGTGTTTTGAATTATTGGCTGTAGTAACAGTAGTTTTCCCAATGTGTTCTCCATTGAGATCAGGCGGGTGCGATGGTTGAGGAGGTGTACATTGTTTTGTTCAATGTATTCACGGAGGTCCGCAATTTCCTCTTGTGCCTCAGCTAGTTGTTTGCGTAGAGTGTCAAGAGTTATGTCAGTACGTTGGGTACTTTCGATGTTGGTGTTATTAGTAGCAAGTGCACCCTTTGTGAGCGAACGGGTGGAAAAAGTAGTAGTAGCAAGGTCAGTAGTGGTGAGGTTGGGAGTGGAACTTGCTCGAGTTGATTCAGCAGTTCCCTCAACGGTAGGTAGTGCATGTGCTGCCATTTGCTCTATTGGTTCGTCTTTCAAGGATTCAGTGTCGTTTTCCAAAGTGAGAAGATAAGGAAACATCGTCTGTTCCTCACGGAGTTGATCGTTATCCGATGAGGGGTTGTTGATGGAGTGATTGGTCATTTCCTACGAAATGATTGTTTCATGTTAAGACACATTTTCAGGATATTCGCCGTCAATCTAAAGACATGTAGAATTTTGATGCACGAGTCAGGTTGGATTTATCTCAAGTTTGTATGATGGTCGTTACTAAAATACAGTAAGAAAGTATATGGTTCCTCAGAACGATGGATCGCAGTACGGTGTTAGGGTAGTTGATACATGTTGATGGTGATTCCGATGCCCCCGGTCTCAACAGCATGAGATAAGCGGGAGGGAGTTCTATCGTGAAATCGGGGGCTGCATTGACGGCTGAAAAGGTTTGTCGTTTCTTAGTCCTATTGAGTATTTAAATCCTAAGGAAACAAATGAAACACTGAGTCGTATGGAGGATTTATCCAAGCATGTAGCACGGAAGCAGTAGGGTTTGCTCCCCTTTTTTTATTTTAATTCGTCAGAGTCAATAGTAGGGCTTAGTAGCGGCAGACTTTTTGTTGGTTGGAGGTCTCAGTCCTGTACGCTGGTTATCTCTAGACGGGTTTGAAGTGTCTTTGGCAGCAGGTGTTCCTTGGCGAACTACTTGTACCAAAAGATTATGTGTCATACAAACGGCACCTAGAGTAGTTGTAGAGTTGGAGGCAGTGACCATACTCTGAATATGCGGGGGAAGTCTCTAGATGTAACGTTCGATCCTTTTATATTCTGGATCAACTAAGGATGGGCACAGCAGTGCCAACCGATTGGATCGGGTGAGGTAACAGGCCAATGGCACCTTTAGTGCCTTCTAAGCGTAGAGGTTTGTGGTTCAGAAAATCCTGGTACGTATGTGGTCGGACTTGAGGTATGTCACTTGGTATCTCCTCGCCGCTTGTTTGCAAGTCTTGAGTAGTTAAAACAGCAGTCACTCCTTGGGCAAGTTATTGGTCAAGCTCGGCTTGACTGAGGTATTGTCGTTTGGGGCGGCATGATGAGAGCTTTAATGACAAGGGTGAAGAGATACATGGGGTTTTATATCAAGGTTAGGATTATCATAAATGTGTATACAAGAAGTAAGGTACAACCGTACAATGTGGAGTTTATTGATGTGCGACGACAAAGATTAGAAACCGTTTAAGGTATGAGTTTGCAAGATTTCAGACTTCGAAGTTTACGAAAGATGGTTGAAGTTGTTATGACCTAGAAAATTTGCGAGGCGGAATTATTCTATCCCCAGTGGAGTCGAAGTCTTCAGTGTCGCACATGGTATGTAAATCCATCGAGTTGATCCTCAGTCGTGATTTCGTGTTTCACCACCTTTCAAGTGTTGTGGTTAGTGAAGTTGTTGGTTTTATCGTGTAGTCGGAATAACGACTGAGTAGTGTGTTCGTAGTATTCAACCAAGACAACACCATTGTAGTAGACTAACGGACAATGAAGCAGTATCCTCGTACTGTGTGTAGCCCTAAGGTGTCAAAGTGTAGTACTCAAGGTACTCGGGGTGCAGTACTAATGTACTGTGAATGTAGTACCAATGTACTATGAATGTAGTATGATGCACGCCCGAGAGGTCGGTTGCGATTTGACTCGCGTCGTTGCGGGCCTTCCTCCTGGCGCGGCGATCAGTGGGTTTTAAAATTTGTAAATGCGGGGCCTAAGTATACTTAAAACTATGGGAGTACAGTAGTAAGTATGACCTAGGGTCGTTCTATAAACCAGAAGTATTGTGAAACGTTAACATTGAAGACGATTTATCTAACTAGTAACGGTTTTAACAGATTTTTGGGGGTTTGGTTTTGGTTTTTTATACTTAGGCATAAAATTTAAATAAAGCAAGATAAAATATCGGTAGTTAGCAGATAATCTAGAGGAGGTGTTTCCTATGACTTCATTAGTTTTCTTAATTGGGATGATGGATTGTAATATGATCTCAAAAGTTTATATTCCATTCATTTCAATTATTAGTGGAGTAAGCACTAGTTCCCTACTGATAGATTTCTCGATCAGTATGTCACTGAGTAACTAGACTATCGTGATTCTGATCGGAGTAGTTTATCCAGCCATACAACACTAACCAATGACGGTATAGTGACCCTTATATGGAAATAAATCCTGGGTGCATGAATAAGGCGACAAACCAATCTCGATGTCCGACCTTTCTTAACCTCACAAGGATACTGTAATCTAAACAAAATATTCACTTTTAAGATCAGATTTAGCGTGTGTTGATCACTTTCTATCGATGGGTTTGTAAAGTCTAGGTATGATTATTGATGAAGTGCACAATAGGTAACTACGGCTTTTTCCGTGGGAATACCAAGTACTTAGCCGATTTGCGGTACCTACTTTGCTTATAGATTGAATCCTAGACTTTATTTAACTAAGTTTGTATTTAAGCGCAGTAATTATCCATCTATGATATAAACCAGCCCTTACTTTAAAATCCCAATAAATCCCTAATTTGCAAATAGCGTAATATTTGCGTTCGATTAGAAAACAGTATTTCCACAGGTACAGTGTACTTTTGCGTCCTAAGGGAAAGCGATCTTTCCACTGTACCGGTGTACTTTGTGTTCAAGTTAGAAAACGTTGTTCCATAATCACCATGTACTTTGCGTTCAATAGTGAAAACATTATTTCCATGATGACGATGTACTTGGTGTTCCGTTTAGAAAACAATGTTTACATTCTTCGCAAATCAGACCATGTTTTAGACACAGATAACTAATCACCTTGGATAGGGTTCGCGACGTCCTATCATTAAGGCCGTAGCCACGTTTACTGGTTGAAAGGGGTTAAGTTTGATTGAGGTTTAAAATCATAGATAGAAAGTGGATCAACACACTAATTAATCATTAATCGACAACGGATTGTGCCCACGACTTTCATAGCTTCCACGTTCCGTACTACACACATTCGTGATGTTTCCGGCGCTATACAAATGAAAGCCGTATAACGTTACCTCCGTTGTTTTCATAATGACATCATCCCAATTAATACGACTAGTTACATCATAGCAAACACGCAGTAATACTACTCGCTAAGCATGGTAAACAATCCTAAATCTAGCATGATAACCGTAATAACAATCATCGTAACGAAATAGATAAATGATAGATATAACCAGAATAACAGCGTAGCTGAATACAACGTGAACGAATACAGGCGGAACTCCGAGTATCCTCCAAGCAATATTACAATATTACCCCCTATTCGTCCGGTCAGAGCCGTGACTAACTAGCCGCTAACTACGAAAACTGAAAATATAAACCTAACCTAGAGAGAGAGTAGTGAGAAGTGTGTGAAGAGTGGAGGATGGATTAGTGAATGAATGGATGATGTTGAAATGAGGTGAATTAGTCCCATATATATACTAGTTGCTCAGCCGTATCATCCAACCGTATTCTAACCTTCAAACGCTCAACCGTATCGCTCAACCGTATCAAAATGTCACCTTGTAAAGGAGGAGAGCACGATACGGGAGGACCAGCCGTATTTCGGGTGGAAATGGCACGATACGAGCGAACACGGATCATATACGGGAGAACGAGGCCGTATACGGGAGGACAGAGGCCGTATACAGCTGGAACATGGCCGTATACGGGCATGCTAGGCTGTATACGGCTGGTGCATGGCCGTATACGGTTGTGTTCAGCCGTATACGGCTTGTGATCTCCCTTATCTCGGTCTTCGGTTGCTTGGATCCTTCGTTCGGGCATAACTTTTGACTCGGGCTTCCGTTTTCAGCGTTCTTTATATCCACGCGATCGTAATTTCCTAAGGAAGAAAATGACATAAGTTAGAGGTCATAATTCCAAGCGGAACTAAAAAATGCTAAAAATCGTGAACGAGAATGCTTATGATCGTTTGTGCTCTATTTTATTCGTTATTAGGTCTTTTTAGTTGATTCTCGAAGCATAGTCTATATTTTGGCCTTCATTATGAAATTTAGTATAAAAATGTATATTTCAAATGTTTTCATTCATAATTGGGATAAAAAGGTGAGATAATGGTATACAAAAACTTGACTTTTTGCGTGTCATCATAGTACCAATGTACTATGAATGTAGTACCGAAGTGCTGTGAAATGCGGCACTAAGTGCCGTGATGCAGTATCAACATACTGTGAGTGCAGCACTAGTGTGTTGTAAGTATGTGTGGATCTCATTTCCTTAAAGTGTAGCTCTAGGGCTAATAGTAGAGCGTGATCACAAAATTTTGTAGATGTGGCACAAGGGCTAAGTAAGTACAAACTGTGAGGTTTTCGCGTGTATCGCAAGGGTTAAAATGGTGTTTCTCATAAACTTTCTATGTGTGCGCGCAAATGTCACCATGTAAGTACCGAAGTACTGAATCAGGTAAGTACCGAGGTAATGTGATGATCAAAATGATTCGATTGTGGTTGTGAAGGTTTTTGTTGACTTAGTCGTTGTGTGCGTCCCTCGCAGTACCTATCTAGTGGTAGCTAGTGGGATCAAAATTGAAATCGGGGTGCGCATAAGTCGTTGGGTTCAGTTCAGTTGATGGAAGAATATTCCAGGACGTGAGTGTTGCGGTTGGCCAATTTAATTGGCGGTTGTCTGCACGACAATGAATGCGAGTGAAAAGAACACGCGAATAGTCGGGGTAACACACCTCTGTGATGAATCTCTCATGAGACGGGAGTTTCGTTGGTTTATTCTCATACGGAACTTCCTCAAGTAGGTTCTCTTTGGATGGGTTGTTCGTAGGTAATGTCGTTGTCCGTTATAATTGAGGGAGCGATTAGCGTGTGCGTTTCTATCACCATAGATAAAGTGTTGAGGCGTGATGTATTAATTGATAATAATAAAAGATAATAGGATTGTAATCATTCAACATGTGTGACCATAGGATTACAAGAGTTAGAGTTTACAAAAGTTGACAGGAATTATCACTTCCGGCAGACAGTGAAGGTTATACAAAAGGGGATGGGATTTGAATATACCCATCGGATTAGAGGTCTTAACTACGACCTATTACATACACAACTATCCGCTATACAAGGTGGTTATAGTTATCATTGGTCTATTCTAGGTCGAGATTGTAAGGGTAGTAATGAGCTTCGAGTATGTTGCGGTATTGTGGAGGCGCATGGTAAACTAAAGCATCTTCAATTGCTTGCTGGTACATTCCTTTAATCCAAGTGGTTGTCCGGTAGTACAGGCTTGCAGTCATTTCCTTGCAGTTGAGGATCTGATCCTGAATTTGTTCGGAAACGGATCTCCTCAGAATTCTCAGCTCCATCTCGTAGAGCTTGCATCTTAGTTGTAGTTCCCAGTTGCGGCCATCTAAGTCTTCGGCCTGATCTCGTACCCTTTCGTATTCTTCGATGTTGACCAATCCAAAACCGTGGTTTTCAATGTTTTCATTCATCATATTTTCCATAGGAGCGATATCTTCATCGAGATACGTGTACTAGATTTGTTCATCATCGATTTGTTCGTTATCTGACGCGTAATCGTCCGTTGGAAGGCTTGCCATTTTCCGCGCGAGTGAGTTCTATAGAAATGGTAGGAAAAAGATTTTAGTCCTTAGAAAAATGTCGGTTTCGCGTGTTAAATGTGATTTCTATGAAATCATTAGAGTTTGCCTGAAGTGGCACGTTGATGTGACATAAATCAGGTTGGTGTGGTTGTGTAAACCGATGAGCGTGTTTCGTAAGTGTCACGAGAGAATAGTCAGCTATTTATATAGCGAGCGTATCAGGGCGTGAGGCCTATTCATATATATCCAATATATAATAGCCTAGAGAGTAGTACGTGAGGCCTATTCTTATATAACTACATTATATATAATAGACTAAAGATTCAGTGAATAAGCGAGGCCTATATATGTATATACACATATATCACATAATAGCCTAGTGTGTGTCTAACACATAACAAGAATAAGTCCCGGTTCTCTCACGGTCAGAGTCAACTAGTGCATTCCTGTTTGACATAACCCAATTTCAGATCTTACGTCATCTTCATTTAATTGTACATGGTTAGCTACGCCATGTTAAATTAAATTCGTATGATGCAATCCGTGAATCGGTCATCCCTAATAAGGAATACTGCCTAACGGTCATAGTCTAGGCCCACTAAATGCAACCTAGTTCACTATAATCTTAGGCTCTGATACCAATCTGTCGCACCCCCAACTTCGGGTTGCGGAAGCGAATCGGGTCGGGGCGCGACTAATCAATAATCAAAACACACAAGGTAAATAATGAACGACTCTACATACGTCATTTTACCGATACATTGATAATAATAAGTTTTACAATGTATAATGTTTACAAAAGCCCAATAGTTCCAAATGTTTAGAGATTTTATGGCGTAACTAAGAGTTACAAAATGTAATAATGCGTAGCAATCTCCTGATGTGTACATGCTGACTCGAGCTAAGGAGCATCCCGAGTGAACATGTCTACTGCTGATGAGTACATGAGAATACATACTAAAAGGTCAGCTAAAAGTTGGTGAGCTCACAGGTTTGTATAATGATAAAGTAATGTGTGAACCACAAGGTTTAGTATAATGATTTGAAATCAATCAAATAATGTATATGTCTGCCATGAGGTCATAGTCTGAGCTTAACTGAGGTGTCAGGATCACAATCAAGTGCCTGATCGAGGGTGCCTCCCCGCGAGTGCCTAATCTATACTCACATAAACAAATGCTAATGCGTCCATTTGACCAGTTAGTGCTTGCTAACCCGGACGAGGATTGTCAATCCTATATGGTACCATACACTAACATTCACGCTACAAAAGTATTAACCAAACTATGATCGATGGAGGGCTTTAAAATGATTAGTAAACAGCTCATGCAGAATATAGCGAGTTTTGTACTCGTGTTCACATGTAAAACAAAGTAAAGCATGTATTCCCACCCCTGGGTTTGAAAACAGTAAAATGAGGGGCTATGAGACTCACCTAAGTCTGGTATGTTTGCAATGAAGCAAGTATGATGTAGTACAATGAGATGGCGTCCGAAGACTGTAACCTGCCGGGCGTTTACAACGCGCAAGGTTAATAAAATGAGTAGGTATCTTAAAAGATAACCTATGCTAGTTGTACATCCAACTAGTAATGTCCAAACGATTATTTTTATTGATTAGTTTGACTTTTGAAAACGTGTACGGCCCGTTGGTGACGCCGTGTAATAATAATTCAATTATTATTATTATGTATTTCATTGTGTCGTATACTTGTGAAGTATATTCATAAGTCTGTCATTTGTATCGCGACGCGATAGTATATTTGAATGTAAGTTCGTGTATATATAACAATTGATTCGAGTGTAAGCTCGTAGAAGTTCGAGTGTAATCTCACAAGTTCTTAAGTGAAATGTATACTTCCCAAGATATATGTATATTATGTACGATTATCATCGTATAAGGTTTGTAATAATAATTTTTAAAACATTACTATTAGATTGTTGTAGTGTATACTTATAAAGTATATTTGAAATGTTTGTAAGTTGTATTGTATAAGTATAGATGTGTTGTGTAGTTTGTCATTTAGTTGTGAAAAAGAGTTATAAGGTTTTCTGCTTTAGGCGACACTTGAGGCGTCACTGGTTATTTATTGGCGACACTAAGGGTAGTGTCGCATAAAATGTGAGTTTCAGTATTATTAGTGACACTAGATGAAGTGTCGCATAAGGGTGCGTCACTCGATGGCGACACTTTTTGGAAGTGTCGGATAATTGTGTCGATCGGATTTAAGCGTCACTAAGGCAAGTGTACGACCGTGGTAATAGCGTCACTCGTGGGAGTGTCGGGTAAGGATTGAAAATAAATTTAGGCGTCACTCTTGATTAGTGTCGCATAAATTAGGGTTTTTGGTGTCTAGGCTTCACTTGGTGGTAGTGTCGCATGAAGCCCTCAACTTCTGCGACACTTGGGGCTGAGGTGTTTTGGTCAATGTCGAAAACGTGGTCAACGATCTCCGTTTGACCCGAAACTTTTACCCAACCCTTAAAATGGTAAAATAAGTTTATAAAAATTGTCGTTACGTTTCGTGGGTCTCTCGAGGTGTCACTTTTACAAAATTATCAAAACAGTCCTTGTATTTATGTTTTCCAGATTTTGTACCCTAATCAACTCTCGTTTTAACCTCTTTTTAAACCGAATTAAGCCTAACCAAAAATCACAGATGTTTCTCTAGGTGTCTAGTTCATTTATGCATTTTATGATAATTTTATAAGTCCATTTACTATTTTAAACAAAAATGAGAATGGAAGGTGGTCGGATTTGGTCTAAAAACGAGTCCAGCTTACTAATTGGCTTCTACCCAAAAATCGCTGGGTTTTCAAGCCAGGCCAAAGATGGACTTTTTGTTGAGGACTCCCATACGGAGATTTCGGTATAAGATACACCTTTTAATTCGGTCTAGAACTCAAGTTATACACGATTTGGTGAGGCGAAAATTCTGATCAGGTTATTGTTTTTATACAACTTCTTCAAAAACGTGTTTAAGCTTATATTTTGCACATTAACTTGCTAAATGATCAACTTACCATGTTTAATAATGTAAAGCAAAAAGAATTAGTGAAAGTTTTAAGGATTTCTTACAAGAAAAGATGATCTAGAACCGAGATGAGCGAGAAGAGTTCGGTTTTGCTCCTCTTCTGCTTCTCCTTGCTTTCCTTAGATTTTTCTCTAAGTTTTTGAGCTAGATTATGGTGTTGATGATGGAGATAATATAGAGTGAGAGAGAGCCGAGAGTGAGAGTAGAAGAAAGTGAGAATGGATGATAAATGATGAAATGGTAGAAAAAGAAAAGGTTTTTGAAGTCAATAAAGTAAACAAACAAGATCCTAAAATTTCGGGAGGAATATGGGGGGATGAATTTCGGTTGGGTGGGGCCCCCATGGGTGTGAGTTTGTCTCAAATTTGTTTCCTCAAATTCGCACTCCGTGGGGTGCTCGTTTCCCCGGTCGTTTAAACGTATATTTTGACGTTTTGCGTTATACGTACGTGTTTTAAATACCAATTAAAATTCGATATTTTTAGGTGGTAGTATTACTCAAAACATTTATAAAAATGTTTTGTTACAGTGTCGGTATTGGTTTGCGTGTTCGTGTTTCGATTGTTTATTCGCGTGATGTTTTAATTACACGTTTTTGTTATCGATTATAAAATACGATATTTTTAAATGAATAATTCCATTCAATGTAATATATTTCAAATTATGAAAATATATTTTGGTTTTCGATCGGTTGTCGGGCGCGTTTCGCGCGTTTTCGTCGCATTCGGTTACGTTTTAAGCAAAACGTATATGTTTGTTATATTATAACCATAATATAAAGTAATAAGTAATGTTATTAAATAATTCCATATTATTTAATAAAAGTTTCACCAACGTCCGTATAAATTTGTATCGGAATTCGGCCGATAATAAATGACACGATTAAATCCAATCGTGTAAATGCGTATATATAATAATACACGTAATGATACACACAATTAGCCTAACTTGGCACTAATTATATGTATTATAAGATGATTATGACCTATTAACTAGTCATAATTTGGCGGGTGTTACAAAAGGAAGATGGTGGATGTTGGTGGAAAAGGGTGTGTCTTTGTTAATGATGATGTTTATAGTGGTTGTTAGCGGCAAGGGCGTCTGGGAAAGTTGGGATGAAAATGATGATTATTTGAATTTAGGGTTTTGTAGAAAGAAGATGGTAGTTATTGGTGGAAATATGTGGGGTGGAGAGTTTATTATTTTGTTTTACTTTTTAAATCTAATAAGTGAAATTAAAAACAAAAAAAAGAAAAGAAAATGCTATATGTAGCCCTTAAGGCTATGTAAGGTTCTAATTTCCATTAAAAATCTCTTAACTTCCTTTAACCGTCAAAAAACCGCCAACCACATGTGATTAAATATCTAACATGGTTAGTTTTTTAACCACAAACTACCAACCACCCATGAAATTCCAATTGTTATCCATAACCCTAGGGTTATGTTTAGTAAAATCAAGAAAATATGAAAATTAATTACAAATTCAATAAAATAATTAAAAGGGCATTTCAGTCATTTTAAATGGTGGAGGATGTCATTTGTGATAAAATGCCAATTACGGAAGTTCGGGGATGGTTTTTGAGAAACTGAATAATCACATAGATCCTCTAAAAGTCTAAATAAACCGACGATGACGTTAGACATGACGTTTTTGATGAATACTACTACCCTTAATTTCCAATTTCATTTTCAGTATTACAGAGCACATCACCATCCCTCTCTATCTGTTGGCCGGCCATCCAACATAGCCGACATTCGCTTTCTATCTCGTACCAGGTATGTTTAGCATCATCATCGGATCCAACCTTAATTAGCTACCTTATGTCTTCTTCTTTTTTTTCTTTTTTTGAAATTGAATTAGTTAGGCTTTAGTCCATTCACTGTCCCTAAAATCGTCCACTAGTTTCATTACTACTTTAAAACAGGGGGATCTTAATTAATACTCCCTCCGTCCCAATTTAATTGTCCCCAGACAAGAAACACGCAGTTTAAGAAAACATCAACTTCTCTCTTACTTTTTGATAAGACGACAATTCTACCCCTTACTTTTTACCTACTTTTTTGTCTTACATATATAAAGTAGGGGCATAAAAGGATTTTAGCTCATCATTTTTATCCATTTTTGGAGGTGGACAATTAATTTGGGACAGCCCGAAAAGGAATAGTGGACTATTAATATGGGACGGAGGGAGTAATTAATACTCCCTCTGTCCCAATTTAATTGTCCCCAGACACAACTACACGCAGTAAACACAATAATTATTACTTACTTTTTGTACAATGAATTCTTACCCCTAACCAATTAATTTGAACTTCCTTTCAATTTTGTAATTTAATTTTTAAAGTAGGGACAATATAGTAAAAAGAATCATGTTACCTTTCTATATTTGGTAATGGACAATTAATTTAAGACATCCCAAAAAGGAAATAATGGACTATTAAACCGGGACGGAGGGAGTAATATATAGTATAGTAAATACTATAATCGGCTTCAAGACTTCAAGTGATTAATCTGGTTCCAAAACGAACATGTTATTTGATGTTTGTGTAAGTTGATGTATGAGTGTATCAGTGTATGACTTAATAATTTGACGATTTCTGATATTCAGGCTTCATTTGGTATCTTGCTTGTACGGTATTCCTTAAGAACAGGGATGTGTGGTTTTTCAATTATTTTCAGCTAAAATAAATAATTATCACCATTCACCAGGGTGTATATGCATTGATTAGATCCTATTTAGTTGCAGAAAACACCCTTCTGTTTTCCATATAATTTTTCTAGCAAAACTAGAGAAACGAATTCAAAGTTCGTGTCTTCTTCAATAATACCTGTCCAAGAAAACAAAAACCCCTCTTTTTATTTTTATGACTATGATTTATATTTACAGTTTACATCATTTACTGTTCTGAAAGATGGAAATACCATGTTTTACATCAAAACATGCTTTTCTAAATTTTCATCACTCTTCTAAAGCACAAACCGCTTCCCATTCTTTGAAAAGTTAAAAAATAAAAAAAGACATTTTGAAACTAAACGCACGCCCCACATAATAATATGTACAATCATACTTAATACACAAATTGTTTTCTAATAAGACATGAACCCATAATAACTTGCTTGATGTGCTTCTCACGTACGGCTAAGCCGAAGACCTTTGGTACTTTATTCCTGTTGCTCGTAGTTTCACTCTTAAGTAAACAAATAAAATGACACTATAGATTTAGATTATTAACAACTTTAATAATCTAGATTTAGATAATTTATAGTTAATCTATAGAGATTGAATTTCTGTGACTCTTTTTTATTAATTTAGAATGCTGTGATTGAATTTCTGATCGAGTTTATCAAGTGTGAAAGTTGGATATGTACATGTCATATAATGAGCTTACTAAACGACGAATAAACTAATTCGTGAAACAGAGATATCACGTATGGCATCTGATGCTGGTAACGAGAATTGCATTGGTTGGGCAGCAAGGGATCCATCTGGATTTCTATCACCTTATAAGTTTAACCGCAGGTTCGCTTCCAATCGATTCAGTTAGTTGTTGGTTGATCTTCTTCTTAGTGAATGAGAGCAGATAGATAAAAAAAATACAAATATATCACTGAGTCATAAAGAGTAGCTATATTAGGTCTATAAACTTATCTGCATCCATTGTCAAGTTCACAAATACCACCAACTCAAATGCTTGATGGAATCAATCTTAGACAGTTCATGTTTTATGATTCCTGCCATCATTTTCTTTAGAAATAGATTCCAATGCAGATGTGCTTGCTTGTTTCTTTGTTATTCTCTAATAAATCTCTTCAGACTGTAATAACAAATGTTCTGTTTAATGTTATGGAGCTTTGCTTCTGTTGTTCTGCACGATTGTATGCTTCAAATTTTAAACAATAATCTTCGTGAAAATAAAGCAGGGATGTTGGAGTTGATGATGTTTCACTAACCATCACTCATTGTGGAGTGTGTTATGCGGATGTTACGTGGACTAGGAACGTGCAGGGCCACTCCAAGTATCCTCTGGTACCTGGGTATGTGTCAACTGTTGATATATTGTCATAACTCGGACGTAATACCTTTCACTTTATTGTTTTATTTTTGTAGTCTATATAACGTTTTGCTGTTAATTATCTTGTCTGTTTGCTAGTCATGAGATTGTTGGAGTTGTAAAAGAGGTTGGTTCAAACGTTCAACGCTTTAAAATTGGTGATCATGTTGGAGTAGGTACTTATGTGAACTCTTGTAGAGAGTGCGAGTATTGTGATGATGGACTTGAAGTTCAATGTTCAAAGGGAGCTGTACTCACGTTTGACGGTATCGACGTAGATGGTAGCGTTACCAAAGGAGGATATTCGTCATATATTGTTGCTCATGAAAGGTAAGTAGGCTATTACCTTATGCTGTATAATAAATAAACAGAATGATACAAGGAATACATTGTAATAGTGATTAATGTGCAGATACTGCTATAGAATTCCGGAAAACTATCCGCTATCTTTGGCTGCTCCTTTGCTATGTGCTGGAATCACTGTCTGGACACCCATGATATACCATAAAATGAACATACAGCCTGGTAAGTCTCTAGGAGTTATTGGGCTTGGTGGTCTTGGACACATGGCTGTCAAGTTTGGGAAGTCCTTTGGACTAAAGGTATCAGTTTTCAGCACTAGTTTGTCCAAAAAAGATGAAGCGCTAAATTTGTTGGGAGCTGACAATTTCATCATCTCGAGTAATGACGAAGAGATGAAGGTGAAATATATTTGTATTCCTTTTGTTTGCAATGATGTCTCTGTTTGGATCAATGGTAAAAGTTGTGATCTTCTTTGCAGGCAGCGGAGAAATCACTCGACTTCCTGATCAACACTGCTTCTGCAGACATCCCGTTTGATCAATACTTATCGTTATTGAAGAGTGGGGGTGTACTTTCTTTGGTGGGATTCCCGCGCGAAGTGAAGTTTCATCCAGCAAGTCTTATTCTTGGTATGACATTGTCAACATCTTCCTTTTAATCTCTTTTTTCGAAAGTACTTTCGTTCTCTGTATAGTTAATGCTATAGTGCATGATCACTTGTACGGTGTGTAATAAGAGTTACCAGTACTAAAATGTTCAATTGAATTGATAGGCATGAGAAGCATCTCAGGGAGTGTAACAGGAGGTACAAAACAAACTCAGGAGATGTTGGACTACTGTGCTGCCCATGAAATATACCCCAACATAGACATTGTCCCAATACAATACGCAAATGAAGCTCTTGAGAGGTTGATAAAGAAGGATGTCAAGTATCGTTTTGTGATCGATATTGCAAACTCTCTCAAGTAACATGAAGGTGAAAGTCAGATCTATTATTTAGCCGTATACCCAGATTATACCATAAATTTAAACTTCACGTTACCAGAAGTCTTAAATTTGATCGGTCTTGAAGGATTATATTGAAGTCAAAACATATATGTATTCGCTATGAAAATCATAAAATACCATCCTGCAACTAATATGTATTCGAGAAACATTTACAATAAATTACATGCCCGTTGTTAGCGTCTGATTGTCTGACTGCACTAAATTCTGCAAGTTTGTTGGTCGTGTAGCAGCATAGTTTGGTTTTGTTTTGCAAAAAAGTCCAATCTTGCTAGATCATGCTGTCCGTGTAGCGAATGTCACCTAGCTGCGCTGGCCAGTGAAACGTTCTGATTATTTCATTGTTTACATTTATGTGTACTCAAGTAAATAACATTAATATTTTTCTTGATAGTAACTTGCAGTGGCTGTAACAGTGTGGGGTTGATGGGTGCTTGCCTCCTTGAGATATTCAGTGTTGGCATAATATTCTTATAAACTACTGACAAACTGAAACCTCACTAAACTTTGCAGTTTAAATGGTAAAAAAAGGAAAATTTGTCACCAAAAACATATAGGAACCTTCAATGTTTCAAATGCCCATTCTTATCATCTAACATGACAGGTTAGTGTAACTTTGCAGTCAGTATGCTGAATCTATACTACGATATAAAGTATTTCATACTTTTATTTTAAGAAACATTTAAGAACAAAAATTTTAAGACTCAACATTTGATTTTAAAACTATTGTATTAGTAATAATTCTATACATTCTAAATTTACTTTCTCCATATATAAATATCATTTAATTAAAATTTCAGAAAAATCAAACAAGTATATTACCAATAGCAACTTATATCGATAATTAATACGTACACTGAAAAAGAATAAAATTTGACACAATACAAACACGATTCACCAAATTCTAATATATTTTTATTTCCGCTGCATTACGCGGATATTTTGCTAGTATGATTAAAAGATAAAGGCCTAAATTTCTGTATAACGATACAGTTTTCGATAGATAGATTATACTCTTATATTTACCTGCTTATATTTACCGATCATTTTAACGTATACACCAATCATATCTGTAAGTTTAGTTTTATGTTCATTTAATTAGGCACATCGAACATTTTTCTTGGTAGTTTTGTATTTTTGATTTAGTATTAAGAATATGTTTTTTTTTTTTTTATACTGAATGTTCTGTTTGTTAATTGACACATCATATCATATTTTTATATAATTTTTTATTCTTCGAATGTCATCAAGATATTAACATGCACCCAACTAGAATACTAGTAGTTGATTACTATATCTGTACCATATTAATATCACACGTAAAAAACAAACTTTACACATTTACGTCTCCGGTCTATTCTACACGTAAAAAACTACCTTACACATTTACATTATTAGGACTTAGGAGTGTTCATCGAATCAGATTCGGGTTGTTTAGCTGTTTCGAATCGGGTTGTTTGAGTTTGCGCTTTTTTGACAAGCTCATAACCAATTATTCAAAATCAAACTTAACAAGTACTTGTTTTCAAAGGGATATTTTTACCAAGAATTATGATCATTCAATAAAAGTTCACTTTTCACCGATAGTCACGTACGTTGTTTATATATATAAACATAATTTCGTCTTTCGTAATTGCATAAATGAAAAAATTAAATAAATTAAGTTTACGTTCCACTCTAGTTTTTTGTTTCCTCAAAACTGAGTGTGAATTTGTCTTATCCGATTGTGATGAATTTTGTATATCGCAGAACAATAGTCGGGCCGAAATATTATATATCATCGTGCCGAAATCACCTTCTTCTTTTTTAAATCTAAATGATACACATGTATCTTATTTTATATGTTTGATAGAATAAAAAGTAGGAAAAGATGTATTTGACTTGAATAAATATTATTTTAAAGTGAAGTGAAATCTGGAAGTGAGTTGGGATGTAGTTACGATTAAGTCATTCTCCATGTTCATTGAATCACATCTTAGGATGATATGTGCTTATAATGTAAGTAATAGCCCCTAGCTAGCTTCCATGAGTGATAATGGAGTATTGCACATACTATTATGGTCAAACCCATGCGCCTTTAATTCTATACTTTTACGTTAGAGAAATTATTTTTTTGTATTTTTCATACTTTGACATTTAATTCTTATTCTTTACAAACTATGAGTGTATGGATTTCATTAGAATTGAGGGTAAATTATAAAGGTTATGTGTTCAAATCTCGTTAAACACGATGTACAAGATATATTTATATATATGATTTTTACACATGGTATGTTGTAGATTTCGTTAATAGATTGTAGAGATGTGTGTTTATAGGTAAAGAATTAGTACGGAGTTTTGCTGAGACAAACAATATATATGATTCCAAGTCACGGGCAATGGTAGATTCAGAATTTGAGGTGACTCATAATATAGGGTTAATTGTTTCGTTATGTATTTAACTTTACCTCTTTTACTATTGTATGCAACCAACTTTCAAACGTTCTATTGTATGTATCGAACTTTTCAAAAATGTCTATTGTATGTATTGGATGACCTTTTTGCTGACGTGGCACCGGTTATGCTGACGTGGCGCTGATTTGTCATCCTACGTGGCGCTGACGTGGCGCTGATTTGTCAGCGCCACATTCATCCGATACATACAATAGACATTTTTGAAAAGTTCGATACATACAATAGAACGTTTGAAAGTTGGTTGCATACAATAGTAAAAGAGGTAAAGTTAAATACATAACGAAACAATTAACCCCATAATATATAGTACTCATGTTTTAATTTTGTGACCATATAGCACGGATAAAGAATGCGATATTATGTGAGAAATTTACACTTTAATATAATATAATGGACATGTAGTTAGCGTTAAGCCTACCTTCAATCTAAATCCAACGCCAAGTCACCGTTGACAATGACTACCAGTCCAAAAGGTTGGACTTCAATTTTCACACTGAAAATAATTTAGAGTAATTTACACAGACGTCACAGTAGGTCTAATTTTCTGATTGGCTGAATTTTTTTCTCCCTCCTAATTTTATCTAATCAATTTTTCAAAGCTACCAATCACATCCTTAGATCTTTTTTTAGTCCTACAGATTTAGTCATACCAATCATTTTCCAATAATTTAACTTGCCACAAAATACAATTTAGCAAAAGAATTAACCAATAGACAGTCAGAACGTACAATATACTTTTGCCCATGCCATCCAATTACTTTAACACAATATAATCAGAATTAACCATTATTAAGATTATTGTAATTATTCGCGTACGTCATATATACATTTTGTTAACATGAGATATGATTTTTGTATAATGTATAGTTTTAGTTTCCACTATTTACTCAACATATTTAACGAGGGTTTATGGAGAAAATGGAACTAGAAAGAGGATGAAAAATGAAATCAAATCAAATAAGATTTGATTTTATTGTATATAGCTACGTATGTTTAATAATCTCCAATATGTATAAGTGTGTATATATATATATCTATAGCTTTCTTGGAATGTGACATTTAACTTCCAAGACAAGCATGTTTTCCTACTAAAAATTATGGCAAAAAAATGATGATTACGAGAATTCTTCTTCAAATCAAAAGCTCTGAAAAAAATTCCCGACCGATGGTAGATCTAACGGTGTTGAGCTCCAATCCTCGGTAACTACATCCGCCGTGATGCTCAAGTCATCTTTGTTGCATACCAAGGGTTCAAAATCTTGTTGCCATGCAAAACTTGAAAGTGTATTAGTAGTCTCATGGGTCCAAGATATATCCTGGGGCATGAGTTCTTCATTAAGTATATCTTGTAGCTCAAGAAGGTTGGTATTTTGAACCATAAACTCTGCTATTTCATTGTCTTCGCTCGAAAATGGAGGAATCACCATGTTATGCAAATCGGCTTCTTCTGACAAATCACAAAACTGCACCCCAGATCCGCTGGAAGAATCATCACCTACAACCTCTTGATCATTTTGTTGATCGGAATTTTGGTTCAAAAATTTAGCAAACACATCAGCGAGGTTAATATTAGCTCGTGTTGGTGACTCATCGGCCGAGTCACCACTAAAGCTAGGATTATTACCATAACCTAAGCTACCACTCCCGACTTGTGATGAATTTCTTGCTGGTCGGGAGCGTCGATTCTTTCGACACCCACCGCCAACTGGAACATTTCGAAGGGACCCACCTTTGGTCCAATACCTCCTACAACCTTTACAAAAGTACCTAGGTTGAGACAAACTATAATTGTTGTAGTAACAAAATTTAGTGTTTGGTGAAGCACATCTTGGACAATTTGGTGCAATTTCAACACTAGGTTTCCACCTATTTTCCAATGGTCTTTGTGGGTAGTGTAGCATCATTTGGTCAAACATTGTTAAAAAGGAAAATGAAGAGCTAGAGAAAAAGTGTATACGTGCCTTTGTGAAGCTAGGTAAAAAAATAAGAAGATATATATAGAGGGTTAGATGATAGGGTGGCGTAGGGGGGTATGTGGTATCATGGGCGGTTCGGGAGCCGTTAACAAGAAGGAAGGGCGTTAAATCTTGATCATGATTTCACACACTAGCAAGTGTAGTTTTGAGGTTAAAGTTAACGGTTTTTTAGGCCAGCTAAACGTGGTGGTATGAAATCCATTATGTTTAATTTGAATGTATAGAAAATTGATACATGGTTTTCAAAATTTTGTTGTTGAACCTTATTATGTGGTTATATGTATCTTTTAACGTCACAATCACACATCCTATATTATTAGGCTAAAAGTTGTTGATGCTAAACTCTATACTTTCTTAAGTGAGATGTGTATTATTTATACAAATATTATATATGTGCAACAGTTGTAAAATATCGTATTTTATTGTAAATAGTGACTTAAAATAGTTGTATGATTACCCATGATGATTAATTGATAGTAGTAGTTTACTTACACGTAGAGTTCAAGATGAGCATACACTAGACAAAAGGTGAAAAAATGTGAAATTTATAAATTTCTTTTGTAAAATAAAAATAAAACAAAGTAAATAAGAAAATATTGAGTCTTACTTCTTAATATTCTTCAAATATATATTAACAATATGCATTATAGATAATTAGATAGTATACACATATAGATATAGAAGATATATGTATTTATTTATTAAGATTATTAATAAGTCTTAGTATTTGATTAAATATGGAATAAACGTGTATAATAGAATTAATGGAATTATTATGATATGATTGATATATGAGTGTTGTGATTTTAAAAGTAAATGATGATCACTTAATCACTTTTCCTATTACAAACAATAAGAGCAAGGGGTGTGGTAACACTGTATTCACAGTGTTCTGGACAGTGTTCTCGAGAATGTTGTGAGTCAGAATTCTGTGGTGTGGTGACAGTGTTCTGGACAGTGTTCTGAAATATTTTATTATTTGTTTTATTTGCTTTTTTTAATGTAATTAAATGTATAAATTAATATTTAAAAACACATAAATTAAATAAAACAACATTTAATTCATTCAAAACAAATAATAAAAATTACAATTCCTAAAAATTAAAATGCATAATTGAAAATACAATACGAAATAAAATCAGTCATATCCAGCCCCCGATCCCGAACCCGAAGCACCACCTCCCGCTCCCGCTGAGTATGTGTAACACCCACTTTATGGGTCTAGCTGTATTTAAATATTTTGTGACTTTGAAATATTATTTAATGTGTTACAAAATAAATATGTAGAGTTATTTGAAAATAAATGGGAAAAGAATCAAATAAATTATTGTGACTAATGAAATATTAATTGTTTTAAATTAATATAGATGACGGTAAAATAAAATAGTATTTCCCCGCAATTGGTTTTTAAATTCCAGACAATGATAAGTACTGTAACACCCGGTCAAAGAGTCAAATTTCGCGCCGATTTTTAAACTTTGAATAATTACATTTTTATAGTTCAAGTGAAATATTTTTATTAAAAATATTTACAAAACAACTTAAACAAAATTATAGATTTAAAGTAATAAATCTACATTTTAATCAGGTATAAAATCACGGACATTTTGTACTGTGGTTGGAGACCACAGTACACGAGTTAGGGATCTGAGTTTTAACAAAAACCCAAACCCCCCACCTCATTTCTTCATTTTTCTTCTTCTTTTTCACCTACCTTTTCTCTCTATCTCTTTCTCTCTAACTTCACCAACAACAACAACAACCAACAACATCAACAACAATATCATCATCATCAAAATCGGAATCATCCTCATCATCATCGTCATTTTCGGAGTTCATCATCATCAAAACCGGACATCATCATCTTCATCTTCTTCACCATCATCTTCATCCCCATTTTCATCAAAAAGTAAGATTTCTCACTTTCGCTCTCTAGAAATCGTTTCTCTTTCTATAAATTACTTAGATTACTTCAAAATACATGCTAGAAGCTTTCTATAACATCAAAACACCCAAAAATCGAGCCAAAACTCGATTTGGATCTTGAAATCGTCGAGCAGTTCGCTACGTCGCAGAGACCAAAAACAGTGCTGCGACGTCGCAGCCGACGTCGCAGCCAACGTCGCAAAAACATCTCAACGTCGCATGATGCGACGTAACACCCTACGTCGCAGTAAATCTTAAACGTCGCACATTGCGACGTAACGCACAACGTCGCATTAAATTGCGACGTCGCACATAGCGACGCACGACCCTACGTCGCATCTGACGTCGCAGCTGACGTCGCATCTGACGTCGCAGAACCTTAAAAACCTATGTTTTTCACTAAGTATTGACAACCAAATTTTACCACTCGATTTTACCCGAATTTGGATTTCGAATACGTTTTCTTTAAAGTAAAGTAATAGAAATAAAAATTTTCCAAGCTGACCTGGCAGCTCGACCCCAGCCAGGGGCTCTGCCCCTTGGACCCCGCCAGGGGCTGCCGCCCCTTGGACCCCGCTACCAGGGGCGCTGCCCCCGGACCCCCGTACACCATTCCCAGACTTCAACAACAAATGCATACATGAACAACTCACTTAGACAAACTGATTTGCCTCATACTTATATAACCTCACGTGTTTAGGACACTAGAAGGTTACCATTCAGACGACGCGCGTATCATCGTATCGCTAACAACTCACAGGTGAGTTTCATAGCCCCACTCTTTCAACTGTTTTACTATTTTCGGGGTGAAACACATGCTCAATTGCTGTTTTCAAATCATATTAACAATCGTTTATAATTTACAACTGTTTATATTACTGTATGTAATACGAAATGTGTAATACTTAGGAATCACACCCGCAATATTGTTTTAGAACAATATCAATACTTAACCTAGATAGGTTACAATCGTACCCGGTTAGGTCATTGGAAAACGATTACCAACCCATAACTTGATTTAGTTATTGAAATCTTTTGGCCATATTGTCACGGGACAATATCATTGAATACATTAGAACTAGTTAGTTCTACCTATACTGTTACAAGTTTAGTTATTCTTTAAGAACTAAAACTGTCGACACACTCCATTATCCTTAGAATGGGAACTGAACTTAAGTGAACATTTTCCCAAGACTCCGTTATACATATACTTGCTAGGCTTTAGGCTAGGAATATACAATATTATCACAAGTTAGTACAGACTCCTTATATTAAAACGACACAACTGGTGACGACTCTGGCTCAGGATGTAATCCAACCAGGGATGGTCCTCCGGCCCAGGATGTAATCCAACCGTGGGGGTGTCACCTGATGAATATCTACAAACTATTATACGATCTACTTAGTCAGGCATGTCGAGTACTGCTGGCTCTCAAACAACTTAGTCGGGCATGTCGTTGTACTGCCGGCTCAATTACAAATTGCTTGCGAGCAACTTCAAAAACGATGCCGCGGTATTGCTGCGGGCACCAAACGATGCCACGGTAAAGTGGGCACAAAACGAAACCACGGTATTGCAGTGGACGAAACTTCAATCAATGGATCAGCGAGTTATACTCGGGGTTCACAATAAGTTAACGGATCGGTGGTGCTGCCACGCGAGGCCGTTAGCTCAATTCATGTCCGGGTTAGCTTATGCTAATCGGGTAAACGGACACGCTAAACATTCAAACATAGATCTGCGGATCTACAATCACTGGTTGCTGGATGCAACACCTCATATATTAAATCCTAGTTCTGCGGGACTACAGTTACTTACTATCATATGACGTGGTCATACAGTTATTTGGTTACAACTTAGGCAGGTATTGCCTCCCGTTATACACTTACTCATACCAGATAGGTATTCAGGCTCTGTATGCCTCAATTATTATGTACTTAGGTACGGACTAAAATTGCTTAGGTATTAGATACCAAAATTTTCGAATTGCACATTGGTAATTACAACTAAAATTTGCTACAAATCAGAATCGTGGATTCTGAACAATTTCTCAAAACATACAAGATTTATACTTTATGTATTCAACTAACAAACCTATGAACTCACCAGCTTTATAGCTGACCTGTTTTAGCATGTGTTCTCAGGTGCCCAGCAGGATTAGGATTACTACAAGATCTTACTAGTTCGAGTCGCATATTTTCAACAAATGGGACTACTCTGCATTTACTTTCATATTTTCAAATTATGTATTTGGAATTTGTTGTTAAACTTAAGACGTTGTAAACATTTTTATTTACGTAATGTATAACCATTTTTAAACGTCTCATTTAGAGTCGTTCATTGTATATCTTGTGCTTTGTATATTGATTAGTAACACCCAAGTATGCTTCCGCAAAACATTAAATTTGGGGGTGTTACAGATTGGTATCAGAGCCTAAGGTTATAGTGAACTAGGTTGCATTTAGTGGGCCTAGACTATGACCGTTAGGCAGTATTCCTCATTAGGTATGACTGGTTCAGGAATTACATCATACGAGTTTAATTTAACATGGCGTAGCTAACTATGTACAATTAAATAAAGATGATGTAAGATCTGAAAGGGGTTATACTGAAACAGGAATGCGTAGTTGACTCTGATTGTTATGTGCTAGACATCCTAGGCTATTATATGTACTGTAGGTATATATGAATAGGCCTTACATGTATACTACTTCTACGTATCAAATATATACTTGGTATATACAACTAAATTCCGCTGTACTATCAATTACACGTGAAGAGGCACATCGCCGTCCTCCTAACTATCACGACACGACACTTCCTCCTTATGTACGCATAGGAGGATATCACACATACCACTGAACCTCGGGAAGGAGGTACAAACGTATTCAATGGGAATGGAAACCCACACATGCTAAACGTCCACGAAAATTATAAAAACCACAACTTGATCATTTGGATCAATCAACTCAATACCTCAGTGCCTTGGCACTTACATTCTAGCCTTGGTGCTACATCTGGGAATTCACATAACTTTAACGCATATTCGACCTTAGGGCTACAATCGAACAACACATGACACGTGGTGTCACATCATGCTTTCAAGCACAACACATGGTATGTTGATACCGCAATATGGGCACGTTAGTGCAAACCTCATAGTATGTCAATACTACAAATCATAACATGTTGATGCTACATTCACAGTACATGGGTACTGCAATTACGGTGCCGCGGGCACTTCATTACAGCACGTGGTGCTGCGTTTCATGGTACTTTGGTACTACAATTACAAAACATTAGTATTTCGATTACTGTGCTGATAGCACTGCATTATAGCATTAGGTGCTACTTCAATTATGCATGTAGACTTGTTATAGTTGCATGTACGACTTACATATATACATATACACCTGACTTTTACTACGCACGTACACTTGTATAGTTACGTGTGCACCATATATGTATATATGACTACTCTACTGGACACGAGGTGTTCCACTCGATTTCTGTGCGTATGAACACTCGCTATACGCACTTGTACATTTATACGCATACGCGATTACCTTACTGGGCACGAAGTGCCACACCACGACTACTAAGGCATGTAATGCCTCAATCGATAAATACACGATGTCACCACACACATGGGTTGTGTTGGGAGACCCCGCTTCAACACCACATAGGGCACTGTAGGTGTCACATTCACCGGCGTGATTGGCCGTATAGTATCTTAGTACTACACTATAGTCCGTGGGACTACTCACAACAACATAGTCTGGTTGACTACATTAAAACACAATTTAGTCATTATTACGACTATTTATCAAAACTACAACCCAATTGGTCACAACTCTCGAAAAACATGGAAACAGGACAATTTAACCAAGGTTAACTCGACAACAGATACTTAAACTGTTGTGGCAACACCACAAAAAGGGCAGAAATATGACTGCCACACGCGATATCAAAACCTCAACATCAAGGATCATGGAATCCCGTATCACTCATTTAAGAACTCAAGTTTACTATTCATGTCACTGTAATAATCAAAATCTTTGAATAAAGGTCTCACACTTTGTCGTTTCATTCTTGTTCAAGAATCATGCCTCCTAAACGACAAACTTTCACTCAAGCTGAGCACGATCAAATCATTAATCAAGCAGTGACTGCGACCCTAGCTGCTCAGAACCAAGTAAAGCCTTGCACTTTTAAGGATTTTCTGAGGTGCGAACCACCAAACTTCGTCGGGACTGAAGGAGCTATCGGATTGATTCGATGGTTCGAGAGAATGGAGTCTATATTTCACATTTGCAACTGCCCCGACGACTGCAAAGTCTTGTACGCCACATACACCCTCCAGGATGATGCTTCTACCTGGTGGAATTTTCACGCCCGAACTGTAGGAATCGACACTGCTCACGAACTTCCGTGGGAAAACCTGAAACGAATCATGAGGGACAAGTATTGTCCCATCGAAGTACTTCACAAACTTGAGGACGAACTTTGGCACCTCACCGTAAAAGACAACGATATCAAAACATATACCACTCGTTTCCAACAACTAGCACACTTGTGCCCCACCATAGTAAACCCTGAAAGTCAACAAATCGCAAGGTACACCGGTGGACTCCCGCTACTAATTGAGGGAATGGTCACCGCCTCTAAACCCACTACTATTGAAGAGGCCATTCGTATGGCCCACAGACTTATGGCACAGAGGGAACGACGCGAAACAACTGCAACTGAAAACAACCTAACAAATTGGGATGGGAATTCCATCACTAGTCACAATCCAACCAATCAACCTGAACCCTTGAGGTACCATGCTGTCGAACCCAACGAAAGACAAGGCTATGCGGGTAACAAACCATTTTGTCACGGCTGTAAACGTCATCATGACGGATTATGTGGATTACCCTGCGAAAGATGCCAACGATACGGTCACGTAATCCGGGACTGCAGAGTTCCCGCCAATCCCGACTCTCGAAGGATATGCTTCAAATGTAAGGAACCCGGTCATTACAAGAAGGACTGCCCAAAAAGACGCAAAATTCACTTAATAGACTCCGAGTAAATCAAATAAATCTCCAACGATAATGTAAGTACAACTCCTCCTCGAAAACATAACTTTTCAATTATAGATTCGCTAAACGCGTACTTATTATCCCCGATATCATTATATCACACTAATATTGATTTCATCTTAGGGCTAGTTGACCTAGGCCCACATAAAACTCAATGTTTGCTTTCAGCAGACTGATCTACTGCACGTTCCCCAATTACTTAGTCCTGATAGGACTATCCACTAAACGGTCACTATGTGACAACTATTTAGTCTCGGGTGGACTACAAAGTAAACGGTTACCCTATAACAACAATAAAACTATAACTCAAACAAATGAAATAGTCAGGATGTGACTATGATAACAAACCTCGACACAGTCATGGATTGACTGCTCTTCAACTCCGTCATAGACGTGGTATGTCTACAATCAATTCGACAAACCTCTCGTACGAACATTGCTCCCCAGACCATGCGCAACCCTGACATCACTTTAAATTTCGGGACGAAATTTTCTTAACAGGGGGAGAATGTAACACCCGGTCAAAGAGTCAAATTTCGCGCCGATTTTTAAACTTTGAATAATTACATTTTTATAGTTCAAGTGAAATATTTTTATTAAAAATATTTACAAAACAACTTAAACAAAATTATAGATTTAAAGTAATAAATCTACATTTTAATCAGGTATAAAATCACGGACATTTTGTACTGTGGTTGGAGACCACAGTACACGAGTTAGGGATCTGAGTTTTAACAAAAACCCAAACCCCCCACCTCATTTCTTCATTTTTCTTCTTCTTTTTCACCTACCTTTTCTCTCTATCTCTTTCTCTCTAACTTCACCAACAACAACAACAACCAACAACAATATCATCATCATCAAAATCGGAATCATCCTCATCATCATCGTCATTTTCGGAGTTCATCATCATCAAAACCGGACATCATCATCTTCATCTTCTTCACCATCATCTTCATCCCCATTTTCATCAAAAAGTAAGATTTCTCACTTTCGCTCTCTAGAAATCGTTTCTCTTTCTATAAATTACTTAGATTACTTCAAAATACATGCTAGAAGCTTTCTATAACATCAAAACACCCAAAAATCGAGCCAAAACTCGATTTGGATCTTGAAATCGTCGAGCAGTTCGCTACGTCGCAGAGACCAAAAACAGTGCTGCGACGTCGCAGCCGACGTCGCAGCCAACGTCGCAAAAACATCTCAACGTCGCATGATGCGACGTAACACCCTACGTCGCAGTAAATCTTAAACGTCGCACATTGCGACGTAACGCACAACGTCGCATTAAATTGCGACGTCGCACATAGCGACGCACGACCCTACGTCGCATCTGACGTCGCAGCTGACGTCGCATCTGACGTCGCAGAACCTTAAAAACCTATGTTTTTCACTAAGTATTGACAACCAAATTTTACCACTCGATTTTACCCGAATTTGGATTTCGAATACGTTTTCTTTAAAGTAAAGTAATAGAAATAAAAATTTTCCAAGCTGACCTGGCAGCTCGACCCCAGCCAGGGGCTGCCGCCCCTTGGACCCCGCTACCAGGGGCGCTGCCCCCGGACCCCCGTACACCATTCCCAGACTTCAACAACAAATGCATACATGAACAACTCACTTAGACAAACTGATTTGCCTCATACTTATATAACCTCACGTGTTTAGGACACTAGAAGGTTACCATTCAGACGACGCGCGTATCATCGTATCGCTAACAACTCACAGGTGAGTTTCATAGCCCCACTCTTTCAACTGTTTTACTATTTTCGGGGTGAAACACATGCTCAATTGCTGTTTTCAAATCATATTAACAATCGTTTATAATTTACAACTGTTTATATTACTGTATGTAATACGAAATGTGTAATACTTAGGAATCACACCCGTAATATTGTTTTAGAACAATATCAATACTTAACCTAGATAGGTTACAATCGTACCCGGTTAGGTCATTGGAAAACGATTACCAACCCATAACTTGATTTAGTTATTGAAATCTTTTGGCCATATTGTCACGGGACAATATCATTGAATACATTAGAACTAGTTAGTTCTACCTATACTGTTACAAGTTTAGTTATTCTTTAAGAACTAAAACTGTCGACACACTCCATTATCCTTAGAATGGGAACTGAACTTAAGTGAACATTTTCCCAAGACTCCGTTATACATATACTTGCTAGGCTTTAGGCTAGGAATATACAATATTATCACAAGTTAGTACAGACTCCTTATATTAAAACGACACAACTGGTGACGACTCTGGCTCAGGATGTAATCCAACCAGGGATGGTCCTCCGGCCCAGGATGTAATCCAACCGTGGGGGTGTCACCTGATGAATATCTACAAACTATTATACGATCTACTTAGTCAGGCATGTCGAGTACTGCTGGCTCTCAAACAACTTAGTCGGGCATGTCGTTGTACTGCCGGCTCAATTACAAATTGCTTGCGAGCAACTTCAAAAACGATGCCGCGGTATTGCAGCGGGCACCAAACGATGCCACGGTAAAGTGGGCACAAAACGAAACCACGGTATTGCAGTGGACGAAACTTCAATCAATGGATCAGCGAGTTATACTCGGGGTTCACAATAAGTTAACGGATCGGTGGTGCTGCCACGCGAGGCCGTTAGCTCAATTCATGTCCGGGTTAGCTTATGCTAATCGGGTAAACGGACACGCTAAACATTCAAACATAGATCTGCGGATCTACAATCACTGGTTGCTGGATGCAACACCTCATATATTAAATCCTAGTTCTGCGGGACTACAGTTACTTACTATCATATGACGTGGTCATACAGTTATTTGGTTACAACTTAGGCAGGTATTGCCTCCCGTTATACACTTACTCATACCAGATAGGTATTCAGGCTCTGTATGCCTCAATTATTATGTACTTAGGTACGGACTAAAATTGCTTAGGTATTAGATACCTAAATTTTCGAATTGCACATTGGTAATTACAACTAAAATTTGCTACAAATCAGAATCGTGGATTCTGAACAATTTCTCAAAACATACAAGATTTATACTTTATGTATTCAACTAACAAACCTATGAACTCACCAGCTTTATAGCTGACCTGTTTTAGCATGTGTTCTCAGGTGCCCAGCAGGATTAGGATTACTACAAGATCTTACTAGTTCGAGTCGCATATTTTCAACAAATGGGACTACTCTGCATTTACTTTCATATTTTCAAATTATGTATTTGGAATTTGTTGTTAAACTTAAGACGTTGTAAACATTTTTATTTACGTAATGTATAACCATTTTTAAACGTCTCATTTAGAGTCGTTCATTGTATATCTTGTGCTTTGTATATTGATTAGTAACACCCAAGTATGCTTCCGCAAAACATTAAATTTGGGGGTGTTACAAGTACGGGGAATAAAATTTAATACTTATATGATAATTCCATATATTTGAGTCGGTCTTTATTTCTCCTCCTCACATACATACGTACGCATACATACATATGAAACCCTAGCTTAATTCATCTTTTTCATCAAATTGAAGATCTCTAGTTCGAATTCAAGCTTCAAGAGGATAGATTATCATCTCCTAATCTTTCTATTCAATTTGTAAGTCCCTAATTCATGATGTATGAACCCTAGAAATTTGGGGGTTTTAGTGTTCTTGGTTATAATCCGAAATTAGGGCTTGAAATGGTTAAAATTATGTTGGTTAAGTTTGTTGTTAATGATAACTAACATGATTCAATCTAAAGTTTGTAAACTTAAGGTGATTCTTAGGGTTTATCATAAATTTTGATGGGTTATTGATTATAATCCGAAAATTGAGGTTAATATTCATGAGATTGATGTTGTTATACTTGTTAGTGATGTTAAGTAACATGATTCATGCCTTAAGTTATAGGTTTGAATTAGGGTTCATGAGTTTTATGAGAAACTTGATAATTTTGATAAGTTCATGGAGCTTTTTGATGGGTTAATGGTATTTATCATAAAATAAAGCTTGATATTAGTTGAAGTAGTGTCAATAAGTGTTAATGAGAGGGTTAGTAGCTTTAATCTAACCAAATAGTGGATTAATCAAGTTATGTGAATTATAATTCAAGTGGATTTTGGTGAAAGTGTAATGATTAGGTGTTAATCATCTTGATTGATAATAAGAGAGGTTGTTATAGTGTTATTAATAAAAGATAAGCTAGTATATGAAGTTTTTATTCATTGAAGCTAAGATGATTATGATGATGATCATGAGTTAGTAATGGAATAATGAAAGAGATAAATTGTGAATTCTTAATATATGAGGTTAATGGTTTAATTATATTAATTAACTATATTTGAGGTGGATTAATGTGATAATGTGATTCTATGATCATAAATTGCTAGTGATGATGAACTAATAATGTTGAAATAGTTATTTATAATCTTGAACTGAATTGTGTTAAATAACTAAAAGTAAGTAATAATTTGAAAAGTGGATACTTGAGTCAAGTATAATCATTTCCATAGGAGTGTTGGATTGATGAGTTGAATTAACTAATTATGGTGTTATAAATTGCTAAATATTGTGTTGTAATTACTTGTGTTATTTCACATTGAAACAAGTAGCTAACTTGTGTTATTCTGTTGTATTCTCAGATATGGAGAAAGACTCGGTGATATTAGACTACTGAGTGGACGACTGAGGTATTCGGTGAGTGGACTGGTTCTCACAGGATAAATTGGTGATGACATTGTGGTTACACCAATCATTAGTAGTTTTATGTTTATCGATTTATTGATTTATTAATTGCTAGTGGTTTATTTCATGATAGGTTGAAATAATATCGTTAGTTGATTGATTGATTGTTGGTGAAATATTCCATGATAGGTTGGAATAATAGAGGTCAGTTGCGATTGGGCTTAGTTGCTATAGGTTAGTCAACATGTGATTGGTGAACATTCGTTGTGAATTAGATTTCGTGTTGACTAAAGATAGCAATGGGCTATCGGTAATACCACTGTATTGGCCTGCAGTTGGTTATAAGTGTTCTTGGTGCGTCACCCGGGTCTGTGGATGTCACAAGGACCACTGATCCTCTATTTGATTGATTGTGCGTTTATAGTTGATTGTTGTAAATCGATTGTTATGCTAAGTTAGACTGTTAGAACTAGTCTAATCACTTAGCTTCGTGCTAATCCCCCACATTACTCTTGCAGGTTTAGTCTTTGATGGTGGGTTTGCAAGAAATCAGGGTTTGATGGAATGTTTGGCGACTAGCACTCTGATTTTATATAATTATGTTATTGGTTTAACATTTTGTTGTAAGTCAATTTGCACCTAATTTAGTGTTGTAATTATTAGGGCCATTTGAATTTAAAGATCATGTAATTTGGATTGCATATTTTAGTTGTTTTATATGCAATCTAAAATATATGTGTTCCACTAGGCATTTCCGGTTTTAAAAAAAAAAATATATATATTTGGTCTTGAAATAGAGGGTGTAATAGTATGGCCATCCCATTGTCTCGCAAATCTTCCGCTTCTCCATTTCCAAGATGAACCTCGCTTGCTCCGATAAATTCTCAGTCGGCAACGACAAGATTCGAAGTTTGGCCTCGAGATCCTTCGTCTTGTAGTAGCCTTTCTTGTCCATTCGAATGCCTTCGAATGTTGTTGCGAGTGATTCATCAAACGAAGAACGGGATGAACTGGCAGTCGAACCAGAAGACGTTTTCTGGGACTTTGGTTTTCTGGACTTTCCTTGAGGTCATGGATGCGGATCGTCAGCAAATAAACCCTCATTCGGGTTTTGATCCGTTTCTTGCTCCAGTTCATCTTCAAAGTCTTCCAAATTCACCGTCTCGCTGCGTTTGGGGACATTTCGTCTACCGGCGACAATCGGATCGGGATGAAGCCACTTTTGTTTATCCATCAAAAAGTCCCACACCATCAAATTTGTGAAACTTTTTTGCTCATTTTCCACCTTGTATTGATGGTGACAACGGATCAACAAATCGTCTCGGCCTTCACCACTCCTTTTTTGGTCGTCAAACCGTTTATAAACCCCCTGAAACTTGTTGCAATCCGCATTTAAAGAACGCCATTTTGACAACAACGCATCTTTTCTCCGTTGGAATGGTGGATTGCTGGAATTGTAGGAATCCATAACGAGATACCAAAAAGAAGACCCTTCTTGGTCAGTGCCACGTTGGGAATTTTCGAATATCGAAATCCAACTTTGAGCCAAACGAAGCTCGTCCTTCGGTGACCAAAGGTTGCGGTTTGGAACAACTTTCTTGGTTTTGGCCGGTGAGTCTTTTTAGACTTTCTGCCTTTGCCTCTTTTGGATGGTTCGGGTGTCGGATTGGTTTCTTCAACGGACAGGACGTCGGGTTGTTGTTGACTTTGACGCCACATTGTAAATTGAGCGTATTCCTAGGGTGACATTTGCGGTGGTGGTTGCATCGGGTGTGGTTGCATCGGGTGTGGTTGTTGGTTGTATGGTGGTGGTGTCGGGATGTTGTAAGAGTGTGGTGCGAAACCTTGGATTTGTGGGTTGGAAGATGGTGGATTTTGTTGCGGTTGTGTGGATTGCCAAATGTTCGTGAACGGGTTCCAATTGGATTGTAAATGATACGGGTTGTTTTGGTTGTTCGACATTGTTACGAAAATGGGTAAATTATATAGAAATTTTTGGAGAGTATTTGAGAGTGTTTTGGATGTTTGAAGTGTGAATATTGGTGTTGTATAGGTATTGTATTTATAGGTAAAAGTTATAAAAAAAATTAATTTTTTTTTTCAAAAAACTGCCGTTGAACGGCTAGTTTTTAAAGTTTTTTTAAATTTTTTTTATCAATCTATCCGTTGGAACCAAAAAAAAATGGAAACGGCATGGGAGCGGCGTGGGATTTCGAACGGTGACACCAAAATGCTGCCAAGAACGTCGTTGGAAACGCTGTCCCGGGGCGGCTGAACGCCGGCCGACGACGTTCTCGGCTTTAAACGCCGATGGCAACAGTTGGACACCGGATGCTCTAATGGTATCTAATAAAAGCCATGGAACATTGGAACCGATCAGTGAGTGAGTTTTTTTGAATTTTTATAATGCAATATGCAATATGTAATTAAGTTAATTAAATACATAATGAAAAATGGACATATATATCGGTTTTTTAACCTCTCATTATGAAAAAGAATGTTACTCCACTTTGTTGCATTGACTTGTAAATTATGCATCGGGTGTTGTGCATTAATCTTGGGTTTGTTGATTTAAGTTATGGGGAAATGCAAATGCTTGTTGTGTACTTTGGATTGTGATGGAGGACGTTTACAAGTCAAAACTTCAAGAAGTTGGCGTTCCTGTTTATGTGCTCCTTTGTTTATTGTAAATGACTCATTTGTCCTCGACCTATTTTCAATTCGTATTTTACTGCATGTGAGGTTTAATATGTATAATAAGCTAAATAATATATATATATATATATATATATATATATATATATAAATATATACACACACACACATATATGGTTAAGTGCGCCAAAATGCAATTAACTAAAGTCTGACATTCATATTATGTATCCAACTATTCGAGCGTACATTGTGTGTAAGAAACTTATTATTATTGCCGTTGTATGTATTTTGGTGACGTGTCAACTTATAATGATGCGACATGACACCTTATATAGATGACACTCGGCAAAAATACCAAAAATTACATACAATGACAACAAATTACAAGTTTCTTACACACAATGTACACCGAAATAGTTGGATACACACTATGAATGTCAAACATTAGTTAATTGCATTTTTAAGCACTAAGCCTAATATATAATTATTAAATTATTATGAATTTATGTTACATTTGTTTATTTTCTAATCTAATCCGAATTGTGATGGATTTCATTAATTGTGTTCAAATTTTACCTGGTATATGATTGATGATTAACGTTGTATGACGTGCCTCTGCTTGTTTTCTTAGTCTTTTTTTGTTAAATTAAGGTTTTCATAAAAAGAAATGTACAGGAGAAGTTTTGAAGACTAAAAGGTACGTGTTAGAAGTATGAAGGAAATTTTACATGTATATTTAAAGTATAATAATGAGTTTTTTAAGAAGTTCAGAAATCACATCCAATAAATTAAACTAGTCACTTATCTAGAAAAAATATCATAGGTTTGTTTTACAATGTACACATACAAAGGAAATATTTGTTTGGAGCTGTATACTTGGTAGTTTTGATGAAATTGATGTTAAGTAAAGTTGATGTTTGGAGCTACATATACTTGGTATTAAGTGTGACTGGTTTTAAGTAAAAATTAAGAGAAAATTGCCCATTTCGTCCCTGTGTTTGTCCAAAAAATCACAAATCGTCCCTTATTTCAAAAAATATCACCAGTCATCCTTGTATTTGCTACTTTTGCTCACTAGTAATCCTTTTCGTTAAAATAGTTAACATTTTCTGTTAAATCATACTAAAATGACTAAAATACCCCTAATTTTAATTTTTCTTATACCGGTATTTAATTCATCCATTCACCAACCCATCATCATCATCATCTTAAAAAAATACCAATTTCTATATCTGTGACTATATTCTTTCTCGAAAAATTCGAACCACCAATTGAAGCAACAGACATTCAAACCACCAATTAACTATATCAGTACGCCTTCAAATGAAGCAACACACATTCGAGATCAAAACCCATTAACTATATCAAACCACCAATTAGTACAACTGTAACGAATCACCATGACAAACAAATTGAACAATAAACATAAATCTACAAACTTAAATTTATCACTGCGGAAATGCGAACAATACCAAAATCGCAAACACAATATGAAAATCCATTAGAAAAATCGAAATAGGAACTTAGATCTAAATCGAAACCATTTATGAACCCCAAAAAGACCCAATTTTTTAAAAACACATAGAAATCCATTCAAACCTAAAATGAAATATTTTTGCACTAGTCGCCACCACCGCTGGAAGTTGCAGGTTTCCGGCAAGTGTTGAGAGGCCGGCCGGTGGTAGTTACTTTATCTTCATTCATCTTCTTCTCCAGGTACAACCAACAATCAATCAATTTTTAACTACCAGATCTCACTCAGCTCCTTTAATTCCCACCTTATTATTTATGATGGATTTTTACAATTCTTCTCATAGAAGGAAAAACCCCAACCTTGACAGATCTGGTTGCGCTAACGTCGATGTGACGGAAATGGCGAATATTGCGACGGAGACAAATCCAGTGTGTCTGAATTCGAATTTTTCGAAGAGGATTATTGGACCAGTTCGGATCTTGAGAGATTTGATCTCTGCAATTAACAGAGAAGTGAAGAGGAAAAAGAAGAGAAGAACGGCGGTGAGAATATGAGCTGGAATCCTCATTTTTGATTCGCCGGTGGTGATTAACAGCGGATGACAGTGGCGTAAAATAAAAGAGACGGGAAAATGAAATATACACGGAGTATAATATTATATAGACATGGATATAGATACAGAGTGTGTTTGAGACTTCGAGAGAAGTGTAAGTAATTTAATTATTTTTAAATATGAAATATAGATGGGCTGACGGAGATTGAGATCCTTTAAAGGGTATTTTGGTCATTTCACATGATTTAACGGAGAAAACTAACGAAGTTTGTTAGATGGGACCATTAGTGAGCAAAAGTAGCAAATACAAGGATGACTGGTGATATTTTTTAAAATAAGGGACGATTTGTGATTTTTTGAACAAACACAGGGATGAAATGGGCAATTTTCTCTTTATCACAAAAAGCCAATGCAATTAGAAACAAATAATATTGTAAATAAAATGCAATCACTAATTGTAACTTAGCTATCTCGTTTCATTCAAAGTGTTCTGTAACGTCCCTAAATTCGTAAGTTTAAACTATATAATATACGTTTGTGTCTAATTCATATGTGTATAGAATATATTAAATGTGATACAAGTTTAAATGCAATTATATGTTAGAAATAGTTAGCGGGACTAACTAAATTAAAAAAAATTTGTTAGAAGGGTTATATATGTTTAATGAGGAAACATGAGGGGTATAATGTGAAATTATGTAATTAAAATCAGCTTTCCTACATCTTCCACTTCATTCCACAATTAGAAAAGAAATAGAAACACGGAGAGAGTTGAGTGAGCCGACAGGAAGAAGAGCAGGAAGAAAACAAGATCAAATTAAGCTAGGGCTTAAATCATTAGAGCTTCTAATCTCCTATACATAAGTTTTACGGTATGACTAACTTCTTTTGATGATTAATTTGAAGTTAGGGTTTAAGTTACATAAACTCTAAATTAGAGAAATTGTAAGGTAAGTGATTTATTGATTGTAATGATGTTTCATACATGCTAATAAGTCATAATTTAAGCTTAATTGCTAATTGTAATGTAAAAGAAGTTAGTTTTGGATACATGTGAATGTTTGATCAAGTTATGTGTATGAAAAGAAGTTGTTAATGAAAGTTAATGAAATTATTTAAAGAAAAAGGATCAAACTTTCATTTGTATGTGAATTGGTAAAGATGTATGAAACATGTAAATGGAATGATTTGGTATTATTGAGTTAGCACATATGTTATGGTTTAAGAGTTAAAGTTATGTTGTTAGTAATATGTGTTATGTGCCTATGTGATTAGGTGATCAAGGTGTTGAAGTTATTTCAAGTTAATCTCATAACTCATTGCAAGGTAAGTAGATGGATATGTTATGTGTGGAATCAAGTAATGTCTAATTGGCATTAGCTTGATAGTTTCCAAGTAATGAATCATGATCATTAGCTTGGTATGTATGTTAGTTCGTATGAATTAACATGGTTAGATGTAACACCCCCAAATTTAATGATTTGCGGAAGCGAGTTTTGGGTGTTACCAATCAAATATCACAAGCACCAAGATATAGCAAACGACTCTACATGAGACGTTTATACATCAATACCAAAAGTAGTTGCATAGATTAAGTCTTAAGTTTACATTAACCGCGAGTTCGTAAATGATCCTGAAGATTCTAAATACATAATCAATATACAAAAGATAATGCAAGTAAATCTTCATCTATATAATGCATGCGACTCGAGCTAGCTGGCCATCCTGTTGGGCAACCCTACTGTTGCTGTGTACCTGAGAATGCATTACTAACAAGTGTCAGCCAAAAGGTTGGTGAATCTCACAGGTTTGAAATCAGAATAATATACATTTGAACACAAGTCAGTAAATAAGTTTATTTGCACTTATATGATATGACAGTAAATAATATTTTCACAAATGAAATAAAGCAATAAGGATTTACACATTTGTAATAAGTCAGTATGAAATGATTTGTATATAGAAAAGTCTGTAGTCAGTAAGTCAGTAAGTCTGTATGTCTGTAAGTCTGTAAGTCTGTAAGACTGTAAGACTGTAAGACTGTAAGTCTGTAAGTCTGTAAGTCTGTACGTCTGTAAGTCTGTAAGTCTGTAAGACTGTAAGTCTGTAAGTCTGTAAGACTGTAAGTCTGTAAGTCTGTACGTCTGTAAGAACACTATGTTCACTAGTCTGTAGAAAATTTGTAAGCCGGTAGACCAGTGAGTTTATAAGTCAGTCAAAAGGTATGTTTATAAGTCGGTAAAGTAGTAAAGAATAAGTCTGTCGTATAATAGTTCAGTAAAATAGTAAGTCAGTAAGTTTTAAAACAGTAAAGCCTGTCAATAAGTCAGTAAGTTTGAAAGTCGGTAAAGTAGTAAAGTATAAGTCTGTCGTATAATAGTTCAGTAAAATAGTAAGTCGGTAAATTTGAAAACAGTAAAGCCTGTCAATAAGTCAGTAAGTTTAATAGTCGGTAAAATAGTAGTACATACTGTAGGAAGTTTGTAAAGTAGAAAGTAAAGTCGGTAAAACAGTAAGTTTATGAGTCGGTAAACAATAAGTTTCCAAGTCGGTAAATAGTAAGTTTATAAGTCGGTACGACAGTAAGTTTGTACAGTAATGAGTTTGTAGAGTAATCCAGTAAAGTCAGTAAGACAATGAGTTTAAAAGTCGGTCAAACAGTAAAACAATAAGTAGATAAGTCAGTAAGACAGTAACTATGTACACATATTTCAGTAAACAAGTAGTTTCAGTAAACAAGTAATGCATCTCCCCCAAAATAGTAAAAACAGTAAAAATGGGGCTGCGAGACTCACCTTTGGGTGCTAGCGTTTCTAAACGTACGGTTGATCCAACAGTAATCTCCTAGTGTCCTAAACACGCGAGGTTAAACTAAGTAAGTGGATGTTTCACCAAACAACCCATACAAATGTTCACCTAGTTTAATTATGTCCAAAGTGTTTGGTTTGCGTTTTCGTTTGAGTTTTGTAAATAAGTACGGCCCATTGGTGATTGACTGAATTTAAGATGTCGATAACATAAACATGTTTGTTTCATATAAATGATATTTATATTAAAAGCGTATCGTATAGGTTTCTGCTGAAAGTTATGGTTTCTGTCGAATAGTTTCTACCGAAGGTTAAGGTTTCTGCCGAAGGTTAAGGTTTCTGCCGAAGATTATAGTTTCTGCCGAAGGTTATAGTTTATGCCGAAGGTTATGGTTTCTGCCGAAGGTTATGGTTTCCGCCGAAGGTTATGGTTTCTGCCGAAAGTTATAGTTTATGCCGAAGGTTATGGTTTCTGCCGAAGGTTATGGTTTCTGCCGAAAGTTATAGTTTATGCCGAAGGTTATGGTTTCTGCCGAAGGTTATGGTTTCCGAAGACAGAAACTGTTACCATTTTTGAGTTTGTAAAACGAGTTTCAAGTTTTGATTTGGACATTTTATAGTTTGATGAGCTACAATACAAGTAAATAAATGTATTAAAGTAGTTTTAAGGTGTCGTTAACTTACAAGTGTCGGTTTTGAAAACCGAAAAGATAGAGTCGTAGAGGATCGCGTGGTGCTCGTTTAGCTCCTAGCCATTTTGCAAATAGAGGTGTTTTGATGGTAGTTCTTGGTGGTTTAAGGTGGCGGTTTTGGTTGTCTAGAGAGAGAGAGAGAGTTAGAGAGGGAGATTGAGAATGAAATGAAACCAAAAAGGGTGTGTTCGGTTGGGTTATACCCAGCTCCAATTATTGGAGTTGGGTGGCTCAAAAACGAAGTACAAAATACCCGTGTTTTCGTACCCGATCGAAAAGTAGGAAAATGTTTTAATTTGATAAATTTCTATAATTGATAGCGTACGTATTTTAATCGAAGTATTTTAATAAAATACTTTTAAATGAGATGTAAAAATATATCGTTGTTTTGTGTTCAAGAGACGGATAGTTTTCATTGTACTAATTGTACGTAAAACTTAAACTGAGTAAATAATTATTGTTCTCATTAACAATACATTATTTAAAAATGTTTTTCACCAATGACCGTATTTAAGTTTGCGTGTTGTTTTATATTTGTTTGTACGCGATTATCTAATAATCATTCAACGTTATTATATATATGTATATATATAATACTTGTATACTCTCAAAATATCACGTATATAATACGTATATTTAAAGTTTAAATTTGACGCGGAAAATGTGCTTTTTGACCGGGTGTCACATTAGATGTTGAGGATCCTTAACTTGTGGAGAATGTTAAGTTATGTGTTTCCCATACTTATTAAGCAAATTGCTTATGTCGTTATGTTTAAAATGTTGTATGTGAGCAAAGTGGGACTCGGGGAGATTTGGGCAAGAAGCCCGTTGAAAGCTAGTGGTGGAGCTTGTTGCTTATTCACTAACAAGTATTATCTCTTTGAAATCATGCTCATAAAAATACCACCCCTTTTGTTATGTTGAAAAAGTATATCTTGACACTTGATGTTTAATCATGGATTAAGTCTTTTGTTGTATTTTGGTATAAAGTCACGCATTGGAAGGTCAAAATGAGTCAAAGAATCGTTATGTAAATGTTTGTAGTTTTGAAATGTTGATCACTTTGATAATTATGGTTAACGAAATGTGGTAACTTTAGCTTGATTGAGAAAGTTGTTAAATGTTAATGGTTTGAGGTTTAATGGAGTTAATATTAGTACATGGTTAATTATATGTGAAAAAGGCAATGGAATTGGGTTACTATGAGTAATACCCTCAACGGGTCATTTTGGTTTCCAAATGGGTCGCCAAATAGTTAACGTGTCAAAATGGGTTAAAGTGATGGTATGTCGAATGTTATTATTGGTTTAGATTTAATGTTGGTAGTTAAAAGTGTGGGCAAAGTTGAAGGTCAGATTGTAATTGGTTTGAAATTTGAAGTGTTGTCAAAATGGTCCAAAATGACCATTATTTGGTTAGACGTCCAAATTCTTCGTTAACGCGAAATTTGGAAAAATGTAAAAAGGGAAACCTCTATTATGGTATAATGGAGGTGCATGCAAAATTTGAGAGTCTAAATGTTACCGAGTCAAAAGTTATGCACGTCCAAAGTTAGTATTTTAAAACTGATTTACAGGTCTGCATAGATACAGGAATCGCGACGCGATATATATAGATCGCTACGCGATTTGCTTGAATCGCAACGCTATTACAGATGGTCGCGACGCGATTTTTTAAGGCCAAATTTTGGTCGTTAACAAAAGCAACTTAGAGTTGCGAATTAAATTTGGTGGCAACGCAAGAAATCTGAAGAAAAAGGTCGCGACGCGATTAGGTACAATCGCGACGCGAAGTTTGCAGATAGCGACGCGATCCACAAGGATTGCGACGCGATTCTTGTTGGTCAGATTTTGGTTTCTTTCTTATATAAGCTAATAATCTATATGTTATAATTATACACATTTGCCATTCATGTTGCAACATAATTGAATTATATGATGGGTAAAAAAAAATATACGTTCACAATTTTACGGGGTGTTTCATGTTCATGTTATTATTTTGAGTTGTCCATAATAAGTATTCATTTTGGTATTTAACCAATCAAATGCTCGTAAGGTTTTAATGGGAAAGATGATATTCAATTGGTGAAAAATATAAATAATTGAGATTTTTAAGACTGCACATTGCTAAAGTGTTCTTAAACATTTTAAGTGGAACAAAGGCATTGGTGGTACCAGGCTGTGGGCCGTGTAGGCAATTACCCACACAAAAATCTTAATAATTTTTGTTATATATGTATAAAGTTGGGCAATTTAAATAGTTGCTCACATAAATAAGTTGTTAGCTCCTCTACACTCTAACCAAGTGGTTGTTTGTTCAAGCCCATCACTTTTATCTATGTTTTTTTCTCTTCTTTATATGTGATGTGATTGCTACCATTAATAGAATAATAATTATAATATATATTTCAAAGCTTCATTTTTAACAATAATATAAGTCTTAAAAATAACTACAAAAATATATAATTGTATTACAAGTTCACAAATAAAAAAGGTTAAAATGTATACAACTTTGAGAGAGACAAATTTACAAACTAAAACACAAGTAGCCACAGGTTCGTTCGCATTGTTAGATTTATGAACTTTTGGTATGATTTTTCGTGTTTGAGAATATGAATTAAATTAGATTGAATTCTTTTTCAGTTTGGTCGAATTAATTTTAATATAAGTTTTCTGTTTACCTTAATGTATTACTTGAAGAATAAAAGTCTCACTTCTGACGCCAAACCTTATGTGACGAATAACCTAAAAATTTGCTCCCTTAAAATAAAATTTTTGGTACCGTCCCTGAACGGAGGAACATTTTAACTAGAACGGAGGGGCAGTACAAAAAGTGCAAACTCCTCAAATTACAATATTTGAACAATGCAATACAAAAGGGAGTTGATAAATTCAACACCAAAATTATTTCATACAACACACTGTATAACACTTATAGCTTACTGTACAAGTATGCAGAAACATAACTATGTTGTATGAAACAAATTTGATGTTGTATTTATCAACACCCAATACAAAAGTTTTAATCTACCTTAACAGAAAAGGGCAAAATAGTCATATAAGTGAGTAAAAGTCAAACATTTATGCACGAGAGAGACCAAAATTTCAGAAGAAGTAAAAATATAATATTTATAATTTACACATAAATAAATGAAATTTAAGGCATAGGGATCAACAAAAGGCCAATAATAATACAAGAAAGTTCTAACGTCGCAAACACATGTAGCCTTGCACGTGCTTCTCCACCTACGTGGCCGTTTCTCCTCCCTTTCCTTTCCCTTAATTGCTGAATTTGTTTCGATTGATCTCTCTCTTCTTACATTTTCTAGCTCTAGTTTCAACTAATTTCACCGTGTTAAAAAGATAACAAATTAAAAGCTCTAACTTTCAGCTCTAAACAAAAGCACCTATTTTCACGTAACTTTCAATAAGCCATGTTATCATATACACTCGCACTAATCTACTAAACCTGTGAACCGGAGACTATTTTGCAGTGAATTAAAATCTTAAAGTGGCTTTCAATGGAGTTATGAATAAGTCATTCCATGTTCATGTTATCAAATTTTATGATATCTAATTCTTGAAGTTAGCCACTTCCATGAGTAATGGAGTTATTGCACATAGTATATAGTCAAAACCATTCATCATTTATCAAAACCATTCATCATTTATCTAGAGAAAGAGACTTGTACCTAAATTAATCTAATCTAATTGTTATATAATAAATGGTAAATAGTCTCAAAATGTATCGAACTTGTCATGAAATTCTATTGTATGCATTCAACTTTTAAAATTTCTATTGTGTGTACTTAACTTACTAATCACTCATATTGTGTCGTCATTAACCTTAAGCCTGTTCTTTGCTTATGTGTACCTGGTTTATAACATTTATTTATAACATTTCTTTATCAAAGACTAGAGAAATGTATCAAACTTTTATTTATAACATTTCTTTATCAAAGTTCGTAACCTTCAACCATTCACACCACCATGCTTACATCTTCTTCGAAAACCTCTATCAACATTTAGCCACTAGTTAAATAGTGAAGACGTCAAAAATGGTAGGAATGTTCGAGATCGTAGTAAGTTAAAAAGAGTGGTGACACCAAATAAAAAGTGGTGATCTTTGAAAATGGCTGTGAAGTGTTGATGATAGGTTTGATGATTAAAGTCGTGTAACTTGGTTGTAGTGGTGTTGTCGGAAAAAAAATGGTGTCACCGGAAAAATGGTGGAGATGAAGTGATGTCGGAGTTTGAGATGTTTTGGAGATAGTAGTGACGTGGAGATGATAGGTGTTGGTGATTAAGAATGTGTAAATTGTTTCTAGTGGTGTCGCCGGAAAAAATGGTGTCGCTGGAAAAAATGGTGACATCGGAGATGGTGATGATTTGGAGATGGTGAGGTGGAGATGATAGGGGTTGGTGGTTAAGGAGTTGCAAATTGGTTGTAGTGCTTTCGCGGGAAAAAATGGTTTCGCCAGAAAAAAATGGTGACGTCGGAGATGGTGATGATTTGGAGATAGTGGTGAGTTGGAGATGGGTTGGTGGTTAAGAAGTTGCAAATTGGTTCTAGTGCTTTCGCCGGGAAAAATAGTTTCGCGGAAAAAAATTGTAGAGATGGTGATTATGTCGTAGATGGTCGTGTTTTGGACATGGAGTTGATAGGAGTTGGTGGTTAGTGAAGTGTAAATTGATTATGATGGTGTTTCCAGAAAAAATGGTGTCGCCAAAAAAATTGTGTCCTAGGAAAATTGAAGATGGTGAAGATGATGACGTGTAAAATATGTATCGAACAGATGGCACCCGAAAGCGTCGGTGTCGTTGGTGGTAACTATTCGGGCGCCAACAGGGGTTTTAAAATTTATATATAGCGGGGCTTAAATTATATGTACTACCTACTCTGGTTAGTAAGCGGTAAGTATAACCTAAGATCGTTCTATGAATCGAAACGTGTGGGTGATTTAAGCTGGTGCTTTCGGTAGGGAAGTATCTAGGATGGGACAAAGTAGGTAGGTTTGGGGGTTTTAAGTTAAGGACAAATAATTAAAGTGCAGGAAAGTAAATTGCAGGAAATTAAAGTACAGGAAAGCAGATAAAGATAAATATGTGATTGCTGAGACTTCGATAATTAATGTTTCGGGATGACAGACGAAATAGGGTTGATGCTTAATATCGTAATTAAACTATTAGGTGTAAACTCTAGATCCCTACCAACTAATTTTCCCATTGGCATGTCACTAGGAACTAGGTTATCGTGATTTTGATCGGAGCAATACGCAAACTTCCAATACTTATCTAGTTGAAAGACAAACAACCTATTTTGGTTATACCGAGGTGCATGAATCAGCAGCGTATCATCTCATGGGTCCGACCGTTCTTAACCCCTAAGATAGTTTACTACTCTATGAGCACGCAGATTAATAACTTTGTATGTTTAGACCGCCGATTTTGTAAGACTTAATGTTTTAAGGACTTTACTCTTATTTCTAAGCCTTGTTGTTATTTATTAAAGCTATGGTTACTTCGACTTATGACTTAAGCCTCTCTTTTTCAAACAGTTATACATCATTGGATTATTCGCAGTTTATTAAAACGTGTTTCATATGCAGACCATGCCTTTCAGTAGTAGACAGTGTACTTTTGACGGCGCCCGAACGATCAGTTTTTTAGCTCACCTTTCTCACGAAGGGGGAACCGTCCTCGTCGTCGAAGGACTTGACCAAACAGGTCGGACGCGGGTCAGTGGAGTTTTATATTTTATATTTTGCTGGGCCTAAGTATACTAAAGCTATGGGTGAGTATATCGATAGGTATGACCTAGGGTCGTTCGTCAAACTACAACGGGCATGGGATCTAGGTTATCAATTATCCTTCGTAATTTTGCTGGGTTTTATCAAGAGTTGATAGGGGTTTTGTTTTGTTTTCTAATTAACTACCTAATTTAAAACTAAAATACTAAACTAAGGTAAGGGAGGTGAGGTGAGGTGGCTACGAGAACTACAGGTTAAACGCGTGTGCTTACTATGACAGTCATGTATGCTATTTAGGGGTAGTTATTTTGGTTAGGGCCTTAGTTATGATGAAGGGTGCAGGATTTAGCAGACATACTCGGAACAATCAATGAGGTACAAAGTAATCTACCTACAACCTTTCCATGGCTTCCACGTATTTGTACTACACCAGAGGTGTTTCCAACGCTATACCAGGTACTCGGCTGTTTTACGGTATTTCCGTTGCTTCATTTGAAAGGTCCTTGTTGTCAATCCAGGACAGATTATACTTCCTAATGAGCCACAACTACTAGCCTATTATCTATCTAACGTAGAGTTGTCCGCAATTAGATAAATAACATGTCACGAAGATAATAGCTATGGAATGTAAACTACACTGGAAGTTGTCCCAAATGTAGAAACCAATTTAACCAGCAACCATCCTCGAGTCTTGTTCCCCAATCTCGGACATTTGAGATATCCGAATCATGGCATGAATTGTTGAATAAACAAAAACATGAACAGGGGTTTCCTACCGGAACAAGTTGGGATGGTCGGGTCTAACGGCTAATTAAATTGTTCATCATTATTTCATATAAATCATCATAACTATTCTATGCATGTTAAACTGGTGTATGCAATCAACATATATCTGAAAACCTAATCATATATCCAATAGCACAAGTGATACTAGCATGCAAACCCTAAAGCAACAATCAAACAAGAACATGCAGTAGAGCAGCATACAGGGATCAGCTTATTTCATGCAGAGTATCTGGATAAGTGTTTAAGTCACAAATGTTCCGAAAGTTCTCTCAAAAACATTTGTTATATGAAATGGATCTAATCTATTTCTAATCCTACGCTCCGTGTCTCCCTCCAGTCTTATTTCAACCAGGAGAACACCGGCCATGTCGAGTTCAACGATCATCAGACACAGAATAATTAGCGGCGTACTATTAGAAGTTGGCCAAGTTCTTAGTAGTAAGTTACTAACCACATCATAAGTTGGATAGATAAACAATGGAGATTCATTTCATAGATTCAAATATATTTCAACAGCATATAGACAGAGTAACGGCATGATTAAAGCATAACTACCCTAGCATAACGACTATCATAGCAAACACAGATTTGTTCAGCTCAGCATGGCAATAATTCTAACAAGAATTTCTAAATAAGCATAGCAACAGCACAACATATTTAAAAATAACAAGATAGAGATTAAAATAAAACCTGACAGAGCGTTATTACAAATCTTGCTTAACCGCAGTCTCGGAGCACCTCCGTTACAAGTAAGCTACTAATCTACTAGCTTAACTAACCTAATTAACTAACTAACTAACTATTTTAGAGAGAGAGTAGAGAGAGAAAGAGAGAAATTGAATGAGAAAACATGAATGAAAATGGTGAGGAGGTGATTGTATTTATAGGCATCGCACAGCCGTATTCTTCAACCGTATTCCAACCCCCAAATGCATAACCGTATCGCACAGCCGTATAAAATTCTGATTTTTATTGCCTGAACACGGAATACGGTTGGTTTTGGCCGTATACGGGTGGACTGGAGCAAATACGGGTGGGCACCAACCGTATACGGCTGGACTGGGCCGTATACGGATGGGCCGTATAAAATTCTGATTTTTATTGCCTGAACACGGAATACGGTTGGTTTTGGCCGTATACGGGTGGACTGGAGCAAATACGGGTGGGCACCAACCGTATACGGCTGGACTGGGCCGTATACGGCTAGGCACAGGCCGTATACGGTCTACACAGGCCGTATACGGTCTGTGTCCAGCCGTATACGGTCTGGTCCAGCCGTATACGGTCTGGGACAACCGTATTCGGTCCTTTCGGTTCTTCGTTTCTTCGATTTGGCGTAACTTCTTCGTCGTTTATCCGTTTTGAGTGATTCTCGCGCTCACGGTTTCATAATTTCCTAACGAAGAAAATGACATAAGTTAGAGGTCATAATTTTTGTGTAGCTCAAAAAGTGCTAGAACGAGTGAACGAGAATGCTTATGATCGTATTCGTTAGATTTATCGTGTTTTTCGACCATTTTAGTTGATTTTTGAAACGTTGTCTATATTTTGGCCCATGTTATGAGTTTTAATGATATAGTGCTTATTTTGGATAATTTCATCATAATTTGGGCCAAAAAGGTGAGATAATGATACTTAATTGTAGAAGGGGGGTTGAATACAATTAAAAACTTTTTCTGATTTTATCAAAGTTACTTTATCAAGTTTTTAATCGAATTAACATAAACAGAGTATAACGAATATAAAGCAGAGATAAACAAAATGCAATAATAGCTGAACTGTGAATCTTATTGATTATAAAACTCACTGAGTGTTGATTGCGGAATAGACTAGCCAAAGCTAATCTAAATCAAACACTTAAGCTAATTATTACAAAAGAGATGAACATTAGTGGACAAACACGCTAACTGTTCACTCGCTGATCGCTGGTACTTGCTTAGACAGACTACTCACTGACAGACAAGTGATTAACACGTACAAAATGACTAGTTTCTAAGTACAACGTACTACTCTATATATACTACAAATATCCCGTAAATATCTCCTACAAAATAGGATCTAGAATGACACGTGTCGCTGCTTGATTGGCTTGATCTCTGATGAATCGACATTCTGCTGGTCCCAATTCTGTTACCGCAATTATCTCTTCTTCCTTAACACCAATCACTTGCTGCCACGTAATTCTTCAGATATTTTTAAGTACGAGGAACACTTGCTGACGTACATATGAAGAGCGATTTGTACTTGTAAAGAAAACTTTATTAATATAGTCTCTGAAGATGTAATAATCCTCCTCACTCACTGCGAGCAATCGTGTTCTTGTAGAATGACTTGAATTATATATCTTCAACGACTAGCTTTTATTAGGGCAGTGACTTTTGTCTTTATTCTTTTGAAGATGTAAAACTCTCGCTGCTAGTCTTGGAGTCAGCGACACACTAAGTTGAGTTTTAATCTTCCTCAGTATATCAGTTTTCTTGAGTAGAACGAACAGCAAGCAGCGAGTACAAACTTCAGCAACAGCAGCTTTGACTTAATCATTTCCTTCATCGAGTTCGTTATCATTGAGTTGGTCAATGACCAGTGACTCAACAATCTCCCCCTAAATGATTGTGATCAAAGCTCCCTAGACAAACTTGTTGCGGTAGAAGTTTATAGTCAGTGTTTAAAAATTCTAAACATTCAGTGACTTGTACTTGTGATCCATTCAGTTTTCTTTTGGATTCTTTTGATATTATCTGAGCTTTGCACTTTGGTTTTCTCAAAATGATTAGATTTCATTGAACTGTAAAATGATAAATATTACAATTGAGATCTGTTACAGTTTATCTAATCTATGACTACAAATCTTACCAGATGTCTTCTTCTTTGACCAATCCGAGCTCATCAGCTAGCTCATACTTCTCAGTAGAAGGTAGGTATCTGAACTATCGAGCTAGGGCTTCTTCGAGAAGTGCTTTCCTCATATATGAACTTTTGTCAAGCATGCTGGCTGATCGGATTAGATGAACAAGCTGCTCATGATCAATCTTTTCTAACTCAGCTTCTCTCTGAAACCTTAGAGCACCATTCAAGTCTCTGTATACCATACCTCTCTGCCCTTCAGTAACCTCAAACCCTTCCACTCTTGGAACACCATCAGGGATAGAAAGATTTAGCCTTGAAGTATTTGGGATTATGTGGATGATATGCGTTCCTGAGTCATACCTTGGGCTTGGTGGTCTTATTATTTCCTCGCCAACTATGACAGTATCTTCTGGCCTGAGGAGCTGGAGCTCAACCATCTTCTTGAATAACCTATCAATCTCATCCAGCGCTTCCTTTTTCGCTGAACTTGAGGAATGACTCACTGCAAGTCTAATTTCATTCAATTCTTCTCTATGCAGCTTGCTGACTTGATCCAGTGTTATAGCCTGAGTCTCTATTCCTCTATGAATAAGTAGCTGATCTTGAGATTTGTTTTTAGGTTTCTTCAAGTTGACTTTTGTGATGAGAGCAGGATTAGATCTTCCAATCATTCTCACTGCATATTTCTTTCTATCTATCTCACTCCATAGTTTGTCAACAGACGATTTTACTCCCCCTTTCTTTTTAGGATCAGCAGTAGCTAATTCTTGCTGCTGCTCAGACTTTTCAACCTCTTGCAAGATCCTAGCAAATACAATGTCACCCTCTTCCTGATCTTTCTTAATTCTCAGCAACCTTTCTCTTTCCTCTGCCTCTTCTCCACTTAGTTTTAACAAATAAGCTCGATCAGCATCAGATTGTTCTTTCAATCTCCTTTTTCTTTCTTCTTCTTCTTTTACTTCTGCCTCAGCCTGAATTCTTAGAATAATTTGTCGTTCCATCTCCTGTCTCTCCCTGATCTTTCTGGAAATTCTTTCCTGTTTAGTTTCATAGCTGTGAAGGCTTCCTGATGTTGATTCAGAAGAGATAAGAAGAGTTGGAGCAGAAGTCTCTGGCATAGTAATCTCTGAAGGTTGATCAGTTGTTGGAAGAGAAAATAAAGTAGTAGTCACTATTGTTGCTGTTGTAGGTTGAGTTGCTGTTGTTATAGGTAAAGTGAGCTGTGGAGTTGCTGTTGTAGTTGGGTATGGGTTGATAGCAGTAGTCACTGGTGTTGAGACTATTTCTTCAGCAAAGTTACTGGTGATGTAACTTTCTGGTTCAGTGCTTTCAATAGTTTGTAGTGATAATGGGTTAACCTCAGATATGACAATATCTAATTGAGGCGCTGGTGATGATTCAGGTTCTTCCAAAATTGTTTGGAGATGATGAATGGTTGCTGATATATTCTCCTCAGTGAATGTTTGCTTTCTGTGCTTGGAGGAGGTGGACCCAGATATAGACGTTTTGCTGGTCCTTTTTCTTTTTGTGAGAATGGAAGAGATATGTAGCTGATCCTCCATTTGTTCATCAGTATCATCTTCCTTATCAGCATCATTTTTCTTATCAGCATCATTATTATCACCATCACCATTATTTCCATCATCACCATCATTTCCCTCATCCATATTTACATCATTTCCATCATCCTCCCTGTTCATCCACTGCCAGCGAGCCAATTCATAGCTCACTGACTCCCCCTCAACCTTAGCTACCTCATCAGCAGCCCATTCCTTAATCCTACAATCATACATCCTAAGTTCATCTCGATGAAACTCAGGGAAATTGATCTCCTCAAAATCATACACATCATCATCGGTATCCATTTCAGCCGAAGATAATTCAGCAACTGCATCAGCTTCTAAATCCGGTCTTTCAGGGATTGATCGAAGAGAAAATGATTCCAGTAGGATTTATCTGTGGTCAGCAGCTTGATTGATGAAAGTATCATTGTCAGCTACTATTCTCTCCCCCTTTTCATCATAGAAAGATGCTACACACTCCTTTATCCAACGATATAATTTTCGATTATCAATTCGGAGGGCAACAACTTCGGCCTTTGTAGCTTGGTGCTGAGAAGTCATCTTTAAAATAGCAGCTACTATCTTATCAGTGGCTAGGATATACTCAAGCATAGAAGAAGCCATCTCTGTGTGTTTGGTAGAGAGAGAAGAGATAGCATCATCATGAGTAATCAGACTGATGCGTGTACTGGTAGCGAGCTCAGATAGAGCTTTGGATTGAGTTACGAGGAGTTGAGAATGATTGATGCCAGATGCAGTCACTGATTTTACCTTTTCGCTCACATCAGCACTCCAGAGAGGAATTGGGTCATAGGCATCAGCTAGAGCTTTAACAGCCTTTGTGAGATCAGCAACCTGCCCTTTAAGTGTTTCCCTATCCTCAGTGAGCATTTTGATTTGTTGCTGTGAGGATGCAATGTACTCAATCAGCAACTTGTCAGTGGAGAAGGGAGTGGATGATGAGGCTTTATCAGCTTGAGGAGATGGAGGTGGATGTGGTATTTGTTTTGGTGGAGATGGTGGTGTGGGTTGTTTTGGTGGAGATGATGGTGGTGTAGGTTGGGGTTTGGATTGAGCTACCTGATCGCCTGCACCCAAGGCAGTCTCAGCAAGAGGATCATCACCAGCTACCATCGATATATTGTCACTGGAGAGAGACATTACGTCTAACTCCTGAATAGGTGAGGTGACTAGAGTAGCTGGTGGAGCAGTGGTGATAGGTAGTAGGGTAGATGCAGCAGCAGCAGTAGTAGTAGTAGCATGGATATATGGTGTAGATGGTGGTGGTGGTGGTTCATCGTCGGAGGTGGAGGTGTCCATTGGTTGGGCTTCCTCGTCATCACCAGCTTGTGTTTGAGCTGGTGGATCATCGGAAACAGATTTGTTAGCCTGTGTCTCTCCATGTGACAGTAGAGTGACATTGATGGCAGGTGCAGTGGTAGATGAGAGTTGGTCGGGTCTGTAGCCAGTGGTGTGGCATCAGCGATGGGTGTGTTATCACCCACTGATACCACTAGCCCTTTGTCTGAAATGTCATCCTTTCATGAGGATGACAAGTAGCTGGGTTGACTCGACGGAAGGGTGTGGGATGCACCCGAATCACTGCTAACAGTAGGTTGAGCTACTGCAGCTGTCTGTAGTGTATCCTTTTTAGAGTCACTGGACTTTCGGGATTCCAGTGAGGCAGTTGTAGGTTTGGGTTTATCAAGGGTGCCCGCAGGGACTGAACGTTCAGTCTCTGCTTCACCCTTGGCGTCCTTGGACATCTTCTTTTTGCTACGTCCCTGATCCTTTAATGTCAGGGACCCTAATTGTGATTTTTTCTTGGGAGCTATGGATGGTTTCTTGGTTGGTGGTTTAACCACAGTGGTCACTGGGGGTGTGGTCAATGACGTGGTCGATGGGGGGCAGTAGCAGACGGATGTACAGTTTGTAAAGGCTGGGGTGCAAGTACTCCCTTTGGTTTCATGAAATCAGGGAGAAGCACAGTCGCTGGTTTTGAAAAAATTTGAGAGCCAACCAGAGTAGGTTCGAATCCTTGAAATTGGATTCTTTCACTCTCAGGAAACCGATCTTTAATGATCAGTGAGATGAACCTACAGTATGGAACATACTTGCTTCTGGCTTTCTTAGCGACACGGTTAACCAGCTCATTAAAGATCACACTTGCATAGTCAACTTTGAGAGAGTTGACCAGTGACCAGCTGATTTGTGCTTCTAGGGAGCTGAATTGATCATAGCTCCCTGTTTTGTTGCCCAAACATTGAATAAAATTTGAAAACAGGGCATTCCATACACCATCCATTTTTGTTTTGTGTACAATGGAGTATTTACGATGACCACTTGCATCAACGGTTGACTTACATTCAATCCCAGTGAGATTGACGATGCCTCCCTTGGCCATGTCACCGTCAGGCAGTGGTACATAAACATCATGTAATGGAAGTTGTAAAATTGTACGGATGATGTTGGCGGTGATGATTATCTTTTTACCACCATTGTCAATAAAACCCTGGAGTTGAGATGTACCATCGACAACTGAATGAGTACAGGTATACCAGAACTCACTCAGCCATTCGGGATTCATCTCTCCAGGAGACAATGTAAGAGCAGGGAGAATGAAACGGTTTCTCATAAAGTTGAGTATCTCCCTATACTCTGTTTTCGTACACGACAGATTTGCCAAATAATTAGATTTAGGAACTGTGATAACCAAATATTCACTCACTGCAGAGGCTCGAAGAGCTTTAATCTCTGTAGTGGGTGTATAAGAGTTCAAGAAAAATTTAGATTTTGCCATTTAAACGTATTGATTTTCAGGTTTTTTGGGTTTTGAAAATGAGAGGGTTTTGATAATACGAAAATCAAGTATGCGTAAAGAGTGAAAGATGGGTTAAGTCCCCGATTATATAGTGATACGCAACTTGATGATCGTGTGGTTAAAAATGATGCGTCGTGGAAAGTGGTATAGGGGTGATGATGGTGGAGCGTGATGGCATTAATGGTGATGGGAGTGGTGCGCCGGAAAAGTTGAATGACATAGGAGAGATAATGTCAGAAAACGCTACTTTTCCGTTGTACCATAAAACATTTATTTTTGAAATCCGTTAAATTAAGTACGAAATGTATTAAATATAACGAATATTTGTCGATTTATATTCCACCATTAAATGATATTTCAGGGAGTGAATGTCCCTGGAGATACATAATCAGTAACCTGATTTACCATCGAAAAGTAGTATAAATATCATAAAGAGATAATTTTGATCATATATCCCGCTAAAGCTTTTTCTTCCTGATTTAATCACAACTTGGAATACTGATTAAATCGGTTAGACAAGTTTCAGTTTTGATATAGATCACTGTTATCAATTTTAGATAGATACACTTTATTTATTGAAAATGAATATGAATTATGTCTTAGGTTAAATGTATATCAATTCTTTATTTTAGAACTCACTGATCAGGTCACAACTTAGAATACTGACTAGATCAGCTAGAAATATCATGAAGAAATGATATTAACTTTAACTTTGAGACATAAATAGATATTCATGTGACTTTGCAAGTTATAATAATAGATGGACATAACTAACTGATTACTGAACTTGCTGATTGGATCACTGAAAGTTAGTTGATCAGTGAATATGTTCTTCTAAAGTTATAATTTGTAAAGTCCTTTTTTTCAAAGCGATTTAAAGAGATAAAGCAAAAATAAATAAACAAGTTCAAAGAACTTATTTATTCATTTAAGTTTAACATACCAAGTTCGCTGATGAGAAAGTTAAATCTCTTCTCATCCAAAGGTTTTGTAAACAAATAAGGGAGTTAGTAATCAGTTGGAATAAAATTAATAACACGTAAAAAGTCATGTTTTTACGTACGTTATTTCCTACATATTAGACACAAAGTTAACAAAACCACATCTATAACGCCATTATTCATCATATTTTGTTAACTAAGTCAAAACGGAAGTGATGTTTATAAATTCACTAAAAATGATAAGAAAAACGTGAAAAACAAGCACAAAACGTTCAACTATATTCATACATGCTCCTCTTAATGACCTACGATCAAAACTCCAAGTTACAGCCTCTAATTGGTCTCATTTTGTTCGTTAGGAAATTACGAGAACGTGGGCAAAAGAATCACTCAAAACGGACGCACGATGCAAAAGTTAAGAAAAAACGAGAAACAAACATCGAAGAGCAAAAATACGGGCGAGCCAAGCCATATACGGGCAGTCCAGACCGTATATGGCCCAGACATGACCGTATACAGCCATTCTTGACCGTATATGGCCTAGGCTGGGCCGTATATAGTCTGCCTAGCCCGTATATGGGTGGTGCTTGCCCGTATTTCTTGATTCTCACCCGAAATACGGTCGGATTGCCCGTAGTTTGTGTTTTGCCCATATTTTTGAGGATTTTTACTTGGCCAAGAAATGCGGTTGAGTTTTGGAAGGTGGAAATACGGGCGAGAAATACGGGCGAGGAACTAGTATATATATAGCCTTCCACCTCCACATTTTCATAACTCATTCACCATTCAACACATTCTCACTTTCACTTCTTTTACGTTTTCGCATTTTTAGCTTTTAGTTTTGGTTTCTCTCTCTAGAATTTCCTCTCTCTAGAGAGAGAGAGAGAGAGAGAGAGAGAGATAGTTAGTTGGTTAGGGATAGAGAAAGGAAGCTAGCGTTGTAATCACGGTGTAAAAGCATTCTTGGTGCAAGACTACGCATTTCTCAATATTACTCTGCTTAATTTTCTGGTGATATCTATTCTCTCATACTTATACTATGTCCGAATTATTTCTGCCTGCTTGTATGATGTATGTTGTATTTATTGCCATGATTATTGAGTAGTGTACTATTGCGGTTGTTGAAATGTAGAAGTAGGGATGATGTTAAATTAATCTTTAAATTAATATATAATTGGGAATTATTAAACTCTGCTATGTCTAAACTTATCATGCATCTAGACTTAGTTTACGGATCACCCTTTTCAGTCCTTCGCGTGACTGCTACTTAGGTTTAGAAATTGATCACCTCTAGATACGGTAGTTTGTTATCTGTGTTATCGTACGAATCAATGTTTGTTACTGTAATTCGGCTAAAGTACTGGGTATAGCGATGCAAACACCACTGGTGGAGTACAACCGTGGAAGCCCCGGAAAAAGCCGTCCATACCGGCATTGTGACCTACCTAGAAACCCTAGAATATGGTCTAGGAACCGTAGAGCTGTGGAAATGCTACAGTACACTGTATGTATACCTCTGGTTACAAAGCTGTAAAAATACCTATACCCAAGTACACCGTTATCGTACCTAGAGTTAGTAAACTGTGGAAAAGCTGTAATACATCGTGATCCTACCTCTGGTTATAAAACTTGTGGAAATGCTTATGGCACTGTACACCGTACTTGTACCTAGGGTTAGTGAGCTATGGAATAGCTGTAGTACACTATAAACCTACCTCTGGTTATGAAAGACTGTGGAAGCGGTTAGAGTACTGTACACCGTAACGTACCTAGGGTTAGCAAGCTGTGGAAGATGTAAATGCACTGTACACCGATAGTGTTCCTAGGGACGAATGACTGATCACAAAGGAGAGCTCTAGATCATGACAGAAGTATTTGTGCTATAAAAACGTAAGGTAATGAGTCTAGAGATGAAAGTCAAGCCCAGCAATGGTTAAGGATTCTTAAAACCCCTAGACTCTACAAAACGGATAGTTCAGAATAACAAGTTAGTAATTTGTACACGATTAGATAATAACAGTTTCATTTAGGTGTTAAGAAAGGTCAGAATAACCCAAGGGCAGTCTGTTACCTTATTCCTGCACCCTTCATGGGTCACTGGTCTTCATAAGACAGTGTGGGGGGTCGAGCAGCCTGTTCTGATCAGAATCATGACAACATAGGTACTCAGTGACATACTTATTTAGGTTCAACTAAACAAGTAGGGTCCTAGTGTTTACACCTATAATTCATCTGTCAGTTAACTAATTAAATCCCCAATTATCTTTATAATAAACATCATCCCAACAACTGATTATTGAAGTTCCAACAGCCGCAATTCTATATCTATCTACCTAATTACCGATTCTCCTCTATTTTACTTTTCTGCACTTAGATAATTAGTTAATTAAAAAGCAAAAACCAAACCTACCTATATACACAAACCCATCCTAATAGTAAACCTTATCTTTGGCAAAAGCTTTGTTTCAATTTGCTCCGACTGAAGAACGGCCTCGAGTTATACCTGCTGCTTACTCACCCAGTGTAGTAGGTAGTATCTATAAGTTAAGCCCAGCTTATTACAAATTTTAAAACCCTCTGGTGCCGCCCTGACTGGTTCGGTCAAGTCCTCCGATGACAAGGACGGTTCTCCTCTCACAAGGTGAGCTTTTCGACCTGACTCTTCGGGGTGCATCAAAAATGATGTTCAATATCACCTTTCATCACATGGTCCCTGATGAAATGATATCTTACATCAATGTGCTTTGTCCTTGAGTGCATTACTGGATTGTTTGCAATGGCTATGACACTTTGACTATCATAGTAAATTGGTATTTCAGTGAAGTCAAACCCATAGTCAGCAAGTTGATTTCTCATCCAGAGAATTTGAGCAGTACATGCACTAGCAGCGACATATTCAGCTTCAGCGGTTGAGGTTGAAACTGTGTTTTGTTTCTTGCTGGACCAGCTAACATGCTTTTCTCCTAGAAACTGACAGCTACCAGATGTACCCTTTCTATCCAGCTTGCATCCAGCATGATCAGAGTCAGAATATCCTTTCAGAAAATAATCTGAACTAGATGGGTACCAGAGACCAAGATTTGGTGTACCCTTCAGATATCTGAATATTCTTTTGACAGCAAGTAGATGTAATTCCTTTGGATCAGCTTGATACCTAGCACAGACACATGTAGCAAACATAATGTCTGGTCTACTTGTAGTGAGATACAGCAGTGATCTACTCATACCTCTGTAAGCAGTGATGTTTACAGATTTACCATCAGGATCAGCATGTAGTTTTACTGCAGGTGACATTGGTGTAGCAAGGGATGAGCAGTTAGTAAATTCAAATTACTTTAATAAATCTTTAACATATTTTCCTTGACTTATAAAAATCCAGTTTTGGTTTGCTTTATTTGCAGACCAAGGAAAAATGTTAATTCATGCATCATGCTCATCTCATAACTTTTGGTCAGGAGATCAGAAAATTCCTTGCACATGTCACTGTTAGAAGACCTAAAAATGATATCATCAACATATATTTGGACTAGTATGACATCTCTCTTATCTCTCTTAATAAATAGTGTGCTGTCGATCTTACCTCTGACATAGCCACATTTTATTAGATAGATAGAGAGAGTATCATACCAGGCTCTAGGAGCCTGTTTTAGTCCATACAGGGCTTTATCCAGTTTATAGACATAACCAGGATGCTTTGGTTCAGTGAATCCAGGTGGCTGTTTGACATACACTCTTTCTGTAGCTTGCCATTGAGAAAGGCACTCTTCACATCCATCTGATATACTTTGAATTTCTTGTGAGCTGCATAGGCTAGAAATAGCCTGATTGCTTCAAGTCTAGCCACTGGTGCAAAGGTTTCGTCATAGTCAATGGCTTCTTGCTGATAATAACCTTGTGCAACCAGTCTAGCCTTGTTTCTGACCACAACACCATCAGCATCCATTTTGTTTCTGAACACCCATCTTGTTCCAATCACTGATTTACCAGCAGGTTGAGGCACTAATTTCCATACTTTGTTTCTTTCAAACTGAGCAAGTTCTTCTTGCATAGCTGATATCCAATTTTGATCAGTGAGTGCTTCATCCACCTTCTTTGGTTCCATTAGTGAAACAAAGCTAACAAACAGACATAAGTTAGCAGTTGCTGATCTAGTCTGGACTTTGGATTTTGAATTACCAATAATCAATTGATTATCAATATGCTTTGTCCATTTAGTCATTCGATGAGGTTCAGCAGTGACTGTTTTATCCATTGTTTGTCCTGAAGACTGATCAGCATTGGAATAGTGAGTGTTATCATTTTGTGTGTTTTGGTTTGAACAGTGAGTTGGTGATGTTGGGTTGTGAGTAGGCAAAGATGATGTTCCTGAATTATTCCCAGCTGAAGTAGAGCCAGAATTATCTTCAGGGACATTATCTTCCCTTTTAGAATCTGATGAGAAATTTTCATATTTCTCATCATTAACTTTGTTGCTGATTGATGAGTCACTGTTCTTTTTAGTTAAATCATTAAAATCAAGAGATTCACATACTTGTGGATCAGTGAGTGACTCATCATAAGCTTCATCAAAAGTTACATCCATTGATTCTTCAATGCATTCTCTTCTTTTATTATAAACTCTGAAAGCTTTAGAGATCATTGAGTAACCAACAAATGTACCTTCATCAGCTTTTGGATCAAACTTGCCTAAGTGATCTCTTTTGTTTAAGACATAGCAGGTCCTACCAAAAACATGGAGAAAACTTATATCAGGTTTTCTCCCACTTAATATCTCATATGCTGTCTTATCATGTCTTTTTACAATCAATGACCTATTCCGAGTGAAGCAGGCTGTACTCACTGCTTCTGCCGAGAAATAGGTCTTAAGACCAACATCAATGAGCATTGACCTGGAAGATTCAATCAAGGTTCTATTTCTCCTTTCAGCAACCCCATTTTGTTGGGGTGTTTTTGGTGCTGAGAAGTTTTGAGAAATGCCTTTTGAATCACAAAAACTTTTCAGGTCAATATTTCTGAATTCAGTGCCATTATCACTTATTAAATGTTTTACCAAACTGCCATTTAACTTCTCCATTTTCTTGATAAAGGATATAATCTCGCTGGCAGCTTCATTTTTGGCTTTGAGAAAGAATACCCAAGTGTATCAGGAGTATTCATCCACAATTACCAAACAGTATCTCTTTCCACCAAGACTTGGAGTACTTACTGGACCAAACAGATCCATATGGAGTAGATAAAAGCATTCAGTTACTGATGATGTTTGTTTACTCTTGAAAGATGAGCTGTGATGCTTTCCATTCTCACATGCTGAACAAAGCTTATCTTTATGATAAGACAATTTTGGAAGTCCAGTGACTAATCCATTCTTGCTTAATTTGTTGATAGCTTTTAGATTCAGAAGAGAATGACGCTTGTGCCATAACCATTTTTCTTCTGAAATAGTTCTGGAATAAAAGCATGTCCCTGACTGTGCTGAGTCTATATTGACCACATATGTATTTCCCTTTCTGTTAGCAGCCAGCACAACACTTCCTTTCTTGTTGTAAACTACACCAGCTTCATGATCAAATAGCACCTTATTCTTGGAATCACATAACTGACTGATGATTAACAAATTGTGCTTCGATCCCTCCACATATGCAACTCGCTTGAACATCACATTACCATTTGTTAGAACACCATAACCCCTTGTTTTGCCAACCTTGTTATCACCAAACACTACATCAGGACCTCTTTCATCCTGGTAGTCACTGAGCAGGGACTTACATCCGGTCATATGTTTGGAACAATCACTGTGCAGATACAAGATAGTCTCTCTAAGAATGCTCTGCATCAATAAGCAAAATTAGTTCAGCTGGTGAACCCATCCTGAGATGGGTAGTTGCTGAGCCTTGGTTTTGGCTTCCACTGATTTGCATAAATGATGTCTGAATGCTCACTGATAATTAGAAATTTTGAAAAAGGTGTTGCTGAGCATTCAGAAGACAAATGCTGTTTGTTGCCACATTTATAACACTTTTTATTTGCATAATTGGCCTTCTTATCCTTCTTTGGTTTAAGTTGCTGAGCTGACACTGACTCACAACTTTTCTTGCTGATTTTTACCTCTTGTTTCTTTGACTTAAGGTCACTGATAAGATTTTTATCAGTGACTGAAACAGTGTTAGAGAGGTTGCTGATAATTTCTTTATCATCAGTGATTGTTTTGGTGATATTTAGATTAACTAACGAGTCATCATTCTTCAACATTTTTACTTCACCAACAATCTTTGGTATATCAAAATCATCAGTGACCAAATTGCTTTTTGTGAAATAATTTGGATTTGGCTCACTGAAGATTGACATTGGTTCAAAAACAACTTCTGAAAATGTTCCATCAGAATTAAAGATTGGATCAACTTTTATTGAATCAGCGAGAGAAGCATCATATTGATAATCACCTCCCAAAACAGCTCTAGCTTGCTTTGGGATTTGATTATTAATATATTGATTTACTCTCGCTGTAGACTTACACCATGACTCCATGACTTTCTTAAGTTGTAAAAACTTTGTTTCGAATTTTACTTTCTCTTGAATACATACTTGATTTGCATGTATTTGAGCATCAAGATCTAGTTTTAAATACTTTACATTCATCATGTTTTTATTTTGATCATGGAGTTTAGATTTTAAGTTACTAATCTCATGATTCTGCTTTCTTTGGATGTCATGAGCATTTGACAAGTCAATTATCAAAGATTCAAAAACATTATCCTTTTCAGTAGCTGAATATGATTTAAAACAATGTACCTTGTAGAGAGTTTCAGGATCCCATCCAGATGCTGAACATTTATGAGCTACTTCTTTGATATCCTCATGGAAAGCAGCATCATCAGCCATCAAACAGTAATCCTTATCCAAACAGATCATTGCTTCTTCTTCATCAGATGATGAGGATGAGTCAGAGTCACTGAAAGAACCTTCTTCAGCGACAAAACATTTACCCTTCTTCTTTCCAGATTTGGACATTGCCTTTAGCTTCTTGTACTTTGCTTTGTACTTGTTGTACTTGTCATTTCTAAAGCTTGGCTTTGGTTCGGGATTGGGTTGATTGACTTAGATCTACAGTCAGCAGCAAAATGACCAGGTTTACCACACTTGTAGCAATCACCTTTTGATGTGAAATTATCAAATGATGGAGCACCAGCGAATCTTTTTGATCTGGTATTCTTCTGAAATTTGCAACCATCATCGCCATGTCTCTTTCTAGCTTCTCTAGACCCTCATCATACTCATACTCTGACTGTTCTTCAGCTCCTTCACTTTCATCATCAGCTATCAGTGACTTTGAGCTCAGCTTTGAGATTTTTGACTTCTGCTTCTGATCAATTTCTTCAAGCTCAGCTACAAGGGCATTCGAGATCTTTTGACTTCCAAGTGTTGCACGGATGTGTTCACTTTGATCAGCTTATTTTTCAGACTGCTCCCAGTTGAGCAAAATGCCATAGACTTGAGTCAGATTAAGACACTAGAACAAAATTGCGATTTCGTTACACCAAAAAGTGTGACGATATGCATATAGTCACACTTGGTTTTTTAACGTACATGTGACGAAAGGTCGAGTGACCATAAGGTACATACGGTGACATTAGCGAGTTAGTGGATGTATCCATTTAAAATCAGTAACCAAAACCGTAAAATGTGTGACTAATTGGGTACGAGTTTATTTTGGTTTAATCAGTTTTAGTGACCGTAAACACTTTATAGTCACACGAGCGATTTTTGAGAGTAGCTATTGTTTGTCCTTTGGCTACATGAATATATAATAGATGTGGCATTTGCGATTATTTAGTCACACAACAAATGTTTTTTTAGGGAATTAGTCACATACAATTAAGAAAAAAATGGCCAAAACTGTTAATGAGTGTGACCATATGATTGGTAAAATCTAGTAAGTGTGTTTATTGTGTGACTATTGTTTATCCAATGGCCACATGAACTTTATGTTTGTGTGGAATTTTGTAATATTTAGTCACATAAGGCATGATTTTTTTGGGGATTTAGTCACATACAATTAAGCAAAAAGTGGCCAAAGTGATAATAAGTGTGGCCATATGCTTTTTAAAGTAAAGTAAATGTGTATTTTGTGTGACAATTGTTCATACAATGGCCACATGAATTTTATGTTTGTGTGGCATTTTGTAATATTTAGTCATACCGTGCATATTTTTTATGGGAATTTAGTCACATACAATTAAATAAAAAGTGGCCAAAAGTATTAAAAAGTGTGACCATATGCGTTTTAAAGTCAAGTAAATGTGTATGTTGTGTGACTATTGTTCATCCAATGGCAACGTGAATTTTTTATTTGTGTGACGTTTTGTAACATTTAGTTACAAAACGAATTAAGCAAACAGTGGCCAAAAGTGTTAATAGTGTGACCATATTATGTGAGTGAATCTTTTAGCCACATTTAAGAAATAAATAATTTGTGTCACAATATGAACTATATATATATATATATATATATATATATATATATATATATATATATATCACTACAAATAAAATGTCATTTAGGGGCATACATGATTAAGTACTTTTACAACTATATATGCTCTAAGCACCAGTAGCACATATTCTTGTAGAGGTTACATAAGTTTTAATGTCCAAACTAGGCACAAGACAAAAACTATGTATCGAAACAACTTTAAACTTCATTTAAGATAAACCTCCTCGTCTCTTCCCGTATCTTCATGCTAGATAAACGTCGTGGTAGCCCTTTCTACAAATTCAAATCTCCATTCAAGATGAATCTCAAGTTGAAAAGATTAAGGATAAGTATATGCACCTTCTTCTTGAGTACTTGAGTGGTGGCCTTGGATTTCAATAACTTGATGATCTTGGTTTTGAGTACTCAATTTGTTCTTCGATGTTCATGGGAATGATAGTTTGGGGATGATTCTTTTACTATGCCATGAATTTGCAACTTGTGACTTTGACAGTAGACTTGTTCGACATGTGCCCCCAATTCATTCTCCTACGTGAAGTACAATCAAAATCAACCATAAGAAATTTGACTCGATGCATATTAAAAATAAATTTAGACTACGAAGGTATTCAACAACATCACAAACTAATCAACCTTTTCTGAATTGAATTCTAATATATTGCTACTCAACAATGCAAATACAAGCAATACAAGAAAAAACTTAGTTGATATCAACACTGGGTCCATCCAAGACTCAATGATCCCTTCCTAATCATCTTGATGTACAAAGCAAGGGCGAAACATTTACTTACCTGATTGGCAAAAATCAATTTATTGTTTTTCACTTGAAACTCTATCAAGGAGAATGTTGAAAAATCCATCGTAATAGCTGCTTGTGATTGTCCTAAAACATACTTGTTGATCCAATTACCCGCCTATGGTGACTTAAAACATTATGTCATGAAAACAAAAGAACTTTAAAAGTATCAGCACATAAAACATAAAGTAGCAGAAAATGTTGCTACATTGAAGCTTAAATAATTTTGAAGATGGGAATTGAACAAGAGAATTGAAAGCTTACAATCAAGCTTAATCGATTCCAATTTGCATTTAAGGCAGCCGCAATCAATTCCATTTTGCATCCTGCTGACAAAAAGAACTACCAGGTTGGCAAATGACTTGTGTGATAGCCCGGGTAAATGGTCCGATTAAAGGCTGTGATCAGATCCGAATGAGGCAACAAATTAGTCCCGAATGGGTACCGAAACAGACCCAAAACAAGCTGCAAATCAGGCACGAACGGGCAGCAATTAGGCCAGCAAATTGGGACCGAAATGGCTGCAAATATTATTACGTGAGATATGATTTTGTATATATGTCTATATGTTTAGATGATTTAGTCAATAATTAGTGTATCTTTTATTTAGGTGATTTATTGTATTTATTTAGGAAACCATGGTGGTCATCGATCCACCCTCATGTATTTATAGGCCTTTTCCCTTCATTCAATGAGATATACAAATATTTTGGTCACTGACTTTTCATGGTATCAGAGCCGTAAGTCTTTGATCGTAATCAATCTAAATCCCTCTCGTAACGATGACCGGTGAAAAAGTGGAAACCAGTAACAAGAAGAACGGTGATTGCCTTTTATCGAAATCGGCCTCTCCGTATTACTTGTCATCAAATGATAATCCAGGGAACGTAATTACTCATGTCCAATTGAAAGGAGAAAATTATGAAGAATGGTCTCGGGCGATAAGAACGGCGCTTCGGGCCAAGAAGAAAATGGGTTTCATTGACGGTACGATGAAGAAACCAGATGACGGGTCTACTGATCTGGAAGATTGGTGGACAGTTAACTCCATGCTTGTTGCATGGGTCTTCAATACAATCGAGCCAAGCTTGCGTTCTACCATTACACATATGGAAAACGTGAAAGAGCTTTGGGAAGATATAAAGCAGCAGTTCTCAATTGGAAACGGACCGCGGGTCCAACAATTGAGATCTGATCTTGCTGACTGCAAGAAGAAAGGACAAACAGTTGTTGCTTATTATGATCGTTTGAAGATGATATGGGACGAACTCATAAAATATGACCCAATACCGGTTTGTCAATGTGCCGGGTGTAACTGTGATATTACTAATGTGCTGGAAAAGAAACGTGAAGATGAACGAGTTCATCAATTCTTGATGGGCTTGGAGGATTCCTATGGAACTATGCGATCAAATGTTCTGAGCACCGAGTCTTTACCAAATTTGAACCGGGTCTATGCTATGGCTGTTCAAGAAGAGAGAATGAAGACAGTCACAAAAGCTAAAGACGAGCGTGAACCGATGAGCTTTGCAGTTCAGGTAAGGAGTCGAGGGCATGATGTGCGTGATAAAAGTGGCAAGTGTACAAACTGTGGTCGTAAAGGGCATGAAGAAAAGAATTGTTTCGAGGTGGTTGGGTACCCGGACTGGTGGGGTGATTGACCAAAATCAGTAGGACGCGGATTTGGAAGGGGACGAGGAACAACCACAACTGTAACTGTCCAAGGATGTGGAAACACGTCTGGTCAAGAACGTGGATCATTGCCAAGGGCTAATGCTACAAAAGTGACCGGGTCTCATGGAGCATATGTAGTGACTGATGCAGACAAAACGGGTCTTGGAAGATTAGACGGAGATCAATGGTCAATCCTGCTTGACATAGTAAACAAACATAAAACTGGTACAGGTGAAAAACTTCATGGTAAGAAAATAAAATATGGTGATTTAACTTGGATAATCGACACGAGCTTCCCATCATATGACTGGGACTCTTGATATTTTATCAGAGTGGCATGATATCTCAGAATGTCTAGTAAAGTTGCCAAATGGTGATTTTGCTTCCGCTGTAAAAGAAGGAAAAGTTTATTTGGGTGGCAAATTGGTTTTGATAAATGTTTTGTTTGTACCCAATTTGGACTGTAATTTGATCTAAGTTTCACAATTGCTTGATGATACTAACTTTATGGTATTCACAAATAAATTTTATTTCTTCAGGACCGAATTTCGAGGACGGTGATTGGTGCGGGTGAGCAACGTGGGGGGCTTTACTATCTTAAAGGAGTGGCACCTGAATGAGTATGCAAAGCAAGTGGAATTTCTATGTTTGATTTGTGGCATCAAAGAATGGGTCACCCCTCTAGCAAGGTAGTAGAGTTGCTTTCTGAAGTAAAGTCTAGTAATAATAGTTCAAAGGATAAATGTTGCGAGATTTGTTTTAGAGCAAAGCAAACTAGAGAAGTGTTTATTTCTAGTAATAATAAAGCTACTGATGTTTTTGAGTTAATTCATTGTGATCTATGGGGGCCTTATAGGACTCTTGCTTCATGTGGTGCTACTTATTTCTTGACAATTGTCGATGATTATTCACGTTGTGTATGGATTCAATTATTAAATGATAAACATGAGGTGAATCAGGCTGTTAAAAATTTCTTTGCTATGACCCAACGACAGTTTAAAAAGGATGTTAAAATTGTAAGAAGTGATAACGGAACCGAGTTTAAAAGTTTGAAAGCTTATTTTGAAAACCATGGAATATTGTTTCAAACATCTTGTGTTGGAACGCCTCAACAGAATGTGCGTGTTGAAAGAAAACATCGCCATATTCTTAATGTTGCAAGGGCTCTACGGTTTCAAGCAAACTTACCGATTGAGTTTTGGGGTGAGTGTGTTTTAACTGCTGGTTACTTAATTAATTGAACACCATCTACCATTTTAGATGGAAAGACACCATATGAGATGTTACATGGGAAAACTCCTTTGTACTCGCATATTTGCGTATTTGGTTGCCTATGCTACGCTCATAAACAGTCTCGTGATAAAGACAAGTTTGCTAGTCGAAGTAGACGGTGCATTTTTGTAGGATATCCATTTGGGAAGAAGGGTTGGAGACTTTATGATCTAGAAAGCAAAGAATATTTTGTTTCTAGAGATGTTGTATTCATTGAAAGCGAATTTCCATTTGCTACTGAGAATCCTTGTAGTGAAAATACCATAGACACAGGTGATGTCAATTTACAGGATAATAGTGATGATAATATGGACGAGATTAGTATTGATGTACCAAGCCCGTTAGCATCAGATGCACCAAACCATGATCCTGAACCAACAAACCAAGACATGCCATCTGGAAATGAGTTACCTAAACATACCCATGGGTCCGACATTGAAGGGGATGCTCAACTAGAATCTGATGATACTAATCTGCATGAAGTAAGGGGGGTAGCGTAAGTGATCAGTTGCCTCCGATCACCGAAGAACTTGGGCGTGGAAAGCGGCAAAAACAGCCTTCTACCCGCTTGAAAGATTTTGTTACTCATACTACTCAATATAAAAGCCCCTCAGCAGCTTCACCAAACCAATCAACGTCCTCAGGTACTCGCTATCCTATAGCCTATTATGTCAATTGTAATAAATTCTCTATGCAACATCGATGTTTCTTAGCAGCTATAACATCAAAAAATGAGCCAAGAACTTATGCAGAAGCATCAACTGATGCACGTTGGCGAGACGCTATGAAACGTGAAATTCAGGCTCTTGAAGCAAATGGCACATGGACAATGGAAACGTTGCCACCCGGTAAGAAGGCCATCGGATCAAAATGGGTTTATAAAGTCAAGTTTAAATCTGATGGGACTATTGAACACTTCAAAGCTCGTTTGGTGATTCTTGGCAACAATCAAGTTGAAGGAATAGACTACAATGAAACTTTTGCGCCAGTTGCAAAAATGGTGACCGTGCGTACTTTTCTTGCGGTAGCAGCTGCAAGGGATTGGGAATTACATCAAATGGATGTTCATAACGCCTTTTTACATGGAGATTTAGACGAAGAGGTTTACATGCGACCTCCGCCCGGTTTTTCTTCTAAATCGGGTAAAGTTTGTCGGTTGCGCAAATCTCTTTATGGCCTGCGACAGGCACCTCGAAATTGGTTTGCTAAATTGGCAGCAGCTTTGAAACATTATGGCTTTGTCCAGTCCTACTCTGATTACTCGTTGTTCACCTTACGTCGTGGACATATTGATCTACATGTGTTAGTCTACGTTGATGATCTTATTATTGCAGGCAATGATACTGAATCGGTTAGTGCCTTCGAGCAATACTTGGGTCAATGTTTTCACATGAAGGACTTGGGTATTTTAAAATATTTTTTGGGTATCGAAGTTGCACGAAGTTCTAAAGGTATTTTTCTTTGTCAACGTAAGTATGTCCTTGACATTGTCACTAAAGCAGGTTTGTTGGGTGCCAAGCCTAGCAATATTCCAATGGAACAAAACCATCAGCTGGCTCGTGCACAAGGAAAGCATATGAAAGATCCCGAGCGTTATCGACGTTTAGTGTGCCGCTTGATTTATTTGACCATCACGCGGCCTGAATTAGCTTATTCGGTTCACATTTTATCCCAGTTTATGCAACAACCACAAGAGAACCATTGGGAAGCTGCCTTACGGGTTGTTCGTTATCTGAAAGGAAATCATGGACAAGGGATTTTACTGCATAGTGATAGTGATCTACAACTATATGCATTTTGTGACTCTGATTGGGCAAGTTGCCCTTTGACCGTCGCTCCCTATCCGGTTATCTTGTTTTGTTAGGCAACTCACCCATATCTTGGAAGACAAAGAAACAACATACTGTTTCTCGTTCCTCTGCGAAGGCTGAATATCGCTCAATGGCCACTACTACTTGTGAGCTAAAACACTACAAGAAAAAAGGCTTATTGCGACGACAAATGTCGTCGCTATAAGCCCTATTGTCGTCGCTATATCTCATTTGGCGACGACATTGTCGTCGCAACGCGCTGTCGCAATATCTATGTCTCCAAAAGTTTATCGCGACGACTTTAGCGACGACAAAAAACGTGGGCCCCATACACGGTAAAAAGGCTAAAAACTTATTGCGACGACAATATCGTCGCTATGTCGTCGCAAATATTTTTTTAAAATTATTTTATTTATTATTTATTTTCATAATAAAATAAATTAAAAATAAAATAAAAAACATTTTGCGACGACTTTTCAACGACATCGCGACGACAAAAATCACCGCTGCATTCGAAAATGGACCAAATAATTGTCCACTTAGCGACGACATGGCGACGACAATGTCGTCGCCATAAGAAAACCAGCTAAAAGAACCAAATGAAATTCTGCTTTCCACCCGATTTTTTCCGGACACCATTACAGACCATACACCAGTTTTCCGACAGCAAAAATAACAACAATAACAACAATGCCAACAACATCAACAATCTCAACAACAATAATAACAACAATCTCAACATCAATAACCAAATTTATAAACTTCACGTATACTTATACAAATTAGTCTAACAATATACTTAACAAATACATACATTCCCTCGATCTAACTAGTTTACAAAATCATTTAACATGTACAAAAAATCAACAAAACTAACAAGTTAAAAAATCCTTGAGTGATGGTGGTTGACTGCGGTGGTCAACCGTATGTGGGGGAGAGAATGGCCGGTGGTGGAATTGTTTGGTTGGACGTGGGAGGTTTTGCCGGTGGTTGAGTGGTGGTAAGTTTGTGAAGGTGTGATATTGAAATTAGGAGTAAGTATGGTGGTGAAGATATGTTTTTTTGGTGAAATAAGGTGGATTTTCGTAAGGATATGGAGAGAAAATAGGTGGAAGAGAGTTGTGTGAAAATGGGAAAGAATATGGGTTTTAAAGACTTTCAGTGGCTTTTTGCGACGACATTGTCGTCGCTATAGACCTTTAGCGACGAAATTTTATTTTTTTTGAACGATTGGCCGGGAAAAATTTATGTTTGGAGGGACTTTCAAATTTTTTATAATTTTTGTTGCGACGACATTGTCGTCGCTATAGACTTTTCGCGACGAAATGTTGTTTGAATTTTTTGAACAAATTTCTTTGGAGGGACTTTTTGAATTTTTATGAATTTTTATTGCGATGACATTGTCGTCACTATAGACCTTTCGCGACGAAGTTTTATTTCAATTTTTTGAACTTTTTGTTCGGAGGGACTTTTGAATTTTTATGAATTTTTATTGCGACGTCGTGACGAAAAAGTTTTTTTTAGCACGTAACCTGGAAAAAAAATTTGGTTTATTAATTTATAGAAAATTTATGAATTTAAAATCATACAAAAACTAAAAATTCTTAATTAATTAAATTTAAATGACTTGAATTACTTTATAACGAATGATTAATTGATATTTGAAATTAATTATAAATTAATGAAATTTTTTTTATTATTAAATTGTTCATTTGAACCAGACAGTAATTGTGGTCGACTTCATCGATTGAATAGTTAAGCACTTGTATATGAGTAACGTTCGATTTACGTCTAAGATTATGGATGATTGTCACGGTGATTAATATTTACAAAGTGTCGATTAACGATTAACTAATTCATTTGGTTGATTGATCGAGTCTATTGGTAACCCATTGATGTAATGAGTTGGTACCACCGTTAGTGTCTCGTATAATTTATATATATGTTTTAGCTAAATAGTATTCCCGGTAGACTTCATTTAAATCGGACAGTGATTATGGTCGACTTCTTCGATTGAATAGTTAAGCACTTGTTATATGAGTAACGATCGATTTACGTCTAAGATTATGGATGATTGTCACGGTGATTAATATTTACAAAGTGTCGATTAACGATTAACTAATTCATTTGGTTGATTGATCGAGTATATTGGTAACCCCTTGATGTAATGAGGTGGTACTACTGTTAGTGTCTCGTACAATTTATACATATGTTTGAGCTAAATAGTATTCCCGGTATACTTCATTTGAACCAAACAATAATTGTGGTCGACTTCATCGATTGAATAGTTAAGCACTTGTTATAAGAGTAACGATCGATTTACGTCTAAGATTATGAATGATTGTCACGGTGATTAATATTTACAAAGTGTCGATTAACGATTAACTAATTCATTCGGTTGATTGATCGAGTCTATTGGTAACTCCTTGATGTAATGAGTTGGTACCACCGTTAGTGTCTCGTACAATTTATACATATGTTTGAGCTAAATAGTATTCCCGATAGACTTCATTTGAACCAGACAGTAATTGTGGCTGACTTCATCGATTGAATAGTTAAGCATTTGTTATATGAGTAACCATCGATTTACGTCTAAGATTTTGTATGTATTTATGTATGCCATGTATTTATGTGTGACAGATCATCACTGTAGTATACACTTAGGTTGACCCACATATACATAGTTTACAATTATGCAGCAACAAAGACTGATCTGATCAGAGCCCACATCGCGTCGCGATTGGCTACAGATCGCGTCGCTATCAACTCTTAATCGCGTCGCTATCATCTATACGTCGCGTCGCGAAAGATAATGAATCGCGTCGCGATATATGCAGGATCGCGTTGCGATCCTCTTTGTTCCCAGACCTGCGATCTGTAGCTGCTGTTCTTACATAACCCGAATTTAAATCACTAAAATCACCAAGCTCAGATCGCAATTCGATTATAACAGGTAACTAACAACATGTATCATCATATATCAACAATAAATCATCAATTTCACAAATTATAACTCAACCCGAATGACTTAATCAAATCAAGTTCATATGAAAGTAAAAACACTTACAAATTGATTAAGAACAATATGACGATGGTGATGATAATCTGTTATAGATGATGAATTACTCCAGATCTTCACTTTTGTTTTCTCTCAATTTCTTTGTTATTGTTTGTTTAGTTTTGAAATAAATGAAAGGGGAAGGTTAACTAGAAAACAAAAGGTCGGCTCCTAATAACCGACTTCAATTATACGGATATAATTTAATACCCCTTCCCAACTTATTGTCTGGAACCCGAAAATTATTTGCGAGTCCAAACTTTTATTTTACCGACAAATTTATTAACTTAAATCACTTAATATTTTACTAATCACAATAAGTCCTGAACTTATTTCCTAGTTATTTTCAAATCATTCAAACAATATTATTTCCAAACACATTAAATAATATCTTAAAATCATGAAATAATATAAAACAACTAGCTCCGATTTACGGATGTTACAATATGTATGATATGTATGTATTACTTAATATGTGTATTGTATGTATTCATTTATATATTATATGTTAGTATTTTAATATTTTCTGTATGCACGTACATATTATTTTATATATTATATATTAGTTTTTTTATATTTTACAAATTTTATATTTTATGTATTATATATTAATAGTTTAAACATATTATATATTAGTAAATCTGTATATGAAAAAAATTTCCAAAAATTTAATTAAAAATTATGAATAAAAAGTAATATTTTTTTAAAAATACATTTAGTGATGAATTTATCGTCGATGAAGCGTTGATAGTATCCAAAAAGTATTTATTAATTAATTTAACTAAATTAGATAGAAAGTAAAATAAAAAATGATATTTTTAAATATAGCGATGACATTGCGACGACATTGTCATCGTAATTTGTTGAGCGGGATTTTTTAAATTTTGGTAGGAAACAACAAAATGGGAAAAAAATTAATTTTTTTATATATCGCGACGACATTGCGACGACATTGTCGTCGCTATTCGTTGAGCGGGATTTTTTTATCATGGCGTGAAACAAAAAAATCGAAAAAAAATATTTTTTATATATTGCGACGACATGACGACAAGAATGTCGTCGCTAAATCTTGCGCGGGATTTTTTTTCCATGATGGAGGGAATAAAGAAAATTTAAATTGAAAATTAAAAAATGTTCGCGACGAGATGGCGACGACATTGGCGTCGCAAAATGAAACTTTGACTATAAAAGTCAAGTTTGGAATTTTTAATACATATGGCGATGACATAGCGACGACAATGTCGTCGCAGAATGATTTGTTTGACTTTCAAACTTGGAAAGTTGAAAATTTTGTCGTTTAGTGAACTTTTAGCGACGACAATTTTGTGGTCGCAAAAAAAAACGTCTCCAAAGGTGTTTTTTCTTGTAGTGAAATGGTTGAAAGGGCTTCTGTTGACACTTGGAGTTGAACATGCACGACCAATGAAATTGCATTGTGATAGTGAAGCTGCCCTACATATTGCAGATAATCCAGTTTTCCACGAACGTACAAAACACATCGAAGTCGATTGTCATTTTATACGCGATGAAATCTTAAATGGCACTCTTGCTACATCTCATGTGCACACTAAGAAGCAACTCGCAGATATCTTTACTAAAGCACTTGGGAAGCAACAATTTGATTACTTTCTTAGCAAGTTGGGCATTTTAAATCCTCATGCTTCAACTTGAAGGGGGTATTACGTGAGATATGATTTTGTATATATGTCTATATGTTTAGATGATTTAGTCAATAATTAGTGTATCTTTTATTTAGGTGATTTATTGTATTTATTTAGGAAACCATGGTGGTCATCGATCCACCCTCATGTATTTATAGGCCTTTTCCCTTCATTCAATGAGATATACAAATATTTTGGTCACTGACTTTTCAAATATGCATGCAAATCAGGCCCGAAAGGACCGCAAGCATGCTGGAAGTGGGTTGTTAAATATATCTAATAAGACTCATACAAAGCTGTTTTTTTTTTTCCCTTTGAGCAAGCATTATTGTCATTAGTACAACACCATTAACACACTAGGTACATTCTAGCAAAAAAAAAAAAAAAACAAACAAATAACAACAAGCATTCAAGTAAATCTCCTTTGCTAAAACAAAAAAATTGTAAACAAACATGAATGAAACTAAAGGATCAAACATGCAGTGTAGCTTACTTGTAATTTGAGCTGTTACTGCTGTTAGTATCCCATTTGTGGCATGAATAAGTAAGGCATGAATAAATAAAAAAAGATTTAAGGAAGACAAAGCCTCCAATGTGCCATTGCCTATTAATAATTGTTCCATCATCATAATCCTAACCTAAAATGGAACAAATATATAGATTTCAGTTCATTAACACCAAAACAACTCAAACTAAGCAAATGAGTAGTAAATCCATTTGTATGAACAGCTGCAACAATAAGCATAAGAATTATTCATCTATGCAGTGAGCAGCTCATTACCTGCCCCACCCATCTAACCCATTACTTCACTTCCTGGATTAGCCATCACCCAACATGTCGAACATCCTATCGCCGGAACTGACTTACCAGCCCAATTACCTGACCAAATTACAGTAGAACTACATTAACCCACACATCGGTGACAACACATCGGTGACAAAATATGGCGTACAACCAAAGTGTATATTCAGATTTAAATTCACGATGTACCTATGAACTATTAAACAAACTCTAACATAAATTTTAATAACTAATTCTCCATTAGACAATCAATCAAACACATAATAAGCACTGTAATCGCCACTAAATACTAAATCAGTAATGCAAGCATAACATTTAGAAATTTCAACATCAATGTGAGTTAAATATAAATATATAGAAATTTATCCATAAGAAGTTAAGTTGAAGTGCAAGAGATGGATACTAATTATTAGAAACTACATAAGAAACATACCTTTACATGTTGTAAAGCTTGAACATCTTCTATATCTCGAGGATAAGTAATACACTTCCATCTCTACATTCAACTCAGATGCTTCCAAAAACTTGGCCAACAGCTACCACAGTATCCAAAAAATTAAAAAGATAAATTACTTTTAGCCAAACCATGAAAACTTCATTCATTCTCTTAGATAATATGACTCGATTGGAACAAAACATACCAGTACATATTTATTAAGCAAATTGCAGTTTATAACAAAGGCACAAATGTATAAATTTAAAAGGAATCAAACAGTACATATATACGTCCAACTATGCAAGTTATAAATGGAAGCAAAAATATGTAAAGAAGCATGAGTAACAAATTAATTATTGCTTGAAACATATAGCAAAATATATTATGACAAGAAGTATTTATGCTAAATGTTTTAGTACCAACAAATGTAGAAATGAATAGACACAAAAGTAATCAACATTGAGTGTAGTTCATAAAATAGACACAATCACAGAAGAAAAAAAAATCCATTACATTCAACGTTTTATGAATCCAGCAAGAACACACAATCCATCAACCAATTAATCAATATATGTATTTACCCATTTTCTTTAGACCCAGGCAAGAACACACAATCCATCAACCAATAAAATTATATATTCTTTAATGAATCCAGCAAAATAGTATAACCCCCAAGAGAACCATAATTAATTGTAACCCTGACTAATTTAAACCGTAGGGGATAAGTACTATAGAAGCAGAACCAACATCGTAACAGCATAATTGAGGATAAAACCGTACCTTTGAATTAATTACACATAGAGAAATTGCAGTCGCTGAACGCAGGGCCAGTCGTATGAAGATCGATGAGGGTAGAAAACGTAGTTTACCGAGATGCAATTAATCAATAATAAGAGAATGAGGGTAAAGTTTTGACGCTATTTGTTTATTTGAACTGGGATTGAAAATCAAAAAATTTGGAGAAAAATTATGGAGGGAATAATGTAGCCAAAATTTGGGGAAAATCATGAAGGGAAAGTTAAGACCACCCCTTATGGGGCGTCGGTTTTCCTCGTCGGTTTAAGGGACGGAACCGACGCCATAGGCACGGGCCGTCGGTTCCGGTCCGTCGGTATCCAACGTCGCCAAACCGAAGGTTTTTAGTAAATAGGGGGGCCCGCGTCGATTAGCATTGGACCGTTTAAAAAAAAAAATTAAATGGGGAGCGTGGGGGTGCAACGGACAGAAAACAAAAACAAAAAAAAAATACCAAACTTTTCACCATTTTACACTATATATATACACACCTCTCTTCACAATTTTTAACCCATTCACTTCACAAAATTTACACCCCTCCAAACACAACATTCATACACAAATTACACCAAATTCTACTTCACAAAAATGAGGCGCAATCAATCAACCGGCGAAGATATGTGGAACAATTTAATAAACAATCCCATTCCGAACCCGACCCATAATCCAACTTCACCAACGGCCACGTCTTCCGCTCAATCGAGCAACTCGTCACCAAGTCAAGCACCCGGGTTTTCACGATACGCAAATAACGCCACGCTATTTCAAGGTTACCACAATTACCCACACTATGGTCCATATCCTCCATACCAACAAACTCCACCACCATACCAACAAACTCCACCACCATTCCAACAAACTCCACCACCATACCAACAAACTCCACCACCATTTGGAGACCCACGTTTTTTAACCCAACCATCATCGGCTTTCCCACCATTTCCACCAACTCCAATTAATTATCCACAATACGGAAACATCAACACTCCACCCGAGCCCGAGCCCCAAGCCGAGCCCGAATCCGTGTCGAGCCCCAAGCCGAAAAAAGGAAAGGGAAAAGGAAAGGGAAAAGGAAAAGTAGAAGGAAAACGGGTTCTAGTTAAATGGTCCGACGACGAGGCGCTCATTTTAGCCGAACGGTGGAAACATCGATCCGAAAAATCAAAGAAAGGGGTTTCACAAAGCTTTGAAACTTTTTGGGACAAGGTAAAACAAGACTATAATTCGGTGGCACCTCAAGAACGTAGTGTGAGTCAACTCCAAGGAACGTTTAGTCAACATCGAAGCCGCGGAAGCACAAAAAGCAACATTGGCCACGATCGACAAAAATTCGGTCAAAAAAACTATATTAAAATCGTGGAAAATGTTATACAAAAATGTATTTTTTTTTTTAGGATTTGTAATGTTTTATTTTTATTTAATGTAATGTTTTTAGTTTTTAATGAAAATGTTTAATTTAAGTTTGTGTTTTAAATAAATAAAGAAATAAGTGTGTGAGTCCCAAAAACAGAGAAGTGATGGAAACTGATGTTCACCATAGGTAGTGTAGTGTCAGTTTGTGTCAGTTTTGGAAAAAGCTAACGTGGCGCTGATGTGGCTCCAACTGATGCGTCAGTTGGAGTTTACCATAGTGGGCGGTCTTAGAATAAAAATATAGCAGTAGTCTTTAAAAAGCTACGGTTATTATGAATGGTTGTTATTTAATTATTTCAAAGCCATTCCAAATGCATATTATATTATTCGGTGATGATTCGTACACCACCTCTTTTAACTGTACACCATCAAATGTGTTTCAGGATGTTGTACTGTACAAAACTGTAAAGCACGTTAGTGGTGTACGGCTAAAAAAAGGTGGTGTACGAATCACCACCCAATATTATTTGGTTACTAAAATAAACTTAATAAACCTATCTTTATCATGTGTCTATTACGGAGTATTAATCTTTTTATTTAAGCACAACATTGTTTGATGGGCATATACAAAACTACGCATATAAATATATAATTAACTACTAGGTAATTATATGGTAGTGTTACATATATAATAAATTAATATAATATAATTAATATAGTACTCCGTATTACGGAGTAACTTACAAATAATTTATCACTAATTCAAAATCTCTATTTATATTTACATTACTAACTTTTAAAAATCGTGTATAAACACACAGATAGTTTATTGTCAGCAATAATATATGTTTCAAACACTTTGAAAAATGGAAGAAACTTTAGTTAATGAATTTTATTTGTATATTATAAAGGTTTTGTTATCACAATTGGTACCAGCGCACACCCCGAGTAAGCTCAGTTGACTTGGTCAATAGGGACTTTGTTAGAAAATGGTCACGGGTTCGAATCCGTTCCCACCCGTTGGTCTATAGCGCTGAGACAGGGGGTCTTCGGACTCATTGCCTGGGGCTGGTAGAGGTGCGATGCCAGTTGGTACCCAAAGCGTACATGGGGCCAGGGTTTCCCTGTCGATCTAAACCTTTTTTTGCTAGAACAATAAGGTAGTATCGATGTTTATATCAAGCATCGAGTAGTAGTCATCTTCAAAAATCATTACAAGAAATATAATGAAAACTATAAATTATAAAGGAAACTATGATTATAATGAAATTGATTGAAAAATCATATTATATAGCCACTAATTGAGTTGTAACTCATTTTAAGCAATATTCTTCAATAATTTTACTAAGAGTAATGATAATATGAAATCTCGACAATTCAACAATATACATTTCATAATTTGACTTATACTATTTAATTATTTGTTTGTTTTAAACATAGAAATTCGTTGTCAATTTTCTATATAAATTGGTTAATGTTATTACTTATTTTCATTTTCAGTGATAATTGCACATTTTAAGTTAACAATACTAATTCATTAAACTACTTACAAATAATCATATAAATACTATGATATATATGATTTTTATTTTTTATTATAGAAAAAAGGTTAAATTGTAAAGTATAAATTCCATCACAACATACGGTAAACTAAAATTAAAATTCAATATAATACGGAGTAATAATTATAAAAAATATTAGAAAGACAGTTAATTATAATTATGATACTTATTAAATTAACAATTTGAAGGTTAACGTCAAGGTTGTCAAGATCGCGATCCTGATCGTAGGATCGTACGATCTTACGATCATTGTCGTCACCCCGTCCGTCGGTCGAGTTTTATCCCGAATCGTTGCTCCGACCGCAACAGAGGTGGCGAACAGTGAAGTTTTAAAATTTATATTTGCGGGGCTCAAACTATGCTAGCTACCTACCTTGTGGGTAAGGCGGCAAGTATAACTCGAGTGTCGTCCAAAATCGGAACGAATTGAATTGAATTGGGACCTACCAAAGATGATTTGACAATAGGATGGGTTTAGAAACAAGGTAGGTATGGTTTGGTTTAATCTAATCTAATGACAAGAAGTAAAGTGCAGAAAAGTAAATGAGAATATAAGCAGTAGGTAGAGAGTGAAAGCTGAAACTTCGATGATTAGGGTTTCGGAATGATATCCATTATATTGATGATAGGTGATTACTTTAATTAAGAATCTTCTAAACAGTCGGTGTAAACACTAGGACCCTACGTCTAGGTGTAACCCTAAAGCATATGTCACTGAATCCTAGGCTATCCTGATTCTGGTCAGATGGGAGTGTCTTCACACCCACCTCACCGTCTCTTTCGGAGACCAAGCGACCCTCTGATTGGGGTTAAGGAATAAGGCGACAGTCCACAACACTGACTTTTCTTAACACCTATGTCTATCCAATTTTAACAGAGTAATACTAGTTGTATGCTGAGTAAGTTAAACTATCGGTTAAATAGAGTTTAGGGGTTTTAAGCATCTGGGAACACAGCCGGCATCCTTGCTTTCATTTCCTAACTCATGTTTCATATGATTAAGCTTTAATACTTCCGTCGTGGATTAGACCCTCCTTTGCCATCAGGCGCTCATCCATAGGTGTGTGTACAGTGTATAGTGCCTTATTTTCCACAGTACTCTAACCCTAGGTATATCTACGGTGTTTTAAAGATCTTATATATCTTTACACAGCTTTATAACCAGAGGTAGTTTAACGGTGTACTATAGCATTTCCATGGCTTAACAAGACCTAGACCCGTGTCTAGAAGGGTTACTTCCAGGTAATCCACGGTGAGATAGACCATCGGCATTTCCTTGGCTTCCACGTATTTGTACTCTACCAGTGGTATTTCCAACGCTATACCAAGTATTCTGACGTATTACGGCGATCCCACAGTTTCATACAAATAGGAGATAACTGTGTATTCGTAGTTAGGGTTGATCAGATCCTATCCTAAGGCAACAGTCACGTGAGAGACCAGAAAGTGTGATTAATTAAGTCTACATCCAGGATAAGTTTAAACATGTACGCAGCATAACAACTACCAATCGTATATAAGAGATATTAATTAAACATCATCCCTAATCCTAACATCTACATTTCAACAATCACATATTAATCTACGTAATCAACATGGCAATAATCATAAATCGTACTGAAATAACATACAAAGTAAACATTATAACAGTAAGAGAGTAAGATAATATCACCGGATTAGAAGAGTAATACCAAGTATTACAACAGTCAGACTTGAATAACCTTGCTACAGCTTGATTACCCAATTACAACTTTCCTCTAGCTCTAACCACTACTTATATCTCTCTAGTTCTCAAGAAAGAGAAACTAGAGAGAGAAACTAGCTATACTAATTACAAAACTAAAGAAAATCTAGAGAGAGAGAGAATTTCTAGAGAGAGAGAGAAGAGAGGTGTAAGGTGTGTTTGAATTGAGGAAATGAGTGGGGTATTTATAGGAGAAGTGAGTTGGTCATGGTACAAGCCTTTAAGCACAAAGAACAAGCACCAAAGCGTTACACGGGGCGAGCAAGCAACAGAGGGGGTCAAATGGCACCTCGATACCATTTATCAAGGCAAAAGGCACCATAATCAGCACCCCTAGTGCCTTATACGGCACCTAGGGTACCGTATACGGTACCTATGGTGGAGGGGGGATTGGTGCTCCAAATGCCTTCCGCTGACTTCTCGGTTGCTTGGTTCGTCCGTATCTTCTTCGTTTTAAGCCCGATTTGCTTGATTCTTGCGCCGTTGGATTCGTTTTTCCATTACGCTTCTAATGACACTAAGTTTGTAAAATTTGGAGATATTTAACTTTTGCGTGTTCCGGATGACGATCGGCGGGCTTCCAGACTGCATATCTTCTTCGTTCTTTGCCCGTTTCTCTTGATTCTTTTACCTCCGGTCTTGGTTTTTCCTATGGAATTATAAAATATGCATTAAGATTTAACTTCATAGGATAATTAAGAACAAATATTTAAGGTGATTGTTTTCCTTGGTTTGCGTGTAAATTGGATGTTTTAACTGATTTTTGTAGCAACGTCCGTATTTAGACTACCTTGGTGATTTTTGATGATAAATGGTTGAAATGTTTTTACCAGAGAATAGTCCAAAAAGTGCGGAAATAAGTACTTAAAAACATGACTTTTTGAGTCACATCAATCCTACCAAAGGAAAACGTGCAGGATCGAAGTAAGATCGGTAAGGAGGTAGGATCGGAGTAGGATCGTAAGATCGTAGGATCGTTGAATGATCCGATCCTACAAATGGGCTATTTTTTTTTTAGCAATTGAGCTTGTAAGGTCCATACGTAATCCAAATCCTATCTCAAAACTTACCGTTCATTTGGTTCCAAATTTAATTTCCCCATTTAATCCATTTATTATCAAATTATAACCTAAGAGTAAGTCTAGAACCTCTAAAACAACGATTGGAGATAGGATACTATCTTTTGTTTTAGAATGTTTATCGTCGTGAAAATATATGTTGACAAATTGCATCACTTTTGTAATATAAAAGTTTGAATGTTAGATTAATTTCTCTAACTAGTAGTTTTCTACAAAAATTTAGATATATTTGTATAAAAGATGATATTTTGGTAGGATCTACGATCCCGATCCCGATCTTAGGATTCTGATCTTGCAAAGGCAAAAACGATCCTACGTAGGATCCCGATCATGACAACCTTGGTTAACACATTTTAAGGTTTCGCGTATTCAAATCTTTAAAAATAGATTTTTAGGAAGATTTCTATGTTGTTTATTATTACTATTAATATTATTATTATTATTAGTGGTGGTGGTGGTGGTGGTGGTGGTGGTGGTGGTGGTGGTGGTGGTGGTAGTTAGTAGTCGTAGTAGTAGTAGTAGTAGTAGTAGTAGTAGTAGTAGTAGTAGTAGTAGTAGTAGTAGTAGTAGTAGTAGTAGTAGTGGTAGTCGTAGTAGTAGTAGTCATAGTAGTAGTAGGGGTGGTTGTGACACCCGTCAAATTAGGACTAGTAATTAGTGCCTAATCAAATGTAATACATGTAATTAGTTCTGTGTTAGGCTAATTAATATATCAATTTATATATTGTTGAATATATACAATTACACGATTTGATTAAATCGTACAAGTTTCAAATCGAATGTAATTCGGTTCAATTGAATACGGACGTTAGTCAATAATTTTATTAAATAATATAACATTATTTAATAACGCAATTATATTAAAAATATTATTTTATTAATATTTCGTACACAAATCGTATCGTACAAACAAGGATTACGCGATTAAAATGTTAAAACGCGCAAACTAATCGAGACAAAGCTATGTTATAAATTTTTATAACTCAAGTTTAAAGTATTTGGTAAAATACTTCAACAGAAAATATTGAATAATTATTTGTATTTCAAAAACGTATAAAATAATTATTTTACGTTTAAACGATCGAGAAAACGAACATCGCACAGAGCGCGAACACGGGGCAACAAAAGTTGGTGAAGCCCACCCCGAGGACCCCACCGTAATAAGCTAAAAAGGGTGGGGATCCCACCCCTTTTTCTCATTTCATCATCACCACCATCCTTTCTTTTCTCTCTCTCTTTCAAACCTCCATCACCACCACCACTTAAATCATCAAAATAACACCATAAAACGTCATCGAATCATCACGCTCATTTGGAAGAAAAGAACCACCGTGTCACGATCTACAATCCTATCTTTTCGGATTTCTCCGGCGTTAAGTTTGTAAGTTTCCGACAAATCACGAAACACTCCGATTTTCATTGTTTTTGACTTGTTATTGTTTCTATAAGCTTAAAATGTCCAAATATGGGTTGGGTAAAAGATTTGGACCGAATAGTGGCCGGAAAACTCGTTTTCGGCTCAAAATCTGGCGAATAGTCGTAAGTGTCGCTAGTGTGCCAAAAACAGTGTTAGCAACACTAGCTAAGTGTCGCTATGCCAAGTGTGCCCCTATAGCGACATTACTTAAGTGTCGTTGAATTACTTAATCAGATTTATATTAGCGACACTACCTTAGTGACGCAAAAATTGAGAAGTGTCGTCTATAGCGACACTAATCAAGTGTCGCCCCTCAATTGAAAATCAGGAAATCTAGAGAGAGAGAGAAGAGAGGTGTAAGGTGTGTTTGAATTGAGGAAATGAATGGGGTATTTATAGGAGAAGTGAGTTGGTCATGGTACAAGCCTTTAAGCACAAAGAACAAGCACCAAAGCGTTACACGGGGCGAGCAAGCAACAGAGGGGGTTAAATGGCACCTGGGTACCATTTATCAAGGCAAAAGGCACCATAATCAGCACCCCTAGTGCCTTATATGGCACCTAGGGTACCGTATACGGTACCTAGGGTGGAGGGGGGGTTGGTGCTCCAAATGCCTTCCGCTGACTTCTCGGTTGCTTGGTTCGTCCGAATCTTCTTCGTTTTATGCCCGATTTGCTTGATTCTTGCGCCGTTGGATTCGTTTTTCTGTTACACTTCTAATGACACTAAGTTTGTCAAATTTGGATATATTTAACTTTTGCGTGTTCCGGATGACGATCGGCGGGCTTCCAGACTGCACATTTTCTTCGTTCTTTGCCCGTTTCTCTTGATTCTTTCACCTCCGGTGTGACACTCCTCCAAATTAGGTATATAATTATACTTAATTACATGCATTTCTTACGCTAATTCCCTGCAATTGTTTTAAACTAAACTTATGATGTGATGTCAGTCTAGCGAGCCCTAAACAATAATACTAAAAGTATTACATGATACGTAATTATTTATAAATTACGTACGAACGTATCGGAACGAAGCCGACAAATAAATAACAAAAGTTTCGTGACACAAAAATAATTAATAATGAAATTATTAATTACGAGTACTTATATATCTATAACGAATAGACAAAAGGGTTTAAATATACGTTTAACATAAAACGTATTATAACACGAACAGAAACAATTCTAAAACGCGCATACGACGTCGAATCATAAAAATACAAATTTTCTCGTTCGTTTGGAAGAAGTTAGAACATTACTTCAAAATATGAAATCCTAAATTTACTGAAAATTGGCGCTCAATTAACTGCGCTCAGTAAAATGTACAAAAATGTACAACTATCAAAAATAATGATAACCTCATTATTCTGAAAACATATTACGAACCAGGAGAGCATCTACAAAATGAAAATATAAAATGTTAAAGTTTATATTGCTATAATTATACCCGTACTCGAGATTGGTGGGACAAAAATCCCACCAACCTACAATAATGCAGAGACAGATGGTTTTAAAACCATACTCCCTCCCATATTTCTGTGATTTTACGACATAACACACACACACACAATTATCCTCATCAATCTCCATCCTTTCCTCTCTAAATTTTAACTAGATCAGAAGAATAGCAGCAGGAAGTAGAAGTGGAACACAAGGCCAAAAGCTCTATCATCATCACCACCATCATCGTTCACTTCACCATCATCTTCACCCACATTTCTCCATTGTAAGGAAATCTTGATTTCTTCGATCTCTAAGCTTATATTTCGTTATATAACTTGTTTATAAGTCATAATCCATGTATATAAACAACAAATTTGAAGGATTGAAGCTTAAATTTTGAAAATGATTTTTGAAACCAAAAACTTGAAATCACAAATTAACATGTAAAAGCTTGTTGTTAAATGTTATAATGATGTAGATTGTTGTTATGGAACATTTAAACACGAAACCCATTCAAACTCTTACATAAAAACACCACGAAATCGGACTTCAAAACTTGAAAACGGAGCAGGGGACTGGACTGGAGCATGTAGCCGATCGGCTTAGCTAAAGCCGAACGGCTAAGCGAAAGCCGAACGGCTGAGAGCCCAAAACCGATCGGCTGGGATGCGGGACTTCTGGGCTGTGTGGACTTGGGCCGTACTAGATAACGGACTAAACAATTGGGCCAAACAAATGGACTGGGCCGAGGAAATGAAGCCGATCGGCTGGGCGGTGAGCCGAACGGCTGGCCAAGCCGAACGGCTGGCCCAAGCCGAACGGCTGGGCCGTGTGCTGAACTGGGCCGGATCACGGTCTGGGCCTGGTGTTGGGCTTGAGCTGTTGGGTTGGACTGAATAGTTAATAGATCTCATGTTAAACTTAAATGGATCGAGTGAATAGAAAACAAACGATAGGTATGTATATGTAACATGACATACAAAATGAGTATATAAATATGTATACGACAATTGAAAGGTAACGAACATATATGTATACCTACGAATGTAGAACGAACCTATTGGTATATATACACATTTGGGACGAGACGTATATTATATGGGACAAATAAGACTAGTGATTTTGAAACTTAAACGGCAAACAATATACATAAATGATTCATATATATATGAGATATATGTGAACGAAATAACGAACAATAATATATATATGCGAGAATATATATATATATATGCAACTATATAAGTATATATGTATATATGCTTACACATTCGAATGACTCGACAAATGAACACAACTTGGAAAATATTATTTATTTTCAACAACAATCATCAACGACCTATACAAACTTAAGAAATAGATAAATTCTTCAAACAAACAAATTATTAACATAAGTGAATAAAGTACTTATGGTTAATACATTATTGTGTATAGGTTGACTACGTTTGGGTTACGCTATCTTTCCTCGCTAGCATTCACATCCGAGCACTTACAGTGAGTTCACAAACCCCTTTTCACTGTTTTAATGCTTTTAGAACTCGGGGTGGAAAACATAGAAATCGTATGTATAACTGCATGCGACAACTGCTTTAAATACTGTATGTATTTACTTGATTGTTTATGAAAGGGTATTTCATACGTGACTGTTTGTGAAAGGGTATTTCACACAACTACTTGAACTATGATTTATGAAATGTTTTCATACTATTTTGGGAATTTAGACAACGAATCTTGGTACAGATCTAGGCTGAACGATGTAGTGCATAAAAGACGTTATGGCTACAGACTATAACCATTAGCTAGGTGACTCTAGCCACTGAGTATACGGATAGTACTATCGCCGTGACGACCCTCCTACGGATTTGGGAGCGTATACTTAATTGTCCAGCATGGCAAACAACAACAGATTAGGGTTGTGGTTTGGTTATAGGGTTAGATCGGGTTACCTTACTTGACAGGTTTAGCTCACCTTTCAAGGGATCACCGTCTAAATATTCCCACGCACTAAACTATTGATTAGGAAAGGAATTCCTACGTACACTTATTTGGAAATGTTAATCTTTATTTAGGTTAACTTGTGTTTCCTACTGATAACTGATTTAGGAAATGTTATTTGTTTATAACTTGTGTTTCCTACATAACAAACAAACTTGTGAATTCACTCAACAATTTTGTTGACGTTTTACTCTATGTTTTTCAGGGAATTAGCAGCGTAAGTAAGATCTGCATGCATATCAGGACGGACTACCCTGGACTTGTTAGGATGCCACTACTTTTGGGACACTTGGATTTCCTCTGTATAACTGCGATTACTGCAGTCATACCTATGAAATTATGAAATACTGATTTCAACCACTACTATTACTGTTACTACTTTTCAAGTGGTAATCTTTTGTAAAACTTTAACTAATGGCATCTTAATCTATTTCGTTCTGCAATAACCATATGCTCTGAGTATGTATGTATCTGTTGGTTGTTATTACTGCTCGCACCCCCGCCACGTCACTAAGCTTCCGCAAACCACTCTATGTAATTGTAATTACCGTTTGGCGGGGTGTGACATCCGGTCTTGGTTTTTCCTATGGAATTATAAAATATGCATTAATATTTAACTTCATAGGATAATTAAGAATGGAATATTTAAGGTGATTGTTTTTACCTCGGTTTGCGTGTAAATTGGATGTTTTAACTGATTTTTGTAGCAACGTCCGTATTTAGACTACCTTGATGATTTTTGATGATAAATGATTATTTTGAAATGTTTTTACCAGAGAATAGTCCAAAAAGTGCGGAAATAAGTACTTAAAAACATAACTTTTTGAGTCACATTAAGTATCCCACACTTAAACGTTGCTTGTCCTCAAGCAACAACTCCTTTATGTCTTTGTGAAAACAGTTTAGGTGAGTTAAAACATCTCCAAAAAGTAACCACTTGGTTATATGGAAAAATTATTTTGAGAACACAGGGAAAGTTAGAATGGTCCTTTCAGAAATAAATACTGACTTTCCAAGCATACTTTCCAAATCTTGTGATCTTGAAGTATACATGACTAGGCGATCTCACTAAAGGTGGTCACTCAATTCACTCAGAGTGTATCGGGTTTCCTATTATTCTAGCACAATTGAAATCGCTCATTAGCCAGTCATGCAACACTCATCATCATATGCTTGGTCGAGAATCAGATCTCCACCACTTAGGAAGAGGACGGCGCTAATTATCCCAAGACATTCAAGTGGGTTGTAATTTTTGTGAGGGTTAAGGGGTATGGATAGTGGTGATTTTTGGTTGAAAGAGATTGCTTATCTTAGGCATTCTAAGAATCATGGAAAACTTATTGGAGAAGATAGCTACTCGTATTTCATCGGATCTTTCTTTGAACGATTGATACTTTGAAGTACTTAGCTTTATTTTCTTTTCTTTTTATTTTCTTTTTATTTTTCTGCTTTTTATTTCTTTTCTTTCTTCAGAATTTCTTTGCCAGAGAACTTCCAAGGATATTTTTCTGCTTTTCTTTTGGAAATCTCTTCTTTCTTATCACGGACTTCTTCGAGTCTTTTTCTTTTGGTGCCAATTTTTTGCACCTTTAATTTTCTTCAATTTTGGTGAACACGGAGGAGTAGATCAATTTGGAAGGAGATTCTTCAAGATGTTTTTCATAATCCTCAGAAATTCTAAGATAAGTTGTTTGGAATTTTGGATAAGTGGTTTAAAAATGTAGGGTTTTGAATTATTGTATTTAGGCTCAACAGGGTTTTCTAGGTGGATCATCGATACTAAAAATGAGTATTGGAAGGGTTTTGGGCTTGAAAAGGTATTTTAAAAATGGGTTAAATCCTAAGGAATGTCGAGATCATCTAATTGCACCTATACCGCGTACGGTACTCTCCAATGTGGTCTCGAAGCGTATGTCGGGAACAAGTTCTAACTTAGAGATACTAGCATCGGCACACACAAGAAATGAACAATGTAGCATTTAAAATGAATGCTTTTAAGGCTCAAAACCTCACTACTATTTTGGGAATTTAGACAACGAATCTTGGTACAGATCTAGGCTGAACGATGTAGTGCATAAAAGACCTTATGGCTACAGACTATAACCATTAGCTAGGTGACTCTAGCCACTGAGTATACGGATAGTACTATCGCCGTGACGACCCTCCTACGGATTTGGGAGCGTATACTTAATTGTCCAGCATGGCAAACAACAACAGATTAGGGTTGTGGTTTGGTTATAGGGTTAGATCGGGTTACCTTACTTGACAGGTTTAGCTCACCTTTCAAGGGATCACCGTCTAAATATTCCCACGCACTAAACTATTGATTAGGAAAGGAATTCCTACGTACACTTATTTGGAAATGTTAATCTTTATTTAGGTTAACTTGTGTTTCCTACTGATAACTGATTTAGGAAATGTTATTTGTTTATAACTTGTGTTTCCTACATAACAAACAAACTTGTGAATTCACTCAACAATTTTGTTGACGTTTTACTCTATGTTTTTCAGGGAATTAGCAGCGTAAGTAAGATCTGCATGCATATCAGGACGGACTACCCTGGACTTGTTAGGATGCCACTACTTTTGGGACACTTGGATTTCCTCTGTATAACTGCGATTACTGCAGTCATACCTATGAAATCTACTTTTGTTATTATGTATTTTATGAAATACTGATTTCAACCACTACTATTACTGTTACTACTTTTCAAGTGGTAATCTTTTGTAAAACTTTAACTAATGGCATCTTAATCTATTTCGTTCTGCAATAACCATATGCTCTGAGTATGTATGTATCTGTTGGTTGTTATTACTGCTCGCACCCACGCCACGTCACTAAGCTTCCGCAAACCACTCTATGTAATTGTAATTACCGTTTGGCGGGGTGTGACAGACTTGGTATCAGAGCCATTGGTTATAGCGAACTAGAAGTCTTTAGGTGACTGAAAACCTTAGAGACCTAGACTATAGCCTTGGCTAGAACATTTGTGCATTCATGCATACATACTTTGCATACAACTAACATACGACTGACACGCCACACTCAATTTCTTTTGTCACAGTATGTCTAGTCAATCACATTACCATGTTTACGCTTCGGATGAAGAGCCGACCGAGGCTACTTTTGAGGGTCCCGCGATTACAGTAGGGGATGAGTCATCAGTTCATGTGAGAGCTATGTCTGATGACACTAGTGATGCTTACTTAGTACCACCTCCGACCGCACCTGTGGTCACTCCTACCCCTACACCACCTGTTGCGAGTACCTCTCGTGTATCTGTACCTCGGATGACAGCTAGGATCTGTGTTCGGGATTTTCCCAGGGGACCACTCGCGCCGCGCGATAAGGCGCCAGTGACTGAGTCTGAGGTTCCAGTTGTCGAGCCGCCACAGAAGAGGCTCCGACCTTCTCATCTGGACTGGATGCCTCGAGTATTGAGAGAGTGGAGATCACTAGAGGGTATTCCCTCGACCTTTGAGTTTGGAGAGTCCTCCCACTCACCACCATCTGCATATCTCACTGGTGAGCCTCTGGAGCTCACTGTGCCTACCCTTGTGGCTGTGGTCCACACCATGTTTAGGATATCATCTAGCAGGAGCAGAGATGTGATGGAGCTACTGAGTGATGCCTCCCGCACTGACATGGATATGGCTATGCTCCATCAGAGGATGGATTTTGTGGAGACTCACCGTCAGACAGACTGGCAGAGTCTAGCATCCACCCGTGCACGCGTTGCAGCTTTAGAGAGGCGTGCTAGGGTGTCAGAGATTGTAGCTAGTGTGTGTGTGATGACTGCAGCAGTGATGGTTGCGGTTAGGATGTATTTACCATGGTTCCATTAGGCCTGTGTATGGCGGTTGTGCCTACACCATATTAGACTATTACTTTTGGGGAAATATATGTATGTATTAATTATGGACTAGCTGTATGTTGGATGGAACTTTGTTAGTAGAATGGGTATATGTATAGGAAACCCATCATCTTTTGTATAACGCTAACCATCGATGGGTATATTAGAAATCCCATCTCATTTTGTACTAAACTCATGTAACAGCGTTATGATCTTTAATATATAATGTATGCTTGGTTTACGTCTCGTATTCGTTATGCTTATTATCAACCATGTTATTTCCTCTTACAACTGTCGACTTGTGATTAAACCTATACTTTATCGACACTTTGTGACCAACTCTTGTAAACCCTGAAACATTTTACAGCTTGATGATTGATTATTCTTGAGAACCTCTGAAATTAACAGTGTTAAACAACAATGAAAAGAAATATGTATTGGACATTATATAATGACGCCTGGCCAACGTGATTATATTATGCTAGGTACATGTGGGTGTTTCAAAGTTGTATGACACGTGTTGTAAAACCCTATTCATTCATCTTTTCATGTCATTCATTTCTATCAAATGTGAATCTTTGATCTATTCACATTCAATATCTCAACATTAACACTCTGCATTTTATTCATCGCAGAGCTGAATCATGCCTCCCAAACGACGAGTCACTAGAACAAGTCAAAAGACGACTACGCCTCCACCACCACCACCCACCGAAACCACTGAACAAATGATCGCACGAAGAATAGCTGAAGGTATTGCTGAATATGAGGCAAGCCGTAGTCGTGAACCTGGAGCTAACAACAGTGGATCTACCCCTATTAATACTGAGACACTCGTGAATGCTAGCCGAGGGTGTTCATACAAAACATTTCAGGCTTGTAAGCCGATTTCTTTTCGTGGCACCGAGGGTGCAATTGGTATGATTCACTGGATAGAGAAAACTGAGTCGGTATTGGATATTAGTGAATGTTCACCTGACTGTATGGTGAAGTATGCTGCTTGCACTTTGGCTGACAAAGCGCTCACTTGGTGGAACAGTCAGATCCAATCACTTGGTCGACCAGCTGCTTATTCAATGTCATGGGGAACATTTAAGAATCTGATGTTGGAGGAATTCTGCCCTCGCAGTGAGATGCAGAAAATAGAAACAGAGTTGTGGAACATCACCATGATTGGGGCCGATATTACTGGGTACACCACTAAGTTTCAGGAACTTGCACGTCTAGTGCCACATATGGTGACACCCGAGTATAAGCGTATCGAGCGCTACATATACGGTCTGGTACCGCAAATCCGCAGTCTGGTAACATCATCTAAACCGGACTCATTCAGGAGTGCTGTTACTCTAGCACAAAATTTGACCGAGGAGGCAGTCAGGATGGGAAATCTGACTAAGAAAGCTGTGTCGGGAAAAAGTGAACCGAACAGTACTGATGTTAGTAGTTCTGGTGGTGCAAAGCGAAAGTGGAACGGTAGTGGTACTGATCGTCAGGGTCAGCAGAACAAGAAATCTTCTGGAAATGCGAAAGCATATGTTGCCACTACCACCGAATCGAAACCATACCTGGGTAACAAACCCAAATGTGGTAAGTGTAACCGACACCACGAAGGTGGGTGTGGGTATTGTGGAAACTGTAGGGCATGGGGACATAGAACCCGAGAATGCAAAACCAACCCTCCCCCACGAGCAAACACTGAGCGTCAAAACCAGGGATGTTTTGAATGTGGTGAGCAAGGACACTACCGTAACCGATGCCCTAAGCTCAACAACAACAACCGCGGTAACAACAATAACCGAGCCAACAACATCAACAACCAACCGGCTCAAGGAAGGGCATTCGTGATCGGGGCACAAGAGGCACGCCAGGACCCTAACACCGTCACTGGTACGTTTCTTGTAAACAATCATTATGCCTCTGTGTTAATTGATTCGGGTGCTGATTTAAGTTTTGTGTCTACTGAATTTAGACCACTATTAGAACTTGAATCCCGTAAGTTAGACAACAAGTATACCATAGAATTAGCCGATGGTGAGTTAATCGAATCAGGAGAAATAGTACCGGGATGTACCTTGGAGTTAGAAGGTCATCTCTTCGAAATAGACTTACTACCGGTTAAGTTGGGAAGTTTTGACGTTGTAGTCGGTATGGATTGGTTATCTAAGAACCGCGCTGAGATCATATGTCATGATAAACTGGTACGATTACCACTGTCAACAGGAGAAACACTTGTGGTTCAAGGTGAGAAACGAAAAAGTACCACAAAAATGATTTCGTGCTTGAAGGCCAGTAAGTATCTCCGAAAGGGGTACCAAGCATTTTTGGCACACATTGTAGAAAAGAAAACCGAGGAGCGACGTATAGACGATGTGCCCATTGTACGCGACTATCCAGGAGTATTTCCTGATGAGTTGCCGGGATTGCCACCCCCACGACAAATTGAGTTTCACATTGACCTGGTGCCAGGAGCCGCACCTATCGCACGAGCACCTTATCGTCTAGCTCCCTCTGAAATGCAAGAGCTGTCTACGCAACTACAAGAACTTCTAGACTTGGGATTCATTCGACCGAGCTTTTCCCCTTGGGGAGCTCCGGTTTTGTTTGTTAAGAAAAAGGATGGATCTATGCGGATGTGCATCGATTATCGAGAACTGAACAAGGTAACTATCAAGAACAGATACCCGTTACCACGCATTGACGATCTGTTTGATCAATTGCAAGGGTCGAGTTATTATTCAAAGATTGACCTACGATCTGGTTACCATCAACTTAAGGTACGAGAAGAGGATGTACCAAAAACTGCTTTTAGGACTCGTTACGGTCACTACGAGTTTCTAGTCATGCCTTTTGGGCTGACCAACGCACCAGCAGTATTCATGGATTTGATGAACAGAGTGTGCAAACCCTATTTGGATAAATTCGTCATTGTGTTTATTGACGACATCTTGGTATACTCACAAACGAAAGAAGATCACGAGCAACATCTGAAGCTTGTCCTCGAACTACTACAAAAAGAGAAGCTTTATGCAAAGTTCTCTAAATGCGAATTTTGGATACGAGAGGTTCAATTCCTTGGTCATGTGATAAATGACAAGGGGATTCAGGTGGACCCATCCAAAATTGAGGCAATCAACAACTGGGAAGCACCGAAAACCCCAACTGAAGTACGACAATTTCTTGGTCTAGCTGGCTATTACAGGCGATTCATCGCAAACTTTTCAAAGATAGCCCAACCACTTACCACATTAACTCAAAAAGACAAGAAATTTGAGTGAAATGAGAAGCAAGAGAATGCATTCCAACTATTGAAACAGAAACTGAGCAGCGCACCCATATTATCACTACCCGAAGGAGTAGATAACTTTGTTGTTTACTGTGATGCATCGCATCAGGGATTGGGTTGCGTACTGATGCAAAACGAAAAGGTCATTGCTTATGCATCATGACAACTAAAAGTGCATGAGAAAAACTATACGACTCATGATTTGGAATTGGGAGCCGTTGTTTTTGCACTGAAGATCTGGAGACACTACCTATACGGTACAAAGTGTACGATCTTCACTGATCATAAGAGCCAACAACATATATTCGACCAAAAAGAACTTAACATGAGACAACGACGTTGGGTCGAATTACTTAACGATTACGACTGTGAAATAAAGTATCACCCGGGTAAAGCTAACGTAGTAGCAGATGCCCTGAGTCGTAAGGAACGAATCAAACCTCGAAGAGTTCGAGCTTTGGGATTGACAATCCATTCGAATCTCATTACTCAAATTCGTGAAGCTCAAGAACTTGCTTTCACTCCCGAACGTCTTAAAGATGAATCCTTGAAGGGAATGGAAAAACAACTCGAGAAAAAGGACAACGGGGTGTTGTACTTCATGAACCGAATTTGGGTACCATGCGTAGATGAGTTACGCAAGCTGATTTTGGACGAGGCACATAAGTCCAATTACTTAATACATCCTGGTGCAGACAAGATGTACCAGGACTTGAAAGGCTTTTACTGGTGGCCTGGAATGAAACGTGACATTGCCACCTATGTGAGCAAATGTTTAACTTGCTCGAAGGTAAAGGTAGAATACCAAAAGCCGTCTGGACTTTTGCAACAACCTGAGTTGCCCAAATGGAAATGGGAGCAGATAACAATGGACTTCATTACGAAGTTACCTAGAATGGCATCGGGAGCAAATGCCATATGGGTGATTGTCGATCGATTGACGAAATCAGCCCACTTTCTCGCTATTAAGGAAACGGATGGAATGGAGAAACTAGCTAAAATCTATATTAAAGAGATTGTTTCTCGGCATGGTGTGCCCCTATCCATCATCTCTGATAGAGATGCGCGATTCACTTCTCGCTTTTGGCAAACATTACAACAGGCTATGGGTACTCGACTTGATATGAGTACTGCCTACCACCCACAGACTGACGGCCAAAGTGAGCGAACGATACAGACGCTCGAAGACTTGTTGCGAGCATGTGTGATAGACTTCGGAGGTAACTGGGATACACACCTACCTCTAGCTGAATTTTCTTATAACAATAGCTATCACACGAGTATACAGATGGCACCATTTGAGGCGTTATATGGACGCAAGTGCCGATCACCACTCTGTTGGGCAGAGTTGGACGACAGACAACTATCTGGACCCGAACTTGTCCAGGAAACCACTGACAAAATAACTCAAGTATTGAGCCGACTGAAAGCGGCACGAGATCGACAAAAGAGTTACGCCGATAACCGCCGAAAACCTCTTGAGTTTCAAGTAGGAGACAAGGTCCTACTCAAAGTATCTCCCTGGAAAGGAGTAGCACGATTTGGCAAGCGAGGAAAGCTGAACCCACGATACATCGGACCATTTGAAATCCTTGCTAGGATTGGTCCTGTCGCTTACAAGCTTAAACTACCGCAAGAGCTTAGTAGCATACACGATACTTTCCACGTTAGCAACCTCAAAAAGTGTCTTTCTGATGAAACACTTATCATTCCTCCTGACGAAGTCTTCATTGACTCAAAACTTAACTTTGTGGAGGAACCTGTTGAAGTTATGGATTCTAAAATGCAGAAACTTTGACACAAACGAATCAAACTGGTTAAAGTTCGTTGGAACTCGAAACATGGCCCAGAGTTTACCTGGGAACGAGAGGATGAAATACGAAAGAAATACCCTAACCTATTTGAGAGCGTGACCGAGACTCACGGCTCGACTTAAATCTCGGGACGAGATTTCACTAACGGGGGGAGAATGTGACACTCCTCCAAATTAGGTATATAATTATACTTAATTACATGCATTTCTTACGCTAATTCCCTGCAATTGTTTTAAACTAAACTTATGATGTGATGTCAGTCTAGCGAGCCCTAAACAATAATACTAAAAGTATTACATGATACGTAATTATTTATAAATTACGTACGAACGTATCGGAACGAAGCCGACAAATAAATAACAAAAGTTTCGTGACACAAAAATAATTAATAATGAAATTATTAATTACGAGTACTTATATATCTATAACGAATAGACAAAAGGGTTTAAATATACGTTTAACATAAAACGTATTATAACACGAACAGAAACAATTCTAAAACGCGCATACGACGTCGAATCATAAAAATACAAATTTTCTCGTTCGTTTGGAAGAAGTTAGAACATTACTTCAAAATATGAAATCCTAAATTTACTGAAAATTGGCGCTCAATTAACTGCGCTCAGTAAAATGTACAAAAATGTACAACTATCAAAAATAATGATAACCTCATTATTCTGAAAACATATTACGAACCAGGAGAGCATCTACAAAATGAAAATATAAAATGTTAAAGTTTATATTGCTATAATTATACCCGTACTCGAGATTGGTGGGACAAAAATCCCACCAACCTACAATAATGCAGAGACAGATGGTTTTAAAACCATACTCCCTCCCATATTTCTGTGATTTTACGACATAACACACACACACACAATTATCCTCATCAATCTCCATCCTTTCCTCTCTAAATTTTAACTAGATCAGAAGAATAGCAGCAGGAAGTAGAAGTGGAACACAAGGCCAAAAGCTCTATCATCATCACCACCATCATCGTTCACTTCACCATCATCTTCACCCACATTTCTCCATTGTAAGGAAATCTTGATTTCTTCGATCTCTAAGCTTATATTTCGTTATATAACTTGTTTATAAGTCATAATCCATGTATATAAACAACAAATTTGAAGGATTGAAGCTTAAATTTTGAAAATGATTTTTGAAACCAAAAACTTGAAATCACAAATTAACATGTAAAAGCTTGTTGTTAAATGTTATAATGATGTAGATTGTTGTTATGGAACATTTAAACACGAAACCCATTCAAACTCTTACATAAAAACACCACGAAATCGGACTTCAAAACTTGAAAACGGAGCGGGGGACTGGACTGGAGCATGTAGCCGATCGGCTTAGCTAAAGCCGAACGGCTAAGCGAAAGCCGAACGGCTAAGCGAAAGCCGAACGGCTGAGAGCCCAAAACCGATCGGCTGGGATGCGGGACTTCTGGGCTGTGTGGACTTGGGCCGTACTAGATAACGGACTAAACAATTGGGCCAAACAAATGGACTGGGCCGAGGAAATGAAGCCGATCGGCTGGGCGGTGAGCCGAACGGCTGGCCAAGCCGAACGGCTGGCCCAAGCCGAACGGCTGGGCCGTGTGCTGAACTGGGCCGGATCACGGTCTGGGCCTGGTGTTGGGCTTGAGCTGTTGGGTTGGACTGAATAGTTAATAGATCTCATGTTAAACTTAAATGGATCGAGTGAATAGAAAACAAACGATAGGTATGTATATGTAACATGACATACAAAATGAGTATATAAATATGTATACGACAATTGAACGGTAACGAACATATATGTATACCTACGAATGTAGAACGAACCTATTGGTATATATACACATTTGGGACGAGACGTATATTATATGGGACAAATAAGACTAGTGATTTTGAAACTTAAACGGCAAACAATATACATAAATGATTCATATATATATGAGATATATGTGAACGAAATAACGAACAATAATATATATATGCGAGAATATATATATATATGCAACTATATAAGTATATATGTATATATGCTTACACATTCGAATGACTCGACAAATGAACACAACTTGGAAAATATTATTTATTTTCAACAACAATCATCAACGACCTATACAAACTTAAGAAATAGATAAATTCTTCAAACAAACAAATTATTAACATAAGTGAATAAAGTACTTATGGTTAATACATTATTGTGTATAGGTTGACTACGTTTGGGTTACGCTATCTTTCCTCGCTAGCATTCACATCCGAGCACTTACAGTGAGTTCACAAACCCCTTTTCACTGTTTTAATGCTTTTAGAACTCGGGGTGGAAAACATAGAAATCGTATGTATAACTGTAACACCCGGTCAAAAAGTCAAATTTCGCGCCAATTTTAAACTTTAAATAATTACCTTTTTAAAGTTCAAAGGAAACATTTTTACTAAAAATAGTTACGAAAAGCGTAAACAAAATTATGAAATTAAAATATTAAATTTACTTTATTTTCGGATATAAAACACGGGCATTTTGTAATGTGGTTGGAGACCACAGTCCCCGCATTTGGGGATCTGAGTTTTAACAAAAACCCAAACCCCCATCTCATTTCCTCATTTCTTCTTCTTCTTTTTCACCTACTTTCTCTCATCTCTTTCTCTTAAACAACAACAACCAACAACATCAACAACAAATTCATCATCATCAAAATCGGAATCATCCTCATCATCATCGTCATTTTCGGAGTTCATCATCATCAAAACCGGACATCATCATCTCCATCTTCTTCACCATCATCTCCATCTCCATTTTCATCAAAAAGTAAGATTTATCACTTTCTCTCTCTAGAAATCGTTTCTCTTTCTATAAATTACTTAGATTACTTCAAAATACATGCTAGAAGCTTTCTATAACATCAAAACACCCAAAAATCGAGCCAAAACTCGATTTGGATCTTAAAATCGTCGAACAGTCCGCTACGTCGCAGGGACCAAAAACAGTGCTGCGACGTCGCAGCCGACGTCGCAGCCAACGTCGCAAAAACATCTCAACGTCGCATGATGCGACGTAACACCCTACGTCGCAGTAAATCTTAAACGCCGCACATTGCGACGTAACACACAATGTCGCATTAAATTGCGACGTCGCACATAAGCGACGCAAGACCCTACGTCGCATCTGACGTCGCAGCTGACGTCGCATCTGACGTCGCATCTGACGTCGCAGAACCTTAAAAATCTATGTTTTTCACTAAGTATTGACAACCAAATTTTACCACTCGATTTTGCCCGAATTTGGATTTCGAATGCATTTTCTTTAAAGCAAAGTAGTAGAAATAAAAATTTTCCAAGCTGACCTGGCAGCTCGACCCCAGCCAGGGGCTCTGCCCCTTGGACCCCGCCAGGGGTTGCCACCCCTTGGACCCCGCTACCAGGGGCGCTGCCCCCGGACCCCCGTACACCATTCCCAGACTTCAACAACAAATGCATACATGAACAACTCGCTTAGACAAACTGAATTGTCTCATACTTATATAACCTCACGTGTTTAGGACACTAGAAGGTTACCATTCGGACGACGCGCGTATCATCGTATCGCTAACAACTCACAGGTGAGTTTCATAGCCCCACTCTTTCAACTGTTTTACTATTTTCGGGGTGAAACACATGCTCAATTGCTGTTTTCAAATCATATTAACAATCGTTTATAATTTACAACTATTTATATTACTGTATGTAATACGAAATGTGTAATACTTAGGAATTACACCCGCAATATTGTTTTAGAAGAATATCAATACTTAACCTAGATAGGTTACAATCGTACCCGGTTAGGTCATTGGAAAACGAGTACCAACACATAACTTGATTTAGTTATCACAATCTCTTGGCCATATTGTCACGGGACAATATCATTGAATACATTAGAACTAGTTAGTTCTACCTACACTGAACAACATCTGTACTGTTACAAGTTTAGTTATTCTTTAAGAACTAAAACTGTCGACACACTTCATTATTACTAGAATGGGAACCGAACTTAAGTGAACATTTTCCCAAGACTCCGTTATATATACTTGCTAGGCTTTAGGCTAGGAGTATACAATATTATCACAAGTTAGTACAGACTTCTTATATCCATACTACTCAACTGGTGACGACTCTGGCTCAGGATGTAATCCAACCAGGGATGGTCCCCCGGCCCTGGATGTAATCCAACCGTGGGGGTGTCACCTGATGAATATCTACATACTATTATACGATCTACTTAGTCAGGCATGTCGAGTACTGCTGGCTCTCAAACAACTTAGTCGGGCATGTCGTTGTACTGCCGGCTCAATTACAAATTGCTTGCGAGCAACTTCAAAAACGATGTCACGGTATTGCAGCGGGCACCAAACGATGCCACGGTAAAGTGGGCACAAAACGAAACCACGGTATTGCAGTGGACGAAACTTCAATCAATGGATCAGCGAGTTATACTCGGGATTCACAATAAGTTAACGGATCGGTGGTGCTGCCACGCGAGGCCGTTAGCTCAATTCATGTCCGGGTTAGCTTATGCTAATCGGGTAAACGGACACGCTAACATTCAAACATAGATCTGCGGGTCTACAATCACTTGTTGCTGGATGCAACACCTCATATATTAAATCCTAGTTCTGCGGGACTACAGTTACTTACTATCATATGACGTGGTCATACAGTTATTTGGTTACAACTTAGGCAGGTATTGCCTCCCGTTATACACTTACTCATACCAGATAGGTATTCAGGCTCGGTATGCCTCAATTATTGTGTACTTAGGTACGGACTACAATTGCTTAGGTATTAGATACCTAAACTTTCGAATTACACATTGGTAATTACAACTACAATTTGCTACAAATCAGAATCGTGGATTCTGAACAATTTCTCAAAACATACAAGAATTATACTTTATGTATTCAACTAACAAACCTATGAACTCACCAGCTTTATAGCTGACCTGTTTTAGCATGTGTTCTCAGGTGCCCAGCAGGATTAGGATTACTACAAGATCTTACTAGTTCGAGTCGCATATTTTCAACAAATGGGACTACTCTGCATTTACTTTCATATTTTCCAATTATGTATTTGGAATTTGTTGTTAAACTTATAACGTTGTAAACATTTTTATTTACGAAATGTATAACCATTTTCAAACGTCTCATTTAGAGTCGTTCATTATGTATCTTATGCTGTGATATTTGATTTAGTAACACCCGACCCGACAGCTTCCGCAAACCAAAATTTGAGGGTGTTACAGATTGGTATCAGAGCCTAAGGTTATAGTGAACTAGGTTGCATTTAGAGGGCCTAGACTATGACCGTTAGGCAGTATTCCTCGTTAGGTATGACTGGTTCAGGGATTTCATCATACGAGTTTAATTTACCATAGCGTAGCTAACTATGTACAATTAAATAAAGATGATGCGATATCTGAAAGGGGTTATACTGGACCAGGAATGCGTAGTTGACTCTGATTTGTTATGTGCTAGACATCCTAGGCTATTATATGTACTGTAGGTATGTATGAATAGGCCTTACATGTGTAATACTTTTACGTACTTATATATATTGAGTATATATATAAAATCAATTCCGCTGAACCAATACATACTCACGAAGAGGCACATCGCCGTCTTCCTAACTATCGCGACTCGACACTTTTCTCCATATGCACGCATAGGAGAATATCACATTTATCACTGAGCCTCGGGAAGGAGGTACAAACGTTACCAATGGGAATGGAAACCCGCACATGCTAAACCTTCACGAAACTTAAAACAAACTGACAACTTTTAAACCTTGAACATATGGATCACAACTGGATTAGTGTTGACTAAGTCCACAACAAAATTATCTCGAATCACAACTCGATCACGTAGATCAACAAATTCAATCATGCGGTACTTTGACCCCTACATTTTAGCCTTTGTGCTACAACTGAGAAATTCGAACTTCAAACACATTTTGGCCGTGGGGCCACAAATCAAACCACACATGGCACATGGTGCTACGATTTCAAGGTATGTTAATACCACAACTTGAGCACATTAGTGCAACCTTCACAGTACGTTGATACTACAATCATGACATGTTGATGCCACACTCATAGTACATGGATACTACAATTTCAATGCCGCGGGCACTTCATTACAGCACGTGGTGCTGCGTTTCATGGTACCTTGGTACTACAAATTACAAAACATTAGTATTTCAATTACTGTGCTGATAACACTGCATTATAGCACTAGGTGCTACTTCAATTATGCATGTAGACTTGTTATAGTTGCATGTACGACTGACATATGTACATATACACTTACTTAACTGGGCACGAGGTGCCACACCTGACTATTATTATGTACGTATACTTGAATAGTTACGTGTACACCATATATGTATATACGACCCATTAAGCATGTAATGCTTTAATCAATAAATACACAATGATGTCACCACACACCTGGGTTGTGTTGGTGGACCCTGCTTCAACACCACCGAGGACACTGTAGTTGTCACATTACACAGGCATGAATGGCCGTACGATATTCTAGTACTACATTATAGTCTGATAGACTACGACAATACTATGGTTCTGGTCAACTACCTATAATTCATAACTAGGTCGTTAGTACGACTACACATCTAAAATTTCAAAGTCCGAGGACTTTCATATAGATACCTTAAGTGGTTTCTGGATAACTAACACTTTTACATCCGAGTATGCAACTATAAAGTCAAAATCTTTGAATAAAGATCTCACACTTTGTCATTTCATTCTTGTTCAAGAATCATGCCTCCTAAACGACAAACTTTCACTCGAGCTGAGCACGATCAAATTATTAATCAAGCAGTGACTGCGACCCTAGCTGCTCGGAACCAAGAAAAGCCTTGCACTTTTAAGGATTTTCTGAGGTGCGAACCACCAAACTTCGTTGGTACTGAAGGAGCTATCGGATTAATTCGATGGTTCGAGAGAATGGAATCTATATTTCACGTTTGCAACTGCCCCGACGACTGCAAAGTCTTGTATGCCACATACACCCTCCAGGATGATGCTTCTACCTGGTGGAACTTTCACGCCCGAACTGTAGGAATCGACACTGCTCACAAACTTCCGTGGGAAGACCTGAAACGAATCATGAAGGACAAGTATTGTCCCATCGAAGTACTTCACAAACTTGAGGACGAACTTTGGCACCTCACCGTAAAAGACAACGATATCGTAACATATACCACTCGTTTCCAACAACTAGCACACTTGTGCCCAACTATAGTAAACCCTGAGAGTCAACAAATCGCAAGGTACACCGGTGGACTCCCGCTACTAATTGAGGGGATGGTCACCGCCTCTAAACCCACTACTATTGAAGAGGCCATTCGTATGGCCCACAGACTTATGGCACAGAGGGAACGACGCGAAGCCACTGCAACCGAAAACAACCTAACGAAATGGAATGGGGATTCCAGCTCTAGTCAAAATCCAACCAATCAACCTGAACCCTTGAAGTACCATGCTGTCGAACCCAACGAAAGACAAGGCTATGCGGGTAACAAACCATTTTGTCACGGCTGTAAACGTCATCACGACGGATTATGCGGATTACCCTGCAAAAGATGCCAACGATACGGTCACGTAATCCGGGACTGCAGAGTTCCCGCCAATCCCGACTCTCGAAGGATATGCTTCAAATGTAAGGAACCCGGTCATTACAAGAAGGACTGCCCAAAAAGACGCAAAATTCACTTAATCGACTCCGAGTAAATCAAATAAATCTCCAACGATAATGTAAGTACAATTTCTCCTCGAAAACATAACCCTTCAATTATAAATTCGCTGAACACGTACTTATTATCCCCGATATCATTTTTATCAAACTAATATCGATGACATCTTAGGGCTAGTTAGCCTAAGACAACGTAAAACTCAAAGTTTGCGTTTAGCAAACTGGACCAACTGAATGTTCACAAATTACTTAGTCCTGATAGGACTATCCACTAAACGGTCACTATGTGACAACTATCTAGTCTCGGGTGGACTACAAAGTAAACGATTACCCTGTAACAACAATAAAACTATAACTCGAACAAACAATATAGTCAGAATATGACTACAACGATTAAACATGATACGGTCATGGAGTGACTGCTATTCAACCTCGTTATAGACATCATGTGTCGGCAATCTATTCGACAAATACCTCGTACGTGCATTGCTCCCCAGACCATGCGCAACCCTGACATCACTTTAAATTTCGGGACGAAATTTTCTTAACAGGGGGAGAATGTAACACCCGGTCAAAAAGTCAAATTTCGCGCCAATTTTAAACTTTAAATAATTACCTTTTTAAAGTTCAAAGGAAACATTTTTACTAAAAATAGTTACGAAAAGCGTAAACAAAATTATGAAATTAAAATATTAAATTTACTTTATTTTCGGATATAAAACACGGGCATTTTGTACTGTGGTTGGAGACCACAGTCCCCGCATTTGGCGATCTGAGTTTTAACAAAAACCCAAACCCCCATCTCATTTCCTCATTTCTTCTTCTTCTTTTTCACCTACTTTCTCTCATCTCTTTCTCTTAAACAACAACAACCAACAACATCAACAACAAATTCATCATCATCAAAATCGGAATCATCCTCATCATCATCGTCATTTTCGGAGTTCATCATCATCAAAACCGGACATCATCATCTCCATCTTCTTCACCATCATCTCCATCTCCATTTTCATCAAAAAGTAAGATTTATCACTTTCTCTCTCTAGAAATCGTTTCTCTTTCTATAAATTACTTAGATTACTTCAAAATACATGCTAGAAGCTTTCTATAACATCAAAACACCCAAAAATCGAGCCAAAACTCGATTTGGATCTTAAAATCGTCGAACAGTCCGCTACGTCGCAGGGACCAAAAACAGTGCTGCGACGTCGCAGCCGACGTCGCAGCCAACGTCGCAAAAACATCTCAACGTCGCATGATGCGACGTAACACCCTACGTCGCAGTAAATCTTAAACGCCGCACATTGCGACGTAACACACAATGTCGCATTAAATTGCGACGTCGCACATAAGCGACGCAAGACCCTACGTCGCATCTGACGTCGCAGCTGACGTCGCATCTGACGTCGCATCTGACGTCGCAGAACCTTAAAAATCTATGTTTTTCACTAAGTATTGACAACCAAATTTTACCACTCGATTTTGCCCGAATTTGGATTTCGAATGCATTTTCTTTAAAGCAAAGTAGTAGAAATAAAAATTTTCCAAGCTGACCTGGCAGCTCGACCCCAGCCAGGGGCTCTGCCCCTTGGACCCCGCCAGGGGTTGCCACCCCTTGGACCCCGCTACCAGGGGCGCTGCCCCCGGACCCCCGTACACCATTCCCAGACTTCAACAACAAATGCATACATGAACAACTCGCTTAGACAAACTGAATTGTCTCATACTTATATAACCTCACGTGTTTAGGACACTAGAAGGTTACCATTCGGACGACGCGCGTATCATCGTATCGCTAACAACTCACAGGTGAGTTTCATAGCCCCACTCTTTCAACTGTTTTACTATTTTCGGGGTGAAACACATGCTCAATTGCTGTTTTCAAATCATATTAACAATCGTTTATAATTTACAACTATTTATATTACTGTATGTAATACGAAATGTGTAATACTTAGGAATTACACCCGCAATATTGTTTTAGAAGAATATCAATACTTAACCTAGATAGGTTACAATCGTACCCGGTTAGGTCATTGGAAAACGAGTACCAACACATAACTTGATTTAGTTATCACAATCTCTTGGCCATATTGTCACGGGACAATATCATTGAATACATTAGAACTAGTTAGTTCTACCTACACTGAACAACATCTGTACGGTTACAAGTTTAGTTATTCTTTAAGAACTAAAACTGTCGACACACTTCATTATTACTAGAATGGGAACCGAACTTAAGTGAACATTTTCCCAAGACTCCGTTATATATACTTGCTAGGCTTTAGGCTAGGAGTATACAATATTATCACAAGTTAGTACAGACTTCTTATATCCATACTACTCAACTGGTGACGACTCTGGCTCAGGATGTAATCCAACCAGGGATGGTCCCCCGGCCCAGGATGTAATCCAACCGTGGGGGTGTCACCTGATGAATATCTACATACTATTATACGATCTACTTAGTCAGGCATGTCGAGTACTGCTGGCTCTCAAACAACTTAGTCGGGCATGTCGTTGTACTGCCGGCTCAATTACAAATTGCTTGCGAGCAACTTCAAAAACGATGCCGCGGTATTGCAGCGGGCACCAAACGATGCCACGGTAAAGTGGGCACAAAACGAAACCACGGTATTGCAGTGGACGAAACTTCAATCAATGGATCAGCGAGTTATACTCGGGATTCACAATAAGTTAACGGATCGGTGGTGCTGCCACGCGAGGCCGTTAGCTCAATTCATGTCCGGGTTAGCTTATGCTAATCGGGTAAACGGACACGCTAACATTCAAACATAGATCTGCGGGTCTACAATCACTTGTTGCTGGATGCAACACCTCATATATTAAATCCTAGTTCTGCGGGACTACAGTTACTTACTATCATATGACGTGGTCATACAGTTATTTGGTTACAACTTAGGCAGGTATTGCCTCCCGTTATACACTTACTCATACCAGATAGGTATTCAGGCTCGGTATGCCTCAATTATTGTGTACTTAGGTACGGACTACAATTGCTTAGGTATTAGATACCTAAACTTTCGAATTACACATTATTAATTACAACTACAATTTGCTACAAATCAGAATCGTGGATTCTGAACAATTTCTCAAAACATACAAGAATTATACTTTATGTATTCAACTAACAAACCTATGAACTCACCAGCTTTATAGCTGACCTGTTTTAGCATGTGTTCTCAGGTGCCCAGCAGGATTAGGATTACTACAAGATCTTACTAGTTCGAGTCGCATATTTTCAACAAATGGGACTACTCTGCATTTACTTTCATATTTTCCAATTATGTATTTGGAATTTGTTGTTAAACTTATAACGTTGTAAACATTTTTATTTACGAAATGTATAACCATTTTCAAACGTCTCATTTAGAGTCGTTCATTATGTATCTTATGCTGTGATATTTGATTTAGTAACACCCGACCCGACAGCTTCCGCAAACCGAAATTTGAGGGTGTTACAATAACTGCATGCGACAACTGCTTTAAATACTGTATGTATTTACTTGATTGTTTATGAAAGGGTATTTCATACGTGACTGTTTGTGAAAGGGTATTTCACACAACTACTTGAACTATGATTTATGAAATGTTTTCATACTATTTTGGGAATTTAGACAACGAATCTTGGTACAGATCTAGGCTGAACGATGTAGTGCATAAAAGACGTTATGGCTACAGACTATAACCATTAGCTAGGTGACTCTAGCCACTGAGTATACGGATAGTACTATCGCCGTGACGACCCTCCTACGGATTTGGGAGCGTATACTTAATTGTCCAGCATGGCAAACAGCAACAGATTAGGGTTGTGGTTTGGTTATAGGGTTAGATCGGGTTACCTTACTTGACAGGTTTAGCTCACCTTTCAAGGGATCACCGTCTAAATATTCCCACGCACTAAACTATTGATTAGGAAAGGAATTCCTACGTACACTTATTTGGAAATGTTAATCTTTATTTAGGTTAACTTGTGTTTCCTACTGATAACTGATTTAGGAAATGTTATTTGTTTATAACTTGTGTTTCCTACATAACAAACAAACTTGTGAATTCACTCAACAATTTTGTTGACGTTTTACTCTATGTTTTTCAGGGAATTAGCAGCGTAAGTAAGATCTGCATGCATATCAGGACGGACTACCCTGGACTTGTTAGGATGCCACTACTTTTGGGACACTTGGATTTCCTCTGTATAACTGCGATTACTGCAGTCATACCTATGAAATTATGAAATACTGATTTCAACCACTACTATTACTGTTACTACTTTTCAAGTGGTAATCTTTTGTAAAACTTTAACTAATGGCATCTTAATCTATTTCGTTCTGCAATAACCATATGCTCTGAGTATGTATGTATATGTTGGTTGTTATTACTGCTCGCACCCCCGCCACGTCACTAAGCTTCCGCAAACCACTCTATGTAATTGTAATTACCGTTTGGCGGGGTGTGACATCCGGTCTTGGTTTTTCCTATGGAATTATAAAATATGCATTAATATTTAACTTCATAGGATAATTAAGAATGGAATATTTAAGGTGATTGTTTTTACCTCGGTTTGCGTGTAAATTGGATGTTTTAACTGATTTTTGTAGCAACGTCCGTATTTAGACTACCTTGATGATTTTTGATGATAAATGATTATTTTGAAATGTTTTTACCAGAGAATAGTCCAAAAAGTGCGGAAATAAGTACTTAAAAACATAACTTTTTGAGTCACATTAAGTATCCCACACTTAAACGTTGCTTGTCCTCAAGCAACAACTCCTTTATGTCTTTGTGAAAACAGTTTAGGTGAGTTAAAACATCTCCAAAAAGTAACCACTTGGTTATATGGAAAAATTATTTTGAGAACACAGGGAAAGTTAGAATGGTCCTTTCAGAAATAAATACTGACTTTCCAAGCATACTTTCCAAATCTTGTGATCTTGAAGTATACATGACTAGGCGATCTCACTAAAGGTGGTCACTCAATTCACTCAGAGTGTATCGGGTTTCCTATTATTCTAGCACAATTGAAATCGCTCATTAGCCAGTCATGCAACACTCATCATCATATGCTTGGTCGAGAATCAGATCTCCACCACTTAGGAAGAGGACGGCGCTAATTATCCCAAGACATTCAAGTGGGTTGTAATTTTTGTGAGGGTTAAGGGGTATGGATAGTGGTGATTTTTGGTTGAAAGAGATTGCTTATCTTAGGCATTCTAAGAATCATGGAAAACTTATTGGAGAAGATAGCTACTCGTATTTCATCGGATATTTCTTTGAACGATTGATACTTTGAAGTACTTAGCTTTATTTTCTTTTCTTTTTATTTTCTTTTTATTTTTCTGCTTTTTATTTCTTTTCTTTCTTCAGAATTTCTTTGCCAGAGAACTTCCAAGGATATTTTTCTGCTTTTCTTTTGGAAATCTCTTCTTTCTTATCACGGACTTCTTCGAGTCTTTTTCTTTTGGTGCCAATTTTTTGCACCTTTAATTTTCTTCAATTTTGGTGAACACGGAGGAGTAGATCAATTTGGAAGGAGATTCTTCAAGATGTTTTTCATAATCCTCAGAAATTCTAAGATAAGTTGTTTGGAATTTTGGATAAGTGGTTTAAAAATGTAGGGTTTTGAATTATTGTATTTAGGCTCAACAGGGTTTTCTAGGTGGATCATCGATACTAAAAATGAGTATTGGAAGGGTTTTGGGCTTGAAAAGGTATTTTAAAAATGGGTTAAATCCTAAGGAATGTCGAGATCATCTAATTGCACCTATACCGCGTACGGTACTCTCCAATGTGGTCTCGAAGCGTATGTCGGGAACAAGTTCTAACTTAGAGATACTAGCATCGGCACACACAAGAAATGAACAATGTAGCATTTAAAATGAATGCTTTTAAGGCTCAAAACCTCACTGCAAATTAGGGTTTGTATGTGCCTAGCCATGCTCCTTAGATGGTCACTACTTATTTAAGAAATTCCTATCTTATTTCCCTAATAATCCTGAATAACTAAATCATATTAGAAATGGATACTCTTTGAAAGATATTGTCACTCAAAAATAACAGAGCTAATCGGGTGATTTCGCTCATACTTTATTGTTTTTGTTTTAAAAATTTTGAAAATTTTGAGGAACATTTTCTGAGTAGGGCTATTCAGACATTAAAATCTGTAAACATCCTATCCAAGGTATTCTATACCTGCTATCCCACACTTACAGGAACATTGTCCCTAATGTTCTCTTGAGTTGAGATTATATTTAAAAATATAATCCCACACTTAGAGTTTGAATATATAGAAAATGTTTCTCAAGTGTTTGGTTTGGGCTGGAATCCCACACTTAGTGATAAGTTTGGATAGAGTATGGATTAATTTGCTTTCCTAAGCTAACAAAATGAATCAAGTAATGAAAACGAGGTGAAAGGTAAGAAACTCCCCAGATGATGATTTAACGTTTAGTAGTGAGAGCTGAAAATTTGAAGATCTTCATTAAGAGTGATTCAGCTTCGTATGTCCTAATCTGGTGCACAGTGCTTTCCATCCATGCTTAGCTAAGAGTCATTCCATAATGTAAGAGGAAATTCTTATTAGTGAATTTCACACTTTTGTGATTTAAGATTTGGAGGCTATTCTTGCTAAGACGTCTTGTAGTATGGGTTGTGATCCCACACTTAGATCTTTGAAGAGTTAGCACGTGCGAGTTTCAGAAGAAGATAGACCAAAGTTCCTCTCCTGAGATGTGTGTAAGTTCCATGGTCTGCAGTTGTGTAAATCTTGTTTGTCTGCCTTTGACGTCACGGGTTCTTCTTTTGAAAGCTCGTCATCTCTAGTGGTTTCTTGCTCATTCGTCATTACACATTCAATCACTTATTCTAAATAAAGAAACAAACTTAATAAGTAACTACGATAAACATAATTTAATAAAGCTCAACCATATAGGTCGAGAAATATCCCAAAAGTTTTAACCAAGTGCAAGATAGAGATCACTGTAATCAATACAATACGAAAGTCAGTGATATGAAACATAAATCAAAAGATATATAGTCTAGAATGGAGGATCCTCCACTGGTATGTCATCAGGCTAGGTTGCGGGTCCTGCGACTGACTGCTGTCCAGTGGATACTCTCTGCTCATCTGGAGGGAGTAATCCTCTCTGAATCAATATCTGCCTGAGGATCATCGCTGGAAGTAACATCACATCATCATAACCAAGTGCGAGCATATCCTCAATGGTGACACCTGCCGTCAGTGAATAATGCATCGGTGCCAATGTAGAGTAAATCTGGTCTATATGATGTGCTAGCCTCTGGGTGCTGGTCATGGGTCGGAAGGGGTATAGTCGGATGAGGCAATGATGCCTGTTGACGGGCTGGTGATGGTACGTGTACTGAGTAAACTCTCGCTGTACCAGATGTGGATCTATGAGTGGGTAGTGGTGCGGAGTATGTGGTAGGTGTGCGATGTAACACCCGCCAAATTAGGACTAGAAATTAGTGCCTAATTCTCTGTTAATACATGTAATTAGTTCTGTGTTAGGCTAATTAATGTATCGAATTATATATATTGTTGAATATATACGAAAATGCGATTTGATTAAATCGTACGCAATTTAAGTCGAATGTATTTCGATTTCCATAAATACGGACGTTGGTGACAAATTTTATTAAGTAACACTATTATGTTAAAAATATTATTTTAATAATGTTCAAATTACAATTCGTATCGTACAATTGAAACTTACCAAATTAACAACAAAATACGCAAATTATTTAAATCACATTTTAAATCTTTAAATTATTAGATAATGGGTAAAACAATTTAATTAAATTATTAAGCAAAATTCGTATTTTAAAATAGATAATTAACGCGCGAAATATTCATTAAAACGTTAAATGACGGAGAAAACGAACACCGCACGGAGCACGAGTCGAAGACTGGAAAATGGGAGGATAACCTCCCACCTTCCCTATTCATTTCTCTCATTTCTTTCTATCTCTCTCTCTCTCTCTTACTTTCTTTTCTCTCTTTTCTACAAAACAACCAAACCACCACCATCCACCTAAATCACAAAATAACACAATCAAATGCAACCGGATCGTCAATATTTTTAGAGATTCACGACCACCTCGCAACGATCTACATTTCCATCTTTCCGGATTTCCATTTCGGCACTTTGTAAGTTTCCGACAAAATCCCGAAAACTCTCGATTTCTTTGTATTTTCACTTGTTAGTGTTTATATAACTTGTATATGTCCATTACAATGTGTATAACACGATTTTATAGCTTAAAAACGGGTTTGAATTGGGTTTTTGGCCGGAAAAATCTTGACAGCCGGACTTTCTGGGCTGGTGTTCTTCCATGCGACACAAGCCTTGTGTCGCATGTTGTGTCGTATTTTACCTGTTGTGTCGCACGTTATGTCGTATTTCGCATGTTATGTCGTATAAAACCTATTATGTCGCATCTTGTGTCGTACCAAAGAATTAGTGTCGTAAGTTTTGCGACACAACCATTATGTCGTATTCTATGTCGTATTTTCATACGACACAATCACTATGTCGCTGTTGAATCAGCATCTCGCATCTATGCGACACAACCATTGTGTCGCATAGACATTGTGTCGCATTTCTATGCGACACAACCCTTATGTCGCATAACAACTTTTGTGTCGCATATTGTGTCGCAAAACACATAAAACTCAGATTTTTACTAAGTGTCGAGACTCGAAATTTATCACTCGATTTTACCCGAATTCAGATCCCAGATGCGTTTTTCACCAAAGCAATATAGTAGAAATAAAATTTTTTCGAGCTGACCTGGCATCTCGACCCCAGCCAGGGGCCAGCCCCTTGGACTCCGCCAGGGGCGCTGCCCCCGGACCCCCGTACTTAGATTCCGTAAGCACATTTCTCACCAAGTGTCAAACTTGTATGACTTCAAAACGCTTATATGATACAACTTTTCAAACATAATGGAATATACTTTTTAAGTATAACACTTCTAAATCAATGTGATAACATCAGGACTATTATTACAATTAATCACCAACGGGCCATACACGTTTTCAAACACTTAACAAATCAACCAAATCGTAGTAATTTGGACATATATATAGTTGTGTAACAACTACAAGGGTGATCTTTTGAGATACCCAATCATGTTTATAACCATCGCGTGTCGTGGACACCCTCAGGTTACAAGTCTTTGGACTTCATTACTCGGCTAATCAACTCAAGTTTATTGAGTTAAACTCACAAGACTCAGGTGAGTCTCATAGCCCCTCTTTTTACTATTTTACTCAGGGGTGTGATATATTGCTCATTTTTAACATGTGAACGCGAGTACAAACATTTCCATATACTACATGAGTTTTTTTCACAACTAATCATTTAAAGTCCTCCGTCAGCATAGTTGTTAATACGTTGTAGCGTGAATATTAGTATATGGTACCATATATGATTGACCCTCCTCGTTCGGGTTAGAAAGCACTAACCGGGTAAACGGACGTACTAATATTTGGGAAGACGAATGTTGATTAGGCATTCGTGGAGGCACCTCGCCCGGAATTCTCTATAGGGGACCCGGCCCTCGAGTTAAGCTCAACTATGTGCTCATGGCTGTATACATATACATTATCAATTGCTGGATGCAATTCAATTATTTAAATCTTGCGGTTCATACTATATTACTGGATTTCAAACCTGTGAGCTCACCAGCTTTAGCTGACCCATTTAGCATGTATCGCAGGTACCAAGCAGTAGATTGCTTCGGCTTCAGGACTTTTAGCTCGAGTCAGCATACAGACGATTGAGATTTTCTTGCATTAGTATATTTTGTACAAGTACTTATGTACTGAAATCTCCTTTTATTTAAACTCGAGCTATGTAAAGCTATAAATGTTGTAAACATTCTCAATATTAATATATTTTGTTAAAACGACGCATATAGAGTCATTTACTGTATATCTTTGTGCTTTGTTATTGATTAGTAACACCCAAATCGTGCTTCCGCAAATCATTAAATTTGGGGGTGTTACAGATTGGTATCAGAGCCTAAGGTTATAGTGAACTAGGTTGCATTTAGTGAGCCTAGACTATGACCATTAGGCAGTATTCCTTATTAGGTATAACTGGTTCAGTGATTACATCATACGAGTTTAATTTAACATAGCCTGATCAACTATGTACAATTAAGCAAAGATGATGTAAGATCTGAAAGTAGTTATGGCTGAACAGGGTACACTAGAAGACTCTGACCTCGAGAGGACCGAGAGTCAAACTTGTTTATGCTAGACACTCAATAGGCTATATTATATAGGAACTATATGAATATAGGCCTCACTCTTACTAACGCTTTGTCTCAGAAATGGCAACCACACCATCAAATTCATCTCGCTCTCAATCCGGGTCGCAGAACCCAAGGGTAGCAAGGAGGAACGCCAGGTTGCCTCGAGCTGGCCCGTACCCCACACACTTCACCTTGCCGGCCTTAGCCGCTAGGGTGAACCAACACGAGCAGCGACTTCGCACCATGGATGTCGTGTTGCAGGAAACGAACGAAAACTGGAGACTTACATCCCTTGAACGCATCGCACAAGTCTCTGAGGACAACGAAACCACCGTTAATAATGTGGACGTTCTTTTCAACAAAGTGGTGGAGATAAGCGTGGAAACCGCTCTTTTGAAACACAGACTTGAGGAGTGTGAGCAACGCTCATGGGTATCAGAGGAATACGTTGGCAGTTTGGTACAGTGACTGGCCTTGGCTGAAGACAATGCCCGACAGGCCAGCAGACTTGCAAATACGGTGGATCGTCTCATTGAAATGATGGAGCAGATTAATCTACGTTAAGACTAGTGTAGTCTTTGTCTTGTAAACTATCTCGTAATTTAATGACTATCTAGTGCTACTCTATAAATTAGTCGGATGTAACAATTCCCGACACTTTTTGTAATACATCCGTGAGATGTAACCTTTGAACTTGTACTATCTATCAAATATTCCTTGCTGTTTCAACTCATATTAGTTGCCATAACTCTTTTTCATATTGATGTTATGTATTACCGCCTTTATACATGTACATCTGAGATAAATACAACTTTCTTACAAAATCTCATGTATCTTCATTTCTTTTATTGAAGAATCATGCCGCCAAAGTCAAGACCATACACCGATGCTCAGCTTACATCGCTCATAACCCAGGCTGTGACTGAAGCCTTGGCTCGGAATACTCCACAGAATTCCGCTAGAAACAGCGATGCCGCTGAAACCCCCGCTACTAAACCTTGTTCTTACAAGGACTTTCAGAGCTGCAAACCCTCAAGTTTCAAGGGTACTGAAGGAGCCATCGGACTGATTAGATGGTTCGAGAAAATGGAAACCGTTTTCCGTGTCAGCAAATGCGCGGAGAACGACAAAGTAAACTTCGCTACCTGCTCTCTCGAAGATGATGCCCACTCTTGATGGAACTCATATACCCAATCCGTGGGTGCTGACACTGCCTACCAAATAACTTGGGAGGATTTGAAAGCAAAACTCACCGCCAAATATTGCTCAATCGACAAACTCCAAAAGCTAGACGAGGAGTTCTGGAACCTAAAGGTTCAGGGTGGTGATATCGATGGTTATACCACCAGATTCCAACAACTCGCTGCCCTCCGCCCAGCCATGGTATGCACAGAACCTGATAAAATCAGGAAGTACATCCTTGGTCTTCCTGAGCCTGTTCGGGGGCACGTCGCCTCTTCAAATCAAACCACCATTGACGGTGCAATCCTACTGGCCCAAGACCTGATGTCAATGAGCCAAGATTCTGAACCACTCACTTCATCCTCCCACAACAACAAAAGAAAGTGGTCCGACTACCACAACAACCACCCAAACCAACAAAACAAGAAACCCGACACCATCAAAGCCTACAACACCACCACAGACATCAAACGGGGCTACACTGGGAGCAAACCCTATTGTTCCAAGTGCAGCCGCCATCACGAAGGTTCCTGTGGTCCCTTTTGGAACAATTGCAAGAGGAACGACCACCTTACCAAAGATTGCCACTCTCCTAACAACAACCCTAACAACACCAGGACACCCAAAGTCTGCTTTGAGTGTGGAAACCCCGGGCACTTCAGGGACACGTGCCCAAAGCTGAAGAATAACAACAACAACAACAACAACCGCAACAGCAACAACAACAACACCCGAAGCAGAGCCTTCGTCATCAAATCCGGGGACGCCCGCCAAGACCCGAATGTGGTCTCGGGTATGTTCCTCCTCAACAACTTAACTGCTTTTGTTCTATTTGATACCGGTGCTGATAGAAGCTTTATCTCTGATGACTTTTGCCCACTACTTGAGATCACTCCTGTTGCCTTAGATGTTAAGTACACTATAGAGCTAGCAAATAGGAAACTTATAGAAACCAATAGTGTGATACCTAATTGCACTTTAAACCTAGCCGACGAAACCTTTTCAATCGATCTTGTACCCATTGAAATCGGAAGTTTCGACGTCATCATTGGAATGGACTGGTTGTCCAAACACCGAGCTGAAATTGTTTGTTACGATAAGATCGTCCGCATTCCACTCGCCGTCGGTAGAACCTTGATCATACAGGGGGAGACCGGTGGGACGAGACTCAATATCATCTCCTGCTTAAAAACCCGAAAATTTCTGAGAAAAGGTTACCCTGCAATACTTGCACACATCACAGAGAAGAAGTCGGAGGAGAAGCGACTTGAGGATGTGCCAATTGTTAGAGACTTTCCCGAAGTCTTTCCGGAAGAACTACCTGGTCTACCTCCATCCAGACAGGTTGAGTTCTCAATCGATCTCGTGCCGGGTGCCGCACCGGTGGCCCGCGCACCGTACCGTTTAGCCCCATCCGAACTTCAGGAGTTGTCCACCCAGTTACAGGAACTCCTGGATAGAGGATTCATTAGACCGAGTTCTTCACCTTGGGGAGCTCCGGTCTTATTTGTTAAAAAGAAGGACGGTTCTTTCAGAATGTGCATCGACTATCGAGAGTTGAACAAATTGACCGTCAAAAACCGATACCCACTTCCTCGCATTGATGATCTATTTGACCAACTTCAGGGTTCAAGTTTCTACTCAAAAATCGACCTGCGATCAGGATATCATCAATTACGGGTTCGCGACACCGATATTCCAAAAACTGCTTTCAGAACTCGTTACGGGCACTACGAATTTCAAGTGATGCCCTTCGGTCTAACCAACGCACCGGCTGTATTCATGGATCTCATGAACCGGGTGTGTAAACCTTACCTCGACAAGTTTGTCATTGTTTTTATCGATGACATCCTCATCTATTCGCGCAACGAGCAAGAACACGCGCAACATCTCAAAACAATCCTAGAACTACTTAGACACGAGGAGCTTTATGCGAAATTCTCTAAGTGTGAGTTCTGGATACAAACCGTTCAATTCCTTGGTCACGTGATCGACAGTCAGGGAATTCACGTTGACCCATCAAAAATCGAGGCTATCAAAGACTGGCAAGCACCCACCACTGCAACTGAAGTACGTCAATTCTTGGGTCTTGCTGGGTACTATCGGCGATTTATCGAAAATTTCTCCAAAATAGCTCAACCACTCACAGTACTGACTCAGAAGGACAAAAGGTTCGATTGGACCGATAAACAAGAGTCAGCGTTCCAACTTCTGAAACAAAAGCTTTGCAGTGCTCCCATTCTATCCTTACCCGAAGGCACCGATGACTTCGTGGTATACTGCGATGCTTCTCATCAAGGTCTCGGTTACGTGCTGATGCAACGGGACAAAGTTATTGCCTACGCCTCCCGACAACTCAAAATTCACGAAAAGAACTACACCACTCATGATCTCGAACTTGGAGCTGTCGTGTTCGCTCTCAAAATCTGGAGACATTATCTCTACGGCACTAAGTGCACAATCTTTACCGACCACAAAAGCCTCCAACACATCTTTGACCAAAAAGATCTTAACATGAGGCAACGTCGATGGGTCGAGTTGCTTACCGATTACGATTGCGAGATCAAGTACCATCCAGGGAAGGCTAATGTTGTAGCCGATGCCCTCAGTCGAAAGGAACGACCAAAACCACTTCGAGTCCGAGCCCTCAGTATGACCATTCACAACGATCTTACCATTCAGATTCATACCGCTCAGATCGAAGCCCTGAAACCTGAAAACATCAAAAATGAAGCCTTACGGGGTATTGACAAACAATTCGAAATCAAATCTAACGGAATTAGGTATTTCTCAAACCGAATCTGGCTGCCTAGTTTCGAGAATCTACGAGACTTGGTAATGGATGAAGCTCACAAGTCCAAATACTCTATCCATCCGGGATCCGATAAGATGTACCACGGAATCAAGGAATTTTATTGGTGGCCGAACATGAAAGCCGAAATCGCCACTTATGTCAGCAAGTGTCTTACTTGCTCGAAAGTCAAAACCGAACATCAGAAACCTCCTGGTTTACTCCAACAACCTGAAATCCCTGAATGGAAATGGGAACAAATTGCCATGGATTTCATAACCAAACTACCCAAGTCGTCGAGCGGTTGCGATACCATTTGGGTGATCGTCGATCGTCTCACCAAATCTGCTCATTTCCTGGCAATCAAGGAAAACGATAAAATGGAGCGCCTTGCACAAATCTACATCAAAGAAATTGTTTCTCAGCACGGCATTCCAATCTCGATCATCTCCGACAGAGATGCCCGTTTCACCTCTCACTTTTGGCAATCACTTCAAAAAGCATTGGGTACTCGTCTTGATATGAGTACCACATACCATCCTCAAACCGATGGACAAAGTGAACGAACCATTCAGACACTGGAAGATATGCTACGCGCCTGCGTAGTTGATTTCGGTACAAACTGGGAAAGACATCTACCGTTGTGCGAATTCTCGTACAATAACAGCTATCACACCAGCATTAAGGCTGCACCTTTTGAGGCACTGTACGGTCGTAAGTGCCGATCACCGATCTGTTGGACTGAAGTGGGAGATAGTCAACTCACTGGTCCCGAACTCATACACGTCACCACTGAGAAAATTGTGGAAATCCGAAACAGACTCAAAGCCGCACGTGATCGTCAGAAAAGTTATGCTGACGTGAGACGCAAACCACTCGAGTTCCAAGTTGGGGATCGAGTACTTTTAAAAGTATCGCCTTGGAAAGGCGTCATCCATTTTGGCAAACGCGGGAAGTTAAATCCCAGGTACATCGGGCCTTTTGAGATTCTCGAACGGATCGGCCCCGTAGCTTATCGATTGCAGCTGCCATCAGAACTCAGCAGCGTGCACCCTACCTTTCATATTTCTAACCTGAAGAAATGTCTGTCAGATGAGACACTTATTATTCCACTCGATGAGATTCGTGTTGACGATAAACTTCATTTCGTTGAGGAACCCGCTGAAATCATGGACCGTGAGGTCAAACAACTGAAACAAAGTCGTATTCCCATCGTCAAGGTCAGATGGAATTCGCGGCGCGGTCCGGAATTCACTTGGGAACGGGAAGACCAAATGCGACTCAAATATCCTCAGCTATTCACTGATTCTACATTAAACGCGAACTCGAGCTAAATTTCGGGACGAAATTCTTCTAACAGGGGGAGAATGTAACACCCGCCAAATTAGGACTAGAAATTAGTGCCTAATTCTCTGTTAATACATGTAATTAGTTCTGTGTTAGGCTAATTAATGTATCGAATTATATATATTGTTGAATATATACGAAAATGCGATTTGATTAAATCGTACGCAATTTAAGTCGAATGTATTTCGATTTCCATAAATACGGACGTTGGTGACAAATTTTATTAAGTAACACTATTATGTTAAAAATATTATTTTAATAATGTTCAAATTACAATTCGTATCGTACAATTGAAACATACCAAATTAACAACAAAATACGCAAATTATTTAAATCACATTTTAAATCTTTAAATTATTAGATAATGGGTAAAACAATTTAATTAAATTATTAAGCAAAATTCGTATTTTAAAATGGATAATTAACGCGCGAAATATTCATTAAAACGTTAAATGACGGAGAAAACAAACATCGCACGGAGCACGAGTCGAAGACTGGAAAATGGGAGGATAACCTCCCACCTTCCCTCTTCATTTCTCTCATTTCTTTCTATCTCTCTCTCTCTCTTACTTTCTTTTCTCTCTTTTCTACAAAACAACCAAACCACCACCATCCACCTAAATCACAAAATAACACAATCAAACGCAACCGGATCGTCAATATTTTTAGAGATTCACGACCACCTCGCAACGATCTACATTTCCATCTTTCCGGATTTCCATTTCGGCACTTTGTAAGTTTCCGACAAAATCCCGAAAACTCTCGATTTCTTTGTATTTTCACTTGTTAGTGTTTATATAACTTGTATATGTCCATTACAATGTGTATAACACGATTTTATAGCTTAAAAACGGGTTTGAATTGGGTTTTTGGCCGGAAAAATCTTGACAGCCGGACTTTCTGGGCTGGTGTTCTTCCATGCGACACAAGCCTTGTGTCGCATGTTGTGTCGTATTTTACCTGTTGTGTCGCAAGTTATGTCGTATTTCGCATGTTATGTCGTATAAAACCTATTATGTCGCATCTTGTGTCGTACCAAAGAATTAGTGTCGTAAGTTTTGCGACACAACCATTATGTCATATTCTATGTCGTATTTTCATACGACACAATCACTATGTCGCTGTTGAATCAGCATCTCGCATCTATGCGACACAACCATTGTGTCGCATAGACATTGTGTCGCATTTCTATGCGACACAACCCTTGTGTCGCATAACAACTTTTGTGTCGCGTATTGTGTCGCAAAACACAGAAAACTCAGATTTTTACTAAGTGTCGAGACTCGAAATTTATCACTCGATTTTACCCGAATTCAGATCCCAGATGCGTTTTTCACCAAAGTAATATAGTAGAAATAAAATTTTTTCGAGCTGACCTGGCATCTCGACCCCAGCCAGGGGCCAGCCCCTTGGACTCCGCCAAGGGCGCTGCCCCCGGACCCCCGTACTTAGATTCCGTAAGCACATTTTTCACCAAGTGTCAAATTTGTATGACTTCAAAACGCTTATATGATACAACTTTTCAAACATAATGGAATATACTTTTTAAGTATAACACTTCTAAATCAATGTGATAACATCAGGACTATTATTACAATTAATCACCAACGGGCCGTACACGTTTTCAAACACTTAACAAATCAACCAAATCGTAGTAATTTGGACATATATATAGTTGTGTAACAACTACAAGGGTGATCTTTTGAGATACCCAATCATGTTTATAACCATCGCGTGTCGTGGACACCCTCAGGTTACAAGTCTTTGGACTTCATTACTCGGCTAATCAACTCAAGTTTATTGAGTTAAACTCACAAGACTCAGGTGAGTCTCATAGCCCCTCTTTTTACTATTTTACTCAGGGGTGTGATATATTGCTCATTTTTAACATGTGAACGCGAGTACAAACATTTCCATATACTACATGAGTTTTTTTCACAACTAATCATTTAAAGTCCTCCGTCAGCATAGTTGTTAATACGTTGTAGCGTGAATATTAGTATATGGTACCATATAGGATTGACCCTCCTCGTTCAGGTTAACAAGTATTAACCGGGTAAACGGACGTACTAATATTTGGGAAGACAAATGTTGATTAGGCATTCGTGGAGGCACCTCGCCCGGAATTCTCTATAGGGGACCCGGCCCTCGAGTTAAGCTCAACTATGTGCTCATGGCTGTATACATATACATTATCAATTGCTGGATGCAATTCAATTATTTAAATCTTGCGGTTCATACTATATTACTAGATTTCAAACCTGTGAGCTCACCAGCTTTAGCTGACCCATTTAGCATGTATCGCAGGTACCAAGCAGTAGATTGCTTCGGCTTCAGGACTTTTAGCTCGAGTCAGCATACAGACGATTGAGATTTTCTTGCATTAGTATATTTTGTACAAGTACTTATGTACTGAAATCTCCTTTTATTTAAACTCGAGCTATGTAAAGCTATAAATGTTGTAAACATTCTCAATATTAATATATTTTGTTAAAACGACGCATATAGAGTCGTTTACTGTATATCTTTGTGCTTTGTTATTGATTAGTAACACCCAAATCGTGCTTCCGCAAATCATTAAATTTGGGGGTGTTACATGCGAGGGCGTCTATGTGGATGTGGTGGCTGAATGGTGGTATGTGGATGTGGTGGGGGAATGGTAGCGTATGGGCGAGTGGTGGCATGTGGGTGAGTGGTGGCATGAGTAGCGGGTGGTGGTGGTCCACATCTATACAAGAAGTGCTCTAGCTCAGGTGTACCATGCCTCATAGCTGTCATAACCTGCTGATTGCGGAGAACCTGTAATGCATGTAACACATAATACTGAGTAAGAGGAGTGACCGGATCTGTATGAAGCACAACAGCCTGTGTAGGCAGTACTGGTGTGTCTGCTCCTTGTGCTAGCTCAGGTATCTCTGCTGCTATTGGTCTCTCTGGCGGGGGACCAACATCTCTATCCAATGTAGTCGCGCACTTCCTGGTCATGAAACATCCAGGAATGGGCTGCCGAGTGTGATACCACAAGCACTGTCTCTCTGGTCCTTCATCAATCATCCTAATCAACTTGCAGTACTCTAGGTCAAACGGCTGCGAGCTAGCGTGATGGGTATAATCCTCGCGGTGACGGTCAGTGAGAATCTCCATACCAACCAATAATCTAGTAATAATGGCTCCCAAGAATGCGTGGCGCTTTTCCTCTTTCTTCTCCTTCCACAACCTATCTACAATGATGTATGCGACATTCAGGTTTCTCTTCCTTATGATCGCATCCATAAACTTTAATTCTTCTGATGTAGCGGCTCCAGTGTCTCTCTTTCCAAGAATGGTGCAGCAAAGGAGCTTGTGGAGAGCGTGGTGAGCTGGTAGGGTCATGGCGGAGGCTTTCACTCCACTCCTGAAGTCTGTCCCTGATAACTCCCTCCATATCTCTTTGTGATCCCGTGCTGGTAAACTAGAGATAGACTGAAAACTGCCAGTGAACCACTCAGAATCGACCTGTGATCGGGTGTAGAGACCGAGGTATACTCCGAGATTCCCAACGGTCATATGATACTTCTTCCCACGGTACCGGAAAGCGATCTTCTTCTTATCCGTGATGTCCAGTCTTTCACGAAACTCGTAGGTCATCATGAACTCGGCGACAACCTCTCGGTAAATGGCCTCGTCAATAGAGAATAAGTGAAAGAACGCGGCATGCTCCTCGCCATGTGTATCATATCTAATCAAATCTTCTAACTCTTCTCTAATCCTTAACCGTCTCATATCCGGCCACATGATGGCTCTGTTTGACCCTAAATACCGTCCCATCCATTTTTCTATATCCTCGATATTCTCAGGGGATGAATCAAGCTTTCTTAGTGAAGAGTTTCCATCTGTAACAAGAAAATGAGAGGCATAAGTCATAACAAATTGCTAAGTACATTTCCAAATTTTGAATAAAAATTGGAAACGTAGGCTTTAAAACATGGATATATCCGCAATTTATCAAAATTAAACCTAGGCCTAATCAATCCTTAATCCACATATTCCACAATCATTAGTGTCTAACCTATTCCAAGGGTATTCAAGTAATAATAATAATACTAGTGTTTAATCTAAGTGAGCTTATCATTTCAAACAACTAGCAACTATTCTTACTTTCATTCATGGCAACTTAATCTAAGTGAGCATGAGGTTTGTAAAAACCATGTAATTACCTCAAATATATAAAGTAAGCCAATAAAAGAGCATAAACCAAGTTACTTATGCAAATACCATATGGTTAAAACACGTGTTAACTTATTCGGTTACTTTTAGCGAATTTGCAAGATTTAAAGATTTTGATAAATGAATGACGGTAGCTTAGATGTGATGGTCATATTTAAAAACATTCAACACTTTATTAATTAAGGTGGTGAATAATCAAAAATAATCAAGGACCAAAAGCTAACTAAAGAATTATTGGAAATCTAAGAAACTTGCCATGATTTAATTAACATAAGCATCATTAAAAAAAATTGAAGATTTAAAATAAAGTATGATTCTTGGTTACTTTCGATCACAACATGCTTACTTTAACTTCTAATAATTCTAAAAATCATTCAAAATAAACTAGCAATCATGTAATCATGTTTATCAAATCATACTAAGCATGAATTAATCACAACAAGTCAAAACAAGCTACTAGTTACCAAAATTCAACAAACCAAGCAAGTTTGACCACTAAAGTCAACACTTGAAAATCAAAATCACAAATCATCAAGTAATTTACTCAATCAAGCATGTAATCATGTTAAGCAACTATGCAAGAACACTTTTAAACCACAAAACACAAGCTCTCACCATGGATTTCATAGATCAAGAGTTGAAATCCTAACTTTGTAAAAGTTCATGAAATTTAAAGATTTGAGTTAATAATTACCTTGCAAGTGATGAATGATGTTATTTATGCAAGAGAGATGATTAAATGAAGAACCTGAAGCTTTGAATCATCAAAAATGGTGGAAAAATGAGGGTTTGGTGATGGTGGTGATGGGGGCCGTTGGTTTTAGGGGAAGGGGAAGGAGAGAAAATTTTGACTTTTGACTTTTTGTTTGGTAGTGAAGCCCTTCTTCTTGGTTTAAATACGTTTCGATTTAAAACGCGAAAGATACGATACGTACGATTGGTTTTTAAAAGGTTTTAAGATTTTTAATAAAGTAACCAAAAGTAAATACGAATCTTTATAAAAAAATTTCGCGAATTAAAATTGTGTTTTAAATTGCGCGCGAAAAGTTTTTTGCGTTTAAACGAAATGAGTTTATTTAAAAATGAAACAATATTTTTGTGTACTTGAAACTTTAAAACAAATCATAATTAATTTACCAAAATTTTAAAATAAAAACTTTGTTAAATTTTTCAGAAAGGTTTGAACTTACGTGAATCGTGCGAGTTTAAAGTTTAAAGGACATTTTCTTGGTTTTTAAACGAAAGCTTTAAAACGATAAATCAGTTTAAACTAAAATTTATACTAACTAATATTAATTATCCTAGATAAGCTTTGGGTGCCTCCCAAGAGCGTTCTGTTAAGGACGAGAGCTCGTCCTTTACCAGACATTCCCGTTTACCTGTCAGTGTCCAAGATGACATTCTTGGATACGTTTGAAGCTTTAGACAAAGATAAGGTGTGGCGAGAGATAAACGTACCTCTAAGAGTTCGGATGACATTGTAAATTAAGTCGGCAGGATTAATATAGTATCGCTCAAATTCAGTTAAGAATTCTTTCTCTACCTGTCCGAGTTGTAGCAATGCATCAACGAAACGGTTAAATTCTCGTTTTACCTTCTTCGTGTTTGAAATACCATCCCTGAATCCTGAGTCTATACAACAGAGATGAAAGAGAAATTTTCCTAAGACTTGTAGAAATTCCGTTCCTTCGTTAGAATCAGGGTTTCCCTAGGTAGTGTGCACTACTTGCGAAAGTTCCCTGATATAAATCTTTTGTTGAGCTGTAAATGGATATCTAGTCTGTTGGAATAACTGAATTAGCTGGATATGAAGCTCCTTCCTTTTTGTAAAGAAAGCAGATTCAATAGCTTCCTTAGTAGATTCAGGAAAAATAACTCTCAATTCATTAGTCAAATAAGAAGCAAGATCAGCAAAGAATGGAATATCCACAGAAATTGAGGCAGGTTTAATAGGGTTTCTCTCTATCCAATCTTCGAGTTCATCAATTAGGGCCGCAACATAACGATTTATCTTTGTTTATGAAACAGGTGGATAATCGGTGATGGCTAATAAATCTATTAAAAGATCTATCTCTGATTTTAATGACAACTCGTTTGTTCTATTATAATCACTATGGAGAGATCTTAACATCCTATCAATTTCCACAAAGGTTTTTCTCTGTTCGTCAAGATTCCGGTTGATTGTTCCTAAATTCAATGCTGCTAGGGCTTGGTGTTTCTGTCCTAGGCTTAGTCTCGACCTGATATTGGAGACTCTCTTCCACAATTACACCTGATATAAGTGTAGTGGGGTGGGCTCGCAAAATATAGGGGAGATCGTATTCAAAATATTCATCTAGGCAATGAAGACGTTCATTTAACTCCATCCAGGGCATGGGTGGATAAAAGAACACTTCAATTCCAAAATGGTTCATCTTCGGGTAAAGTGGTAGGTCTAAGGTAATGGGGGTACTTAGACAGGATTGACAGAATCTCAGGGTCAAGTGTGAGTTGACCACTTAATGCAATAGTGACAGAAGCTGGAATCTTCTGCTGAGATCCATCAAAACCTAAGTCTAAGCTTGATATTTTTGGGTTCTCGACTTCATGGATAACACAGACCTCCTTGGTGTCGGAGGAGTTTGACTCATACACTGGACAGTCAAAGATTTCCATATCTTCCATAGCCGTTTTCTCATCCGTCATCATTTGTTTGAGAGGAGAGATAGAGCTTGAAGGAGAATTAGGGTTTTTCATTTTCTAATTTTTTTTGTATTTTCTAGGGTTTAAAAGAACTAGGTTATCTACTAAAGCAATTAACTTCCTAAGTGATGATAATCTTAAGGAAGGATCTCCTAAAGCTAATTATCTAAGGTAGAATTCAATTCTTAACGAAACCGATCCCTGGCAGCGGAGCCAAAAACTTGTCGTCACTCCGTCCGACGGTCGAGTTTTATCCCGAATCGTTGCTCCGACCGCAACAGAGGTGGCGAACAGCGAAGTTTAAAAATTTATATTTGCGGGGCTCAAACTATGCTAGCTACCTACCTTGTGGGTAAGGAGGTAAGTATAACTCGAGTGTCGTCCAAAATCGGAATGAATTGAATTGAATTGGGACCTATCAAAGATGATTTGACAATAGGATGGGTTTAGAAACAAGGTAGGTATGGTTTTGGTTTAATCTAATCTAATGACAAGAAGTAAAGTGAAGAAAAGTAAATGAGAATATAAGCAGCAGGTAGAGAGTGATTGCTGAAACTTCGATGATTAAGGTTTTGGGATGATATATGTTGCGCCGTCAGAGTGCTGACTCTGCCGCGGTCGTCTGGGGTGCACGGCGGTCCTACAGGCAACGACGCAACAACGTGGAAACGTATTAGATTTTAAATTTATATGAGCTGGGGCTCAAACTATAAGTACTACCTACTTTTGGGGAGTAAGCAGTAAGTAAAACTCGAGTGTCGTTCTTAAAATCGGAGCGAATGGAACCAAAAGGGACTTACCGTAAATGAGCTTTCTGATAGGATGGGTTTATAAAAGTAGGTAGGTTTTGGTTGGTTTATCTAATACTAAATAAAACAAGTAAATAAAATAGAGAGTAGGCAACAGGTAGAGCGTGATTGCTCAAACTTCGATAATTAGGGTTTCTGGATGATATAGATGATTGGAGACTACCTTGGGCAAATCATCAGACGGACAGTCGGTGTAAACACTAGGACCCTACGTTTGAGTCTAAAAGCCTAAAAGCATATGTCACTGAATCCTAGGTTATCCTGATGCTGATCAGAAACAGGTTGTTCAAACCCCCCTCACTTGCCTTGTAAGACTAAGCGACCTCTACGGATGGTGTATCCTGGGTGTAGGCATAAGGTAACAAACTGCAATTTTCTATCTGACCTTTCTTAACACCTAAATCTATCTGAGTTTATCTAGGTATGTACTAATTGTATGCTGTATATGTTGAGCTGTCGGTTATGTTGAGTTAAGCGGTTTAAGCATCTTGTATTACAGCCGAATACTTGCTTTCTTTTCAAAACTCATTAATTACTGGTTTAAGCATAATTAACTCCGTCATGAATTAGACCCTCCTTTGCTATCAGGCGTTCATCCCTAGGAATACTCACGGTGTACAGTGCAATTGTGTAACACCCCCAAATTTATTGTTTAGCGGAAGCACATTTTGGGTGTTACGAATCAATAATCACAGCACAAAGATATATAATGAACGACCACTATATGCGTCGTTTTGGACTTATATTGATAAAACGAAAGTTTACATCAAAAATATTGTTTACATTAGCTCAGCTTGAAATTGAGAGATTTAAGTACATAATTAATCTATACAAAATATAATAATGCAGCTAAATCTCTGATTGTTTGCATGATGACTCGAGCTAATTGATCCTTACTTGAGCAGTCCAACCTACTGCTGGTCACCTGTGATACATGCTAAAATTGGTCAGCGAAACGCTGGTGAGCTCACAGGTTTGTATGTCAACACATATGTTTGTATGAACCGCAAGATTTAATAATTGAATTTAAAATGCAATTAAGCAAAATAAAAGTTATACAGCCATGAGCACATAGTCTGAGCTTAACATGAATTGTCAGGCCCACTTAAGGAAACCTAACTTGAAATGCCTCCTACGAGTGCCTAATCCACACTCGTCTTCCCAAATGCTAATACGTCCGTTTGACCAGTTAGTGCGTGCTAACCCGGACGAGGATTGTCAATCTTATATGATATCATATACTAACATTCACGCTAAAATATTAGAGACTATGCTATAGAGGACTTTAAATTGATTAGCTTGAAACTCATGTAGTATTTGAAGGTTGGTACTTGCGTTCTACTTGTAAAACAAAACAGAGCAGTAATATCACACCCCTAGTTGAAAAATAGTGAAAATGGGGCCATGAAACTCACCTGAGTCTTGAAAGTTTGAATTAATAACTTGGATTGATTTGCCTTGAAGTGTGGTCCGAAGACTTGTAACCTGAAGGTGTCCATGACACGCGATGGTTATTAATTGTTTAGGCATCTCGAAAGACTACCTTTGTAGTTGTTTGTCCAAATTACCCCGATTTGGTTGATTGACTTGTCAAAATTACTACGATTTGGTTGATTGAATTGTATGTTTGAAAACGGGTACGGCCCATTGGTGATTAATTGTAATAATAGTTTTGATGTTATCTCATTGATTTCGAAGCGTTATACTTGAAAAGCAATTTCCATTATGTTTGAAAAGTTGTATCGTATAAGCGTTTTGAAGTTGTACAAGTTTGACACTTGGTGAGAAATGTGCTTACGGAATCTAAGTACGGGGGTCCGGGGGCAGCGCCCCTGGCGGGGTCCAAGGGGCTGGCCCCTGGCTGGGGTCGAGATGCCAGGTCAGCTCGAAAATTTTTTATTTTTACTATATTGCTTTGGTGAAAAACGCATCTGGGATCTGAATTTGGGTAAAATCAAGTGATAAATTTCGAGTCTCGACACTTAGTAAAAATCTGAGTTTTCTGTGTTTTGCGACACAATATGCGACACAAAAGTTTGTCATGCGACACAAGGGTTGTGTCGCATAGGAATGCGACACAATATCTATACGACACAAAGGTTGTGTCGCATAGATTCGAGATGCCGATTCAACAGCGACATAGAGGTTGTGTCGCATGGTATTTGCGACATAAGGTACGACACAATATTGTGTCGCATAGGATACGACATAACTGGCTTCATACGACACAAAATATGACATAGAGGATTTTATACGACACAATCATGCGACACAAGGCTTGTGTCGCATTGAAGAACACCAGCCCAGAAAGTTTCAACTGCCGAGATTTTTCCGGCCAAAACTCAATTCAAACTCGTTTTTAAGCTATAAAACCGTGTTCTACACTTTGTAATGGACATATATAAACCCAAATAACCCGTAAACATGTAAAAATAAGCTAAAACGAGAGGTTTCGGGATTTTGTCAGAAACTTACAAAGTGTTGAAACGAAAATCCGGAAAGATGGAAATGTAGATCGTGATGCGGTGGTTCCTTTTCTCTAATTACTTTGTCGATTTGAGTTCGTTTGGTGGTAGTAATTGGTGATTTAGTGAGGTGGTGGTGTGGTGAAAGTTGAGAGAAAAAGAAAGAAGTAAGAGAATGAGAAAGTGAAAATGAGAAAGAGGAAGGAGGTGAGGGGGTGATGACCCTCACCTTGGGCCGGTTTTGGGTGGGGTCCACCAAGTGTGGGCTTCACCAAATTTTGCTCCGTGTAGTCGCGCTCCGTGCGTCGTTCGTTTTCCCGATCGATTATACGTTAAACGATTATTTTAAACGTTTAGTTATACGTTTTGAAAATACGAATATTTACTCGATATTTTTGTTGAAGTATTTCATAAAATACTTAATAATTGCGTTATAAAACTATAACGTTATCTCGTTTTGTTTGTTTGCGCGTTCACATTTAATCGCGTTGTTCTCGCTTGTACGATATGGAATGAATACGAAATATTATAAAAATAATATTATTGAGATATAATGGTTTCATTAAATAATCTTTATGTTATTTAATTAAATTGTTCACCAACGTCCGTATTAAATTGAACCGAATTACATTCGATTTGAAACTTGTATGATTTAATCAAATCGTATACTTGTATATATATATTCAACAATATATATTAGTTGATACACAAATTAGCCTAACACAGAACTAATTACATGTATTAAAATTTGATTAGGCACTAATTACTAGTCCCAATTTGACGGGTGTCACAAATTGGCATATCCACATTGTTCCAGACTCAAGGTATACTCACGGTGTACTGTACATTTGGCATATCCACAGTGTTCCAGACTCAAGGCATACTAACGGTGTATTGTACATTAAAGTAGTTCCACAGCTGTATGTTAACCTTGGTGTACTAACGGTGTACGGTGCAGCGAGCATTTCCACAGCTGTATTTTAACCTTGGTGTACTAACGGTGTACGGTGCAACGAGCATTTCCACAGCTTTATTGTTCCTAGACCCATATTCTAAAAGGGTGACTTCTAGGTATTCCACGATGAAATAAACCTTCGGCAGTTCCTTAGCTTATACGTATTTGTACTCCACACGAGGTGTTTCCAACGCTATACGAAGTACTGTGCCGTTTTACGGAATATTCATAGCTTCATACTGTAATATGAGATAACTATATCTACGTAGTATTAGGGTTGATCAGATCCTATCCTAAGGCAATAGTCACGTGAAAGACTGGAAAGGGTGGACACTTTATTAAGTCTATATTCATGTAAAAATCAACCAGATACACAACAAAACAATCACCAATCATAATATTGGGAACATTATTACACAACGGATTGTGCCCACGACTTTCATAGCTTCCACGTTCCGTACTACACACATTCGTGATGATTCCGGCGCTATACAAATGAAAGTCGTATAACGTTACTTCCGTTATTTCAGAATGTTTATCCCAATGAATTAAATATCATCCATAATCCTAATATCTATATTTCAACAATCACAGTATTAAACTACGTAAATAGCATGGCAATATTCACAACACAAACAAAGATATCATGCAAACAAAAGATAATAGCCGTAAGTAAAGGAATAAGTAATAACCAGTAATTAAGCAGCGTAACACTGAGTAGTACAAGCCAGAATCTTGAAAACTTCAATACAATAAAATTCCCAAGCTACAGCTATCTTCCCCACTCGAACCGTGCCTACATCTCTCTAGTTCTCTAGAGAGAGAAACTAGAGAGAGAAACTAACCTAATCTAATTCTCCTCTAACTCCTAAGAGTAGTGCTAGAGAGAGAAACTGAGAGAATTCTATGAAGAATTGGTTTGTGAAATGAGGTGAATGAGGCCACTATTTATAGGCAAGCCTTGGATCCAAGAGTACAAGTCCACAAGCACACGTACAAGCAAACGAAGCAAGAAGGAGGCCGTGTGAGAGCAACAGAGGCCGTAAATGGCCTAAACAGGGCCGTACATGGCCTGTTTAGGGCCCTACATGGCTATTCCAAGGCCGTACACGGCTGGGTGGTGGCCGTGTGCTAGGCCGTGTGATTTTTCTGACTTTTCTCGTTGCTTCGGAGGGCTGTATCTTCTTCGTTTCGCATCCGTTTAACTTGATTCTTTCGCATACGGCTTCGTAATTCCGTTATGATTCTAATAATGCCAATTTGGTAGAAATTGGATGTGTGGGGCCCGGGCGTGTTCAGAATACGTTTTGTAGTCTTCGGCGGTGCTTTTTCTTGCATAACTTTCTCGTCCTTGATCCGTTCCGAGCAATCCTTATATCCACGTTCTCGTAATCTTCATGGATACAAAATAAGACTATTATGAGGCTCTGGTATGAAGTTTATAGTAAAATTAGGGTTAGGCTCAGAATAGTGCCTATTTAGGTCAGTTTTCTGCCCTTTTTGCTTGATTTTCAAAAGACCGACAAGTTTATACCTTTCTAACAAAAGTTATTGAATAATGATGATTTTGAGATGTAATTGTTAGAAAAGATCTAAATATGGGACAATTAATGAATGTAAAAACGTGACTTTTTGCGATACATCAAATATCCCACACTTAAGGTTTTGCTTGTCCTCAAGCAAACCTCATTTGGAAAAATAGTTTTTGAAAAATAATTTTGAATGCTTAGGGTATCTTTCGTAGAAAGTCACTTTTTTCAAAGTAGATAAATCTTTTCGGAAAGTAAGCATCAACAAAAATTAACTATACTTAAACAAAAAATTGTTCAACCCTTTTTGGCATACTTTGCAACTCTCGAGATGTAGATGTACATGACTGGGCGATTCTCACAAGTGGGTCACTCAATTCACTCAAAGTGTATCGGGTTACCTATAATCTATAGAAACGAAATCGCTCATTGCCAGTCATGCAGTGCTTATCGTCATAGGCTTGGTCGAGAATCGAATCTCCACCACTCCTTTGAGAACGGTGCTAATTATCCCAAGGCATTTTAGTGGGTTGTGTGAGTAAGGGTAAAGTGGGTATGGATAGGGGTAGTTTGGTCAATGGTTTTAGGTTTTTTTTTTTGAACTTCAGACTCGGAGCTTTCAAAGATCAAAGCAAGTTTTAGCACCGTTATCACTTCTAGAGTAGACTCATCTCCTAGAGGAATAATCTCTTCTCTTGATGTTTCTTTTGAGTTCTGATAGATTTTTCTTCTTTGGAGAGTAGTCTTCTTCTTCTAGGATCTCTCCAAGGTCTACTTTTCTTTTCTTTTTCTTTTTCTTTGCTTTTCTTATTCTTTTTCTTATTTTTATGACCTTGGAGATCCTTCGTATAGTGAGACATCTTTGACTTCTCTTTTGACAAGTACCAATTTTTCGTACTGTCTTTGGCGGATAATATCTTCGTGATGAGTAATAACTTCGCTTTTGTACCGTATCTTCATTTTGGATTTCTTTCTTTAAACTCTTGATAGGTACGGAGAGATGTTTGAAGATGAGACACCAATAGAAAGATATCTCAAGCAGTCCTTCACTTATGATCTATGAAGATTCACGAGCTGGAATGGTGTTTGGTGAGAAAGTGTTTGTGTTGTGGGGAAGTGTTTTAGGGTTTAGAGAAATGAAATGGCTAAGGCGCAAAGGGTTTTCTAATCGAATCATCAACAGTCTTAGAAAGAAAGTTGGAAGGGTTGGCTTGAAAAGATATGAAAGAAATGGGTTAATCCTAATAAATGCCAAGATCATCTAATTGCACCTATACCGCGTACGGCACTCATTGGTATGGTCTCGAAACGCATAACAGGAGCAACTTCTAATTCAAAGACACATGCATCGGCGTACACTCAGAAACGAAAGTGAAGCATTAAAAGTGAATGCTTATTAAAGGCTCAAGTTCCTCACAATCAAAGGGTCATATGCACCAAGTCATGCGATGCCTAGAGGATTTCTCAATTTTAGTTTATGATACGTTCTTATCTTTGCCTTATCTTACTTTCCAAATCAACTTATTTATTTTGACAGAAGGTTTATCTCTTTTAAAAGAATATTCTAAGACTAAAATCTTTTTAAAATATTCGAAATCAACCGAATGGATGTCGAACACCGTCGAGGTTGGGTTTTCGAATGTTTTGGTGATTAAAAAAATCTCAACCTTTTGGGTTGGTTTTGCGAAAATTTTTTGAAAATTTTTGAATGAAAACGGAGGTATTACTTTGGACAGGCAAATATAAACTTGCGGTATATATATACCGTGTATCCCACACTTAAAACAACATTGTCCTCTATGTTCATTGCTAAGACGCAGGATTTTCTTCGGGAAAAATCCCACACTTAGGTTTTGAAATAGTGGAACAATTTTTAAGTGTTTTGAAAATTTATGGTGGGATGGAATCCCACACTTAGAATTTAGGCACAGTTGGATAAATGGTAATGGTGAAAATCATGACAAAAAGAAAGGAACTTCCCTACGATAGAGGCGTGGAGATGGTTTTAAGAAAGAAGCGGCGGTCTGCAGGTGATTGAAATTCTTTGGTTGAATCCATGCAGAAAGCAGTTTCTTCGTGAATGATCGGCATCTCCTTTCCTCAATTCTCATTTGCACAAACACAATTCACTTATTCTAACTAAAAAGAAAAACAGAGATAAAACATAATAAGTAAACTAAATAATTGATAACTAAATACTAAAAGATAAAGAAACTAAACAGACTGTGTCTGATAGTTCATGTTCCAAAAATATAACAAAGTAAAGTTTCATAACCACACAATAAGTCAAAAGTATGGAATAGAGGAAATAGTAAGTATGTAGATATGGGTGCACAGATCTAGGGTGCTGGAGAACCCTGATCAGAGTCCTGAACAGAAGGCTGAACCGGTGGAGGAACTGAGGATGGTCCGGCAACTGACTGCTGACCACTGGAAACTCTCTGCTCCTCTGACCTCACCTGCCTATACTGCATCAATACATCTCTAAGGGAGCAAGCAGGTAACTTCATCGGATCCTCTAATGCTTACTATCTGAAGTCCTCAAAAGTCATCCCCTCACGCTCCATCTTGGATTTGTAGATGTGCTTAAGTATCTCCTTTGTAGGAAGCTGATCAGAAGGTATAGGGTCTAACGCCAACAATCCCTGAAACTATGATAAAGTGAATGGATCAGTGCCCAAATGAACAACATCTGGTCGGTAGGAACCAACAGCCTCTCCTCCTGCGGACTGCTGAGAAGAACGGGCTCTACGGGCTGACACAGTAGGATGTGGGAATGCAGCATCAACCGATAAACAGTGCTCGACTGACCGTGTGGGTGGAATGGTAGTGGTAGGTGGTATGTGGGTAGTGTATGGTGGTATGGTAGTAGGTGGTGGAATAGTAGTGGATGGTGGAATGGTAGTGGATGGTGGTACTGGTGGTAGTGGCACACACTCGTACAGTAGCGGCTCGGGAGCTGAAATACCTAAAGCCCTAGCTATAAGTGCCTGATGCGCGTTGTTGACAGCCAACACGTGCAATGTGAAGTACTGGGTCAAGGGAGTGACTGGATCTGTATGTCGTATCCGAGCTCGGGGACCTGATGTCCCAACCCCAACATCCCTGACTGGTGTCCTGGTACTCCTAGGCACAGCCGGTACTCTATCCACTCTATCAACAACCGGAGTCTCTACATCCTCCTCTCTGACCCTCTTCCTGGTCATGAAACATCCAAGGATAAGCTCATCAGTGTCCTTCCAGTAACACTGTCTCTCAGAACCCTCAGTGATCAAATGGATCTGCTTGCAGTAGTCCAAATCACATGGTAATGAAGTGGAAGACACTCTATACTCGGCCTCATGACTCTTTTTCAAGAGTCGCATCCCTCTCAACAATCTGGTGATGAAAGCTCCCATAAAAACATGCTTCGTCAGGTCCAAGTTCTTCTCCTTTGCCATCCTCTCAGCAATAATGCAAGCCATATTGATATTCTGGCGGCTCATGATAGCATCAATGATATACAACTCATCCCCATTTATCAGCCCGGTCTCCTTCTTTCCCATAATAGATGTAACAATAAGCTTGTGTAGGAGACGCAACTGAGGTAGAATCAAAGCCGAGGACTTGGCACCACAAGTATAATGTGTGCCCGTCAGCTCACTCCAAATGACCCTATGGCTCCTCTCGGGATGATGAGGAATCGTCTGATGACTATGTGAGAACCAATCTGTGCTAATCTGATCCGCTGAATACAATCCCAAGTGCCTAGCTAAGCTTGAAATAGAAACATTCTGGCTCTTCCCTCGGTATCTAAATGCTATCTTCTTGTCATCTCCAATCCCTAACTCTGGGTTAAGCTCAAATGTCATCAGAAACTCAGTCACAACCTCGGGGTATATGGGCTCACGAATGCTAAAAAGCTGAATCCAAGAGCCGAACTTATGTCCCTGAACCTCATATCCTATCAAATTCCTCAACCTGTCCTCAATTCCAAGTTTCCCCATGTCTTCCCAAACTATGTACCGATTACTTCCAAATGCCCTTTTTAGCCATTTCCGAATCAAAGTCTTTTCTTGTGTAGTCTTGGCCAAATAAGCAAGAGTAGGTGGAATCGGGTCCATCTGTTTAAGAAAAACAAGGAAACAAATCATATAACAATAATTGGACAATATAATATTTATTCCAAATTTTCAGAAAAAATTCGAAATGTAGGCTTTAGATTTTGCAATTATCCCATTATTATTATTTTTATGAATACCTTAAACCGCAATCATCAATCCGCAAATTATCCAAATAAACAAAACCGCAGCTTTCCTATTTTCTAAGCTTACTTAAAGATGAATATTTCCAATCATGCTAAGTAATCAAATAATCAAGCAAGCATCATGATCATAAATCATATAATTACCTTACTTTGATTAAAATAAGCAAGCAAAGCGATTTTATTTATCATCCATCATTTTTGGTTAAGCATGAGATTTTAATTAGAGGATGATTAATTTGGAATCTCCCTAACTTTATTATTCAAAGTAGTGCTATTCCAAATATATTTAATTGCATTTTCATGAAGCAAATTACACAACGTTTAAATAATTACCATTTAAAAAATAATGATTTTAGTTAAAGTAATGGTTTTTAAATAGTTTTGTATAAAAAGCCTTACTTTAATTCATAAACATGCAATTAAATCAATCCTCTTAACCTTAACAATCATTTACTTATGTAAACTAATCATTTTAAGCGCAAATTAATCACCGAAAAGTCAATCATAAGCAAATAATCATTCAAGAAAGTCAAAATTGCTAAAACCCTAACAAAAAGTCGACTTTCAAAATCAAAACATCAAATCTAGCCATGGAAACCTAAAATTACTTCCGCAAACATGTTAACAATCAAGAATATAGCATTTTGCAAGAAAAAAGCATGAAACTTGATGATCAAAATCCAAGATCTAAGCATAAACCCTAACTTTATAAAAATATTCAAAATGATGATTTTAGGTTAGAATCATACCTCAACCTTGATGTAAAGATGATCTAGATGCAAAAGAGATGAAGATATGGAAGATTTGAAGCTTGATTTGAAGAAAAATGATGGAAAAATGGAGATGGTGATGGTGGGTGACGGTTTTGGAAGAAGAATGAGGAAGAAGAAGTTGCTTTTTACTTTTTGTAAAAAGTGGTGGAAGCTTCCTTTGCTTTATGTATTTTTAAATTGCATTTTTAATATGCATTTTTAATTTAAATGCGAACGAAACGAAACGTATACTTGGGTTTTTAAAGTTAAATATTTTTTTGTGAAAATCAACCAAGATACGCACGAAACTTTCGTATTTAAATTCGTATATTAAAAACGTAACATTAATTCGCGTGCGAAAATATTTGCGTTTTTAAATACGTTTTATTAAATCTTTTTGTTTTCTTTAAAATTCAAAACCAATCCAAATAAAATTTTCCAAAATTTTAAATTAAAACTTTGTCAAATTTTTGAAACGTTTGGACTGTTCGCGAAAATTCGTTTAAAAACTTACGCGTTTAAACTTTAAAGAACGTTTTTCTTTGTTTTTATAAAAGTAAATTAAAAGAAAATCTAATTAAAATTATTTTTTGTCCTAATTAACAAAATATTCAAACCTATTTACATTAGACCATCACCATTTATCTGTCAGTGCTTGCGATGGCACTTTCAGATAAGCCTGAAACATGCGAGAAAGTGTGGAGAAGAACGAACGTACCTTGAAGCGCTTTAATGATACTACGAATTAGGTCAGCGGGATTTATATAATAACGCTCAAATTCTCGTAAGAATTCTTTTTCTTCTTGACCTAATGCTAGTAACGCATCAATGAATTGGTTAAATGCTCGTCTTACCTTCCTCGGATTCGAAATACCATCCCTGAATCCTGTGTCTACAAAACATAGATCAAAGAGCAATTCTCCGATGACATGCTGAAATTCCTTTTCTTCTTCCGAATCAGGGTTTCCAGTAGTAGAGTGAACTACTTGTGAAATCTCTCTGATGTAAATCCTTTGTTTCTTAGTAAAAGGGAATTTAGATGTTAGTAACAACCGAGTAAGATTAACATGGATTTCTTTTCTCTTTTGAAAAAAGCAGAATCCATGGCTTCCTCAGTAGAATCAGGGAAAATTGATCTCAGTTCATTAATCATATAAGTGGCAGGATCAACAAAGAACAGTTTAACGCATGGAATCAAAGTATAAGTGATAGGGGCTCTTTCAATCCAAAATTCGAGCTCGTCAATCAGGGCAGCAACATAACGATTAATCTTAATCTGTGAAACAGATGGATATTCGGTGCTAGCTATTAGATCCATTAGTAGGTCTAACTCTGATTTAAGTGATAACTCATCTTTTTGATCGTAATTAGCACGTAGATATGTTATTATCCTATCAATCACTACAAAGGTCTTCCTCTGCTCAGTTGAAAAGGGAAAATCGGATATCTTAAGGTTCCTAAGAAAATCAGCACATATATCTATTCTCCTACTGGGCTTGTGAAAGTTTCCTAAGTGTGCTCATTACTTGATTCTGGTGGGTTATTTCTTGATTCAGTGTTGGGTAAGGTTGGTGTTTCTAGTTCAGGATCTTCTGGATATTGGAGACGCTCATCCACTTCTACACTTTGGAAAAGAGTAGTGGGGTAGGCTCGCAATATATCTGGAAGATCATACCTGAAGTATTTATCTAAGCAATGAAGTCATTCATTCAAATCCATCAAAGGCATTAGTGGATAGAAGAAAACTTCAATACCGAAAGGAACATCTTCTGGTAGGGTGGCAGGTCTAAGGTAATGTGGGTATTTAGATAAGATTGATAACATCTCAGGGTCAAGTGTGGGTTGACCACTTAATTCAACAGTGACAGATGGTGGAATCTTATGCTGAGATATATCAAAACCTAGGTCTAAGGATGAATATTCGTCAATCTCAACTTCCTGGTTAACACATACCTCTTTGTGGGAAGACACAAAGAATTCCGCATCGTCCATGATCGTTATCTCATCCATGGGAGAAATAAGATTGGAAGGTGAATTAGGGTTTTCTAGGGTTTTCTAATTTTTTTTTTTTCTAAATAACTAAATTAACTAACTACTAAAGCAAATAACTTCCTAAAGTGATGAAAATATTAAGGAAGGGTCTCCTAAAAGTCAACTATCTACGGTAATCTTAAAGTTCACTACGTTCAACCGATCCCCGGCAGCGGCACCAAAAACCTGTTGCGCCGTCAGAGTACTGACTCTGCCGCGGTCGTCTGGGGTGCACGGCGGTCCTGCAGGCAACGACGCAACAACGTGGAAACGTATTAGGTTTTAAATTTATATGAGCTGGGGCACAAACTATAAGTACTACCTACTTTTGGGGAGTAAGCAGTAAGTATAACTCGAGTGTCGTTCTTAAAATCGGAGCGAATGGAACCAAAAGGGACTTACCGTAAATGAGCTTTCTGATAGGATGGGTTTATAAAAGTAGGTAGGTTTTGGTTGGTTTATCTAATACTAAATAAAACAAGTAAATAAAATAGAGAGTAGGCAACAGGTAGAGCGTGATTGCTCAAACTTCGATAATTAGGGTTTCTGGATGATATAGATGATTGGAGACTACCTTGGGCAAATCATCAGACGGACAGTCGGTGTAAACACTAGGACCCTACGTTTGAGTCTAAAAGCCTAAAAGCATATGTCACTGAATCCTAGGTTATCCTGATGCTGATAAGAAACAGGTTGTTCAAACCCCCTCACTTGCCTTGTAAGACTAAGCGACCTCTACGGATGGTGTATCCTGGGTGTAGGCATAAGGTAACAAACTGCAATTTTCTATCTGACCTTTCTTAACACCTAAATCTATCTAAGTTTATCTAGGTATGTACTAATTGTATGCTGTATATTTTGAGCTGTCGGTTATGTTGAGTTAAGCGGTTTAAGCATCTTGTGTTACAGCCGAATACTTGCTTTCTTTTCAAAACTCATTTATTACTGGTTTAAGAATAATTAACTCCGTCATGAATTAGACCCTCCTTTGCTATCAGGCGTTCATCCCTAGGAATACTCACGGTGTACAATGCAATTGGCATATCCACATTGTTCCAGACTCAAGGTATACTCACGGTGTACTGTACATTTGGCATATCCACAGTGTTCCAGACTCAAGGCATACTAACGGTGTACTGTACATTAAAGTAGTTCCACAGCTGTATGTTAACCTTGGTGTACTAACGGTGTACGGTGCAGCGAGCATTTCCACAACTGTATTTTAACCTTGGTGTACTAACGGTGTACGGTGCAACGAGCATTTCCAAAGCTTTATTGTTCCTAGACCCATATTCTAAAAGGGTTACTTCTAGTTATTCCACAATGAAATAAACCTTCGGCAGTTCCTTAGCTTCCACGTATTTGTACTCCACACGAGGTGTTTCCAACGCTATACGAAGTACTGTGCCGTTTTACGGAATATTCATAACTTCATACTGTAATATGAGATAACTATATCTACGTAGTATTAGGGTTGATCAGATCCTATCCTAAAGCAATAGTCACGTGAAAGACTGGAAAGGGTGGACACTTTATTAAGTCTATATTCATGTAAAAATCAACCAGATACACAGCAAAACAATCACCAATCATAATATTGGGAACATTATTCCACAACGGATTGTGCCCACGACTTTCATAGCTTCCACGTTCCATACTACACACATTCGTGATGATTCCGGCGCTATACAAATAAAAGTCGTATAACGTTACTTCCGTTATTTCAGAATGTTTATCCCAATGAATTAAATATCATCCATAATCCTAATATCTATATTTCAACAATCACATTATTAAACTACGTAAATAGCATGGCAATATTCACAACACAAACAAAGATATCATGCAAACAAAACATAATAGCCGTAAGTAAAGGAATAAGTAATAACCAGCATTTAAGCAGCGTAACACTAAGTAGTACAAGCCAGAATCTTGAAAACTTCAATACAATAAAATTCCCAAGCTACAGCTATCTTCCCCACTCGAACCGTGCCTACATCTCTCTAGTTCTCTAGAGAGAGAAACTAGAGAGAGAAACTAACCTAATCTAATTCTCCTCTAACTCCTAAGAGTAGTGCTAGAGAGAGAAAGTGAGAGAATTCTATGAAGAATTGGTGTGTGAAATGAGGTGAATGAGGCCACTATTTATAGGCAAGCCTTGGATCCAAGAGTACAAGTCCACAAGCACACGTACAAGCAAACGAAGCAAGAAGGAGGCCGTGTGAGAGCAACAGAGGCCGTAAACGGCCTAAACAGGGCCGTACACAGCCTGTTTAGGGCCGTACATGGCTATCCCAAGGCCGTACACGGCTGGGTGGTGGCCGTGTGCTAGGCAGTGTGATTTTTCTAACTTTTCTCGTTGCTTCAGAGGGCCGTATCTTCTTCGTTTCGCATTCGTTTGACTTGATTCTTTCGCCTACGGCTTCGTAATTCCGTTACGATTCTAATGATGCCAATTTGGTAGAAATTGGATGTGTGGGGCCCGGGCGTGTTCAGAATACGTTTTGTAGTCTTCGGCGGTGCTGTTTCTTGCATAACTTTCTCGTCCTTGATCCGTACTGAGCAATCCTTATATCCACGTTCTCGTAATCTTCATGGCTACAAAATAAGACTATTATGAGGCTCTGGTATGAAGTTTACTGTAGAATTAGGGTTCGGCTCAGAATAATGCCTATTTAGGTCAGTTTTCTGCCCTTTTTGCTTGATTTTCCAAAGACCGACAACTTTATACCTTTCTAACAAAAGTTATTGAATAATGATGATTTTGAGATGTAATTGTTAGAAAATATATAAATATGGGACAATTAATGCATGTAAAAACGTGACTTTTTGCGATACATCAATATCCATTATATTGATGATGGGTGATTACTTTAATTAAGAATCTTCTAAACAGTCGGTGTAAACACTAGGACCCTACGTCTAGGTGTAACCCTAAAGCATATGTCACTGAATCCTAGGCTATCCTGATTCTGGTCAGATGGGACTGTCTTCACACCCACCTCACCGTCTCTTTCGGAGACCTAACGACCCTCTGATTGGGGTTAATTAATAAGGCGACAGTCCACAACACTGACTTTTCTTAACACCTATGTCTATCCAATTTTAACAGAGTAATACTGGTTGTATGCTGAGTAAGTTAAACTATCGGTTAAATAGAGTTTAGGGGTTTTAAGCATCTGGGAACACAGCCGGCATCCTTGCTTTCATTTCCTAACTCACGTTTCATCTGATTAAGCTTTAATACTTCCGTCGTGGATTAGACCCTCCTTTGCCATCGGGCGCTCATCCCTAGGTGTGTGTACAGTGTATAGTGCCTTATTTTCCACAGTACTCTAACCCTAGGTATATCTACGGTGTTTTAAAGATCTTAAATATCTTTACACAGCTTTATAACCAGAGGTAGTTTAACGGTGTACTATAGCATTTCCATGGCTTAACAAGACCTAGACCCGTGTCTGGAAGGGTTACTTCCAGGTAATCCATGGTGAGATAGACCATCGGCATTTCCTTGGCTTCCACGTATTTGTACTCTACCAGTGGTATTTCCAACGCTATACCAAGTATTCTGACGTATTACGGTGATCCCACAGTTTCATACAAACAGGAGATAACTGTGTATTAGTAGTTAGGGTTGATCAGATCCTATCCTAAGGCAACAGTCACGTGAGAGACCAGAAAGTGTGATTAATTAAGTCTACAACCAAGATAAGTTTAAACATGTACACAGCATAACAACTACCAATCGTATATAAGAGATATTAATTAAACATCATCCCTAATCCTAACATCTACATTTCAACAATCACATATTAATCTACGTAATCAACATGGCAATAATCATAAATCGTACTGAAATAACATACAAAGTAAACATTATAACAGTAAGAGAGTAAGATAATATCACCGTATTAGAAGAGTAATACTAAGTATTACAACAGTCTGACTTGAATAACCTTGATACAGCTTGATTACCCAATTACAACTTTCCTCTAGCTCTAACCACTACTTATATCTCTCTAGTTCTCTAGAGAGAAACTAGAGAGAAAAACTAGCTAAACTAATTACAAAACTAAAGAAAATCTAGAGAGAGAGAATTTCTAGAGAGAGAGAAGAGAGGAGTAAGGTGTGTTTGAATTGAGGAAATTAGTGGGGTATTTATAGGAGAAGTGAGTTGGTCATGATACAAGCCTTTAAGCACAAAGAACAAGCACCAAAGCGTTACACGGGGCGAGCAAGCAACAGAGGGGGTCAAATGGCACCTGGGTACCATTTATCAAGGCAAAAGGCACCATAATCAGCACCCCTAGTGCTGTATACGGCACCTAGGGTACCGTATACGGTACCTAGGGTGGAGGGGGGGGGGGGGGTTGGTGCTCCAAATGCCTTCCGCTGACTTCTCGGTTGCTTGTTTCGTCCGTATCTTCTTCGTTTTAAGCCTGATTTGCTTGATTCTTGCGCCGTTGGATTCGTTTTTCCGTTACGCTTCTAATGAAACTAAGTTTGTCAAATTTGGAGATATTTAAATTTTGCGTGTTCCGGATGACGATCGGCGGGCTTCGAGACTGTACATCTTCTTCGTTCTTTGCCCGTTTTTCTTGATTCTTTCACCTCCGGTCTTGGTTTTTCCTATGGACTTATAAAATATGCATTAATATTTAACTTCATACGATAATTAAGAACGGAATATTTAAGGTGATTGTTTTCCTCGGTTTGCGTGTAAATTGGATGTTTTAACTGAGTTTTGTAGCAACGTCCGTATTTCGACTACCTTGGTGATTTTTGATGATAAATGATTATTTTGAAATGTTTTTACCAGAGAATAGTCCAAAAAGTGCGGAAATAAGTACTTAAAAACATGACTGTTTGAGTCACATCAATCCTACCAAAGGAAAACGTGCAGGATCGAAGTAAGATCGGTAAGGAGGTAGGATCGGAGTAGGATCGTAAGATCGTAGGATCGTTGAACGATCCAATCCTACAAATGGGCTATTTTTTTTTAGCAATTGAGCTTGTAAGGCCCATACGTAGTCCAAATCCTAATCTCAAAACTTACCGTCCATTTTGTTCCAAATTTAATTTCACCATTTAATCCATTTATTATCAAATTATAATCTAATAGTAAGTCTAGAACCTCTAAAACGACGATTGGAGATAGGATACTATCTTTTGTTTTAGAATGTTTATCGTCGTGGAAATATATGTTGACAAATTGCAACACTTTTGTAATATAAAAGTTTGAATGTTAGATTAATTTCTCTAATTAGTAGTTTTCTACAAAAATTTAGATATCTTTGTATAAAAAATGATATTTTGGTAGGATCTACGATCCCGATCCCGATCTTACGATTCCGATCTTTCAAAGGCAAAAACGATCCTACGTAGGATCCCGATCCTGACAACCTTGGTTAACATATTTTAAGGTTTCGCGTATTCAAATCTTTAAAAATAGATTTTTAGGAAGATTTCTATGTTGTTTATTATTACTCTTAATATTATTAATAATATTATTATTATTATTAGTAGTGGTGGTGGTGGTGGTGGTGGTGGTGGTGGTGGTGGTGGTGGTGGTGGTGGTGGTAGTAGTAGTAGTAGTAGTAGTAGTAGTAGTGGTGGTGGTGGTGGTGGTAGTTGTAGTCGTAGTCGTCGTAGTAGTCGTAGTAGTCGTAGTAGTAGTAGTAGTAGTAGGGGTGGTTGTGACACCCGTCAAATTAGGACTAATAATTAGTGCCTAATCAAATGTAATACATTTATTAGTTCTGTGTTAGGCTAATTAATATATCAATTTATATATCGTTGAATATATACAATTACACGATTTGATTAAATCGTACAAGTTTCAAATCGAATGTAATTCGGTTCAATTGAATACGGACGTTCGTGAACAATTTTATTAAATAATATAAAATTATTTAATAACGCAATTATATTTTTATAATATTTCGTACACAAATCGTATCGTACAAACAAAGATTACGCGATTAAAATGTTAAAACGCGCAAACTAATCGACACAAAGCTAAGTTATAAATTTTTATAACTCAAGTATAAAGTATTTGGTAAAATACTTCAACAGAAAATATTGAATAATTATTTGTATTTCAAAAACGTATAAAATAATTATTTTACGTTTAAACGATCGAGAAAACAAACATCGCATAGAGCGCGAACACGGGGCAACAAAAGTTGGTGAAGCCCTCCCCGTGGACCCCACCGTAATCAGCCAAAAAGGGTGGGGATCCCACCCCTTTTTCTCATTTCATCATCACCACCATCCTTTCTTTTCTCTCTCTCTTTCAAACCTACATCACCACCACTACCACTTAAATCATCAAAATAACACCATAAAACGTCATCGAATCATCACGCTCATTTGGAAGAAAAGAACCACCGTGTCACGATCTACAATCCTATCTTTTCGGATTTCTCCGTCGTTAAGTTTGTAAGTTTCCGACAAATCTCGAAACACTCCGATTTTCATTGTTTTCGACTTGTTATTGATTCTATAAGCTTAAAATGTCCAAATATGGGTTGGGTAAAAGATTTGTACCGAACGGTGACGGAAAACTCGTTTTCGGCTCAAAATCCGGCGAACAGTCGTAAGTGTCGCTAGTGTGCCAAAAACAGTGCTAGCGACACTAGCTAAGTGTCGCTATGCCAAGTGTCGCCCCTATAGCGACACTACTTAAGTGTCGCTGAATTACTTAATCAGATTTATATTAGCGACACTACCTTAGTGACGCCAAAATTGAGAAGTGTCGCCTATAGCGACACTAATCAAGTGTCGCCACTCAATTGAAAATCAGGAATCTAGCGACACTCTCCAAGTGTCGCCTAACCAGTGCCGCTGACGCGCCACCAGCGGTCGGTTAGGAATTAACCTGTCGTTGCACCGACTACTGGCGACATGTCAGTGGATTTTTAAATTTGTAAATGCTGGGGCCTAGGTTTACCAGTGCTAAAGGTGTACAGCAGCAAGTATGACCTAGGGTCCTTCTTTAAAACCAACGGTATTGTGAAACAGAGAAATCAAGATGTCCGAATCTAGCTAGTGAAGGTTGTTTTGAAAGCAGTTGGAGGTTTGTTTTTGTTTGTTTTCTAAATTATACTACTAATTAAACTACGCAATAAAATAAAATAAAGGGATAGCAGTCAGGATAGAGGGGGTGTTTATTGTGACTTCGTTAGCCTTGCATTGGGATGATGTTTTGGTTTAAGTTATGAAAACGTCTTTCTAAAGATTTGTATTTTATTTGTCTTAAGTATTTATGGTGTAAGCACTAGCACCCTACTGATTGATTGCTTAATCAGTATGTCACTGAGTAACTAGGCTATCATGATTCTGATCGGAGGAGGCTGCTCAACTCTCAACACTGCCCTGTTACGGAACAGTGACCCTTTTTTGGAATACGAAGATTCCTAGGCGCATGCATAGAGTAACAGACCCACTAACGGTCCGACCGTTCTTAACACCACAGTGATACTCAATTGAATAAAACATTTAGGTTTAAGACTGGGTTGGTGTTTGATTACTTTCCATCAATGGTTTTGTAGAACCCAGGGGTGATAAACAAATTTGGAATACTAGATGATTCCTCGTCTTCCTTTCTGGATTCATAAACTGAGTTTGTATTTTAGATTAGAGATCCCCCATTTATGATTTAAACCAGCCCTCACTTGTATTTAACCAATAAATCCCTAGTTTATTCACAGTGTACAATAGCATTTCCATGGCTTCAAAACCAGACCATGTTATTTGAACACAGATATTTAATCAGAAGTTTATTCACGGTGTACAATACGTATAAAGTATTTCCACAGATCCAAAACCAAAACACAGATAATTAATTACCCCCGATATGACGTCTTATCAAAAGGTTTTAACCACGTTTATTGGTGGAAAGGCGTTAGTTGAATATGCGGTTTAAAATCATAGATGGAACGCGTAATCAAAGCACCGAGTTTTCATTTATAATATAATAGTTGGGAACATTAATCCACAACAGATTGTGCCCACGACTTTCATAGCTTCCACGTTCCGTACTCCACACATTAGTGATGTTTCCGGCGCTATACAAATGAAAGCCGTATAACGTTACTTCCGTTGTTTCATAATGACATCATCCCAATTAACGACTAACTACATCACAACAAACACACAATATAACTACTCACTACGCATAATAACAGATCCTAAATCTAGCATAATAACAATAGCAATCATCATTATAATAGATAAGGAAAGAAGTAACCGTTAATAAAGCGTAGATTGAATAAACGTTAGAGAGAGAGTACAAGCAGAACCTCCGCAATATCTTCGACAATATTACAAATAAGCCCCTGAACTATTCCCTACGCTATTACAAAAGTAGTCCCTCCGTTAGTCCTAGTTAAATATTAACTGAGAACTAACTGATGCTAACCCTAATTCTAGAAAGAGAAAAAGAAGAGAGAGAGAGTAGAGAGAGAGAGAGTGTGTGTGAGAGAGAAAGTGAGAATGAGGAAATGAGTGGAATGAAGAATGGTGTGAAATGTTGGAGGGGTGACCCCCTATTTATAGGCAAACCTCCAAATCAGCCGTACAAGTTGCGAAGCACCAACGTACAAGCAAACGAAGCACAAACGAGCACCAATTGGGGTAGGGAGGGCCGTATACGGCCTTGCAGGGGCCGTATACGGTCTTGCAAGGTCCGTATACGGTCTTAGTAAGGCCGTATACGGTGTCCAAGGCCGTATACGGTCTCCGTCTGATTTCGTTCGTTGCTTAAAACGCCCGTATCTCCTTCATTACACGTCCGTTTGACCTGATTCTTTAGCCTGTGGCTTCGTAATTCCGTTACGCTTCTAATGGTACCAATCTCAAAGAAATTGGATGTGTGTAACTCAAGCATAGCTGAAATGACTTTTAACGATCTGTAGAAGCCGTATCTCTTCCGTTCTTTATCCGATTTGCATGATTCTTGATTCTCCCGTCTCGTTTTTATCTATGACATCATATCATAAGGTTAGAATGTGCTTATCATAAGGTAAATGAGGGTGAGAGAATTGGTTGTTGTTTATTCGCTCTGTTTTGCTCGTTATTTGGATGTTTTTAGTGGTTTTTGCAGCAACGTCTATATTTGGAGCACTTTAGTGAATTTTAGTAAATAATGATTGTTTTGGAATGTTTTCACTAAAGATGTGCCCAAAAAGTGTGGAATATAGCCCATAAAAACATGACTTTTTGCGTCACATCAAGTTATCCCACACTTAGACGTTGCTTGTCCTCAAGCAACACTCAGTTTTTGAAAACATTTTAAAACATTTTTAGAGCGAGTCAAAATATTTTTAAGAGTTACCAATTCCAGATATAAGTAAGATAATTTTAAGAATACAGGGAAAGATAAGATGATCCTTTCATAATCAAGAAAAGATTCTCTTAGGCATACTTCCAAATCTCATGATCTTGGAGTACACATGACTAGGCGATCTCACAAAAGGTGGTCACTCAATTCACTCAAAGTGTATCGGTTTTCCTATCAATCTAGAACAAATGAAATCGCTCAAATATCCAGTCATGCAGCTCTCATCGGCATAGGCTTGATCGAGAATCGGATCTCCACCACTTAGGTGAGGAAGGTGCTAATTATCCCAATACATTCATGAGGGTTGTAGTGTTTGGTGAGGGTAAAAGGGTATTGATAGTGGTGTATCTGGGTTGTAGGGTTGCTTATCTTAAAACTACTGAGATCATGAACAACTTTATTTATAACGGAAAGGAGATAGCTGTTTGTCTTCTATCAGATTTTTCTTGCGAGGATGATACTTCGAAGGACTTTGTAGCTTTATTCTTGCGGAACTTATTTTTCTTTTCTTTTCTGCTTTTTCTTCTTTTTATTATTTCTTTTTCTGCATTTTCTATTTTTCTATTTTCTTTTTTCTTCTTCAGAACTTCTTTGCCAGAGAATTTCCAAGGATATTTTCTTTTGATTCTTTCAGAAATCCTTTTCAGAACTATGATCTTTGATCTTGAACTTCGAGTCCTTTTGCGGTGCCAATTTTTCGCACCTTTTAGAGATATATATCTTTTGGAGAACACGAAAGAGGAAGACTTGGGAGCATAATCGAAGCGGATGTCATAAAAGATGTTTTTCACAACCTCAGAAATTCTAAGATAAGTTTGGAGATATTTTTGGGAAGTAGGGTTTAAAGATGAGGGTTTTATGAAATGAAAGGTTTAGGCTCAACAGGGTTTACTAGGTGGATCATCGATACTAAAAATGAGTATCGGAAGGGTTTTGAGCTTGAAAAGATATGTAAAAAGGGGTTAAATCCTAGGGAATGTCAAGGTCATCTAATTGCACCTATACCGCGTACGGTACACACCAATGTGATCTCGAAACGTATGTCAAGAGCAAGTTCTAATTCAGAGATACATGCATCAGCACACACAAGAAATGAATAGTGAAGCATTAAAGATGAATGCCTTTAGGCTCAAGATACCTCACTGCAAATAGGGTTGTATGTGCTTTGTCATGCTCCTATTAGATTATCATTTCTTGCTTAAGAAATTTCTACCTTATTTTCCTTAGATTCCAAAATATCTTACTCATATTTAAAAATAGCTCCTCTCAAAAGATATTATGACTCAAAATTAGCAGAGTTAATCAGGTGATTAGGCTCATACTTTTTAATTTTCTTGAAAAATTTTGAAAAATTTGCGGAACATTTTCTGAGTTTGCTATTTCGGACATTAAAAATCATAAAAACTAACCAAGGTATTCTATACCTGCTATCCCACACTTAGAGGAATATTGTCCCTAATGTTCTCTTGAGTTGAGATTTACTGAAAGTAAAATCCCACACTTAGAGTTTGAACATGTAAGAAAATGTTTCTCAAGTGTTTGTTTTGGGATGGAATCCCACACTTAGTGATAAGCTTAGGATAGAGTATAGATTACATAACAAACTTAACAAAGCAAATAATATTCAGAATCATAAACAAAAGAGGGTAAAGGGTTAAGACACTCCCCAGATAGCGAGCTGCAATGAAGCTGAGAGTCTGAATTTGTTGAAAAGAGATGTTGCCAGGATCCTTTTCTGCATCCATGAAGAGCGTCTCGGCTTCAAGCATCTTTCTATTGGTTTTCTTCAACCATCATTCTTCTTGTGAATCAATCTCGTAAGTGTGAACACGTTGGTCGTACCCTTTTTATAAACTCAAAGTATTTGCAAATGAAGAGATAAATCACTGTCTCAGAGTTTGAAAAGATATTTTCTACTATATATCAGTTTTATAAAACATGTGTTTTTAAACGAGTTCGAGCATAATGCATAAAAGTAGTATGCAAGTACCTCAAATGCTCGAAACATATGAATTACCAGTTTCAAATTGATTTCCTGTTTTCTGAGACGAGTGGTTTATTTGCAGATGAGTTGTAATATCAGAAGGTTTTATAAATCATTTAGGTACAACCAAGTGTGAAGGATAGTCAGAGATCTTCTTCACTTATTGACATGTTTCTCTCTACACGTCTTATTACACGGGTTGCCTCCCGAGAAGCGCTGCTGTTAGAGTCGAGAGCTCGACTTTACACCTCCGAGATTAGGTGTACGGGAAGGAGCTCCCAGGGCGAGTGATGGTGACATTATGTGCCCTAGGTTGTGGGAAAGAGTATCGCGGAGGATAGATCCTTTGGAAGTGGCAGGCCATGGTTGAGATTAGATCTAGCAGTCCCATGGTATCCACTTTGAAGTTTCGAAGTTGTTCTGAGGTTGCTCTAGAAAGACCTAGTAATCCTTGCGTGATGTAATCAACTGCCTTAGTGATTGGCCCATTGGGATCAATCTGCGTTGTTTTTCTTGTCTTGATCACTTCCTTACTCGGATACCTAAGTCTGAGGGAGTCCATAACTTCTAGTAACTTCAACTTCAGATCTTCAAATTCTTCACTATGAGGATCTCCTTCGAATACAGCTGTAGATTTGCACAAGCTTTTGATTAGCTGGTGCTGATGAAGGATGAAAGGAAAGCCAGAGTTTTTGAAAATATGAATTAGTTTGTTGAATATCTCGCGATATCCAGCCTGGAGGATATACTCTGCTTTCTCGGCGTCTTCTGCATTCAATATCTCGTGTAATCGAGTTGTCATAAAAGTGACAATATCGAGTAGAGACATATTTTTAACAATGAGGGGGTGATTACGCCTGCTTTCGTCCCTAGTGATGTACCTAAGCTCCCCGATTATCAATTTAATATGATATTCTAAAGTAGACTTGATGATAAATCGATTGCTTTCTTTGGTACTCATATGATCTTTCTCAGCTAATAATTCAAGGAATCCCTGTAGATTTCTCATCACCATGAAGTCAGTAACATCTTCAATATTTCTTCTGATAGCACCCAACTTCTCCCTCTGTTTTGATGAATAAGGAAACGCAGAGCCCATGAGAACATCATACACCTTGCGGTATATTTGTCTCTGTTCAATGTAGAAGAGTAGTTCATTTGCTTTATTCCTTTCTTTCTTGAGCTGAGATTTGAGTGCATCGGTGAATGTTCTGATGCAATGTCTAAGGTTGAGCGGATCTTGGGTTCCTTTGCTAGTGAGATAGATAGTGGATGCTGCCTCAATAACCGCTATTAGCCATCTTTGGTGTAAAGAGTAATCATTGGTAGAATTTCTAATAGCTGCTATTATAATATGAGGGTCACTATCATATTTGTTTATCACAGAAATCATTTGTTCATGAGTAGAGACAATTGGGATGCAGATGATTTCTTGAGATAAGGCTTGTGGATCAGGCAGTTCTAGAGAATCAAGAGGATAGATATCTTCATTGGCAGGAGGCTCATTTTCTTCTTTCATCTCTTCTTCCTGCTTGGCTGCTGGTTCAGAGATCTCGTCATCTGATGTGTCTTGGCTAATAGAGACCGTATATAGCTCACTATTCTCCATCGGAACACAATCATTCTTATCGGTCTTGAATGTGATGCTTTCTCCGTGAGCGCGTAAGCTGATCGTCTGAGAGTGCACATCGATAACTGCTCTGGCGGTGTTCATAAAAGGTCTACCTAGGATTATTGGGATGTTTATATCTTCCTGAATATCCATTACCACAAAGTCAGTTGGGAAAAAGAACTTGTCGACTTTAACCATGATGTTCGCAGCTATTCCCTTAGGATATCTAATAGATTGGTCAGCTAGCTGGACACTCATTTTAGTGGGTTTAAGGTCTCCTAATTCTAGTCTTTTAAATAATGAATGTGGCATTAGGTTAATACTTGCTCCTAGATCGGCCAGAGAGCGAATATCACCAGATTGGTTGATTAAGCAGGGAAGGGTAAAACGTCCGGTGTCTCCTAGTTTTTCCGGTAGACGATTTTGAAGGATAGCTGAACATTCAGCAGTTAAGGGGGCATTAGGTACTTCGGGTACCTTGTCTTTGTTTGAGATAAGTCTCCTAACATATTTAGCATACTTGAAAGCTTTGATTTCATTAGGTTTTTGCTTCAGACGTCATGGAAATGGCAAGCTTTCCTTTTTAAGGTTCGGAGAAGACTTTTTCTCAACTGTCTTTGTGACATGAGATTGTTCTTTCACCGGAGAAAGAACTGAAGGTTGGCTCGGTGCCACCTTGGAGTCTTGGTTGGTTACGTGGTTGGCTTCCTCAGTATATGGGTTATGAAAGGTGTTACTAGGTAGACTACCCTGTGGTCTAGTGTCGATACGTTCTGCTAGTCGACCTACTTGGGTTACAAGAGTGTTTAGTAAAGTTAGTTGATCTCTTAGGAAGAGATCAACCTGGTCTTGTCTAGCCGTAATCGTTTGGATGATTTGTATGAGGGTGTCGTCTGGACTAGTAATTGGCCTAGTGGGTTCAGAAGATTGGGCCATCTCAGGTGTGGTTCCGGGCAGTAATGGTGGTTGGTGGTAGGTTGGGTATTGGAATTGGTTGGGTGGTTGAATTGGTGGGTATTGGTTGGCTCGAGGAGAAGAGGTTTGAGTATAATCAGGTGGACGTGGGTGAGTTCGGAACTGGTCATAGTAGGCTGTGCCATCAACAGGGTTCGTAGCTTGTGGATTGTTACAGCTCCGACAGGACTGAATATGGTAGACCTGTTGAGGAGGTTTCTTCAGCTTTCCTATTTCCTCGGTTAGCGTTCCGATGTGTTTCGTCAGAGATTTGATCGCCTCAGTTTGCACGGGATTGGGAAGGGCAAGCGGTGCCGATGATGAGGAATGCTCATCAGTGTCCCAAGCGTTGTGATTCATGGTCATGCTCTCAATCAGATTCCAGGCTTCGTCATCCGTGCAACGCGTGAAATTTCCTCGAGCAGCGGCATCGAGCATTGGCTTGTGGTGCGGTGCGAGACCATTGTAAAACGTGCACAACTGAGTTGATCGTTCGATTTGGTGGTTAGGACATCTTCTAAGCAACCTCTTAAATCTTTCCCACGCACTATAGATTGATTCATCATGAAACTGTTGGAAGTTCAAGATATCTTTCTTTAACTTGATTCGTTTGGATGGGGGAAAGTACTTTGTTAAGAACTTATCTTCCATTTCCGCCCATGAGGAGATAGAGTTGGTCTCTAATTCCTCGAACCAAGTATGTGCATGATGAGAAAGAGAGTAGGGGAACAGATATAAGCGGATTGTATCTTGCTCAACCCTATTTTGCTTGAAAGAGTCGGATAGGGTGAAAAATTTGTTAAGGTGGGAGTAGGGGTCATCGTTTAGTTGTCCATTGAATTGGCAGCGATTCAGGATTAGCTGCACTACGTCGTGCTTGAGTTCGAATGATGCTCCTTCAGTCTCCGGGTAGTGTATGGGTCCTCCTCGAACTTCAATCGAGGGTTTGTTGCTATCGGCGAGAGTGATGCGTGCGGTTGTTGTAGGATTGTGGGAAGATGATCGCTTTTCTTGCCGGATGGGTACGATGTCGTCTTCAGGATACGGGAAAGGAAGGGTTGAAAGAATTTTTAGGGGTTTAAGAAGAGAGAACCATCCTAAAGGTTCACTAGAAAGAAAGTTCATCATGACGTCTCTGAGTCTTACAGTTGATTCCCCGGCAGCGGCGCCAAAAACTTGACGCGCCACCAGCGGTCGGTTAGGAATTAACCTGTCGTTGCACCGACTACTGGCGACATGTCAGTGGAGTTTTAAATTTGTAAATGCTGGGGCCTAGGTTTACCAGTGCTAAAGGTGTACAGCAGCAAGTATGACCTAGGGTCGTTCTTTAAAACCAACGGTATTGTGAAACAGAGAAATCAAGATGTCCGAATCTAGCTAGTGAAGATTGTTTTGAAAGCAGTTGGAGGTTTGTTTTTGTTTGTTTTCTAAATTATACTACTAATTAAACTACGCAATAAAATAAAATAAAGGGATAGCAGTCGGGATAGGGGGGGGTGTTTGTTGTGACTTCGTTAGCCTTGCATTGGGATGATGTTTTGGTTTAAGTTATGAAAACGTCTTTCTAAAGATTTGTATTTTATTTGTCTTAAGTATTTATGGTGTAAGCACTAGCACCCTACTGATTGATTGCTCAATCAGTATGTCACTGAGTAACTAGGCTATCATGATTCTGATCGGAGGAGGCTGCTCAACTCTCAACACTGCCCTGTTACGGAACAGTGACCCTTTTTTGGAATACGAAGATTCCTGGGCGCATGCATAGAGTAACAGACCCACTAACGGTCCGACCGTTCTTAACACCACAGTGATACTCAATTGAATAAAACATTTAGGTTTAAGACTGGGTTGGTGTTTGATTACTTTCCATCAATGGTTTTGTAGAACCCAGGGGTGATAGACAAATTTGGAATACTAGATGATTCCTCGTCTTCCTTTCTGGATTCATAAACTGAGTTTGTATTTTAGATTAGAGATCCCCCATTTATGATTTAAACCAGCCCTCAATTGTATTTAACCAATAAATCCCTAGTTTATTCACAGTGTACAATAGCATTTCCATGGCTTCAAAACCAGACCATGTTATTTGAACACAGATATTTAATCAGAAGTTTATTCACGGTGTACAATACGTATAAAGTATTTCCACAGATCCAAAACCAAAACACAGATAATTAATTACCCCCGATATGACGTCTTATCAAAAGGTTTTAACCACGTTTATTGGTGGAAAGGCGTTAGTTGAATATGCGGTTTAAAATCATAGATGGAACGCGTAATCAAAGCACCGAGTTTTCATTTATAATATAATAGTTGGGAACATTAATCCACAACAGATTGTGCCCACGACTTTCATAGCTTCCACGTTCCGTACTCCACACATTAGTGATGTTTCCGGCGCTATACAAATGAAAGCCGTATAACGTTACTTCCGTTGTTTCATAATGACATCATCCCAATTAACGACTAACTACATCACAACAAACACACAATATAACTACTCACTACGCATAATAACAGATCCTAAATCTAGCATAATAACTATAGCAATCATCATTATAATAGATAAGGAAAGAAGTAACCTTTAATAAAGCGTAGATTGAATAAACGTTAGAGAGAGAGTACAAGCAGAACCTCCGCAATATCTTCGAAAATATTACGAATAAGCCCCTGAACTATTCCCTACGCTATTAAAAAAGTAGTCCCTCCGTTAGTCCCAGTTAAATATTAACTGAGAACTAACTGATGCTAACCCTAATTCTAGAGAGAGAAAAAGAAGAGAGAGAGAGTAGAGAGAGAGAGTGTGTGTGAGAGAGAAAGTGAGAATGAGGAAATGAGTGGAATGAAGAATGGTGTGAAATGTTGGAGGGTTGACCCCCTATTTATAGGCAAAGCTCCAAATCAGCCGTACAAGTTGCGAAGCACCAACGTACAAGCAAACGAAGCACAAACGAGCACCAATTGGGGTAGGGAGGGCCGTATACGGCCTTGCAGGGGCCGTATACGGTCTTGCAAGGGCCGTATACGGTCTTAGTAGGGCCGTATACGGTGTCCAGGGCCGTATACGGTCTCCGTCTGATTTCGTTCGTTGCTTAAAACGCCTGTATCTCCTTCGTTACACGTCCGTTTGACCTGATTCTTTCGCCTGTGGCTTCGTAATTCCGTTGTGTAACTCAAGCATAGCCGAAATGACTTTTAACGATCTGTAGAAGTCGTATCTCTTCCGTTCTTTATCCGATTTGCATGATTCTTGATTCTCCCGTCTCGTTTTTATCTATGACATCATATCATAAGGTTAGAATGTGCTTATCATAAGGTAAATGAGGGTGAGAGAATTGGTTGTTGTTTATTCGCTCTGTTTTGCTCGTTATTTGGATGTTTTTAGTGGTTTTTGCAGCAACCTCTATATTTGGAGCACTTTAGTGAATTTTAGTAAATAATGATTGTTTTGGAATGTTTTCACTAAAGATGTGCCCAAAAAGTGTGGAATATAGCCCATAAAAATATGACTTTTTGCGTCACATCAGCCGCCTATAACGACACTCGCCAAGTGTCGCCTATAGCGACACTAGCACAGTGTCGCCAAAAACGGAAAGTTAACAAATTATTTACATCCTAAGTGTCGAACTTGTACAACCTTAAACAATTATACGATACGACTTCTAAAACATACACATTTAAGTATAACACTTCAAAAACCTAATGATAATATCGAGATTATTATTACAAACAATCTCCAACGGGCCGTACACGTTTTTCAAAACTCAAATCAATCAACCAAATCGGAATAATTTGGACATTATAGTTGGACGAACAACTACAAAGGTAGTCTTTTAAGATACCTATTCAATTAATAACCATCGCGTTTATTGGACGCCCTCAGGTTACAAATCTTCAGACATCAATTCAAGGCTAATCAATTCAAGTCTATTTAGACAAACAAACAAGGCTCAGGTGAGTCTCATAGCCCCTATTTTACTGTTTTACTCATGGGTGTGATATCAATGCTCATTTTATTTACAATTGAACGCAAGTACAAATCAAATCAAATACTGCATGAGTTGTTTTCACTAATCAATTTAAAGTCATCCACAACATAGTTTGGTAATACGTAGTAGCGTGAATGTTAGTGTATGGTACCATATAGGATTGACAATCCTCATCCACGTTAGCTAGCACTAACTGGTCAAACGGACGCATTAGCATTTGTGTAGACGAGTGTGGATTAGGCACTCGTAGGAGGCACCTCGATCGGAATTCCTTCATTGGACCCGACCCCCCAAGTTAAGCTCAGACTATGTGCTCATGACTGTATAGTTACTTTTATTTTGCTTTATTGCAACTTAAATTCAATTAAATTTTGCGGTTCATTCAATATGTTTTGACATACAAACCTATGAGCTCACTAGCGTTTCGCTGATCAAATTTAGCTTGTATCACAGGAACTCAGCAGTAGTTTGGACTACCCAACAGGATACTTAGCTCGAGTCAGCATGCAAACCGTCAGAGATTTAGCTGCATTATTATATTTTGCATAAATTAATTATGTATTTAAATCTCTCAATTTCGAACCGAGCTAATGTACTTATTATTTTGATGTAAACATTTGTTTAATCAATACAATTTTAAAACGACGCATGTAGTGGTCTTTCATTATATCTTGTGTGCTTTGATATTTGATTAGTCGCGCCCCGACCCGATTTGCTTCCGCATCTTAAATTTGGGGGTGCGACAGATTGGTATCAGAGCCTAAGGTTATAGTGAACTAGGTTGCATTTAGTGGGCCTAGACTATGACCATTAGGCAGTATTTCCTTATTAGGCATGACTGGTTCAGAAATTACAGCATACGACTTTAATTTGACATAGCCTAATCAACTATGTACAATTAAGGAAAGATGATGTAAGGTCTGAAATGGTTTTGTTGAACGGGGATACACTAGTTGACTCTGACCTCGAGAGAAACCGGGACTCAAACATATCTGTTCTAGACACCCAATAGGCTATTATGTGATACGAAGTATACATAGATAGGCCTCACTACAATCCTAGGCTATATTGAATAATTACTATATAAATATAGACCTCACTTTCTCTAACGCTTTGTCTCAGAATGGCAAACATACCATCCAATTCATCGCAATCTCATCCTCATGGATCCCAAAACCCGAGGGTAGCTAGGAGGAACCTCAGGTTGCCTCGAGCTGGCCCATATCCCGCGCACTTCAATCTACCGGGTTTAGCCGCTAGGCTACACCGTCACGAGCAACGGCTTAACACCATGGACATCGAACTCTAAGAAACCAACGAAAACTGGAGACTCACATCCCTCGAACGCATCAACCAAGTCTCCGAGGACCATGAAAATACCGTTAGCGACATGGACATTCTCCGCAACCAGATGGGTGAAACCATCGAAACCATGGAGATCGTCCACAACCAAGTGATTAATAATAGAAATGAAATCTCCGTCCTACAATCAAGGTTGAACCAGTGCGAGACACGTCTAAGGGAAACCGAGGACGCCCTCCGAATGGCTAATAGAATTGCAGAGTCAGTGGATCATCTCACTGCACTACTGCCGCAACTTAATCTACGTCAGAATTAGCTCAGGCTGAATCTGTACTTTACTATGTTTTTGTAGGACCTATGTAATTCGACCGGATGTAACAATTCCCGGTACTTTTGTAAAACATCTAATCCTGTAACTTTTGGAACTCGTAACTCGGAATTGTCTATCATCTTTTGAACTCGTAATATCAATTGACAATTCCCCTCGATTATTCTACATTATTGATTTTTACCTTGTGATGTCGTATGTTACCGCTTTTACATATATGCATCTGTTGTAATTTTCATTCTGGTACAATTTCTTATGTACCTTTTGTTTCCTTCTTGAAGAATCATGCCGCCCAAGAAGAAAAGTTAAAGTGATGCGGAAATCAATGCTATTATTTCCCGAGCCGTAGCTGATGCTTTGGCTGCTCGAAACTCCCAACAATCTAGCGATCAAACCGTTAATACCACCCCGGTTACCAAACCTTGTTCCTACAAGGACTTTCTCAGCTGCAAGCCGTTATACGTCAAGGGCACGGAAGGTGCTATTGGTCTGATCCGATGGATGGAACGTATGGAATCTGTCTTCAGTCTCTGCAACTGTACTTAGGATAACAAACTTAAATTCGCTGCTTACTATTAGGAAGGTGCACTTACGTGGTGGAATACCCACGCCAATTCTGTGGGCATCGAGATAGCAAACCAACTTCCCTGGGCTGAACTAAAGAAGAAGCTAAGGGAGAAATACTGTCCCGAAGAAGAACTGCACCGTCTGGAGGAAGAGTTCTGGCACCTGACTATGCAGGGAACTGATATAGCTGGGTATACTACAAAATTCTAGCAATTTGCCTTGTTATGCCCGGGTTTGGTCGATTCGGAGGAAAAATGCAATAAGAGATACATCCGTGGCCTCCCGGAGAGTATTCAGGGGAACGTCGCTTCGTCAAAACCAACCACTACTGAGAGTGCAATCCGGTTAGCACACGAACTCATGGCACTGATTGTCAGCCGTGAGACACCTCTCCCATCCTCCAACAACAACAAACGCAAATCAACCGAAAACCCACACAACCAAAACAAGAAAACCAATACCATCCAAGTTTACAACACCAATTCTGAACCCAAACGTAGCTACACTGGGGACAGACCATACTGTTACAAGTGTAACTACCACCATGACGGCCCATGCGGTACTCCCTGCAATAACTGCAGGAGGTACGGGCATTTGACCCGAGATTGCCGAGCCCCTAAATCCAACAACAACGCCACTAACAACAATACCCAACAACCTAAATCCTGCTATGGATGTGGAGAGGTGGGACATTTTAGGAATGAATGTCCTAAACGAAAGAACAAGGGCAACAACAACAACAACAACAATGCAAGGGGAAGAGCCTTCGTACTCAACTCTGGGGAAGCCCGTCAAGACCCGAATGTGGTCTCGGGTATGTTCCTCCTCAACAACTTATCTGCTTCTATACTATTTGATACTGGTGCCGATAGAAGCTTTATTTCAGATGAATTTTACCCACTGCTTGACATCACCCCTGTTGCTCTAAATGTTAAGTACACCGTAGAACTAGCAGACGACAAACTCATAGAAACCAATAGTGTAATACTTAATTGCACTCTAAACTTAGCAAACGAAACCTTCTCGATCGATCTTGTGCCTGTAAACATTGGAAGTTTCGACGTTATCGTTGGTATGGACTGGTTGTCCAAGCACCGCGCTGAAATCGTCTGTTATGACAAAATCGTCCGTATTCCTCTCGCCGCCCGTAGAACTTTGATCATACAGGGGGAGACCGGTAGGACGAGAATGAACATCATCTCTTGCTTGAAAACCCAGAAATTTCTGAAAAAGGGTTATCCAGCAATCCTCGCGCACATCATGGAGAAAAAGTCGGAGGAGAAGCGACTTGAGGATGTGCCCATTGTTCAAGACTTTCCAGAAGTCTTTCCCGCGGAACTGCCTGGTCTACCACCACCAAGACAGGTTGAGTTCTCAATCGATCTCGTGCCAGGTGCTGCACCTGTGGCCCGAGCACCATACCGATTAGCCCCATCCGAACTTCAGGAGTTGTCCGCCCAATTACAGGAACTCCTGGAAAGAGGATTCATCAGACTGAGTTCGTCACCTTGGGGTAGAAGGACGGTTCATTCCGAATGTGTATCGACTATCGAGAGTTGAACAAGTTAACCGTCAAGAACCGATATCCACTTCCGCGCATCGATGACCTGTTCGACCAACTTTAGGGATCGAGTTTTTATTCAAAGATCGACCTGCATCATCAACTACGTGTTCGCGACACCGGCATTCCGAAAACTGCTTTCAGAACCCGTTATGGGCATTACGAATTTCAGGTGATGCCATTCGGTCTAACCAACACACCGGCTGTATTCATGGATCTTATGAATCGGGTGTGCAAACCTTATCTCGACAAGTTTGTCATCGTCTTCATCGACGACATCCTCATATACTCGCAAAACGAACAAGAACACGTGCAACATCTCAAAACTATCCTAGAACAATTTAGACACGAGGAACTGTACGCTAAATTTTCAAAGTGTGAGTTCTGGATACAAACCGTTCAATTCCTTGGACACGTCATCGATAGTCAGGGAATTCATGTAGATCCTTCAAAAATCGAGGCTATCAAAAATTGGCAATCGCCAACAACTCCAACAGATGTACGGCAGTTTTTAGGACTGGCCGGCTACTATCGACGATTCATCGAGAACTTCTCAAAAATAGCCTTACCACTCACGACACTGACTCAAAAAGATAAAAAGTTTGAATGGACTGAAAAACAAGAGTCAGCATTTCAACTCCTGAAACAGAAGCTCTGCAGTGCCCCTATTCTATCTTTACCCGAAGGCACCGATGACTTCGTGGTATACTGCGATGCTTCCCATCAAGGTCTCGGTTGCGTGCTGATGCAACGAGACAAGATCATTGCTTACGCTTCATGACAACTCAAAATCCACGAAAAGAACTACACTACTCACGACCTCGAACTTGGAGTTGTCGTGTTCGCTCTCAAAATCTGGAGACATTATCTCTACGGCACTAAGTGCACAATCTTTACCGACCACAAAAGTCTCCAACACATATTCGATCAAAAGGATCTCAACATGAGGCAACGTCGATGGGTCGAGTTGCTTACGGATTACGATTGCGAAATCAAATACCATCCAGGGAAGGCAAATGTTGTTGCCGATGCCCTCAGTCGAAAAGAACGATCGAAACCACTCCGAGTCCGAGCCCTCAGCATGACCATTCACAATGATCTAAACATTCAGATTCTCGCTGCTCAACTCGAAGCCCTGAAATCCAATAACATCAAAAACGAAGCCTTGCGGGGCATGGATAAACAATTCAAAATCAAACCTAACGGAGTTAGGTGTTTCTCAAATCGAATATGGTTGCCTAGTTTTGGGAACCTGCGAGACTTGGTGATGGATGAAGCTCACAAGTCCAAATATTCTATCCACCCGGGATCCGATAAAATGTACCACGACATCAAGGAATTCTATTGGTGGCTAAACATGAAAGCCGAAATCGCTGTCTACGTCAGCAAGTGTCTTACTTGCTCAAAAGTCAAAGCAGAATACCAAAAACCTTCTGGTTTACTTCAACAACCCAGCATTCCATAATGGAAATGGGAACAAATCGCCATGGATTTCATAACCAAACTACCCAAGTCATCGAGCGGTTGCGATACCATTTGGGTGATCGTCTCACGAAAACTGCTCATTTCCTGGCAATCAAGGAAACAGATAAAATGGAACGACTCACACGAATCTACATCAAGGAAGTCGTTTCTCAACACGGTGTTCCAATCTCGATTATCTCCGATAGGGATAGTCGCTTCACATCTCACTTTTGGCAATCACTTCAGAAATCGTTGGGTACCCGCCTCGATATGAGTACCGCATACCACCCTCAAACCGATGGCCAAAGTGAACGAACTATTCAAACACTGGAAGACATGCTACGAGCTTGCGTAGTTGACTTCGGTGTAAACTGGGAACAACATCTACCATTGTGCGAGTTTTCGTACAACAACAGCTACCATGCCAGTATTGGAGCTGCAGCTTTCGAGGCACTGTACGGTCGTAAGTGCCGATCACCTATCTGTTGGACCGAAGTGGGAGATAGCTAACTCACTGGTCCGGAAATCATTCATGAAACCACCGAGAAAATCGTTGGTATTCAAAACAAACTCAAAGCCGCACGTGATCGTCAGAAAAGTTATGCTGACGTGAGACGCAACCCACTCGAGTTCCAGGTTGGGGATCGAGTACTAGTCAAAGTTTCACCTTGGAAAGGTGTCATTCGTTTCGGCAAACGCGGAAAACTAAATCCTAGATACATTGGACCTTTTGAGATCCTCGAGAGGATTGGTCCAGTGGCATATCGATTGCAGCTGCCACCCGAGCTCAGCAGCGTGTATCCCACTTTCCACATTTCTAACTTGAAGAAATGCTTGTCTGACGAGACACAAATTATTCCACTCGATGAAATTCGTATTGACGATAAGCTTCATTTTGTTGAAGAAACCGCCGAAATCATGGACCGCGAGGTCAAACTGTTGGGTTTTCTATTCCCTAACTAGATTATTATATACACAGCGGAATAACAAAAACTTTAAATAATCTAAGGCAATTAGGAAACTAAAACCCTAAGAGATCTTTAACTTTAACACCATAGTACAATGAATAAATTGGACAAGGAGAATATAAGGAAAATACTAACCTTAAGAGAAAACCTATTTCTCACGCGTAGACCAACGAGCAGAGCTTCGTTACTTGGAGGCAAGTACCAAAAGTAGAATACCTCTAATGCTTCACACCCAAAAACCCAAGAGAAAGTCAAATTTTCGGAATACTTGAAAATTCGTACTTGAAAACGTATGTTATGAAGGTATAGGTTTTCCCTATTTATAGTTGTGGAAGAAACCCCAAAGTTTGCTGAATTCGACTCCCAACCGGCGGTTGGACCTTCCAACCGGCGGTTGGAGCTGTTAGTCTTGGACTCCAAGTCTGCGACTTCCACCGCCTTGAAACCCTAATCCCAACCGGCGGTTGGACCTTCCAACCGGCGGTTGGATCAGATTCTGGAATCTTCCGCCAAATTTAATTACTTTTAATTTCTAATTAATAAACTATTATTAATTTTTTTAAACAATTAAATATAATATCAATACTATTAATATTATCCTTCATCTTTCTCTTGACTGTTTATGAGGGCAACCCAAAAAGGACTTTACCATTAATGATAGTCTCACCAATTAGTTATGATATTGGACACAATTCCAACAGTCTCCCACTTGGACAATTCATCAAATACTATTGGTCTCAAGGCTATCTCACATTAACTATGTAAAGTGTGCATCCAAGCAACTGCCGAACTCTGATCTCATCTTTGAGTTAGTCCTTTAGATAAGTGATCAACCATTCCTTTGTTTCACGATATCTTATGAAACGAGACATGGATTATAATCAATCTCAAGATTCATATATGTTTTCCGATTTCCGATTTCCGATTATATTGACTATATGAGACTACTGAACTATCACTTTAGTCTCAGCCAGGCCTAGCACTTTTAAGTCAAACTTTAATCATCAGAGGGCCAATGATATCTCTTTTCCATTTTAGGCAAAAGGAACAAATAAATATCGACTACATAGCACTAGTCAACTCATCATATCATACCTTGTATACCCTTTATAACTGGCATTTACGCACAGCGTTTGAATAGACTAAAGTATAACAGATTCGAAGAGCTAGATACTCATGTATCTCCATTTTAAGAATAGAAGATATTATCATCTTAAAATCACTCGTGATTTAATCGATGAAGTGATCTCTTTAAGTGCGGGTTTCTCCTATACTTAAATCCCCATTAAGTACCCATGAGTGTTGCAGCAATCTCCATGCCATGTCTAATCTCCATAGACATCTACTAACACTCCATGACAGTCTTGATTCGCCACATACTTCCTATAGTGTGATCGATTGAGGAGGTTTGAGTAAGAACTTATTACTCTGGAAGTGGTGTCTAAACATGCAAAAGTGAAACACAATGACAAACAATAGTAAATGGTAGAACTCCTTCCCATTAAAATCTCCATTATTAATCACCAAGTCTATTACAGTTTCTATCATTGTTTATAATGTTTCAAATTCAACCTAACAACTAAAACTTTACATTATCTCTTAAACCTATGCTCCTAGCATGTTCATCGTGCTAGGACTTTCCTAGAGGCTTTGTGAACGGATCAGCTGGATTATCCTCTGATCTTATGCTCTTCATAATTACATGTCCTTCTTCGACTTTACTTTGGACAAAATGGTATTTCCTTTCAATGTGCTTTGACTTTCCGTGATCCTTGGGTTCTTTACTCAAGGCGACTGCACTTTCATTATCACAAAATAAAGCAATAGGATCTTGTACTGTTGGAACAACTCCAAGATCTCCAAGGAAATTCCTCATCCAGATAGCTTCCTTTGCCGCTTCACTAGCCGCAATGTACTCAGACTCACATGTAGAGTCTGCTACTGTATCTTGCTTAGAACTTTTCCATGTAACCACTCCCCCATTCAGTAGGAATACCCAACCAGACTGTGATCGACAATCATCTCTGTCTGTTGGGAAACTAGCGTCACTATAACCCTGTCGTGCTTCCAGTCGTCGGACGGGTTTTAATCCGGTCGTTGAACCAACCAACCAGGATGCACGGACAGGGTTTTAAATTTATAGAGCAGGGGAATCCTAAGTTTTATACTACTGACAGACCTAAAAGGGCAGCAAGTGGTATGTATGACTCAGGTGTCGTTCTTCAAACTACAACGGGCATGGGAGTCTAGGAAGTTTTATTATCTTTGGAGATTCAGCTAGGGGTTTTAAAAGCTTTTGGATAGGTTTGGTTTTTATAACTGAATACTAATTTAAATAAAGAAAATAAAACAAAAGAGGTTTGTACGGAGACTCGGTCAACAGAGGAAGCGAGTGTTTACTATGATTTCGTTAAATGTTATTGATGAATAGTCAAGGGTAAGGCTACTAGATGTGATGACTAATCCGGAGAGGATAGAAACATAATTAATGCAAAGTATTGTACCTACGACCGTTCCGCGGCTTCCATACGTTTGTACTCCACCAATTGGTGTGTCCAGCACTATACCGAGTAATAGGGCGTTTTACGGTTTTTCCTTTACATTAATTAGGGTTCCACATTACTCTCGCAGATTTCCTATATCCGAATGAGCTGCAACTACGAGCCTATTAAATATCTAACCTAGAGTTGTCCGCAATCAGATAAATAACATGTCACGTGGATAGCAGTTATAGAAGTCAGATACACCGGAAGTTCTCCCAAATGTACAGACCAATTTAACCGATGACTATCCTTGAATCCTGGTCCCCAGTCACAGTCATCAGAGACGTCTGTATCGTAGCGTGAATTGTTGATTGAACAAGAACACGAACGGGGATAATCCCGCGGACCAAGTTGGGATAATCGGGCTAACGATCAGTTAAATTGTTCAGCATTACAGATATAAATCATCACAACTATTCCATGCATGTTAATCTACTGTGTAAACCAATATTCTGTGTCTGAAAACCTAATTATACAGTTACTGATATGAACCACGAGGATAACTCTAGCATGCATCATTCCTAAGGCAACAATCAAACAAGAACATGCAATAGGGTGACACATAACAGAACACCATAAACCTAAGCATAGCAGATAACCAATAATCAGATCATAGATATCCCGAAAGTTCTCTCAAAGATATATAACAGATAAACATGAATCTAATCCTACGCTCCGTGTCTCTTATGATTTGTTTCAACCTAGAGAACACAGCCATACCAAGTTCATTGATCATCAAGTATAGAATAGGTAGAGAACGTACCACTAGTAATTGGCCAAGTTCTAGCAGGAAGCTTCTAGCCACAGCATAGGTTGGATAGATAAACATTCGAGATTCAGTTTATGAGTTCATACACAGTTTAAAGTAACACGGGCAGAGTAACAGCATGGCATAAACATATTGACTATTCTAACATAACTACATCATAGTAAACACAAAGAAATGTCTAGCCTAACATTATATATCTAGCATACAATCATAAACAAGCATAAACAAAGCAACACATGTTTAAAACTGGAAAGTAAGAGATATATAAATAGAACCTGATACGAATTTATTACAGACAGATCTTCGCGAATACAATGTCTTGGAGTGACTCCGTACAAAAGCTAAAAGCTACCTCTACCTAACTATCTCTCTAACTAGCTCAATTCTAGAGAGAGAAACTCTTCTAGAGAGAGAAACTAGAGAGAGAGTGATGTGTGTGAGAGATAAAGTGTAGGGAGAGAATGAAAATGAGAGAAAAATGGTATGTTGGTGAAGTGAGGGGTGTCCACTATTTATAGGCAAAGCATTAAATCGCACGTACAACTCACGAAGCAGCACGTACAAGCAAACGAAGCACAATATGGGGGTGCAGGGGCCGTATACGGCTTGTATAGGGCCGTATATGGTCTATACAAGGCTGTATACGGTCTGTATAGGGCCGTATACGGTGCCTATGGCCGTATACGGGCTCCGTCTGATTTCGTTCGTTGCTTAAAACGTCTGTATCTCCTTCGTTATGCGTCCGTTTGACTCGATTCTTTCGCCGGTGGTTTCGTAATTCCGTTACGCTTCTAATGATGCCAATCTCACTGAAATTGGATGTGTAGAGCTTAGGCGTAGCTGAAATGACTTTTAATGGCTCTGAAAGCGTAGTGGTTTCTCCGTTCTTTGCCCGTTTCACTTGATTCCAGATTTTTCCGTCTCGATTTTACCTATAAAACAGATAGTAGAAGTTAGGAGGTGTGCATTGACAGGAAAATGAGGTCGGAAGAATCGGCCTGTATTAAAATGCTGTGTTTTGTGCATTTTCAGAGTGTTTTCAGTGATTTTTATCACAACGTCTACTTTTGAACCACTTTAGTGAATTTTGGTAAATAATCATTGTTTTGGAATGTTTTCACCAAAGAAAGGTCCAAAATGTGAGGAATAAAGCTTCTAAAAACATGACTTTTTACGTCACATCAAGTTATCCCACACTTAGACGTTGCTTGTCCTCAAGCAACAACTCTCTGAAAAAATGTTTTAAGTCATGTTTTTAGGGGCGAGTCAGAGAATATGTTCCGAGATTAGCATTTCCTCATATAAGCAAGTTACTTCTAAAAGTGTGGAGGAGGATAAGATGATCCTTCCATAAACAAGAAGAGATTATCTTAGGCGTACATCCAAATTTCGTGATCTTGGAGTACACAAGACTAGGCGATCTCACTAAAGGTGGTCACTCAATTCACTCAAAGTGTATCGGGTTTCCTATCAATCTAGCTCAAACGAAATCGCTCAAAATAGCCAGTCATGCTGCACTCATCGTCATAGGCTTGATCGAGAATCGGATCTCCACCACTTAGGTGAGGACGGTGCTAATTATCTCAAGACATTCAGAGGGTTGCAATGTCTGGTGAGGGTGAAGGGTATGGATAGTGGAAATTTTGGTTTGCGAGGGTGTTTAGCTTATCCTAAAATCACTAAGATCATGAACAACTTTATTTAGAACGGAGAGGAACGGAGAGTTGGTAGCTGTTTCAGCTTCTGTCGGATTTTCCATGAAGAGCTATGTTTTGAAACTTTCAGCTTTATTTGCGAAGCTATTTTCTTTTCTTTTCTTTTTCTTTTCTTTTTTTTCTTTTGTCTTTTCTTTTTCTTTTCTTCAGAATTTCTTTTAGGGAATTTCCAAGGAATTTTATATTTTGAATCCTTTAGAAATCTTTTCCTCTATCTTGATCATTTTGATTCTTTTCCAGGTGCTAATTTTTCCCGCACCATCGTCCTTCCAGTTCTCTTATGTGCTAATTTTCCCACACCATTTGTTGAGAAGCTTGATTTTGGAGAATGCGAATGAGTAGGATATTTGAAACAGATATTCTAAAAGGGTGTTCTTCATAACCTCAGAAATTCCAAGATAAGTTTGGGGGGTAATTTTGGGAAGTGGGTGAAAATCAGGGTTTTGAAGAAACGAAAGGTTTAAGCTCAACAGGGTATACTAGGTGGATCTTCGATACTGAAAATGAGCATCGGAAAGGGTTTTGGGCTTGAAAAGATATTTAAGAAACGGGTTAAGTCCTAAGGAATGTCAAGGTCATTTAATTGCACCTGTACGGTACACACCAATATGGTCTCGAAGCGTATGTCAAGAGCAAGTTCTAATTCAGAGATACAGACATCGGCACACACAAGAAATGAAAGTGAAGCATTAAAGATGAATGCTTTTGGGCTCAAGATACCTCACTGCAAAGGGTTGTATGTGTCTAGTCATGCTCCTTTGATTATCACTTCTTGCTTAAGCAACTTCTACCTTATTTCCTTTAGGCTTTTAGAAATATCATACTTATATTTTGAAAATGGTTTCTCTCAGTAGTATCTGAGACTCAAAAACTGAGTTAGACTCATTATTTTGAAAAATTTTGACCTTATTTTTGAAAAAATTTTGAGAGAAAGATTGCTATTGGACGTAAAAATCACCATTTAAGGTATTCTATACCTGTCATCCCACACTTAGAGGAACATTGTCCCTAATGTTCTCTTGAGTAGAGATTTTACTAGTAAAATCCCACACTTAGAGTTTGAACATGTAAGTAGATGTTTCTCAAGTGTTTTAATTTGGTCTGGAATCCCACACTTAGTGATAAGTTTAGGACGAGGCACAGAAATTAAACGCACTAACATAGGCATAGTAAAACATAATTGAAACAGGGAGAAAGGAACAGAGAGACTCCCCATTTGTGTTTACTGGAATAGACCAGGTTTGTGCAGGAGTGGTGCTAGTGAATTGCTGGATATTAAGGACCAGGCTCGTTTAAGATCATCCATTCCATACAAAGCTGAATTCTGCAATAAACAACGACACACATATCACAGTATCTCATCTAGGTAGCAGGTGTAAAGCGTAAGTACAGAGTCATAATACAGAAAGTAAATAATAAAGATAGAATCTAGTAATCATCAAGTAGGTCATCAGTGTCAGGATCAAACTCTGCCTCAGCATCCCTGTCGAAAACAGAAGTCGAAGATGGAATGGAAAAATCCATAGTAACCATAGCCTGACTCACAATCTCGTCAGTGGAAGTGTGGGTGACAGAAGTGTGAGCATCAAAAACAGCCAGAAGCTGCTCTGTGAGGCTGCGATCTGGTGATGCAAGTCCTGTGGGCAATGCTGGATCAGGATCAGCAGCTGCATCAGTGGTGCTAGTGGAAGGTCCGGCAGTAGAGACAACAGGTGGATCTGCAGGAGGAAAGAAGGACCATGGAGGTCGAGATGGTCCCGGATCTGGGCCAAGCCTGTAGGGAATGGCATCAGGTCTTGAATCTCGAGCTGCTCACAGATAGAGGATATGATGTCATGCTGGATGGAGAGTGTCCGGAAGAGGGCAGACGAAGCAGCTGGGTCAGCCGTAGTGATACCGTACTCGAAAGTAGGTACGGGGGCTGGCAAAGGTGATGAGGGCCTCTCATCGGGAAACTCCTCGTGAGTGATCGGGACATCAGTCAGGTCCTCCTCAGTGATGGTCAGTATAGCCGCTCTCTGTGCTCTGCGTCTACGAGGTCTGTGTCGTCTGCGTGGTCTCGCAGCTACATGATCAGTGTCAACAGCGTACATCCTGAAACAAGATAAGATAAACAAGTAATGCTAATAATGATAGTAAATGAATAACACTTATCTCAGATTTTGCAGTTTGAAGTCAGATAAGTGGCAAGCCTGAATTTTATTAGTTCAGAGACAACCATACTTAATAAAAATAAGCTAAGAAATAAAATATCAGAATTTAAATAAAGATAGGCTTGGGGTGCCTCCCAAGAGCGCTTGTTTTACGAGTCTCTAGCTTGACTCTTTGTACCTTTCTGTCGACTCACGGTGGTTCAAAGATAAAGACATCTTCCCTGATGGGAAAGTCTTCGAAGTAATGCTTTAAGCGGTGACCATTAACCTTAAAATTACCTTCTGGTGCCTCGAGTTCGACTGCACCGTAAGGAAATACTTTTGCTACTATGAATGGTCCGCTCCACCTGATCCTAAACTTGCCAGAGAATTTCTTGAATCTCGAGTTGAAAAGCAGCACTTTATCTCCTGTTTTGAATTTTGAGGGCCTCAGCTTAGCATCGTGAATTCTCTTAGTTCGTTCCTTGAAGCTTAACGAACTGTCATAGGCCTGATCCCTTAGTTCGGCTAACTCATTCAACTGCATTCGTCTATTTGCTCCAGCTGTAGAAATATCTAAGTTGCAGTTCTTTAAAGCCCAGTATGCTCTATATTCCAGCTCAATTGGTAAGTGACATGCTTTGCCATAAACTAGACGATACGGTGTGGTTCCTAATGGTGTTTTATAGGCGGTTCTGAATGCCCACAATGCATCATCTAATTTTTCAGCCCATTGTACCCATGGTTACCAACAGTTCTTTCCAAGATTCTTTTCAAAGCTCGATTTGTTGCCTCAGCTTGCCCATTTGTCTGGGGGTGATAAGCTGTTGATGTCTTGTGAGTGACACCATACTGTTGCAGAACTTTCATGAATTGAACGTTGCAAAAGTGTGTACCACGATCAGTGATTATTGCTTTTGGAGTCCCAAATCGACTGAATAGCTTTTTGAGAAATTTGGTTACCACTTTGGCGTCATTTGTTGGGAGAGCTTGGGCCTCGGCCCACCTGGAGACGTAGTCGACTGCAACCAAGATATACTCTTTACCGTTAGATTTAGGGAATGGTCCCATGAAATCTAATCTCCAGATATCGAAGATTTCCACGGCCGGTATGTTTGTAAGTGGCATTTCATTCTGGGCTGTTATATTGCCTTGTCTTTGGCAGATATCGCAGCGTCTCACCAGATCGTACGCATCTCGAAATATGGTTGGCCAGAAAAAGCCGGCATCGTACACTTTTCTTGATGTCATGTTGGTACCGTGATGTCCTCCAGTAGGTCCATGGTGGCTTTGGTGTAGGATATGTTCTGCCTCTTTCCCATCAACGCATCTTCTAATGATTTGATCGGGGCAAACCTTAAAGAGGAAAGGGTTGTCCCAATAGTAATATTTTATATCGCGGAAGAATTTTTGTCTTCGAGAGGTTGGCATTCCTTTAGGTAAGACTTTTCCCACCAAATAATTGGCATAGTCAGCATACCAGGGATCATTTGTAGATCGTGACCCTTGATAGTATTTACCAACATGCATGAGCTGTTCTTCTGGAAACTGGTCTTGAATGTCTTTTTCGTGCAACTTATCCATTGAAGGATTCTCTAATCGGCTGAGATGGTCCGCCGCGACGTTTTCTGCTCCCTTTTTGTCTTTGATCTCGATGTCAAATTCTTGAAGGAGTAGAATCCATCGTAGAAGGCGAGGTTTAGCATCTTGCTTCTTAAAAAGATATTTCAGAGCTGAGTGATCTGTATAGACAATAGTTTTGGACAAGATTAGATAAGAACGAAATTTATCAAAAGCAAATACTACCGCTAGCAATTCTTTTTCTGTGGTTGTATAATTCTCTTGGGCGTCAGTGAGCGTTTTGCTGGCGTAGTATATTGGTTGAAACTGTTTCTCCCTCCGCTGTCCCAGAACTGCTCCGACTACGAAATCACTGGCGTCGCACATGATTTCAAATGGGAGACTCCAGTCTGGAGCAACCATGATCGGTGCATGAACAAGCAGATCTTTCAGATGATCGAAGGCCTTGAGACATTTGTCTGTAAAGACAAACGGAGTATCCTTTTCGAGGAGATGAGTCATAGGTCGGGATATCTTAGAGAAATCTTTGATAAAGCGACGGTAGAACCCGGCGTGTCCTAGAAAACTGCGGATGGCTTTGACAGAGGTGGGTGGTGGAAGTTTTGAGATAGTCTCAACTTTTCCTTTGTCAACTTCAATTCCTGCTTTGGATATACGGTGTCCTAAAACTATGCCTTCTTTTACCATGAAATGGCATTTTTCCCAATTCAGAACTAGGTTCGATTCTTCACATCGGGTGAGCATTTTGTTCAAGTTAGAAAGACAAGTGGTGAACGAATCTCCGAAAAACGAAAAATCATCCATGAACACTTCCATGCATTGTTCAATCATGTCATGAAAGATTGCTACCATGCATCTTTGAAATGTCGCCGGTGCATTACATAAGCCAAACGGCATACGTCGGTAGGCAAAGGTTCCGTATAGACAAGTGAACATCGTCTTTTCTTGGTCCTTTGGATCGAGAGGTATCTGAAAATAGCCGGAGAAACCATCGAGGAAGCAATAGAATTCGTTTCCTGACAATCTTTCAAGCATCTGATCAATGAACGGTAGAGGGAAGTGATCTTTGCGTGTGGCTTCATTTAGTTTCCGATAGTCGATACATACCCTCCAACCGGTGACGGTTCGTGTTGGAATCAACTCGTTGTCTTCGTTAGTGATGACCGCCATACCAAGTTCATTGATCATCAAGTATAGAATAGGTAGAGAACGTACCACTAGTAATTGGCCAAGTTCTAGCAGGAAGCTTCTAACCACAGCATAGGTTGGATAGATAAACATTCGAGATTCAGTTTATGAGTTCATACACAGTTTAAAGTAACACGGGCAGAGTAACAGCATGGCATAAACATATTGACTATTCTAACATAACTACATCATAGTAAACACAAAGAAATGTCTAGCCTAACATTATATATCTAGCATACAATCCTAAACAAGCATAAACAAAGCAACACATGTTTAAAACTGGAAAGTAAGAGATATATAAATAGAACCTGATACGAATTTATTACAGACAGATCTTCGCGAATACAATGTTTTGGAGTGACTCCGTACAAAAGCTAAAAGCTACCTCTACCTAACTATCTCTCTAACTAGCTCAATTCTAGAGAGAGAAACTCTTCTAGAGAGAGAAACTAGAGAGTGATGTGTATGAGAGAGAAAGTGTAGGGAGAGAATGAAAATGAGAGGAAAATGGTATGTTGGTGAAGTGAGGGGTGTCCACTAGTTATAGGCAAAGCATTAAATCGCACCTACAACTCACGAAGCAGCACGTAGAAGCAAACGAAGCACAACATGGGGGTGCAGGGGCCGTATACGGCTTGTATAGGGCCGTATACAGTCTATACAAGGCCGTATACGGTCTGTATAGGGCCGTATACGGTGCCTATGGCCGTATACGGGCTCCGTCTGATTTCGTTCGTTGCTTAAAACGTCCGTATCTCCTTCGTTATGAGTCCGTTTGACTCGATTCTTTCGCCTGTGGTTTCGTAATTCCGTTACGCTTCTAATGATGCCAATCTCACAGAAATTGGATGTGTAGAGCTTAGGCATAGCCGAAATGACTTTTAATGGCTCTGAAAGCGTAGTGGTTTCTCCGTTCTTTGCCCGTTTCACTTGATTCCAGATTTTTCCGTCTCGATTTTACCTATAAAACAGATGGTAGAAGTTAGGAGGTGTGCCTTTACAGGAAAATGAGGTCGGAAGAATCGGCATGTATTAAAATGCTGCGTTTTGTGCATTTTCAGAGTGTTTTCAGTGATTTTTATCACAACGTCCACTTTTGAACCACTTTAGTGAATTTTGGTAAATAATCATTGTTTTGGAATGTTTTCACCAAAGAAAGGTCCAAAATGTTAGGAATAAAGCTTCTAAAAACATGACTTTTTACGTCACATCAAACCCGTTACTCTAAGTTCTTCTTCTCCACCATAAACCAAGAACCTGTCTTTAGTATTTCTCAAATACTTAAGAATATTCTTTACAGCTGTCCAATGACCTTCACCAGGATTCTGCTGATGTCGACTCACTAAGCTCAAAGCAAATGAGACATCAGGCCTTGTACACGTCATGGCATACATGATCGATCCTATAGCCGAAGCATATGGGATTCGACTCATTCTGTCCAATTCTTGTTCAGACTTCGGACATAGATCCTTACTGATCTTAATGCCATGATTCAAGGGTAAGTTCCCTTTCTTAGAATTCTCCATATTGAATCTTTTCAATATTTTATCTATGTACGTATCCTGGCTGAGTCCTATGAGACGTTTTGACCTATCTCTGTAAATCTTTATACCAAGGATATATGCTGCATCTCCAAGATCTTTCATAGCGAAACACTTTCCCAACCATTCCTTTACACCTTGTAAAGTTGGGATATCATTTCCTATGAGCAGTATATCATCCACATACAATACTAAGAATACTACAATACTCCCACTGAACTTGACATATATACAGGACTCATCTTCACTTCTAGAAAATCCAAACTCACATTTTCGTGGAAGTAGAGATTCCAGCTACGAGAAGCTTGTTTAAGTCCATAAATGGCCTTTTCAAGCTTGCACACTATATTAGGATACTTTGCATTTTCAAAACCTTCCGGTTGTGTCATGAACACATCCTCTGTCAGTTTCCCGTTAAGGAAAGCGGTTTTGACATCCATCTGCCAAATTTCAAATTCATGAAATGCAGCTATGGCTAGCATAATCCTAATTGACTTAATCTTAGCTACTGGTGAGAAGGTTTCCTCATAATCAATCCCATAGGTTTGAGTATAGCCATTCGCTACCAATCTAGCTTTATAAGTGTGTACTTTCCCATCCATGTCTGTCTTCTTCTTGAAGATCCACTTACAACCCACCGTCTTAAGACCGGGTGTAGTGTCAACCAAATTCCAAACTTGATTGTCATACATGGACTGAATTTCACTTTCATAGCTTCCTTCCATTTAGCATCCTCAGGGCCTGCCATCGCTTCTTTGTAGTTAGCAGGCTCATCTAATTCACCCAGTGTACTATCACTTATCTTATCCTCTTCTTCTATTTAGTAACCATAATAGAACTCAGGAGGATTGCTAACTCTACTAGATCTGCGAACAGGTAAGGATATGTCTTCAGGTTCAACAGGTGTCTCCACCTCTTGTTGAACGTCAGTGTTTGTTATAGGTTCTTCATCGGTAGATTCTTGAATTTCTTCAAGATCAATTTTACTCCCACTGTCCTCTTTAGATATCATTTCTCTCTCAAGGAACACTCCTCTTCGAGCTACAAAGACCACATTTTCCTTGGGTCTGTAGAATAAATATCCAAATGACTCTTGTGGATAACCGACGAAAAGACACTTTTCAGATCTGGAGTCTGGCTTATCTTGAGTTTCTTGTCTAACGTAAACTTCACAACCCAGATTTTGATGTGTCCAAGAGAAGGTTTCTTTCCCTTCCACATCTCATAAGGTGTCTTTGAAACTTTCTTAGTGGGTATTTGATTTAAGATATGGGCGGCTGTTTCTAATGCATAACCCCAGAAACTTATTGGAAGTGTTGCTCGACTCATCATAGATCGAACCATGTCTAACAAAGTTCTGTTTCTCCTCTCAACAACACCATTAAGCTGCGGTGTTCTAGGAGGAGTCAATTGTGAAACTATTCCACAGTTTCTAAGATGATCGAGAAACTCGATACTAAGGTACTCTCCTCCCCTATCGGATCGGAGAACCTTTATCTTTCTGCCCAGTTGATTTTCTACTTCGTTTTGATATCTTTTGAATACCTCAAAAGTATCTGACTTATGTTTGATCAGATAAACATGTCCAAATCTGCTGAAGTCATCAGTAAATGTAACATAGTATCTATTTCCATCTTTTGTAGCACATCGGAATGGTCCACATACATCTGTATGTATCAAATCCAATAATCCTTCACCTCTTTCACATGATCCTGTGAATGGTGATTTAGTCATCTTGCCTAATAAACAAGATTCGCATACATCATCTGATTTGAGGTCGAATGATTCCAACACTCCATCCTTTTGGAGTTGGGTGATGCGTTTCTTGTTTATGTGCCCTAGACGATAATGCCACAGCTTGGATTTATCAATTTCATTAGACGAATCAACATTTAAAATAACATTGCTAACACATTCAACATTTTCATATATGCCTTTGTAAGGAGAAGCTTTAAAAATAAAACAATCATTTAAATGAACCAAAATATCTCCATTTCCATTATCAAAAGAAAAATGATAACTATCTTTATACAAAGCATAAAACGAAATAATGTTTCTAGTCATTTCTGACGAATAATAGCAATTATTTAAATCTATCCTAACTCCAGAATTCAGCATGAGCTCAAATCTTCCAATCTTTGTTACAGGTACAATTCCCTTGTTTCCCATAACTAGGTTGAGCTCTCCATGCTCCACACTTCTACTTTCCTTTAGTCGCTGCAATACAGTGCAAATGTGATTACCACATCCTGTATCCAGAACCCATGAATTAGAAGTTGTTGTATTATGGAGTTCGATCATAAACATACCTGAGTGAATACTCTTCTCGACCTTTCCATCTTCAAGGTCCTTCAGGTACTTCGGGCAGTTTCGCTTCCAATGCCCCTTTATGTTGCAGTAGAAGCACACGGCTTCCTTTGGGTCACTCACAGGTGCAATCTCAGAATCAGTCCCTTTCTTAGACTTGCGAACAGACTTTCCGTCAGCAGTCTTTCTTTTCCAATTAGAATTTGACCTTTTTCTTTTCTTTGCACTTTGACCAACAGTCAACACAGGAGCTGCTGAGCCAGAGGACACATCATCTTTCTTGATTCCTTGCTCAGCAGTTTGCAGTAAATTGTGGAGTTCCATTATTGAGCCTTCCCTCTCATTCATATTCATCTGATATGACATTACAAACTGATTGTAGACAGCCGGCAAACTGGATAGAATTATGGCGATGGAAAACTCTGTGTCAAATACCATGTTCAATGACTCCAACCTATCAAAGTACCCTTTCATCTCTAAGATAAAAGAACATATAGAAACTCCAGGTTTGGGCTTGCAAGCCATGAGGGATTTCACCACATCAAGGCGTTCTTTGCTTGCCTTAGCCTGAAACATTTCTTTCAGCTGTTGGTTCATTTCATAAGCCCAAGTGTTTTCAAAAGTCTTCTGCAGTTCAGGGCTCACGGAAGATGCCATGATACAAGACATTTTATTCACATCATCATAATGTTTCCGATGTGCCTCAATCTCCTTTTGGGTTGATTCTTCATCAATTACGGGAATCTACTCATCGAGAACATACTCCTTGTTCTCGTACCTCAAGGTAAACCTTAGGTTACGCATCCAGTCCATATAGTTTGGACCAGTTAGTCTTTCCTTCCCAAGAACTGAGAGTAGTGAGAAGTTCGAGTTATGTGCAGGATTGGGGACGGGAGGATTTGCACCATTTATATTTGTCATCTATGAGATAAAACAGTTTTAGTTAGTTTGAATATTCCTTAATTATTTACCCAATTTTCTAAATTAAGGCTAGGATCCATATTTTCAGTTTTATGAAAAGGGTCGCCGTAATCATATAACTAAAATACAATTATCTATTTCATTTCTATGAAACTCCTAGATCTTTGAGATTCATTGATTTCTATCAATGGCATGTTAATCTCGGTTATGCACATCTACTATTCATGACTGGTATGCCGAGGATCATGAACAAGATGGTGAATTAACCATGCAAACCCCGCGTGATACCCGGCTCGAGTACGCTCGAGAATCGCGAGTCTCAATCACCTCTCATTACGTCCTCATATTAATGTGCCGGTAAACCACACATGCTCCATTAACAGTTCATATGAGAGATGTGCGGATATCATGGGTTAGCATACTATTCATCATTTCCTATAGCTAAAACGGGATTTTGTTTTACTATTTTAAGTCTACTTTTAATCTTGACATCATCCTATCAAAAGTCCTCGGTAGCTCCATCGAACGCACAAAGAAGCGGAGAGGTAGGTCAGCGCGAAGCTTATTAAAAACCTGACTTCTTTAGGGAAGCAGAGCGACCCGCCTTATACCTCTCTTATAGTTAGTTCCTTATGGGTGAGCCAATTTATCAATTGACTGACGATGTATTTAGACTTTAATTATACATATATATAAATCATTGATGTATCGTAAAAAGTCACGTTTTTACATGCATTAATTGCCCCATATTTAGCTCTTTTCTAACAAATACATCTTAAAATCATAATTATTCATTAACTTTTGTTAGAAAGGTGTAAACTTGTCGGTCTTTTGAAAATCAAGCAAAAAGGGCAGAAAACTGACCTAAATAGGCACTATTCTGAGCCCAACCCTAATTCTACTGTAAACTTCATACCAGAACCTCATAATAGTCTTATTTTGTAGCTATGAAGATTACGAGAACGTGGATATAAGGATTGCTCAGAACGGATCAAGGACGAGAAAGTTATGCAAGTTACAGCGCAGCCGAAAGCTACAAAACGTATTCTGAACAACCCCGGGCCCCACACATCCAATTTCTACCAAATTGGCATCATTAGAAGCGTAACGGAATTACGAAGCCGTAGGCGAAAGAATCAAGTCAATCGGACGCGAAACGAAGAAGATACGGCCTCCCGAAGATGCGAGAAAAGTCGGAAAAATCACACGGCCTAGCACACGGCCACCACCAAGCCGTGTACGGCCTTGATGTGACCGTGTACGGCCTATACATAGCCGTGTACGGCCTGTATAGGGCCATGTACAGCCTACTTTGGTCTCACACGGCCTCTTCCTTGCTTCTTTGGCTTGTACGTGTGCTTGTGGACTTGTACTCTTGGATCCAAGGCTTGCCTATAAATAGAAGACCTCATTCACCTCATTTCACACACCATTCTTCATAGAATTCTCTCACTTTCTCTCTCACACACATTCTCTCTCTAGCACTACTCTTAGGAGTTAGAGGAGAATTAGATTAGGTTAGCTTCTCTCTCTAGTTTCTCTCTCTAGAGAACTAGAGAGATGTAGGCACGGTTCGAGTGGGGAAGATAGCTGTAGCTTGGGAATTTTATTGTATTGAAGTTTTCAAGATTCTAGCTTGTACTACTCAGTGTTACGCTGCTTAAATACTGGTTATTACTTATTCCTTTACTTACGGTTATTATGTTTTGTTTGCATGATATCTTTGTTTGTGTTGCGAATATTGCCATGCTATTTACGTAGTTTAATACTGTGATTGTTGAAATGTAGATATTAGGATTATGGATGATATTTAATTCAGTGGGATAAACATTATGAAATAACAGAAGTAACGTTATACGGCTTTCATTTGTATAGCGCCGGAATCATCACGAATGTGTGTAGTACGGAACGTGGAAGCTATGAAAGTCGTGGGCACAATCCGTTATGGAATAATGTCCCCAGTATTATGATAGGTGATTGTTTTGTTGTGTATCTGGTTGAGTTTTACATGAATATAGACTTAACTCAGTGTCCACCCTTTCCAGTCTTTCACGTGACTATTGCCTTAGGATAGGATCTGATCAACCCTAATACTACGTATATATAGTTATCTCATATTATAGTATGAAGCTATGAATATTCCGTAAAACGGCACAGTACTTCGTATAACGTTTAAATACGCGGGAAAAGCTAAGGAACTGCCGTAGGTTTATTTCATCGTGGAATACCTAGAAGTCACCCTTTTAGAATATGGGTCTAGGAACAATAAAGCTGTGGAAATGCTCGATGCACCGTACACCGTTAGTACACCAAGGTTCAAATACAGCTGTGGAAATGCTCGCTGCACCGTACACCGTTAGTACACCAAGGTTAACATACAGCTGTGGAACTACTTTAACGTACAGTACACCGTTAGTATGCCTTGAGTCTGGAACACTGTGGATATGCCAAATGCACTGTACACCGTGAGTATACCTTGAGCCTGGAACACTGTGGATATGCCAAATGCACTGTACACCGTGAGTATTCCTAGGGATGAACGCCTGATAGCAAAGGAGGGTCTAAATCATGATGGAGTTAATTATGCTTAAACCAGTAATAAATGAGTTTTGAAAAGAAAGCAAGTATTCGGCTGTAATACAAGATGCTTAAACCACTTAACTCAACATAACCGACAGCTCAACATATACAACATACAATTAGTACTTACCTAGATAAACTCAGATATATTTAGGTGTTAAGAAAGGTCAGATAGAAAATTGCAGTTTGTTACCTTATGCCTACACCCAGGATATATCATCCGTAGAGGTCGCTTAGTCTTACAAGGCAAGTGAGGGGGGTTTGAACAACCTGTTTCTGATCAGCATCAGGATAACCTAGGATTCAGTGACATATGCTTTTAGGCTTTTAGACTAAAACGTAGGGTCCTAGTGTTTACACCGACTGTCCGTTTGATGTTTTGCCCAAGGTAGTCTCCAATCATCTGTCTAATGAATATCATCCAGAAACCCTAATTATCGAAGTTTCAGCAATCACGCTCTACCTGTTGCCTACTCTCTGTTTAATTTACTTGTTTTATTTAGTATTAGCTTAGATAACCAACCAAAACCTACCTACATTTATAAACCCATCCTATCAGAAAGCTCATTTACGGTAAGTCCCTTTTGGTTCCATTCGCTCCGATTTTAAGAACGACACTCGAGTTATACTTACTGCTTACTCCCCAAAAGTAGGTAGTACTTATAGTTTGAGCCCCAGCTCATATAAATTTAAAACCTAACACGTTCACACGTTGTTGCGTCATTGCTCGCAGGACCGCCGTGCCATCCCCCCTTGGAAAACGACCGCGGCTGTGTCAGCACTCTGACGGCGCAACAGGTTTTTGGCGCCGCTGCCGGGGACCGGTTGAGCGTAGTGAACTTTAAGATTACCGTAGATAGTTGACTTTTAGGAGACCCTTCCTTAAGATTTTCATTACTTAGGAAGTTATTTGCTTTAGTAGTTAATTAATTTAGAGAAAATACAAAAAAAAAAAAAAAAAATTAGAAAACCATAAAAACCCTAATTCTCCTTCCAATCTTATTTCTCCTATGGATGAGATAACGATCATGGACGATGCGGAATTCTTTGTGTCTTCCCACAAAGAGGTCTGTGTTAACCAGGAAGTTGAGATTGACGAATATTCATCCTTAGACCTAGGTTTTGATATATCTCAGCAGAAGATTCCACCTTCTGTCACTGTTGAATTAAGTGGTCAACCCACACTTGACCCTGAGATTTTATCAATCTTATCTAGATATCCACATTACCTTAGACCTGCCACCCTACCAGAAGACATTCCTTTCGGTATTGAAGTTTTCTTCTATCCACCAATGCCTTGGATGGATTTAAATGAGCGACTTCATTGCTTAGATGAATACTTCAGGTATGATCTTCCAGATATATTGCGAGCCTACCCCACTACTCTTTTCCAAAGTGAAGAAGTGGATGAGCGTCTCCAGTGTCCGGAGGATCCGGAACTAGAACCACCAACCTTGCCCAACACTGAACCAAGTAACAACCCACCAGAATCAAGTAATGAACATCACTTAGAAAACTTTCACAAGCCCAGTAGGAGAATAGATATCTGTGCTAATTTTCTTAGAAACCTTAAGATATCAGATTTCCCTTTTTCAACTGAGCAGAGGAAGACCTTTGTAGTGATTGATAGGATAATAACATGTCTACGTACTAATTACAATCAAAAAGACGAGTTATCACTGAAATCAGAGTTAGACCTACTAATGGATCTAATAGCTAGCACCGAGTATCCATCTGTTTCACAGATTAAGATTAATCGTTATGTTGCTGCCCTGATTGACGAGCTCGAATTTTGGATTGAAAGAGCCCCTACCACTTATACTTTGATTCCATGCGTTAAACTGTTCTTTGTTGATCCTGCCACTTATCTGATTAATGAACTGAGATCAATTTTTCCTGATTCTACTGAGGAAGCCATGGATTCTGCTTTCTTTCAAAAGAGAAAAGAAATCCATGTTAAGCTTACTCAGTTGTTACTAACATCTAAATTCCCTTTTACTGAGCAACAAAGGATTTACATCAGAAAGATTTCACGAGTAGTTCACTCTACTTCTGGAAACCCTGATTCAGAAGAAGAAAAGGAATTTCAGCATGTTATCGGAGAATTGCTCTTTGATCTATGTTTTATAGACACAGGATTCAGGGATGGTATTTCGAATCCGAGAAAGGTAAGATGAGCATTTAACCAATTCATTGATGCGTTACTAGCATTAGGTCAAGAAGAAAAAGAATTCTTACGAGAATTTGAGCGTTATTATATAAATCCCGCTGACCTAATTCATAGTATCATTAAAGCGCTTCAAGGTACGTTCGTTCTTCGCCACACTTTCTCGCATGTTTCAGGCTTATCTGAAAGTGCCGTCACAAGCACTGACAGATAAATGGTGATGGTCTGATGTAAATAGGTTTGAATATTTCGTTAATTAGGACAAAAATAATTTTAATTAGATTTTCTTTTAATTTACTTTTATAAAAACAAAGAAAAACGTTCTTTAGAGTTTAAACGCGTAAGTTTTTAAACGAATTTTCGCGAACGGTCCAAACGTTTCAGAAATTTGACAAAGTTTTAATTTAAATTTTGGAAAATTTTATTTGGATTGGTTTTGAATTTTAAAGAACACAAAAAGATTTAATAAACGTATTTAAAAACGAAAATGTTTTCGCACGCGAATTAATGTTACGTTTTTAATATACGAATTTAAATAAGAAAGTTTCGTGCGTATTTTGGTTGATTTTCATAAAAAAAATATTTTAACTTTAAAAACCCAAGTATACGTTTCGTTTCGTTCGCATTTAAGTTGAAATTGCATTTTAAAAATGCAATTTAAAAATACATAAAGCAAAGGAAGCTTCCACCACTTTTTACAAAAAGTAAAAAGCAACTTCTTCTTCCTCCTTTCTCTTCCAAAACCGTCACCATCTTCATTTCTCCATTTTTCCATCATTTTTCTTCAAATCAAGCTTCAAATCTTCCATATCTTCATCTCTTTTGCATCTAGAACATCTTTACATCAAGGTTGAGGTATGATTCTAACCTAAAATCATCATTTTGAATATTTTTATAAAGTTAGGGTTTATGCTTAGATCTTGGATTTTAATCATCAAGTTCCATGTTTTTTGCTTGCAAAATGCTATATGCTTGATTGTTAACATGTTTGCGGAAGTGATTCAAGGTTTCCATGGCTAGATTTGATGTTTTGATTTTGAATGTTGACTTTTTGTTAGGGTTTTAGCTATTTTTAACTTTCTTGAATGATTATTTGCTTATGATTGACTTTTCGGTGATTAATTGCGCTTAAAATGATTAGTTTACATAAGTAAGTAATTATTAAAGTTGAGAGGATTGGTTTAATTGCATGCTTATGAATTAAAGTAAGGCTTTTTATACAAAACTATTTAAAAACCATTACTTTAATTAAAATCATTATCTTTTAATGGTATTTATTTTAAACTTTGTATAATTTGCTTCATGAAAATGCAATTAAATATATTTGGAGTAGCACTACTTTAATTAATAAAGTTAGTGAGATTTCGAATTAATTATCCTCTAATTAAAAGTCTTATGCTTAAACAAAATGATGGATGGTATATAAAATCGCTTTGCTTGCTTGTTTTAATCATAGTAAGGTAATTATATGATTTATAATCATGATGCTTGCTTGATTATTCGATTACTTAGCATGTTTAGAAATATTCATCTTTAAGTAATCTTAGAAAAATAGGAAAGCTGCGGTTTTGTTTATTTGGATAAATTGCGGATTGATGATTGCGGTTTTTAGGGTATTCATAAAAATAATAATGGGATAATTGCAAAATCTAAAGCCTACATTTCGAATTTTTTCTGAAAATTTGGAATAAATATTATATTATCCAATTATTGTTATATGATTTGTTTCCTTGTTTTTCTTAAACAGATGGACCCGATTCCACCTACTCTAGCTTATTTGGCCAAAACTACACAAGAAAAGACTTTGATTCGGAAATGGCTAAAGAGGACATTTGGAAGTAATCGGTACATAGTTTGGGAAGACATGGGGAAACTTGGAATCGAGGACAGGTTGAGGAATTTGATAGGATATGAGGTTCAGGAACATAAATTCGACTCGTGGATCCAGCTTTTTAGCATTCGTGAGCCCATATACCCCGAGGTTGTCACTGAGTTTCTGATGACATTTGAGCTTAACCCAGAGTTAGGGATTGGAGATGACAAGAAGATATCATTCAGATACCGAGGGAAGAGCCAGAGTGTTTCTATTTCAGGCTTAGCTAGACATTTGGGATTATATTCAGCGGATCAGATTAGCTCAGATTGGTTCTTACATAGTCATCAGACGATTCCTCATCATCCCGAGAGGAGCCATAGAGTCATTTGGAGTGAGCTGACGGGCACACATTATACTTGTGGTGCCAAGTCCTCGGCCTTGATTCTACCTCAGCTACGTCTCCTACACAAGCTGATTGTTACATCTATTATGGGAAAGAAGGAGACCGGGCCGATAAATGGGGATGAGCTATATATCATTGATGCTATCATGAGCCGCCAGAATATCAATGTGGCTTGCATTATTGCTGAGAGGATGGCGAAGGAGAAGAACTTGGACCTGACGAAGCATGTGTTTATGGGAGCTTTCATCACCAGATTGTTGAGAGGGTTGCGACTCTTGAAAAAGAGTCATGAGGCCGAGTATAGAGTGTCTTCCACTTCATTACCATGTGACTTGGACTACTGCAAGCAGATCCATTTGATCACTGAGGGTTCTGAGAGACAGTGTTACTGGAAGGACACTGATGAGCTTATCCCTGGATGTTTCATGACCAAGAAGAGGGTCAGAGAGGAGGATGTTGAGACTCCGGTTGTTGATAGAGTAGATAGAGTACCGGCTGTGCCTAGGAGTACCAGGACACCAGTCAGGGATGCTGGGGTTGGGACATCAGGTCCCCGAGCTCAGATACCACATACAGATCCAGTCACTCCCTTGACCCAGTACTTCATATTGCAAGCGTTGGCTGCCAACAATGCGCATCAGGCACTTATAGCTAGGGCTTTAGGTATTCCAGCTCCCGAGCCGCTCCTGTACGAGTGTGTGCCACTACCACCAGCTCCACCATCCACTACCATTCCACCATCCACTACCATTCCACCACCTACTACCATACCACCATACACTACCCACATACCACCTACCACTACCATTCCACCCACACAGTCAGTCGAGCATTGTTTATCAGTTGATGCTGCATTCCCACATCCTACTATGTCAGCCCGTAGAGCCCGTTCTTCTCAGCAGTCCGCAGGAGGAGAGGCTGTTGGTTCCTACCGGCCAGATGTTGTTCATTTGGGCACTGATCCATTCACCTTATCAGAGTTTCAGGGATTGTTGGCATTAGACCCTATACCTTCTGATCAGCTTCCTACAGAGGAGATACTTAGGCACATCTACAGATCCAAGATGGAGCGAGAGGGGATGACTTTTGAGGATTTCAGACAGTTGGCATTAGATGATCCGATGAAGTTACCTGCTTGCTCCCTTAGAGATGTATTGATGCAGTATAGGCAGGTGAGGTCAGAGGAGCAGAGAGTCTCCAGTGGTCAGCAGTCAGTTGCCGGACCTTCCTCAGTTCCTCCACCGGTTCAGCCTTCTGTTCAGGACTCTGACCAGGGTTCTCCAGCACCCTAGATCTGTGCACCCATATCTACATACTTACTATTTCCTATATTCCATACTTTTGACTTGTTGTGTGGTTGTGGAACTTTACTTTGTTATATTTTTGGAACATGAACTATCAGACATAGTCTGTTTAGTTTCTTTTTCTTTTATCATTTAGTTATCAGTTATTTAGTTTACTTATTATGTTTTTATTTCTATTTTTCTTCTTAGTTAGAATAAGTGAATTGTGTTTGTGCAAATGAGAATTGAGGAAAGGAGATGCCAATCATTCACGAAGAAACTGCTTTCTGCATGGATTCAACCAAGGAATTTCAATCACCTGCAGACCGCCGCTTCTTTCTTAAAACCATCTCCCTGTCTCTATCGTAGGGAAGTTCCTTTCTTTTTGTCATGATTTTCACCATTACCATATATCCAAATATGCCTAAATTCTAAGTGTGGGATTCCATCCCACCAAATTTTTCAAAACACTTAAAAATTGTTCCACTATTTCAAAACCTAAGTGTGGGATTTTTCCCGAAGAAAATCCTACGTCTTAGCAATGAACATTGAGGACAATGCTGTTTTAAGTGTGGGATACACGGTATATATATACCGCAAGTTTATATTTGCCTGTCCAAAGTAATACCTCCGTTTTCATTCAAACTTTTTCAAAAAAATTTCGCAAAACCAACCCAAAAGGTTGAGATTTTTAATCACCAAAACATTCGAAAACCCAACCTCGACGATGTTCGACATCCATTCGGTTGATTTCGAATATTTTCAAAAGATTTTAGTCTTAGAATATTCTTTTAAAAGAGATAAACCTTCTGTCAAAATAAATAAATTGCTTTGGAAAGTAAGATAAGGCAAAGATAAGAACGTATCTTAAACTGAAAATTGAGAAATCCTCTAGGCATCGCATGACTTGGTGCATATGACCCTTTGATTGTGAGGAACTTGAGCCTTTAATAAGCATTCACTTTTAATGCTTCATTTTCATTTCTGAGTGTGCGCCAATGTATGTGTCTTTGAATTAGAACTTGCTCCTGAATGCGTTTCGAGACCATACCAATGAGTGCCGTACGCGGTATAGGTGCAATTAGATGATCTTGGCATTTATTAGGATTAACCCATTTCTTTCATATCTTTTCAAGCCAACCCTTCCAACTTTCTTTTTAAAAGATTGTTGATGATCCAATTAGAAAACCCTTTGAGGCTTAGCCTATTTCATTTCCAAACCTTAAAACACTTCCCCACAACACAAACACTTTCCCACCAAACACCATTCCAGCTCGTGAATCTTCATAGATCATAAGTGAGGGCTACTTGAAATATCTTTCTATTGGTGTCTCATCTTCAAACATCTCTCCGTACCTATCAAGAGTTTAAAGAAAGAAATCCAAAGTGAAGATACGGTACGAAAGCGAAGTTATTACTCATCACGAAGATATTATCCGCTAAAGACAGTACGAAAAATTGGTACTTGTCAAAAGAGAAGTCAAAGATGTCTCACTATATGAAGGATCTCCAAGGTCATAAAAATAAGAAAAAGAAAAGAAAAAGAAAAAAAAAGAAAAAAGAAAAAAAAAAAAAAAGCAGACCTTGGAGAACTCCTAGAAGAAGAAGACTACTCTCCAAAGAAGAAAAATCAATCAGAACTCAAAAGAAACATCAAGAGAAGAGATTATTCATCTAGGAGATGAGTCTACTCTAGAAGTTATCTCAAGTGAAACTTGCTTTGATCTTTGAAAAGCTCCGGGTCTGAAGTTCAAAAACCCTAAAACCATTGACCAAACTACCCCTATCCTTACCTACCTTACTCTTACTCACACAACCCACTGAAATGCCTTGGGATAATTAGCACCGTTCTCAAAGGAGTGGTGGAGATTCGATTCTCGACCAAGCCTATGACGATAAGCACTACATGACTGGCAATGAGCAATTTCGTTTCTATAGATTATAGGTAACCCGATACACTTTGAGTGAATTGAGTGACCCACTTGTGAGAATCGCCCAGTCATGTACATCTACGTCTCGAGAGTTGCAAAGCATGCCAAAAAGGGTTGATCAATTTTATGTTTAAGTATATTTAATTTTTGTTGATGCTTGCTTTCCGAAAAGATTTATCTACTTTGAAGAAAGTGACTTTCTACAAAAAATACTCTAAGCATCCAAAATAATTTTTCAAAAAACTATTTTCCAAATGAGGTTTGCTTGAGGACAAGCAAAAGCTTAAGTGTGGGATATTTGATGTATCGCAAAAAGTCACGTTTTTACATGCATTAATTGCCCCATATTTAGCTCTTTTCTAACAAATACATCTTAAAATCATAATTATTCATTAACTTTTGTTAGAAAGGTGTAAACTTGTCGGTCTTTTGAAAATCAAGCAAAAAGGGCAGAAAACTGACCTAAATAGGCACTATTCTGAGCCCAACCCTAATTCTACTGTAAACTTCATACCATAACCTCATAATAGTCTTATTTTGTAGCTATGAAGATTACGAGAACGTGGATATAAGGATTGCTCATAACGGATCAAGGACGAGAAAGTTATGCAAGTTACAGCGCAGCCGAAAGCTACAAAACGTATTCTGAAAACGCCCGGGCCCCACACATCCAATTTCTACCAAATTGGCATCATTAGAAGCGTAACGGAATTACGAAGTCGTAGGCGAAAGAATCAAGTCAATCGGACGCGAAACGAAGAAGATACGGCCTCCCGAAGATGCGAGAAAAGTCGGAAAAATCACACGGCCTAGCACACGGCCACCACCAAGCCGTGTACGGCCTTGATGTGACCGTGTACGGCCTATACATAGCCGTGTATGGCCTGTATAGGGCCGTGTACGGCCTACTTTGGTCTCACACGGCCTCTTCCTTGCTTCTTTGGCTTGTACGTGTGCTTGTGGACTTGTACTCTTGGATCCAAGGCTTGCCTATAAATAGAAAACCTCATTCACCTCATTTCACACACCATTCTTCATAGAATTCTCTCACTTTCTCTCTCACACACATTCTCTCTCTAGCACTACTCTTAGGAGTTAGAGGAGAATTAGATTAGGTTAGCTTCTCTCTCTAGTTTCTCTCTCTAGAGAACTAGAGAGATGTAGGCACGGTTCGAGTGGGGAAGATAGCTGTAGCTTGGGAATTTTATTGTATTGAAGTTTTCAAGATTCTAGCTTGTACTACTCAGTGTTACGCTGCTTAAATACTGGTTATTACTTATTCCTTTACTTACGGTTATTATGTTTTGTTTGCATGATATCTTTGTTTGTGTTACGAATATTGCCATGCTATTTACGTAGTTTAATACTGTGATTGTTGAAATGTAGATATTAGGATTATGGATGATATTTAATTCAGTGGGATAAACATTATGAAATAACAGAAGTAACGTTATACGGCTTTCATTTGTATAGCGCCGGAATCATCACGAATGTGTGTAGTACGGAACGTGGAAGCTATGAAAGTCGTGGGCACAATCCGTTATGGAATAATGTCCCCAGTATTATGATTGGTGATTGTTTTGTTGTGTATCTGGTTGAGTTTTACATGAATATAGACTTAATTCAGTGTCCACCCTTTCCAATCTTTCACGTGACTATTGCCTTAGGATAGGATCTGATCAACCCTAATACTACGTAGATATAGTTATCTCATATTACAGTATGAAGCTATGAATATTCCGTAAAACGGCACAGTACTTCGTATAACGTTTAAATACGCGGGAAAAGCTAAGGAACTGCCGTGGGTTTATTTCATCGTGGAATACCTAGAAGTCACCCTTTTAGAATATGGGTCTAGGAACAATAAAGCTGTGGAAATGCTCGCTGCACCGTACACCGTTAGTACACCAAGGTTCAAATACAGCTGTGGAAATGCTCGCTGCACCGTACACCGTTAGTACACCAAGGTTAACATACAGCTGTGGAACTACTTTAACGTACAGTACACCGTTAGTTTGCCTTGAGTCTGGAACACTGTGGATATGCCAAATGCACTGTACACCGTGAGTATACCTTGAGCCTGGAACACTGTGGATATGCCAAATGCACTGTACACCGTGAGTATTCCTAGGGATGAACGCCTGATAGCAAAGGAGGGTCTAATTCATGACGGAGTTAATTATGCTTAAACCAGTAATAAATGAGTTTTGAAAAGAAAGCAAGTATTCGGCTGTAATACAAGATGCTTAAACCGCTTAACTCAACATAACCGACAGCTCAACATATACAACATACAATTAGTACTTACCTAGATAAACTCAGATAGATTTAGGTGTTAAGAAAGGTCAGATAGAAAATTGCAGTTTGTTACCTTATGCCTACACCCAGGATATATCATCCGTAGAGGTCGCTTAGTCTTACAAGGCAAGTGAGGGGGGTTTGAACAACCTGTTTCTGATCAGCATCTGGATAACCTAGGATTCAGTGACATATGCTTTTAGGCTTTTAGACTAAAACGTAGGGTCCTAGTGTTTACACCGACTGTCCGTTTGATGTTTTGCCCAAGGTAGTCTCCAATCATCTGTCTAATGAATATCATCCAGAAACCCTAATTATCGAAGTTTCAGCAATCACGCTCTACCTGTTGCCTACTCTCTGTTTAATTTACTTGTTTTATTTAGTATTAGCTTAGATAACCAACCAAAACCTACCTACTTTTATAAACCCATCCTATCAGAAAGCTCATTTACGGTAAGTCCCTTTTGGTTCCATTCGCTCCGATTTTAAGAACGACACTCGAGTTATACTTACTGCTTACTCCCCAAAAGTAGGTAGTACTTATAGTTTGAGCCCCAGCTCATATAAATTTAAAACCTAACACGTTCACACGTTGTTGCGTCGTTGCCTGCAGGACCGCCGTGCCAGCCCCCCTTGGAAAACGACCGCGGCTGTGTCAGCACTCTGACGGCGCAACAATCATATTATACATATAATCTCTCTTGAAGTTTAGGGTTCTATTTTAAACCTTTTAAAATTTGTGGTCTATTTAAACAATTTAAAATTATCAATATCTAAACTGTAAATACATATTACCTATTTAGATAATTCTCTTTCCAATTTATCTTTACCTACATACTATTGCAGATAATTGCATGCTACTATTTGTTAAGCTATGGCTCTGATACCACTGTTGGGTTTTCTATTCCCTAACTAGATTATTATATGCACAGCGGAATAACAAAAATTTTAAATAATCTAAGGCAATTAGGAAACTAAAACCCTAAAGGATCTTTAACTTTAACACCATAGTACAATGAATAAATTGGACAAGGAGAATATAAGGGAAATACTAACCTTAAGAGAAAACCTATTTCTCACGCGTAGACCAACGAGCAGAGCTTCGTTACTTGGAGGCAAGTACCCAAAGTAGAATACCTCTAATGCTTCACACCCAAAAACCCAAGAGAAAGTCGAATTTTCGGAATACTTGAAAATTCGTACTTGAAAACGTATGTTATGAAGGTATAGGTTGTCCCTATTTATAGTTGTGGAAGAAACCCCAAAGTTTGCTGAATTCGACTCCCAACCGGCGGTTGGACCTTCCAACCGGCGGTTGGAGCTGTTAGTCTTGGACTCCAAGTCTGCGACTTCCACCTCCTTGAAACCCTAATCCCAACCGACGGTTGGACCTTCCAACCGGCGGTTGGATCAGATTCTGGAATCTTCCGCCAAATTTAATTACTTTTAATTTCTAATTAATAAACTATTATTAATTAATTTAAACAATTAAATATAATATCAATACTATTAATATTATCGTTCATCTTTCTCTTGACTGTTTATGAGGGCAACCCAAAAAGGACTTTACCATTAATGATAGTCTCACCAATTAGTTATGATATTGGACACTATTCCAACACAAACAACTCAAGCAAAGTCGTATTCCCATCGTAAAGGTCAGGTGGAATTTGCGGCGTGGTCTGGAATTCACCTGGGAACGGGAGGACCAGATGCGACTCAAGTATCCTCAACTCTTCACTAACTCTACATCAAACGCGACTTCGAACTAAATTTCGGGACGAAATTCTTCTCACAGGGGAAGAATGTGACACCAGTCAAATTATGACTAGTAATTAGTGCCTAATCAAGTGTAATACATGTAATTAGTTCTGTGTTAGGCTAATTAATGTATCAATTTATATATTGTAGAATATATACAATTACGCGATTTGATTAAATCGTACAAGTTTCAAATCGAATGTAATTCGGTTCAATTGAATATGGACGTTGGTGAACAATTTTATTAAATAATATAACATTATTTAATAACGTAATTATATTCAAAATATTATTTTTATAATATTTCGTACACAAATCGTATCGTACAAACAAGGATTACGCGATTAAAATGTTAAAACGCGCAAACTAATCGACACAAAGCTAAGTTATAAATTTTTATAACTCAAGTATAAAGTATTTGGTAAAATACTTCAACAGAAAATATTGAATAATTATTTGTATTTCAAAAACGTATAAAATAAATATTTTACGTTTAAACGATCGAGAAAACGAACATCGCACAGAGCACGAACACGAGAGAATAAAAGTTGGTGAAGCCAACCCCGTGGACCCCACCGTAATCAGCCAAAAAGGGTGGGGATCCCACCCCTTTTTCTCATTTCATCATCACCACCATCCTTTCTTTTCTCTCTCTCTTTCAAACCTCCATCACCACCACCAATTAAATCATCAAAATAACACCATAAAACGTCATCGAATCATCACGCTCATTTAGAAGAAAAGAACCACCGTGTCACGATCTATAATCATATCTTTTCGGATTTCTCCGGCGTTAAGTTTGTAAGTTTCCAACAAATCTCGAAACACTCCGATTTTCATTGTTTTCGACTTGTTATTGTTTCTATAAGCTTAAAATGTCCAAATATGGGTTGGGTAAAAGATTTGGACCGAACGGTGGCCGGAAAACTCATTTTCGGCTCAAAATCCGTCGAACAATCGTAAGTGTCGCTAGTGTGCCAAAAACAGTGCTAGCGACACTAGCTAAGTGTCGTTATGCCAAGTGTCGCCCCTATAGCGACACTACTTAAGTGTCGTTGAATTAATTAATCAGATTTATATTAGCGACACTACCTTAGTGACGCCAAAATTGAGAAGTGTCGCCTATAGCGACACTAATCAAGTGTCGCCCCTCTATTGAAAATCAGGAATCTAGCGACACTCTCCAAGTGTCGCCTAACCAATGCCGCCTATAGCGACACTCGCCAAGTGTCGCCTATAGCGACACTAGCACAGTGTCGCCAAAAACAGAAAGTTAACAAATTATTTACATCCTAAGTGTCGAACTTGTACAACCTTAAACAATTATACGATACGACTTCTAAAACACTTTGGGATACACATTTAAGTATAACACTTCAAAAACCTAATGATAATATCGAGATTATTATTATAAACAATCACCAACGGGCTGTACACGTTTTTCAAAACTCAAGTCAATCAACCAAATTGGGATAATTTGGACATTATAGTTGGACGAACAACTACAAAGGTAGTCTTTTAAGATACCTATTCAATTAATAACCATCGCGCGTATTGGACGCCCTCATGTTACAAATCTTCAGACATCAATTCAAGGCTAATCAATTCAAGTCTATTTAGACAAACAAACAAGGCTCAGGTGAGTCTCATAGCCCCTATTTTACTGTTTTACTCAGTGGTGTGATATCAATGCTCGTTTTATTTTCAATTGAGTGCAAGTACAAATCAAATCAAATACTGCATGAGTTGTTTTCACTAATCAATTTAAAGTCCTCCACAACATAGTTTGGTAATACGTAGTAGCGTGAATGTTGGTGTATGGTACCATATAGGATTGACAATCCTCGTCTGGGTTAGCAAGCACTAACTGGTCAAACGGACGCATTAGCATTTGTGTAGACGAGTGTGGACTAGGCACTCGTAGGAGGCACCTCGATCGAAATTCCTTCATTGGACCCGACCCCCAAGTTAAGCTCAGACTATGTGCTCATGACTGTATAATTACTTTTATTTTCCTTTATTGCAACTTAAATTCATTTAAATCTTGCGGTTCATTCAATATGTTTTGACATACAAACCTGTGAGCTCACATGCTGAGCTGAACAAATCTGTGTTTGCTATGATAGTCGTTATGCTAGGGTAGTTATGCTTTAATCATGCCGTTACTATGTCTGTATGCTGTTAAAATATATTTTAATCTATGAAATGAATCTCCATTGTTTATCTATCCAACTTATGCTGTGGTTAGTAACTTACTACTAAGAACTTGGCCAACTTCTAATAGTACGCCGCTGATTATTCTGTGTCTGATGATCGTTGAACTCGACATGGCCGGTGTTCTCCTGGTTGAAATAAGACCGGAGGGAGACACGGAGCATAGAATTAGAGATAGATTAGATCCATTTCATATAACAAATGTTTTTGAGAGAACTTTCGGAACATTTGTGACTTAAACATTTATCCAGATACTCTGCATGAAATAAGTTGATCCCTGTATGCTGCTCTACTGCATGTTCTTGTTTGATTGTTGCTTTAGGGTTTGCATGCTAGTATCACTTGTGCTATTGGATATATGATTAGGTTTTCAGATCTATGTTAATTGCATACACCAGTTTAACATGCATAGAATAGTTATGATGATTTATATGAAATAATGATGAACAACTTAATTAGCCGTTAGACCCGACCATCCCAACTTGTTCCGGTGGGAAACCCCTGTTCATGTTTTTGTTTATTCAACAATTCATGCCATGATTCAGATATCTCAAATGTCCGAGATTGGGGAACAAGACTCGAGGATGGTTGCTGGTTAAATTGATTTCTACATTTGCGACAACTTCCAGTGTAGTTAACATTCCATAGCTGTTATCTTCGTGACATGTTATTAATCTGATTGCGGGCAACTCTACGTTAGATAGATAATAGGCTAGTACTGGGGCTCATTAGGAAGTATAATCTGTCCAGGATAGACAAAAAGGACCTTTCAAATGAAGCAACGGAAATACCGTAAAACAGCCCAGTACCTGATATAGCATTGGAAACACCTCTGGTGTAGTACAAACACGTGGAAGCCATGGAAAGGTTGTAGGTAGATTACTTTGTACCTCGTTGATTGTTCCGAGTACGTCTGCTAAATCATGTACCCTTCATCATAACTAAGGCCCTAACCAAAATAACTACCCCCAAATAGCATACATGACTGTCATAGTAAACACACGCATTTAACCTGTAGTTCTCGTAGCCACCTCACCTCACCTCCTTTACATTAGTTTAGTATTTTAGTTTTAAATTAGGTAGTTAATTAGAAAACAAAACAAAACCCCTATCAACTCTTGATAAAATCCAGCTAAATTACGAAGGATAATTGAAAACCTAGATCCCATGCCCGTTGTAGTTTGAAGAACGACCCTAGGTCATACCTATCGCTATACTCACCCATAGCTTTACTACACTTAGGTCCAACAAAATATAAAATATAAAAACTCCACTGACCCGCGTCCGACCTGTTGGGTCAAGTCCTTCGACGACGAGGACGGTTCCCCCTTCGTGAGAAAGGTGAGCTATAAAAACCGACCGTTCGGGCGCGATCAAGTTTTTGGCGCCGCTGCCGCGGACTACAACGACCGATTTATGAATTTAGTTATCTTAGTTATTTAGCGATCCTTTCGGAAGATCAATATCATCCGAAAGTTCCCTTTCCGTTCTTTCCTTTTCAGTACCCTTTCCTTTCCAAAACTCTCTTTTCTACCAAAACCCCAAATTCTTCAGCCATGACGACTAGTCAACATGACTGTAAATTTGGAACAACTTTCAAGGGCCCTGAACCAAAATTTCAATCCACATCTTCTGTTCAGTGGCAAATCAAAACCCCTCATATTCAACCTCTGTCTACTCTACCATCCACTCTGTCCAATTCCTCCTTCAACTCTCAACAACACTATAACGAAACTTTGATTAACTTCATGGTTGAACAAAATAACTTAAATAGAAAAGTAATAGATTTTCAAGTTAAAATTGATGCTTTACTTAGAATTTCCGATGATTTAATCAAAAACATAGAAGTTAGTTTTAGACAACTATTTTCAAAAGTTGAGTAGAGCCAAAGAGAAATCGCGATCAGTAACGCTGTCTATCTCTCATCCTATGAGCACGATGACATCTTAGTTGTTACGAGAGGAGGAAAAGAAACCAGAGTTGAACAAACCTCAGATAATTCTTCAAACAAACCTTCCACTTCTACTGATCTAGTACCTAGTGACACTCCTGTCACTACACCTGATCCAGTATCCTCTCAAGCTCCAGAAATTATTCCTCGTACTCGAATACCCTTTCCTGGTAGGCTTAAGAAGGAGAATCAAGAAGCACAGTTTGGGAAGTATCTTGAGATGTTTAAAAGCCTGCACTTAAACGTTAGATTATTAGACGCTTTAGTAGAAATGCCTAGTTGTGCAAAATTCTTCAAAGCACTTCTTTCAAATAAGGAAAAATTAAGACAAATAATTAACATACCCTTAGATGCTGAATGCTCTGCAATCATGCTACATGGTCTTCCACCAAAACTAAGAGATACTGGCCGTTTCACTATTCCTTGTTTCCTTCAAAATACCCAAGTTAGTAATGCCTTAGCTGACCTAGGTGCTAGTGTCAACCTTATTCCTTACTCACTATATAAGAAACTAGGATTAGGTGAACTGCTGCCCACTCAAATGACCATCCAATTAGCTGATAGATCAGTTAAACTCCCTAGGGGGATTGCTAAAGATATTATGGTTCGAGTAGGTAAATTCGTCTTCCCAGTTGACTTTGTCATTATGGATATTGAGGAAGATGCCCACGTTCCCCTCATCCTTGGCAGACCTTTCCTAAACACTGCCAAGGCAGTTATTGACGTAAACGAAAAATCTTTAAAACTGAGGGTCGGAACGGAGGAAGTCACCTTTAATGTCAATAAATTGATGAAACAACCTGTGGGAGAAGATCTTGGTCTTGTGGATTCCATGCAGGAAATATACGACGGGCATTTGGAAGAGATTCTGGCAGTTAGCAATCACGACCATCTTCCCAACACAGTCATCACTACAAGGAGACTATGCCAAGACAATGTTGGACTCTGCTCTGCTATCTCTAACAAATCAGCACACTCTAGGGAGCTGCTATTTCCTTTATCTGAAATGAAGTACCCTTTTTGTAACACCCCCGAAATTCACTGTTTTGCGGAAGCATAGTTTGGGGTGTTACTAATCAAATATCACAGCACAAAGATAAAGTAAACGACATCTATATGCAACGTTTGTAAATTAGTTACATTCCATAGATATATTGTTTGAAAACTTAGTGTTTTCGTATACAAAAATGTAGTTTCCCTAGAGTCCGCGCGTGTAGCGGGAGATTCTATTACATAATCGTAATATACAAAAGATAATGCTAAGAATCTCCGTTAATGCAGTTGTGTTGAAATCATGCGACTCTAGCTAAAATCCTGGAGTAATCCTACTCCATCCGGGTACCTGAGAAAACATGCTAAAAAGTGTCAACCAAAAGGTTGGTGAATCTCACAGGTTTGTAAATAATATCGGCTTTGAACACGAGATTTCATTAGTAATGCCCGTAGGCGTAAAATCAGCCATTTCAATCCAGCAATCGTAAAATCAGTATTTGCAATCCAGCAAATGTAAATACGTAAGTTTATACCGTTGCCATGAGGCTCATAATCGAAGCTTAACCCGTAAGTAATAAGTTTGCTCCCGTGACATGCTCGTAGTTGAGCAAGCATCAGTAACGAATAAGTAGTCACCCGTTTCTACGTGTAAATCAGTACGTGGCAGCGCTACTGCCCCGGGTGGGGAGGGTCATTTCCCTAATGGATCCATTAACTAGTGTTCGCGCTTAAGTCCATAACTAACGATATATGATGGAGAGACTTCTGTTTGTAAGTAAACTCATGCAATTTCGTTTGGTATAGTAAACAGTTTAGTACTTGTGTTCAAGAAAATCAGTAGCATGTATCTCCCCCAATAAGATAAAACAGTAAAAGTGGGGCCGTAAGACTCACCTGAGTCTTGTAGTAATCAGTTGCAATTAGCAAGTAGTAAGTAAAGCAAGTAGGTTCTCTGAACCCGTAACCTTCAAATGCCTAATCATATGAAGTTATGTAAGTATGCGTCTCACGAGACGTTTCGTTTAGTTGTACACAACTAGTATATCCAGTGTTTGTCCGTATGTTTGTAATTGTTTGTTTGTTGGAAAACATGTTTGGCCCGTTGGTGACGGTTTGTAGCAAAAATTCTAAAATGTTGACTTTGCTACAGTAGATTTGCTACAGTACTGCTACAGTAAAATTTGACTTTTTTGTACAGTAACTTTGACTTTTTCTATAGTGAAAATCCTTTAAAATTTCCAAGTTTTCTGTTTTCTGCGACATAATATGCGACACAAGGGTTTATATGCGACACAAGGGTTGTGTCGCATGAAGGATGCGACACAAGATCTCTGCGACACAGTGGTTGTGTCGCAAAAGCTTGCGATGCTAATTCAATAGCGACATAAGGGTTGTGTCGTATAAAAATACGACATAATATGCGACATAGAGTGTGACACCATATTGTGTCGCAAAGATTACGACACTAAAGGATCAGTACGACACAAGGTGCGACATAAACGGGTTTATGCGACATAGCATGCGACACAAGGCTTGTGTCGCATGTATGAACACCAGCCCAGAAACTTTCGGGTTTCAAGAATTTCCGACCAAAGACGCAAATCTAACCCATTTTTGAGCTATAAAATCGTGTATTATTCCTGTATTAGGTTATATCTAAGTTGTGTACACATCAAAACATTAAAACATTACATCAAATTGAATAGATCTAAGATTTTAGAAATTTCTTACTTTTGCAAATCGAGCTAAATGGAGGATGAAATGGTGAAAACGATCTTGGTATTCTTGCTCCACTCGTGATGGTGATTCCGAATATGTAATTTTCGTGGTCGGGATTTGATTCCGAAAATTTGGTGTAGATTGGAGTTGAGAGAGTTTAGTTTGTGTGTGTTTTGTGATAATGAAAAATGAAAGAGAGAAGTGAGAATGGGGGTGGGGTTTGGCTGATCCACCAAGGAAGGAGGGGGAAATACTCCCCAAAACACAGTGTTGACTCCGTGTCCTAATCGTTTAATCACTAGTTTTTAATATTTAGCCGAACGTTTATATTTTTAAAATGTAACTAAAGTATTTAAATAAAAATACTTTGAAATTAATAGTAAAACATTTGTCGCAATATTTTAATTATTAAGTCGCGTTTATTACATTTTGTTGCGTTAGTTAAAATGTCGTCGCGATAATATATAAATAATGCTCGTTCGGTTGCGTATTTTATATAACAAAATACGTTCTCATTATTTAAGTAAATTTCTGTCACCAACGTCCAAGTAAACTGTGTCGGACTCCGTCCGGTTAATTCGCACGATTTATCCAAATCGCGTAAGTACACACACATATATATAAATTACCTTATATATATATACAAATAGAGCCTGTAATTAGTCCTATTACATACTAATTACAACTTGTTACAAACAATTAGGCATAATTAGTTATCCTAATTATGCAGGTGTTACATTCTCCCCTTGTTAAAGAAATTTCGTCCCGAAATTAGCTTGAGTGCACGGACGGTGCGTTATCTGGGAAAAGATGTGGGTATTTCTGTCGTATTTGGTCTTCCCGTTCCCAGGTGAACTCAGGGCCGCGCCTAGAATTCCACCTGACCTTTACGATGGGAATACGACTCTGTTTCAATCGTTTGACCTCACGGTCCATGATTTCCATAGGTTCCTCGACAAAATGAAGTTTATCATCGATTTGAATTTCGTCGAGCGGTATAATCAGTGTCTCGTCAGACAGACATTTCTTCAAGTTAGAAATGTGGAATGTGTTGTGTACGCTGCTAAGTTCAGCAGGAAGTTGCAGGCGGTATGCCACTGGACCAATCCTTTCCAGGATTTCGAATGGTCCGATGTATCTAGGATTTAGTTTGCCTCGCTTTCCGAATCGAATGACACCCTTCCACGGTGCCACTTTGAGAAGTACCTTGTCCCCTACCTGGAACTCAAGGTGTTTGCGTCTCACGTCAGCATAGCTTTTCTGACGATCACGTGCGGCTTTCAACCGGTTTTGAATACCAACGATTTTCTCAGTAGTTTCTTGAATGATATCTGGACCCGTGAGTTGGGAATCTCCTAACTCAGTCCAACAGATAGGTGATCGGCATTTACGCCCGTAAAGTGCCTCGAAGGGTGCAGCCTTTATGCTGGTATGGTAACTGTTGTTGTACGAGAACTCGCACAACGGTAAGTGATTTTCCCAAGAAGTACCGAAGTCAACTACGCAGGCTCGTAGCATATCCTCCAGTGTTTGAATAGTTCGCTCGCTTTGGCCATCGGTTTGCGGGTGATAAGCAGTACTCATATCCAGACGAGTACCAAGAGATTTTTGTAGCGATTGCCAAAAGTTAGAAGTAAAACGGCTGTCCCTATCCGAGATGATCGAGATAGGTACACCGTGTCGCGAGATGATTTCTTTGACATAGATGCGAGTCAGACGCTCCATCTTGTCGGTTTCCTTGATGGCCAGAAAATGAGCAGATTTCGTGAGACGATCCACGATCACCCAAATGGTATCGCAACCACTCGAAGTTTTCGGTAGTTTGGTAATGAAGTCCATGGAAATCTGTTCCCATTTCCATTGAGGAATTTCAGGTTGTTGGAGCAACCCAGAGGGTCTTTGGTGTTCAGTCTTTACTTTGGAACAGGTTAGGCATTTACTGACGTACAAGGCGATGTCAGCTTTCATGTTAGGCCACCAATACAACCCTTTGACGTCATGATACATCTTATCAGAACCAGGATGTATAGAGTATATCACCAAATCTCGCAAGTTTCCGAATTTGGGTAACCACACCCGGTTAGAGAAGTATCGAGTTCCATCGGGTTTGATTTCTAATTGTTTATCCAAGCCTCGCAAGGCTTCATTTTTCAAGTTTTCATCGTTGAGTGCTTCAAGTTGAGCGGTAAGGATTTTAGCAGGAAGCTCGTTACGAATTGTCATAGAAAGTGCTCGGACTCGAAGGGGTTTCACTCGTTCTTTTCGGCTTAAGGCATCGGCAACTACATTAGCCTTGCCCGGATGGTATTTGATCTCGCAGTCGTAGTCACTAAGTAACTCAACCCAGCGACGTTGCCTCATGTTTAGATCTTTCTGATCGAATATGTGTTGGAGACTCTTGTGATCGGTAAAGATAGTGCTTTTCGTACCGTAGAGATAATGTCTCCAGATTTTCAATGCGAAAACCACGGCACCTAACTCGAGGTCGTGGGTCGTATAGTTTTTCTCGTGGATTTTCAGTTGTCGTGAGGCATAGGCAATGACTTTTTCCCGTTGCATCAACACACAACCAAGTCCTTGGTGTGAGGCGTCGCAGTAAACTACGAAATCGTCGGTGCCCTCGGGTAAGGACAAGATTGGTGCACTGCAAAGTTTGTTTTTCAATAGCTGGAAGGCTGACTCTTGCTTATCCGTCCAATCGAACTTCTTATCTTTCTGAGTCAGTGTGGTTAGAGGAACAGCTATTCTTGAAAAGTTTTCGATGAATCGGCGGTAATAACCAGCAAGACCTAAGAATTGTCTCACTTCGGTTGGAGTGGTCGGTGACTCCCAGCCCTTGATTGCTTCAATCTTGGCGGGATCAACATGAATTCCTTGACTGTCAATCACGTGCCCGAGGAATTGAACGGTTCGAATCCAGAACTCACACTTAGAGAATTTGGCATATAACTCTTCGCGTTTCAGGAGTCCTAGAATGGTTTTCAGATGTTGAGCATGTTCCTGCTCGTTGCGCGAGTAAATCAGAATATCGTCGATGAACACAATGACGAATTTGTCAAGATATGGTTTGCACACCCGATTCATAAGGTCCATGAATACGGCCGGTGCGTTGGTCAACCCGAATGGCATCACTTGAAATTCGTAATGCCCATAACGAGTTCGGAAAGCTGTCTTTGGAATGTCATTGTCACGGACTCGGAGTTGATGATAACCCGACCGTAGATCAATCTTTGAGTAAACACTCGATCCCTGGAGTTGGTCAAACAGATCATCAATTCTAGGAAGTGGGTACCGATTCTTTATGGTTAGCTTATTAAGCTCTCGGTAGTCGATACACATGCGGAAAGATCCATCTTTCTTTTTCACGAATAAGACCGGAGCTCCCCAAGGCGAGGAACTTGGTCGTATGAATCCTCTGTCCAGGAGTTCCTGTAGTTGGTTAGACAACTCCTGCATTTCGGATGGTGCTAAACGGTAAGGGGCTCGTGCCACGGGTGCAGCTCCGGGCACAAGTTCGATTTGAAATTCAACTTGTCTAGGTGGCGGAAGTCCGGGCAAGTCTTCAGGAAAGACTTCCGGGAAATCCCGCACGATCGGAACATCCTCAAGTCGCTTCTCCTCCGACTTCTTCTCCGTTACATGTGCAAGGATGGCTTGATACCCTTTTCGTAGGTATTTTCTAGTTTTCAGACAGGAGACAATATTCAGATTTCGTCTGCCGGTCTCCCCTTGTAGGACTAAGGTTCCACCGGAGACAAGAGGTATGCGAACGAGTTTGTCATGACAGATGATTTCAGCTCGGTGCTTGGATAACCAATCCATACCGACAATAATATCGAAGCTGCCGATCTCGACAGGGATTAAATCAATGGAAAACGTTTCGTTCGTGAGGTTAAGTGTACAGTTGTGTATGATGCTATCCGTCTCAATCAGTTTGCCGTTAGCTAATTCTACAATGTATTTAGCATCTAAGGCAGTGGGAGTTATGTCAAGTAAAGGGCTAAATTTCTCAGAAATGAAGCTTCTATCGGCACCAGTATCAAATAATACAGAAGCAGTAAGGTCGTTGAGAAGGAACGTACCCGTCACGACGTTCGGGTCTTGTCTGGCTTCCCCAGCCTTGATAACGAATGCTCTACCACGAGCAGGGTTGTTGTTGTTTTTCAGCTTTGGGCAATCTTTCTTGAAGTGCCCTGAATTTCCACACCCAAAGCAGGCCTTTGGTGCATTGGTGTTGGGGGTAGAAATGTTGGTTCGGCAATCCTTGGCTAGATGCCCGAACCGTTTGCAGTTGGAGCAAGGGCAAGAACCGTCATGATGGCGGCTGCATTTGGAACAGTAAGGCTTGTTCCCGTTGTACCCTTTCTTTTCCGAAGTCCCCGATGAATAAGCCTTAATGTACTCAGGCTTTTTGTTGGAGGTTTGGTTGGATGAGTTGGGGTTACCTTCCCACTTGCGTTTGTTGTTTGCAGATGGGGTTGAAGTTGTGCCACGGCGGACAGAATTTGCCGTTAGTTCATGGGCCATACGGATGGCGCTCTGAATAGTACCCGGTTTGGATGAAGTCACCAGGTCCTGTAGTCTCTCGGGAAGTCCATCAACGAATTTCTCGATCCTCTTGTACTCAGGATCGACCATGGTTGGGCACAGAAGTGCCAGTTGGTGGAAACGGTTGGTATAACCGGTGATGTCATCACCCTGCATCTTGTGGTTCCAGAATTCCATTTCCAGCTGTTTCAATTCATCCCTGGGGCAGTACTCGCCCCTCAACATCTCCTTCAACTCCTCCCACGGGAGTTTGTAAGCATTAGCAACACCCACAGTCTGGGCATAGGTGTTCCACAAGGTGAGTGCGGTGTCAGTAAAAGTACTAACGGAGAACTTAACTTTGTCTCCTTCCGCACAGTTGCAGATCAGAAATACGGATTCAACTTTCTCGATCCAGCGTACTAGACCGATAGCTCCCTCAGTACCTGCAAAGTTTAGAGGTTTGCAGTTCTGAAAGTCTTTGTATGAACAGGGTTTAGCAGTAGGGGTTTCAGCGGCATCGCTGTTCCTCGTGGAATTTGGTGGAGTATTCCGAGCCAAGGCTTCAGTAACAGCCTGGGTTATAAGGGAGGTAATCTGGGCATCGGTGTATGGTCTTGTCTTTGGCGGCATGATTCTTCAATAAAAGAAATGAAGATACATGAGATTTTGTAGGAACTTGTAATTGTCACAGATGTACATGTATAAAAGCAGTAATACATAACATCAACATGGAAAAATGACAATTATTATGAGTTGAAATATCAAGGGAAGTTTGATAGATAATGTGAGTTCAAAGGTTACATCCTACAGAGATATTACAAAAGGTGTCGGGAATTGTTACATCCGACTAGTTTATAGAATAGCGCTAGATAGTCATTAGATTACGAGACAAAGACTACACTAGTCTTAATGTAGATTAATCTGTTCCATCAGCGCGACAAGGCGGTCCACGGTTTCTGCCAGCCTGTTGGTTTGCCTGGCGTTGTCTTCAACTAAGGCCAGTCGTTGTGCTAGTACACGAGAGTGATCCTCAGTCTCCTGTGAACGTTGTTCACATTCCTCTAGTCGGTTTCTTACAAGTTCATCCGCACCTAATTCGGCGGTCATTGAATCCTGGATTATGCTTACAGAGAGGCCGGTATCTTCTTGTTCTCGCTGGAGTTGTGATATGTGGTCAAGAGCTTGACGAAGCAGGTAGGTCATTCGGTGTTGTTCCAGTTCAAGATTTTCGAGTCTTTGCTCCTGACGGCGGAATTGGGTAGCCAATACTGGCAACGTGAGATGTGCCGAGTTCTGAGAGTTATGTACAGGATAAGGGCTGTTTCGAGGCGACCTTGTGTTCCTCCTGGCTACTCGTGGGTTCCGTGACCCATGTGAGTGAGAGTGTGACGGATTAGGTGGTGTGTTTGCCATTCCTGTGGCAGAACGTAAGTAAGACGAGGCTAATATATATACATATATCATATCCAGCCTATTGTCTAGCACGCATCAAGTAATGGTCCGGTTCTCTCGTGGTCAGAGTCAACTAACGTATCCCCGTTCAACATAATCATTTCAGACCTTACATCATCTTCCCTTAATTGTACATAGTTGATCAGGCTATGTTAAATTAAAGTCGTATGCTGTAATTTCTGAACCAGTCATGTCTAATAAGAGAATACTGCCTAACGGTCATAGTCTAGGCCCACTAAATGCAACCTAGTTCACTATAACCTTAGGCTCTGATACCAATCTGTAACACCCCCGAAATTCACTGTTTTGCGGAAGCATAGTTTGGGGTGTTACTAATCAAATATCACAGCACAAAGATAAAGTAAACGACATCTATATGCAACGTTTGTAAATTAGTTACATTCCATAGATATATTGTTTGAAAACTTAGTGTTTTCGTATACAAAAATGTAGTTTCCCTAGAGTCCGCGCGTGTAGCGGGAGATTCTATTACATAATCGTAATATACAAAAGATAATGCTAAGAATCTCCGTTAATGCAGTTGTGTTGAAATCATGCGACTCTAGCTAAAATCCTGGAGTAATCCTACTCCATCCGGGTACCTGAGAAAACATGCTAAAAAGTGTCAACCAAAAGGTTGGTGAATCTCACAGGTTTGTAAATAATATCGGCTTTGAACACGAGATTTCATTAGTAATGCCCGTAGGCGTAAAATCAGCCATTTCAATCCAGCAATCGTAAAATCAGTATTTGCAATCCAGCAAATGTAAATACGTAAGTTTATACCGTTGCCATGAGGCTCATAATCGAAGCTTAACCCGTAAGTAATAAGTTTGCTCCCGTGACATGCTCGTAGTTGAGCAAGCATCAGTAACGAATAAGTAGTCACCCGTTTCTACGTGTAAATCAGTACGTGGCAGCGCTACTGCCCCGGGTGGGGAGGGTCATTTCCCTAATGGATCCATTAACTAGTGTTCGCGCTTAAGTTCATAACTAACGATATATGATGGAGAGACTTCTGTTTGTAAGTAAACTCATGCAATTTCGTTTGGTATAGTAAACAGTTTAGTACTTGTGTTCAAGAAAATCAGTAGCATGTATCTCCCCCAATAAGATAAAACAGTAAAAGTGGGGCCGTAAGACTCACCTGAGTCTTGTAGTAATCAGTTGCAATTAGCAAGTAGTAAGTAAAGCAAGTAGGTTCTCTGAACCCGTAACCTTCAAATGCCTAATCATATGAAGTTATGTAAGTATGCGTCTCACGAGACGTTTCGTTTAGTTGTACACAACTAGTATATCCAGTGTTTGTCCGTATGTTTGTAATTGTTTGTTTGTTGGAAAACATGTTTGGCCCGTTGGTGACGGTTTGTAGCAAAAATTCTAAAATGTTGACTTTGCTACAGTAGATTTGCTACAGTACTGCTACAGTAAAATTTGACTTTTTTGTACAGTAACTTTGACTTTTTCTATAGTGAAAATCCTTTAAAATTTCCAAGTTTTCTGTTTTCTGCGACATAATATGCGACACAAGGGTTTATATGCGACACAAGGGTTGTGTCGCATGAAGGATGCGACACAAGATCTCTGCGACACAGTGGTTGTGTCGCAAAAGCTTGCGATGCTAATTCAATAGCGACATAAGGGTTGTGTCGTATAAAAATACGACATAATATGCGACATAGAGTGCGACACCATATTGTGTCGCAAAGATTACGACACTAAAGGATCAGTACGACACAAGGTGCGACATAAACGGGTTTATGCGACATAGCATGCGACACAAGGCTTGTGTCGCATGTATGAACACCAGCCCAGAAACTTTCGGGTTTCAAGAATTTCCGACCAAAGACGCAAATCTAACCCATTTTTTAGCTATAAAATCGTGTATTATTCCTGTATTAGGTTATATCTAAGTTGTGTACACATCAAAACATCAAAACATTACATCAAATTGAATAGATCTAAGATTTTAGAAATTTCTTACTTTTGCAAATCGAGCTAAATGGAGGATGAAATGGTGAAAACGATCTTGGTATTCTTGCTCCACTCGTGATGGTGATTCCGAATATGTAATTTTCGTGGTCGGGATTTGATTCCGAAAATTTGGTGTAGATTGGAGTTGAGAGAGTTTAGTTTGTGTGTGTTTTGTGATAATGAAAAATGAAAGAGAGAAGTGAGAATGGGGGTGGGGTTTGGCTGATCCACCAAGGAAGGAGGGGGAAATACTCCCCAAAACACAGTGTTGACTCCGTGTCCTAATCGTTTAATCACTAGTTTTTAATATTTAGCCGAACGTTTATATTTTTAAAATGTAACTAAAGTATTTAAATAAAAATACTTTGAAATTAATAGTAAAACATTTGTCGCAATATTTTAATTATTAAGTCGCGTTTATTACATTTTGTTGCGTTAGTTAAAATGTCGTCGCGATAATATATAAATAATGCTCGTTCGGTTGCGTATTTTATATAACAAAATACGTTCTCATTATTTAAGTAAATTTCTGTCACCAACGTCCAAGTAAACTGTGTCGGACTCCGTCCGGTTAATTCGCACGATTTATCCAAATCGCGTAAGTACACACACATATATATAAATCACCTTATATATATATACAAATAGAGCCTGTAATTAGTCCTATTACATACTAATTACAACTTGTTACAAACAATTAGGCATAATTAATTATCCTAATTATGCAGGTGTTACACTTTTGCACCGCCTAACAACACTTTCACGAACAATTCATTTGTTGTTGTTCCCTTAGGCGAAGGCATTCCTCTACCAATCCTAAGAAGGGGTCAAACTGATTCATCTCCTTCAGTAGCTGAAATTCTCAAATCCTTTGAGGAGATGGAATCAGAAATCTCAGCTGAGCTGCAACTATCTGAAGGTTGTGCGCCACAAAATCCAGAAATCACCATAAGTACATCTTCAACAGCTCAATTTCAGAGGTTTGCATTTACCGACACCAACGATATCATCTTTACTGAAAATAATACAACCTCCTCATCATCTACAAGCAAATACGAGCTGAAGAAGAATGCACCCCCTAATGAGACAAAGTCAGTAGAAATATCATCAGCCACTGCAGCCGACCCATCTCCGAATGAACCAGACTTCCAAACGGAGTATGACGTGTTACAAAGAGACGAGATCGCTCGAACGAAACCTTCCATTGAAGAACCGCCAGAGTTGGAACTGAAGGAACTACCCACTCATCTGGAGTATGCTTTTCTTGAAGGAACCTCGCATTTACCCGTTATAATTGCAAAAGGTCTTACATCCAAAGAGAAAGCAAGACTCATCCAAGCGTTGAAGTCACACAAGAAGGCGATTGCATGGAAAATCTCTGACATCCAAGGGATCAGTCCAAACTACAACACTCACAAGATACTCATGGAAAATGACTTCAAACCTTCCATACAGAGACAGAGGAGAGTTAACCCGAAGATTCAAGACGTGGTCAAAAAGGAGGTTATCAAACTCTTGGATGCTGGCTTGATCTACCCTATTTCAGATTCCCCATGGGTCAGCCCAGTTCAGGTTGTCCCCAAGAAAGGAGGAATGACAGTTATCCTTAACGAAGACAACGAACTCATTCCAACACGAACCGTCATCGGTTGGAGGGTGTGCATCGACTATCGGAAGCTGAACGAAGCCACTCGAAAAGATCATTTCCCTCTACCGTTCATCGATCAAATGTTGGAGAGATTGTCTGGGAACGAGTTCTATTGTTTCCTTGATGGTTTCTCTGGCTATTTTCAGATTCCTCTCGATCCTAAGGACCAGGAAAAGACAACCTTCACATGTCCTTACGGAACATTCGCTTACCGACGCATGCCTTTTGGTCTATGCAACGCACCTGCAACATTCCAGCGGTGTATGGTAGTAATATTCCACGACATGATTGAACAGTGCATGGAGGTATTCATGGACGATTTCTCAGTCTTTGGAGACTCTTTCACTTCTTGTCTTTCTAACCTTGAAAGAATGCTAGCCCAATGCGAAGAATCAAACCTTGTCTTAAACTGGGAGAAATGCCACTTTATGGTGAAGGAAGGAATAGTTTTAGGACACCGGATATCAAAGTCTGGAATTGAAGTTGACAAAGCTAAAGTTGAGACCATTGCCAAACTTCCGCCACATACCTCTGTTAAAGCCATTCGCAGTTTTCTAGGTCACGCCGGATTCTACCGTCGCTTTATTAAGGATTTCTATAAGATTTCTCGACCTATGACACACCTTCTCGAGAAGGACACTCCGTTTGTCTTTTCAGATGACTGCCTTAAAGCTTTCAACATCCTGAAGAATCAGCTCACACATGCACCGATCATGGTTGCTCCTGAATGGAGTCTCCCATTTGAAATCATGTGCGATGCCAGTGACTTTGCGGTTGGAGCTGTCCTAGGGCAAAGGAAGGATAAGCAGTTTCAGCCAATATACTATGCCAGCAAGACACTCACCGATGCTCAAGAGAATTACACTACTACAGAAAAGGAGCTGCTTGCGGTAGTTTTTGCTTTTGAGAAATTTCGTTCTTACTTAATATTGTCCAAAACTATTGTCTATACAGATCACTCAGCCTTGAATTATCTTTTCAAAAAACAAGACGCTAAACCGAGACTACTTCGATGGATTCTACTCCTCCAAGAATTCGACATAGAAATCAAGGATAAAAAGGGAGCAAGAAAACGTCGCAGCAGATCATCTCAGTCGATTGGAAAACCCATCGATGGAAAAGCTTGATGAACGAGAAATTCAAGATCAGTTTCCTGAAGAACAACTCATGAATGTCAGAAGCCACCAGAAGGGATCATAATTCAATCATAACCCTTGGTACGCAGACTACACTAACTATCTAGTTGGTGGAATTGTGCCGAAAGGAATGCCTACCTCTAGAAAGCGCAAATTCTTCAGAGATATAAAAAATTATCATTGGGACGATCCATACTTGTTCAAAGTATGCCCGGACCAAATCATTAGAAGATGCGTTGACGAAAGGGAAGCAAGAAACATTCTCCACCAGAGTCATCACGGACTAACTGGAGGACATCATGGAGCAAATATGACCGCAAGGAAGGTATACGATTCCGGCTTCTATTGTCCATCTATATTCAGAGATGCTCACGACTTGGTAAAACGTTGTGACGCTTGCCAAAGGTTTGGAAGTTTCTCACGGAGGAGTGAAATGCCACTTACTAACATCCAGGCCTGCGAGATCTTCGATATATGGGGATTGGATTTCATGGGACCGGTTCCTAAATCCTTTGGAAAAGAATACATTCTAGTAGCTGTCGACTACGTCTCCAGATGGGCCGAGGCACAAGCGTTTCCTACTAATGACTCCCGAGTAGTGATCAAGTTCCTAAAACAACTCTTTTCTCGTTTCGGAACTCCAAAGGCGATCATCAGTGATCGGGGCACGCACTTCTGTAGTGCTCAGTTTATGAGGACATTACAGTATTATGATGTCACCCATAAGACATCTACGGCTTATCATCCGCAGACGAATGGGCAGGCCGAAGTGACAAACAGAGCTCTCAAAAGGATCTTGGAACGAACCATGGTTAATCATAAGGAGAGATGGGCCGACAAGTTAGTCGATGCTCTGTGGGCGTTCAGAACTGCATACAAGTCACCATTAGGGACCACGCCATACAGACTAGTCTATGGAAAAGCATCTGCCAATCGAGTTGGAATATAAGGCTTACTGGGCGCTGAGAGATTGTAATCTAGACCCTTCCATGGTAGGATTACATCGAAAGATGCAGCTGAACGAACTAGCCGAAATGAGAGACCAAGCGTATGATAGTTCTCTACATTTCAAGGAGCGAACCAAGAATACCCACGACGCCAAACTCAAGTATTCTCGATTCAAACCTGGAGATAAAGTTCTTCTCTTCAATTCGCACCTCAAAAAGTTTTCAGGCAAATTCAGATCAAGGTGGAGTGGACCGTTCGTTATATCAAAGGTCTTTACATTCGGAGCAGTCGAACTCGAGGCATGGGACGGTAATTTTAAAGTCAATGGTCACCGCTTAAAGCACTACATCGAAGAATTTCCTTCCAATGAGGAAGTCTATATCTTTGAACCACCTTGAGCCGACAAAGTAGGTAAAAGAGTCAAGCTAGTGACTCGTTAAACAAGTGCTCTTGGGAGGCACCCCATTACTTATCTTTATAATAGCTTTAATTTTATTTCTCAGTTTATTTTTGCTTAGTATTATCATCACTGGACTAATGATACAGGATAATCTAGATACCCGACAGCACCACACTCTTACATATACATCGGAGATAAGTTTTATTTGACTTATACAAATGCAACCATTCAGATGACTCAAACTTTTATAAAAATCTTTTAAAAGTCATCCGACTCTGCTGCATTTGTATAACCTTATAAACTATAGCATTACCTATTTTCTTTGTTTTTCAGGATGGACGCTTCAGCTGAGACCTTAGGACACACTTCCCAGCAACAGCAGAAGAAGAAGAAGAACCGCAGAGGAAAGAAGAAGCTGACCACTGTTACAGAGGAGCATGCGACATATGTGACGAGCGCTCCAGTCTTTGACTACGGGATCACCAGTGCCAACCCGGCAGTGACTTGGGCGATTCTCCGAGAGCTCTCCATCCAGCATGACTCTCACTCTGACATCAGGGAGATGGTTGGACTCCCGAGACTTCCAAACCAGTCCTTCAGACTTGGTCAGGGTCCCAGACCACCTCTTCCATCATGGTCATTTTTCCCAGCTGCACCTACTTCAGAGCTCACTCTTCCTACTGCTGCTGTTACATCTCCTGATCTCCTTGTTGCACCCATGATGCCTGGTGCCACTGTTGCCACGTCACTTACTTCCGTTCCGGACAGTGACGCACTTGCAGCATTTGTTTCGCACCCCCAAATTATGATGCGGAAGCAGGTCGGTTCGGGGCGCGACTAATCAATAACAAAACACATAAGATTACATAATGAACGACCACTACATGCGTCGTTTGATAAAATACATTAATGTAATAGAAATTACATAATTGTTTTCCAAAAGGTGAGTTCGCATAAGATACTTGAGAGATTCCAATACATATCTAATTTGTACAAAATATAGAAATGCAGTTAAATCTCTTGATGATATTATTTGCATGCGACTCGAGCTACAGTATCCTGATGGGCAGTCCAAACTACTGCTGAGTACCTGTGATACATACTAAAATGGGTCAGCGAAAACGCTGGTGAGCTCACAGGTTTGTATGTCAACACATATTTGTATGAACCGCAAGATTTAATGATAATTGAATTTAAAATGCAATTAAGCAAAATAAAAGTTTTACAGCCATGAGCACATAGTCTGAGCTTAACACGAGATGTCAGGTCCACATTTAAGGTATCCTGATCGAGTTGCCTCCTACGAGTGCCTAATCAACACTCGTCTACACAAATATTAATACATCCGTTTTACCAGTTAGTGCGTGCTAACCCGGATGAGGCTGGTCAAACCTATATGATATCATATACTAATATTCACGCTACTAAGTATTACCAAACTATGCTGATGGAGGGCTTTAAAATGATTAGTGAAAATAACTCATGTAGTAATTGATTTGATGGTACTTGCGTTCATATTGTAAAACAAAACAAGCAATGGATCACACCCCTGAGAAAACATATTTAAAAAGGGGCTATGAGACTCACCTGAGTCTGATGAGATGCTGTCAAGCAACAATGATGGTATACAAAGAATGATGTCGTTTCCAACGACTGAAACCTGCCGGGCGTCCTAAACGCGCAAGGTTTTAAATGATTAGATGTCTCAGCAGACCATCTATGCTAGTTGTTCATCCAACTAGTAATGTCCAAATAATTAGTTTTGGATTGATTGTATTTTGAAAACATGTACGGCCCGTTGGTGATTAATTGTAATAATAATCTCAAAACATTATTATTAAAATGTTGTAATGATATACTTGTAAAGTATAATTGAAGTGGTTAGTATTCGTATAAATCATGTGTTGATGCGTTGTTGTCTTAGGTGATTATAAGTTGTTTACCACTTCTAGTTATAACCTCGTTACCATTGTTAGTTTAAGTTGTTACCACTGTTAGTTATAAGTTGTTATCACTGTTAGTTATAACATAGTTACCACTGTTAGTTATAACTTAGTTACCACTGTTAGTTATAATATAGTTACCACTGTTAGTTATAACATAGTTACCACTGTTAGTTATAACTTAGTTACCACTGTTAGTTATAACTTAGTTTCCAAAACAGCCCCTTTTTATATCTTTTTCTGATTTTTGGCTCGACGAACCTCTCGTTTTCTACACTTTTTAATCAAAACCAAGACCCACCAAAAATCACAGATGTTCCCCTATGGGTCTAGTGTAAATATGCACTTTATGGTAATTTTATAAGTTCATCTGCTATTTTTAACAAAAATCAACATGAAAGGTAGTCGGATTTGGTTCGGAAACGAGTAACATTCAAAGATCAGCTTCTATACTTAAATCCGTACAGATCTGGAAAAAGTGTAAAACACGAAAGTTGTAGCTCTTTTCAATACGAAACTTTTAAAAAAAAAATTGGTTGTCTAACTCATCTTAGAGCTCGAGATATTAACGATTTTGTGGGACTGTTTTTGAGTGACAAAATCTGTCATACATACATACTTATGAAAAACGTTTTTAAGATTTAGATTTGGACATTATCAAGTTGTATGAACAATATATCATCTATATAAACATAATACAAGTATTTTACGAAAGTGTCGGGATTCTTACGATGATCGAATGAAGAATCCGAAAAGGTGGAAGCGTAGCTCGTGTTCTCGTGATCTTTTTTGCTTCAATCGACTTGATGATCCAAAGAGGTTTTGATGGTAGATTATGGTGGTGAAAGTGGCTGATTTTAGAGAGAGAAAGATCAGAGATTAGAGAGAGAATGAGAGAGATTGAGTTGGTGATTGAATGAAGAAAGATGAGATGATGGTGGTGGTTAAAGTCAAGAACAAGATCCATGTTTCATGGATCTTGTTTGGCTGATTTTTCCAAGTCAAAAAGGAGGTGGATTTTTGTTATATTTTGTCTCAAATAATTGGTATTATATCCGTGTTCGTTTACCCGATCGTTTAATTGTATATTTAGACGTTATGTATTATATATACGTTTTTAAATAACGAATAAGCCTTCGATATTTTTGAGTTGAAGTATTTTATCAAAATACTTGTTAATGAGTTATAAAAATATAACTTTGGTTGGTTTTGATTATCGAACGCGTTTCACTCATTTTTTGGTTGTGTATGATTGTTTTAGACGATATGAGTTTCTTTTGAAATATTATCGAAATAATATGTAATAAATAATGAGTTGTATTAAATAATAATTCTATATTACTTAATACTTGTTTTTCACCAATGCCGTATAAATGAATCGGAATTTTGGCCGATTTGATAATTGCACGATTTAATATAATCGCGTATTGATATATATATTCAACCATATATATATTTTGATACATAAAATTAGCCTAACATATAGAACTAATTACACGTATTTCTAAATGATTAGGACTAAAAACTAGTTCTAATTTTTACGGGTGTCACATTCTCCCCTTGTTAAGAGAATTTCGTCCCGAAATTCAGCTCTGAATTGGTTCGTGAGTGGAGTCTGCAAATAAGTGAGGATACTTGAGTCGCATCTGGTCTTCCCGTTCCCAGGTGAATTCCGGACCTCGCCGCGAATTCCACCGAACTTTGACAATAGGGATACGACTTTGTTTAAGCTGTTTGACCTCACGGTCCATGACCTCCACTGGTGTCTCGACAAAATGAAGTTTGTCGTCGATTTGAATTTCCTCGAGCGGAATAATGAGTGTCTCGTCGGACAGGCATTTCTTCAGGTTAGAAATGTGAAATATGGGATGCACGCTACTGAGCTCTGGAGGTAGCTGCAATCGATATGCGACTGGACCAATCCTTTCAAGGATTTCAAAAGGTCCGATGTATCTAGGGTTTAACTTTCCACGTTTGCCGAATGGGATGACACCTTTCCAAGGTGATACTTTGAGCAATACTCGATCCCCAACTTGGAACTCGAGATGCTTGCGTCTCACGTCAGCATAACTTTTCTGACGATCACGTGCGGCTTTCAACCGTTGCTGGATACCAACGATCTTCTCGGTGGTTTCATGAATGATTTCCGGACCAGTGAGTTGGCTATCTCCAACTTCGGTCCAACAGATAGGCGACCGGCACTTTCGACCGTACAATGCCTCAAAAGGTGCAGCCTTGATGCTGGTGTGGTAACTGTTGTTGTATGAGAATTCGCACAAAGGCAAATGATGCTCCCAATTTGCACCGAAGTCAATTACACATGCGCGTAACATATCTTCCAGTGTTTGAATAGTCCTTTCACTTTGGCCATCGGTTTGAGGATGATAAGCAGTACTCATATCCAGACGAGTACCTAACGAATTCTGTAGTGATCTCCAAAACTGAGAAGTGAAACGGCTATCTCTGTCGGAGATAATCGAAATAGGAACGCCATGTCTTGATACTATCTCCTTCATATAGACTCGCGTGAGACGTTCCATTTTGTCAGTTTCCTTGATGGCGATAAAATGAGCTGATTTGGTGAGCCGGTCCACGATCACCCAAATGGTATCGCAACCGCTTGATGTTCTCGGGAGTTTAGTGATGAAATCCATAGCGATTTGCTCCCATTTCCATTCAGGAATGTCCGGTTGCTGTAGCAGACCGGTGGGCTTCTGATATTCAGCTTTGACTTTTGAACATGTGAGGCACTTGCTGACATACGTGGCAATTTCTGCTTTCATGTTTGGCCACCAGTATGATCCCTTGATGCCATGATACATCTTGTCAGATCCAGGATGTATAGAATATTTGGACTTGTGAGCTTCATCCATCACAAAGTCTCGAAGATTCCCAAACTTGGGTAACCAGATTCGGTTTGCGAAGTATTTGACCCCATTGGGTTTGGTTTCAAATTGATTCTCCATATTTCGCAAGGCCTCATCCTTGATGTTTTCAGGTTTCAATGCTTCGAGTTGAGTAGTGAGAATTTGAATGATTAGATCATTATGGATGGTTATGCTAAGGGCTCGGACTCGAAGTGGTTTTGTGTGCTCTTTGCGACTTAGGGCATCGGCAACTACATTGGCCTTCCCTGGATGATACTTGATTTCACAATCATAGTCGGTGAGTAACTCGACCCAGCGACGTTGCCTCATATTGAGATCCTTCTGATCGAATATATGCTGGAGGCTTTTGTGATCGGTGAAGATGGTACATTTTGTGCCATACAGATAGTGTCTCCAGATCTTGAGTGCGAACACTACGGCTCCTAATTCGAGATCATGAGTTGTGTAGTTCTTCTCGTGAACTTTGAGTTGTCGGGAGGCGTAGGCAATAACCTTGTCTCGTTGCATCAACACGCAACCAAGACCTTGGTGTGAGGCATCACAGTACACCACGAAGTCTTCGTTGCCTTCGGGTAATGATAAAATTGGTGCACTGCAAAGCTTTTGCTTCAATAGCTGAAATGCTGACTCTTGTTTATCAGTCCAATCGAACTTCTTTTCCTTCTGAGTCAGTATTGTGAGAGGTTGAGCTATTTTGGAGAAATTCTCAATGAAACGCCGATAATAACCAGCCAGTCCTAAGAATTGGCGTACTTCGGTCGGCGTCGTCGGTGCTTGCCAGCACTTGATAGCCTCAATCTTTGATGGATCTACGTGAATTCCTTGACTATCAATCACATGACCAAGGAACTGAACGGTTTTCATCCAGAACTCACACTTTGAGAATTTAGCATATAACTCTTCGTGTCTAAGAAGTTCTAGAATGGTTTTGAGATGTTGCGCGTGTTCCTGTTCATTGCGCGAGTAAATGAGAATATCATCGATGAAGACAATGACAAACTTGTCAAGATATGGTTTGCACACCCGGTTCATAAGATCCATGAATACAGCCGGTGCATTAGTCAAACCAAATGGCATCACTTGAAACTCATAATGTCCATAGCGAGTTCGGAAGGCAGTCTTTGGGATGTCGATGTCACGAACTCGTAACTGATGATAACCTGATCGTAAATCTATCTTCGAATAGAAACTTGACCCTTGAAGTTGGTCGAATAGGTCATCAATTCGAGGTAGTGGGTAACGGTTCTTGATGGTCAATTTGTTCAACTCTCTATAGTCGATACACATTCTAAATGAACCGTCTTTCTTTTTCACAAACAGAACCGGAGCTCCCCATGGTGAAGAACTCGGTCTAATGAATCCCTTATCCAGGAGTTCCTGCAACTGAGTAGACAACTCCTGAAGTTCTGAAGGGGCTAAACGATATGGTGCTCGTGCAACAGGTGCTGCCCCCGGCACGAGATCGATCGAGAATTCAACTTGTCTCGGTGGTGGAAGGCCAGGTAAGTCTTCGGGAAAGACTTCTGGATAATCTCTAACAATTGGCACATCCTCAAGTTGTTTCTCTTCCGACTTTTTCTCCAAGACATGTGCGAGGATCGCCTGGTACCCTTTCCTAAGGTACTTGCGAGTTTTCATGCAGGATACGATGTTCAGTCTCGTCCTACCGGTCTCCCCTTGTATGATTAGAGTACTACCGGCGACAAGAGGTATACGGACAATTTTGTCATAGCAGACAATTTCAGCTCGGTGCTTGGATAACCAATCCATTCCAATAATGACGTCGAAACTTCCAATCTCAACGGTTATAAGGTCAATAGAGAAAATTTCATCAGATAGATTTAAAGTGCAATTTGGTATTACACTGTCAGTCTCAATTAACTTGTCATTAGCTAATTCTACAATGTACTTAGCATCTAAGGCAATAGGGGCAATTTTAAGCAATTGACTAAACTCATCAGATATGAAGCTCCTATCAGCACCAGAATCAAACAGAACAGAAGCAGTAAGATTGTTGAGAAGAAACGTACCCGAGACCACATTCGGGTCTTGACGGGCCTCTCCTGAGTTCAGAACGAAAGCTCTTCCCTTCGCAGTGTTGTTACCCTTGTTCTTCAGCTTTGGGCACTCATTCCTAAAGTGTCCAGTTTCTCCACACTCATAGCAGGACTTTGGTTGGCTGGTGGTGGTGTTGACGGTGGTAGACCTACAGTCTTTGGTCAAATGTCCATACCTTTGACATTTTCCACAAGGTGTGCTGCAAGGACCATCATGATGACGGCGGCACTTTGAACAGTACAGTTTATTTCCAGTGTAACCCTTGTTGAAACCAGAACCAGTGTTGAGGGTCTTATCGAAATCAGACCTCTTTGATGATGATTGGTTTTGAGTGGTGTTCCCAGACCACTTTCTCTTGTTGTTGTTACCAGAAGATGGAGCAGATGTCTCACGACTGACAACCATGGCCATGAGTTCATGAGCAATTTCGATAGCTCTATCAAGGGTGGTTGGTTGCGCTGAGGCGACATTTCCCTGGATATTCTCTGGAAGTCCGCGGATGTACTTCTTGATACTTTTTCCTTCCGTATCAACCAAACCTGGGCACAACAGAGCAAATTGCTGGAACTTGGTGGTGTACCCAGCAATATCGTTCCCTTGTACCGCCAGATGCCAGAACTCCACTTCCAGTCGGTGTAGTTCTTCCTCGCGACAGTACTTCTCCCTTAGCTTTTTCTTCAATTCAGGCCAAGGAAGTCGGTTTTCGATCTCGACGCCAATAGAGTTTGCGTGGGTGTTCCACCACGTTAGTGCACCTTCTTGAAAGGTGTAAGCAGCAAACTTGACCTTACTATCTTCAGCACAGTTACTGTAACACCCGCTTTTGTGGCCTGAGCGCAATTCGGTATTTTCCTAAACTTTAAATATTATTTATTGTGTTAGGATAAATTAAAATTATTGTGTTTCTTGTTGATATAGTTAAAAGATTAAATGAGTTATTTTGTGGGATAAATAACTTATTTTGTTAAACTAATATGGTTATAAGAAAAATAATAATAATTGAATTGTGAAATGGATTTTAGGTTCCAGATAATAGGTTAAAGAATGGGACTTAATTAAAATAAGTTAGGTCGGTTTAAAATTAGATGGGCCGACCTCTTTATATTACTTTCCCAATTTGGGAAGTATTCCTATAGTACTTCGACAAAACCACAGACCACAAAACTAGTAACAAACTAATTAGTTCTTTTGATTGATTTGTGAGTGGAGACTTGGAGTGTTAAATCCTTGTGTTGTAGCCTTCTTCATCTTGCCATCTATTAATAGTAAGTATGTTCTTAAATAGTTAGTTTATAAGCTTACTTTAAATTGATTGATAAAATTGTTATTACTTGATGTTATGATTGTTTGTTGGTCATTTTAAATAGTAATAACACAAGAGTTTAGATTATGATTTGGTTTGTAATTAAAGCCATGATTAAGTATGTATGAGTTAATGAAATTGGAAATTTAACTATGTTAGAAAGTGGATAAAAGTTAGTATATGATATGCCTTTGGTCTTAGAAATATTGTTATGGTTAATTGATAACTGAATTTGAAGAATATGATAGCTTAATTTCGTATTTGGTTGAGTTGGGGTATTATGAGAATTAGCTTAGAACGAAGGGAACAAGCTGGTGGCTCCTGTTCCCATTTTAATGCCTTTAATTTAAAGTCTCAATTACATTATGAGATTAATATATAGTTTATATTATTAATGTTAAGGTATAATTAAGGAGGTTGGAACATAATTAAGAATATATTATTATTATGGAATTATTAATTATTCTTAATTTATGTGTTGTTATAAGTTAGTTATTTATTGAATACGGTACTAACTTATAATTGATTTGTGTTCTCAGATAATCCAAGGGCTCAGCGAGATAAGACTGCTGAGTAAGTTGACTGACACAAATCAGGTGAATTGACTTGAAACTTCAGTGTGATTTGGTTGTGACATATTGGTTACAACGATATAAATATAGTGATTGTTGATTATATTGCTGAGATATATATATAACTGTGATGTGTTGCCTTTGTGCATTCTGGTGAATCGGAGGTCAACAATTGTTGGACTGATTGCTACAGGTTAGTCAATGTGAGATTTGTAATCATGTGTTGAGAATGGAACACATATTGATTAAAGGTAGCAATCAGTTATCGGTAAAATCACTGTATTGGCCTGCAGTGATTGTAAGTGTTGCTTGGTGGGCCACCGCGGTCTGAGGGCTCCACAAGGACCACCGATCCTCTTGGTGATGTTGTGTCAAAGTGATATTGCTGATAATTGATATTGTTATAATTAAGTCAAACTGTTTGTAACAGGTTTATTCACTTAGCTTCGTGTTAATCCCGTTATTTACTCCTTGCAGGTTTTGATGTGACTGGGACTGGGCAAGGAGTGACTGGGAGTTGTTTGACCAGGATTACTCTGATTTTGTTAGATACAGTGATCATGTTTTGTTATATAATGATTATGATAAAACTAATGGTTTGTAAACGAGCAGTTAATACTTATAACTTGTATTATGTTTTGGTTGATGACATAATGTCATATGTGTTAATATGAACGGGATTTCGCTTCCGAGTTTAAAAAAAAAATGGCATGTAAATTTGGTGCGTGTTATAAATTGGTATCAGAGCATAAGTTTAGGGGAATGAACATTCTAGGTGTTCATACCTAAACTTATTTCCGTTGGTCAAACATTTCATGTTATGGGGATTAGTTAGGAAAGGAAATTTGATTAGTTTGCTATTACTAATGATTAACGAATTTTGAGATATGATGTGATTTCAGATATGTCGGATAATGAGCAACCTGTCCATACTCTAAATGAAGCCTCTCAGATTAATGCACCACCAGAAAATCAGGAGCATAATGGAATATCTAATCCAAGAGGCATAGAAACAGAAACTGACCAAGAGTACATTATGAGATTAGAGAATCGGGTGTTGGAATTACAGAATGAACGGGCTGGGCCTTCTCGACAGCCTATTCATACTCAGCCGCCTGTTATAACTACTGCTCCTCCTGTTGTATCTTCTGAGCGGATTCCCTTAGCTGGACAGAAAATTTTAACTTAAGTTTTATAATGTGATTTTCGCTTGTATAATATGTTTATATGATTTAATACCTGTTTGATTGTTGATAATAAGTCATATACAATGTGATGTGAGAATTGACTTGAAATTATTTTGTATTTCAGATCCGACTACGACTCAATAAAATTAGATCTTTGAGTGGTGCTTGAAACGAGACAGGTGAGTGACTGGTTCTCACAGTTTAAATTGGTGTTAACAATTTAGTTACATCAATTTTTAGTAGATTGATATTGTGAGTTATTGATAAGTTGATTGCGGTTAAATGATTGATTGCTAGTGGCTCATTCCATTATAGGTTGGAATGATAGAGGTCAATTTCGGTTGGGTTTAGTTGCTATAGGTTAATCTTTATGGTATTGATGAACATTCGTTGTGAATTCTTCCATATTGATTAAAGATAGCATCGAACTATCGGTAAAATCTCTGTATTGGCCTGCAGTGGATTATAAGTGTTCTTGGTGGGCCATCCGCGGGCTGAGGGTACCTCAAGAACCACCGATCCTCTAATTTGATTGTTACTATTAGTTGATTGTTGTGAGTTGATTGTTTATGCTAAGTTAGATTGTTGGAATCGTTATTCACTTAGCTTCGTGCTAATCCCCCACCTCACTTTTGCAGGTTAAGTTTGCTTATGCTCGGTTGAGAGGTTTTGTGTGAAATGTTTGACAAGCTGGGCGACTCTTGATTACTTTTGTTGGTCGTTAAACTGTTTGTATAAATAACACCACTAGATTATGAGTTTGTAACAAAATAATTTAATAATAGTATGTGTAATAACTAACCTTTGATATTATGTATTATGTAAAGTTTGTTGAATGGGATAACGCTTCCAGGTAAAAAAAAAAAAAATGGCTTGAAAATATGGGGTGTTATAAGTTGGTATCAAAATTTCAGATTTTAAATTCTGATCTAACAACGCTTCCAACTGTGCAGCTTTCAACTGAGAAATCAAATCAGAAGATATTTCCAAGCGCATAAAGTAGACTCGATTAGAAGATACCTTTCGACTTAAAGCATCGGCTACTACATTAGCTTTACCTGGATGATATCGGATTTCACAATCATAATCCTTAATCAATTCTAACCAACGGCGCTGTCTCATATTAAGCTCTTTCTGAGAAAACATATACTGGAGACTTTTATGATCTGTACATACAATGCATTTGGTACCGTATAAATAATGTCTCCAGATCTTTAAAGCAAATACCACAGCTGCAAGTTCCAAATCGTGCGTAGGATAATTTCTTTCATGAGTTTTGAGCTGACGAGAAGCATACGCAATAACACGATCACGTTGCATTAAAACTGCACCCAACCCAGCATGTGAAGCATCACAATAAACCACAAAACCATCGGAACCATCAGGAAGTGCTAACACTGGAGCTTGACACAACAACTGCTTAAGAGTCTGAAAAGAAGATTCTTGGTTAATGATTCTCGGGGGTTGAAAACTTTTCAGTCTCGAGTTTGGGTTCCATTGATTGGGGGACTTCGGAATTTGATTTTGTCTGAGGCACACAAATCGAGGTTGTCAGTACATCCAGGGAGTACGAAAATGTATAATGATTTGAAACCGTTATATTGGTGGCCAACGATGAAAACCGATGTTGCTAGAATGGTTGAAACTTGCCACATATGTTCCCAAGTAAAAGCAGAACATCAGAAACCTTATGGTACATTAAAACAGTTGGATATCCCTGAGTGGAAGTGGGAACATATTACTATGGATTTTGTTACTAAGTTGCCTCGTACACAGAAAGGGAATGATATGATTTGGGTGATTGTTGACAGATTGACTAAGAGTGCTCATTTTCTGGCTACCAGTGAGACTGCTTCTTTGACTCGGTTGGCCCAGTTGTATATTCACGAGATAGTTTCGAGGCACGGGATTCCGTTATCGATTGTGTCAGACAGGGATTCCAGGTTTATTTCTGGGTTTTGGCAGAGTTTACAGCGGGAATTGAGTACCAGAGTTAACCTCAGTACGGCTTATCATCCCCAGACAGACGGTCAGACAGAACGTACTATTCAGACTCTGGAAGATATGCTGCGAGCTTGTGTATTAGAGTATGGTGGTTCTTGGGATTCTCATTTGCCTTTGATAGAGTTTGCTTATAATAACTCTTATCATTCCAGTATTGGTATGCCACCCTATGAGATGTTATATGGACGTCGCTGCAGAACGCCTACTTGCTGGTTAGAGGCTGGAGAAAAGCAGTTTGCAGGTCCTGATATTGTACAGATCACAGCTGATAAAGTTGCTATAGCTCGTGAGAAACTGAAAGCTGCTAGAGACCGACATAAACAGTATGCTGATCCACGTCGTCGTCCTGTTACTTTTGTTGAGGGTGAACTTGTGTATTTAAAAGTTTCCCCGTGGAAAGGTGTAATCAGATTTGGGAAGCGTGGAAAACTCGCCCCGAGGTTTATTGGTCCATTCAGAATCAGACAGGTGGTTAATGATCAAACAGTCGCCTTGAATCTTCCTCTTGAGTTATCTGGTATTCATGACACTTTTAATGTTTGTTATCTGAGGAAATGTAATGTGGATGATCAATCCCAAATCCTTCTATTACAGGACCTTAGAGTTGATTCCAGTCAGAAACTAGTTGAGGAGCCTATAGAGTTAGTTGATAGAAAGGTGACTAAGTTACGTAAGAAAGAGATCCCGATGGTTTTAGTGAAATGGAGGCATAGTTTGGGGGCGAACCTTACCTTGGAAACTGAGTCGAGCATGCGCTCACGATATCCTCAATTGTTTGAGTCTAGCGAGATTTCGGGGACGAAATCTTCCTAAGGGGGGAAGATTTGTAACACCCGCTTTTGTGGCCTGAGCGCAATTCGGTATTTTCCTAAACTTTAAATATTATTTATTGTGTTAGGATAAATTTAATATTATTGTGTTTCTTGTTGATATAGTTAAAAGATTAAATGAGTTATTTTGTGGGATAAATAACTTATTTTGTTAAACTAATATGGTTATAAGAAAAATAATAATAATTGAATTGTGAAATGGATTTTAGGTTCCAGATAATAGGTTAAAGAATGGGACTTAATTAAAATAAGTTAGGTCGGTTTAAAATTAGATGGGCCGACCTCTTTATATTACTTTCCCAATTTGGGAAGTATTCCTATAGTACTTCGACAAAACCACAGACCACAAAACTAGTAACAAACTAATTAGTTCTTTTGATTGATTTGTGAGTGGAGACTTGGAGTGTTAAATCCTTGTGTTGTAGCCTTCTTCATCTTGCCATCTATTAATAGTAAGTATGTTCTTAAATAGTTAGTTTATAAGCTTACTTTAAATTGATTGATAAAATTGTTATTACTTGATGTTATGATTGTTTGTTGGTCATTTTAAATAGTAATAACACAAGAGTTTAGATTATGATTTGGTTTGTAATTAAAGCCATGATTAAGTATGTATGAGTTAATGAAATTGGAAATTTAATTATGTTAGAAAGTGGATAAAAGTTAGTATATGATATGCCTTTGGTCTTAGAAATATTGTTATGGTTAATTGATAACTGAATTTGAAGAATATGATAGCTTAATTTCGTATTTGGTTGAGTTGGGGTATTATGAGAATTAGCTTAGAACGAAGGGAACAAGCTGGTGGCTCCTGTTCCCATTTTAATGCCTTTAATTTAAAGTCTCAATTACATTATGAGATTAATATATAGTTTATATTATTAATGTTAAGGTATAATTAAGGAGGTTGGAACATAATTAAGAATATATTATTATTATGGAATTATTAATTATTCTTAATTTATGTGTTGTTATAAGTTAGTTATTTATTGAATACGGTACTAACTTATAATTGATTTGTGTTCTCAGATAATCCAAGGGCTCAGCGAGATAAGACTGCTGAGTAAGTTGACTGACACAAATCAGGTGAATTGACTTGAAACTTCAGTGTGATTTGGTTGTGACATATTGGTTACAACGATATAAATATAGTGATTGTTGATTATATTGCTGAGATATATATATAACTGTGATGTGTTGCCTTTGTGCATTCTGGTGAATCAGAGGTCAACAATTGTTGGACTGATTGCTACAGGTTAGTCAATGTGAGATTTGTAATCATGTGTTGAGAATGGAACACATATTGATTAAAGGTAGCAATCAGTTATCGGTAAAATCACTGTATTGGCCTGCAGTGATTGTAAGTGTTGCTTGATGGGCCACCGCGGTCTGAGGGCTCCACAAGGACCACCGATCCTCTTGGTGATGTTGTGTCAAAGTGATATTGCTGATAATTGATATTGTTATAATTAAGTCAAACTGTTTGTAACAGGTTTATTCACTTAGCTTCGTGCTAATCCCGTTATTTACTCCTTGCAGGTTTTGATGTGACTGGGACTGGGCAAGGAGTGACTGGGAGTTGTTTGACCAGGATTACTCTGATTTTGTTAGATACAGTGATCATGTTTTGTTATATAATGATTATGATAAAACTAATGGTTTGTAAACGAGCAGTTAATACTTATAACTTGTAATATGTTTTGGTTGATGACATAATGTCATATGTGTTAATATGAACGGGATTTCGCTTCCGAGTTTAAAAAAAAAATGGCATGTAAATTTGGTGCGTGTTATAGTTACAGAGACTGAAGACAGATTCAATTCTTTCAATCCATCGGATTAAGCCAATAGCACCTTCCGTGCCCTTAAAGTAGAGTGGCTTGCAGCTGAGAAAGTCCTTGTAGGAACAAGGTTTGATAACAGGAGTAGAAGTGGTATTGACTGTTTCTTCATTCCTTTGAGCGTCTCGAGCAGCCATGGCTTCGGCTACAGCTCGGGTAACCGCAGCATTGAGTTCAGCTTGACTGAAACCATTCCTCTTTGGCGGCATGATTCTGACAAAAGCAAAGAGAGTGGATGAGTTGTTTGCACCAAAACATGATACATCACATATGCATATATATATTTATGGGGTAATATACAATGACACAAGTGATAATCACATTTGACAAACAACAGAGTTGCATACTAGATGCGAGTTTGCGATTAGGTGGGGTATGGTTTTACGTATGGAGCCTATAGTCCTTCAAACAATAAGTTCCATTTGTGATTCTAAGGAAATAGAATGATAGAGGAAATACGAAATGATATACTCCTCGTGAAAATACGATGGTACAGCGGAATTGTGTTGTGAGATGTTATGTGCGTATTAAAGGGATAGACGAAAGTAATTTATACCTGTCGTCTTTGGTAGAGAGAGTGTTAACGAGTGTATTATCGTGTGTGATCTATATATATTCGATATATATCATAGCTTAGCAGATAATACGCGAGTGAGGCTTAATCATATATCTTCAATATATAATAGCCTATAAGGTAGCACATAAATGAGGCCTATGTATGTATATACGCCTATATCACATAATAGCCTAATGATTGTCTAGCACAAACCAAGTATAAGTCTCGGTTTCTCTCGTGGTCAGAGTCAACTATCGCATTCCTGTTCAACATAACCCCTTTCAGTTTTCACATCGTATTCATTTAATTGTACATAGTTAGCTGTCGCACCCCCAAATTATGATGCGGAAGCGGGTCGGTTCGGGGCGCGACTAATCAATATACAAAGCACACAAGATTACATAATGAACGACCACTACATGCGTCGTTTACAAATACATTGATATTATAAAAGTTTTACACTGTTATAACATAGTTTACAAAAAGCTCCTGAGTTCGATTGATAGAGATTCTATGGCATAACTAAATTATACAAAATATAGTAATGCATGACAATCTCTTGATGTCTGAATGTGACTCGAGCTAATGGGCATCTTGAGTGGCAGACCTACTGCTGCTGATCACCTGTGATACATGCTAAAATGGGTCAGCGAAAACGCTGGTGAGCTCACAGGTTTGTATGTCAACACATATTTGTATGAACCGCAAGATTTAATGATAATTGAATTTAAAATGCAATTAAGCAAAATAAAAGTTATACAGCCATGAGCACATAGTCTGAGCTTAACTCGAGATGTCAGGTCCACATTTAAGGTATCCTGATCGAGGTGCCTCCTACGAGTGCCTAATCGAACACTCGTCTACACAAATATTAATACATCCGTTTTTCTAGTTAGTGCGTGCTAACCCGGATGAGGCTGGTCAAACCTATATGGTACCATATACTAATATTCACGCTACTACGTATTACCAAACTATGCTGATGGAGGGCTTTAAAATGATTAGTGAAAATAACTCATGTAGTATTTGATTTGATGGTACTTGCGTTCATATTGTAAAACAAAACAGAGCAATGAAATCACACCCCTAGGTAAAAGTATTTAAAAAGGGGCTATGAGACTCACCTGAGCCTAATGAATTGTTAGCAAACAATTAGGATGATTCACAATGATTTGATGTCGTTACAACGACTGAACCTGCAGGGCGTCTTAGACGCGCAAGGTTTTGATAAATGATTAGATTCTTGAAACCTGTCGGGCGTATTAAACGCGCAAGGTTTAATTGATTAGATGACTCTACGGACCATCTATGCTAGTTATCCCATTAACTAGTTATGACTAAATACTTTGGTTAATGATTATGTTTGAGTTTGTGAAAATGTTTACGGCCCATTGGTGATTGTTTGAAATAATAATTCTTCAATTATTATTACTACTTTCATTTGTTGTGAACTTATAAAAGCATATTTGAAGTGTTTAATTGTTGTATCGTATAAGTATGAAATATGTCGCGATGTCTGACACTCAGTGTAAACCTTTAGTTTTAAGTTTATGGAAAAACGGGGGTCCGAATACTAAAATATGCCATTTTCGACCCCTAGATGACTCCGGATGGCTTAAAACTGACTAGGCTAAGGTACTTAGCCTTGACCATTGGGTTGTTTTCGAGTGACTTTGCGAATTTGAGCTCAATCCGTTATAATAAATTTTTCATCGAGAAGCTACCCTGTTTTATGTTAAATCGTCGACGTTTTCGAAAATTTACATGTTCTGTTTTAGCTAGAATTCACAGGGCTAGTTTATTGATCCGTTGGATCATGAAATATATAGGGGGAATCCGCCGTATTCATTTGAATACGCCGTATTGGTGGCTTTTGTGGGGAATACGCCGTATTCATTTGAATACGACCGTATTCATGAAAAATAGAGGGAATACGCCGTATTCATTTGAATACAACCGTATTCATGAAAAATAGAGGGAATACGCCGTATTCCCTTGAATACGCCGTGTTCATGTTTTCTGGGCGGGAATACGCCGTATTCCCTTGAATACGCCGTATTCATGTGGTCTGGGCAGGAATACGCCGTATTCCCTTGAATACGCCGTATTCCGAGGGCCGATTCAAGTCTGTAGTTTCAAAATCATACCCAAACCCAATCTAATCCGCAATTTAACTAGCAATCATCAATCCTAACGTTACTATATGATAATCTAAGCTATATAAACATGAATTTAACGAAAGAGAGGTGATGATTCTTACTAATTGAAATTGGAACCGAAATGGAGCTAGGTGGTGATGGTGAAGAAGATGATGACTATGGTGATGATGGTTAATCCCTTATGCTTCCTTCTTTGATGATGATTCCGAAAAGATGATGATGATGGTGGTTTGAGGTGTGAGCCGAGAGAGAGATTGAGAGAGATTGAAGAAAATGAAATGGAAAATGAGAGTAAGGGTGTGGTTTGGTTAGCTTCTGAGGAAAGGAGACCGGCTCCAATTATTGGAGTCGGTTGGTGATATTTTGTAATACAAAATACCCGTGTTTTCGTACCCGATCGAAAAGTAGTAAAATGTTTTAATTCGATAAATTCCTATAATTGATATCGTACGTATTTTAATCGAAGTATTTTAATAAAAATACTTTTAATGAGATATAAAAATATATCTTTGCTTTATCTTTCTGAGACGGACACGATTTAATTGATTTCGTCGCGTTTGAGTAAAAAGGTATAAAACGAAATATGTTTTATTTTATCTAATGTAAATAATAATTACTATCTCCAATAATAATACATTATTTATATGTTTGTCGCGAATGTTTTACATTAGTACGATACGAATACTTTATATATTATCAAAATAATATTTAATAAATATGTGGATATTAAATAATCATTCGGTATTACTTAATATTTGATTTTCACCAATGCCGTATAAATGAATCGGAAATTTGGCCGATTTGAAAATGAACGATTAAATATAATCGCGTATTGATATATATTCAACAATATATATTTTGATACATACAATTAGCCTAATACATAGAACTAATTACACGTATTTCTAAATGATTAGGAGCTAAAAACTAGTCCTAATTTGACGGGTGTCACATTAGCTAAGCTATGTTAAATTAAACTCATATGGTGTAATCACTGAACCAGTTATATCTAATAAGGAATACTGCCTAACGGTCATAGTCTAGGCCCACTAAATGCAACCTAGTTCACTATAACCTTAGGCTCTGATACCAATCTGTCACACCCCCAAATTATGATGCGGAAGCAGGTCGGTTCGGGGCGCGACTAATCAATAACAAAACACATAAGATTACATAATGAACGACCACTACATGCGTCGTTTGATAAAATACATTAATGTAATAGAAATTACATAATTGTTTTCCAAAAGGTGAGTTCGCATAAGATACTTGAGAGATTCCAATACATATCTAATTTGTACAAAATATAGAAATGCAGTTAAATCTCTTGATGATATTATTTGCATGCGACTCGAGCTACAGTATCCTGATGGGCAGTCCAAACTACTGCTGAGTACCTGTGATACATGCTAAAATGGGTCAGCGAAAACGCTGGTGAGCTCACAGGTTTGTATGTCAACACATATTTGTATGAACCGCAAGATTTAATGATAATTGAATTTAAAATGCAATTAAGCAAAATAAAAGTTTTACAGCCATGAGCACATAGTCTGAGCTTAACACGAGATGTCAGGTCCACATTTAAGGTATCCTGATCGAGTTGCCTCCTACGAGTGCCTAATCAACACTCGTCTACACAAATATTAAGACATCCGTTTTACCAGTTAGTGCATGCTAACCCGGATGAGGCTGGTCAAACCTATATGATATCATATACTAATATTCACGCTACTAAGTATTACCAAACTATGCTGATGGAGGGCTTTAAAATGATTAGTGAAAATAACTCATGTAGTAATTGATTTGATGGTACTTGCGTTCATATTGTAAAACAAAACAAGCAATGGATCACACCCCTGAGAAAACATATTTAAAAAGGGGCTATGAGACTCACCTGAGTCTGATGAGATGCTGTCAAGCAACAATGATGGTATACAAAGAATGATGTCGTTTCCAACGACTGAAACCTGCCGGGCGTCCTAAACGCGCAAGGTTTTAAATGATTAGATGTCTCAGCAGACCATCTATGCTAGTTGTTCATCCAACTAGTAATGTCCAAATAATTAGTTTTGGATTGATTGTATTTTGAAAACATGTACGGCCCGTTGGTGATTAATTGTAATAATAATCTCAAAACATTATTATTAAAATGTTGTAATGATATACTTGTAAAGTATAATTGAAGTGGTTAGTATTCGTATAAATCATGTGTTGATGCGTTGTTGTCTTAGGTGATTATAAGTTGTTTACCACTTCTAGTTATAACCTCGTTACCATTGTTAGTTCAAGTTGTTACCACTGTTAGTTATAAGTTGTTATCACTGTTAGTTATAACATAGTTACCACTGTTAGTTATAACTTAGTTACCACTGTTAGTTATAACTTAGTTACCACTGTTAGTTATAACATAGTTACCACTGTTAGTTATAACATAGTTACCACTGTTAGTTATAACTTAGTTACCACTGTTAGTTATAACTTAGTTTCCAAAACAGCCCCTTTTTATATCTTTTTCTGATTTTTGGCTCGACGAACCTCTCGTTTTCTACACTTTTTAATCAAAACCAAGACCCACCAAAAATCACAGATGTTCCCCTATGGGTCTAGTGTAAATCTGCACTTTATGGTAATTTTATAAGTTCATCTGCTATTTTTAACAAAAATCAACATGAAAGGTAGTCGGATTTGGTTCGGAAACGAGTAACATTCAAAGATCAGCTTCTATACTTAAATCCGTACAGATCTGGAAAAAGTGTAAAACACGAAAGTTGTAGCTCTTTTCAATACGAAACTTCTAAAAAAAAATTAGTTGTCTAACTCATCTTAGAGCTCGAGATATTAACGATTTTGTGGGACTGTTTTTGAGAGACAGAATCTGTCATACATACATACTTATGAAAAACGTTTTTAAGATTTAGATTTGGACATTATCAAGTTGTATGAACAATATATCATCTATATAAACATAATACAAGTATTTTACGAAAGTGTCGGGATTCTTACGATGATCGAATGAAGAATCCGAAAAGGTGGAAGCGTAGCTCGCGTTCTCGTGATCGTTTTTGCTTCAATCGACTTGATGATCCAAAGAGGTTTTGATGGTGGATTATGGTGGTGAAAGTGGCTGATTTTAGAGAGAGAAAGATCAGAGATTAGAGAGAGAATGAGAGAGATTGAGTTGGTGATTGAATGAAGAAAGATGAGATGATGGTGGTGGTTAAAGTCAAGAACAAGATCCATGTTTCATGGATCTTGTTTGACTTATTTTTCCAAGTCAAAAAGGAGGTGGATTTTTGTTATATTTTGTCTCAAATAATTGGTATTATATCCGTGTTCGTTTACCCGATCGTTTAATTGTATATTTAGACGTTATGTATTATATATACGTTTTTAAATAACGAATAAGCTTTCGATATTTTTGAGTTGAAGTATTTTATCAAAATACTTGTTAATGAGTTATAAAAATATAACTTTGGTTGGTTTTGATTATCGAACGCGTTTCACTCATTTTTTGGTTGTGTATGATTGTTTTAGACGATATGAGTTTCTTTTGAAATATTATCGAAATAATATGTAATAAATAATGAGTTGTATTAAATAATAATTCTATATTACTTAATACTTGTTTTTCACCAATGCCGTATAAATGAATCGGAATTTTGGCCGATTTGATAATTGCACGATTAAATATAATCGCGTATTGATATATATATTCAACCATATATATATTTTGATACATAAAATTAGCCTAACATATAGAACTAATTACACGTATTTCTAAATGATTAGGACTAAAAACTAGTTCTAATTTTTACGGGTGTCACAATTTGACCCAGACATGGATGATTTACTAGACGACTTTTAGTTTATTTTATGTTCTTTATTTATGAGATTTATATGTTGTTGAAATGGTATACTTTGACTGTATTTTATGGTATTTACAGAACTTAGCTTCGTGTGGAATGGACGAGCTTTAAAGAGAGACTGGTCCACAAATCCAGCAGATCACTAGCACCACTCCTTCACGAATCTAGTCCTAAATCAAACTCTTCTAGTTTCTTCGTAACTTAGATATGCTTATGCCCACTTAAAACTCTAAGTGTGGGATCCTCCGTACTTAAAACTTTTAAATTCACATTTTTCCTAAAACAAAACCCTAAGTGTGGGATTCTCCCAACTTAGTGTAGAAACATTGGGGACAATGTTTATTTCTAAGTGTGGGATAGCAGTATATCTCATCTAATTATCTGTCAAAGTTGATTTTGAGACATGCAAGTCCTCAAATGATTTTTACAACCCTTATTTTTGCCAAAATTTTCAAAAACTTTAAACTTTTTTGAATTACAATGTAAGAAAGAGTACAGATTTTTTTTTACAAGTATTCAAAAGTTGGTAAAAAGAGGTCGAATCATGTCAGATTCAAACAATTTAAGATGAGGATCTAAGAGGGGCATCGCACGACTGGACACATATAACCTATTTTTGCGGTGAGGAACTTTGAGCCTTATAAGCATTCATTTTAAATGCTTCACTTTTCGTTTGTTGTGTGTGACCGGTGCATGTATTTCTGAATTAGAACTTGCCCCGGGTATACGTGTCGAGATCACATTGATGGGTATCATACGTGACATAGGTACAATCAGAGGACCTTGACATTCCCTAGGATTAAACCCCATTTCAACATATCTCTTTCAAGCCCAAAACCCTTCCAACACTTATCTTTAGTGTTGATGATCCGCCTAGATAACCCTGTTGAGCCTTAGTCTTTTCATTTCTTTCAACCCATATTTTAAACCCACTTATTCCCTTACCTACCAAAAACTTATCTTAGAATTTTTAAAATCTTTTTAAAAAACGCTATCTAAATATTATTTTTGCTTTCTACACCAAAATCACAAAAAAGTTCGTATTTACTGAAAGTTTCTCATGTGTGCTTCCATATTTAAATCTCAAAAGAAATCGAGAGTCTGATGGTGCGAAAAATTGGCACCCAGTAAGTTCGAAAGTGACAAAGGTTTTAGAAAATAAAATGAAAAGTAAGAAAGGATGCCCAAAAGGAAAGAAGATAAATAAAAGAAAAATCTCCCTTAGAAGATCTCTGGAAAGAAATTCTGAGCCCAAAAATAAAATAAAGCTAAGTGCTTCAATTCTCCCGGAAACTCCGATTCTTAAAAGTGTAGAATCATCCATGTGTTTTCAAAAGATAGAAGTCAAAATAGCTATCTTCCCTTAGCATTATCCGTTTCCGTTTTCATTAATGTCTTGGGATAATTAGTATCGTCCCTATCTAAGTGGTGGAGATATGATCCTTGGGCAAGCCTATGACGATGAATACTGCACGATTGGTAATTGAGCGATTTTTCATTTGGCTTAGGATAATAGGAAACCCGATACACTTGAGTGAATTGAGTGACCACCAGTGAGATTGACCAGTCGTGTATATTCCACATCTATGAGAATTGAAAGTTTTCCTAAGTGAATCATCTTGAAAAACTTTGGATATTTCATGTGAACACTTCTTCTTTATCCGACACGCAAAATACTTGTTTTCAATCTGTACAAATTCTTATTTGCGGCTCAAGAAAGCATCTTAAAATAGGAAATTTTGGCTGATAAGATTGTGATTTGCTTGAGGACAAGCAAAAGTCTAAGTATGGGATATTTGATGACACGCAAAAAGTCAAGTTTTAAGTGTCATTATCTCACCTATTTAGCCTAAATTATGATGAAATCATCCAAAATAAGCACTATATTATTAAAACTCATAACATGGGCAAAAATATAGACAACGTTTCAAAAATCAACTAAAATGGTCGAAAAACACGATAAATCTAACGAATTCGATCATAAGCATTCTCGTTCACTCATTTTAGCACTTTTTGAGCTACACAAAGAATTATGACCTCTAACTTGCGTCATTTACTTCGTTAGGAAATTACGAAACCGTGAGCACGAGAATCACTCAAAACGGATAAACAACGAAGAAGTTACGCCAAATCGAAGAAACAGAGAACCAACGGACCGAATACGGCTGGACACAGACCGTATACGGCTGGACCAGACCGTATATGGCTGGACACAGACCGTATACGGCTTGTGCCCAGCCGTATATGGTTGGTGCCCACCCGTATTTGCTCCAGTCCACCCGTATACGGCCAAAACCAACCGTATCCCGTGTTCAGGCAATAAAAATCAGATTTTTATACGGCTGTGCGATACGTTTGTGCATTTGAGGGTTGGAATACGGTTGAAGAATACGGCTGTGCGATGCCTATATATACAATCACCTCCTCACCATTTTCATACATGTTTTCTCATTCTTTCTCATTCCTTTCTCTCTCTACTCTCTCTCTAGACTAAATTAGTTAGGTTAGATTAGTAAGCTAGTAGATTAATAGCTTACTTGTAACGGAGGTGCTCCGAGACTGCGGTTACGCAAGATTTGTAATAACGCTCTGTCAGGTTTTATTTTAAATCTCTATTGTTATTTTTAAATATGTTGTGATGTTGCTATGCTTATTTAGAAATGCTTGCTAGAATTATTGCCATGCTGAGCTGAACAATTATGTATTTGCTATGATAGTCGTTATGCTAGGGTAGTTATGCTTTAATCATGCCGTTACTCTGTCTGTTTGCTGTTAAAATATATTTGAATCTATGAAATGAATCTCCATTGTTTATCTATCCAACTTATGTTGTGGTTAGTAACTTACTACTAAGAACTTGGCCAACTTCTAATAGTACGCCGCTGATTATTCTGTGTCTGATGATCGTTGAACTCGACATGGCCGGTGTTCTCCTGGTTGAAATAAGACCGGAGGGAGACACGGAGTATAGGATTAGAGATAGATTAGATCCATTTCATATAACAAATGTTTTTGAGAGAACTTTCGAAACATTTGTGACTTAAACATTTATCCAGATACTATGCATGAAATAAGTTGATCCCTGTATGCTGCTCTGCTGCATGTTCTTGTTTGATTGTTGCTTTAGGGTTTGCATGCTAGTATCACTTGTGCTATTGGATATATGATTAGGTTTTCAGATATATGTTAATTGCATACACCAGTTTAACATGCATAGAATAGTTATGATGATTTATATGAAATAATGATGAACAACTTAATTAGCCGTTAGACCCGACCATCCCAACTTGTTCCGGTGGGAAACCCCTGTTCATGTTTTTGTTTATTCAACAATTCATGCCATGATTCGGATATCTCAAATGTCCGAGATTGGGGAACAAGACTCGAGGATGGTTGCTAGTTAAATTGGTTTCTACATTTGGGACAACTTCCAGTGTAGTTAACATTCCATAGCTGTTATCTTCGAGACATGTTATTTATCTGATTGCAGACAACTCTACGTTAGATAGATAATATGCTAGTAGATGTGGCTCATTAGGAAGTATAATCTGTCCAGGATAGATAACAAGGACCTTTCAAATGAAGCAACGGAAATATCGTAAAACAGCCCAGTACCTGGTATAGCGTCGGAAACACCTCTGGTGTAGTACAAACACGTGGAAGCCATGGAAAGGTTGTAGGTAGATTACTTTGTACCTCATTGATTGTTCCGAGTACTTCTGCTAAATCATGTACCCGTCATCATAACTAAGGCCCTAACCAAAATAACTACCCCCAAATAGCATACATGACTGTCATAGTAAACACACGCGTTTAACCTGTAGTTTTCGTAGCCACCTCACCTCACCTCCTTTACATTAGTTTAGTATTTTAGTTTTAAATTAGGTACTTAATTAGAAAACAAAACAAAACCCATATCAACTCTTGATAAAATCCAGCTAAATTACGAAGGATAATTGAAAACCTAGATCCCATGCCCGTTGTAGTTTGAAGAACGACCCTAGGTCATACCTATTGCTATATTCACCCATAGCTTTAGTACACTTAGGCCCAGCAAAATATAAAATATAAAAACTCCACTGACCCGCGTCCGACCTGTTTGGTCAAGTCCTTCGACGACGAGGACGGTTCCCCCTTCGTGAGAAAGATGAGCTAAAAAAACCGACCGTTCGGGCGCGATCAGCTGCATTATTATATTTTGTATAAATTAATTATGTATTTAAATCTCTCAATTTCGAACCGAGCTAATGTACTTATTATTTTGATGTAAACATTTGTTTAATCAATACAAGTTTAAAACGACGCATGTAGTAGTCGTTCATTATGTCTTGTGTGCTTTGATATTTGATTAGTCGCGTCCCGACCCGATTCGCTTCCGCATCTTAAATTTGGGGGTGCGACAGTGGTGGTGGTGGTCGTAGTAGTAGTAGTAGTCGTCGTAGTAGTAGTCATCGTCGTAGTACTCATCGTTGTAGTAGTAGTCGTCGTCGTAGTAGTAGTCGTCGTCGTAGTAGTAGTCGTCGTCGTCGTAGTCGTCGTAGTAGTAGTAGTCATCGTCGTAATCGTAGTCGTCGTCGTTATCGTATTCGTAGTCGTAGTCGTAGTCGTCGTAGTCGTAGTCGTAGTCGTAGTCGTAGTAGTTGTAGTCGTCGTAGTGATCGTAGTGGTTGAAGTGGTCGTAGTGGTGGTGGTGGTGGTGGTGGTGGTGGTGGTGGTCGTGGTGGTGGTGGTGGTGGTGGTGGTGGTGGTGGTGGTGGTCATCGTCGTTGTCGTGGTAGTCAGCAGCAGCAGTAGCAGTAGTAAAACCTCCCTAAAAAAGTCACTCCAAACACCCCTTATAGAAAATCGAAGATAGAAAGAGGTCATCATTATACATATGCAAAGACAAGTACTCCCTCCGTCCAACCACAAGTATCCACATTATTATTTTAGGTTGTCCCAAATAAGTGTTCACTTTCGTGTTTCAACCAATCAAAAAATATTTTAGTTGGTGGATATGTTATTTGATTGGTTTAAAAACTAGTTAGTGGAGAATCCTAAAACTGTGTACAAGATTAAAGTGGACACTTTGACTGGTACGGGGAGTATATAAATAGGCAAAACATTCATGGAGTGGTAATTGATCCCCAGCCATTAACCAATATATATATTCCCTCCGTCCAATTACAAGTGTCTACTATTGACTTTTGAAAGTTTTCTTTTACAAGTTTGAATTTAAATATTTTTGTTTATGTTATATAATACTTGATGCAAAATATATGAATGAATTGGGTTTTAAATGTATTTTCATTGATATAATTTTCATTATTTATTATATAACACAAACAAAAGTAATTAAGGGTAAAGCTGAAAAAAAAGACTTCAAAAAGTCAATAGCGGATACTTGGGATGGACGGTGGTAGTACGTTAGTAGAATTCGAAAGTATATATTAAATATATATTAGTGTAACAACAATAATAGCGTATTTAGCCTATTGGTTTGTCCGACCTTTTTTGACAATAATGGTAATAAGGGCGTAGGTTTGAGTCTGGAGCATGTGCCTTTTCTAATTTTTTTTGTTTTCGCACATACGTAAGTTAGATTGTATATATAGTAATTAAGACATGTATAAGTCAAAAAGTAATGTTACGTTAGTCTAATTGTTTACTCTCACCCCCTTTTCCTACACATCAAGAGTTCAATTCTTATCTTCTTTATTTTTATTCCGTGTTTTTTTCTTTTTTTTTTTCTCTTATATATTTATGAATTAATTATTTATATATTTGGGTTTATTTGTTGTCGTAGATTAACTTTGACCCGATTGATTTTTATTTTGTTAGAATTTTATTTTATTTCATTTCAATAAATATATTTGAGAAACATTTATGTACTTTTACCTATTAAAATTAACAAAATTCTTCATGTACGTAAATTCAATGAAATGATTACAACCCGTTGCGAAGCTAGGGTGCGTTCCTACTAGTTAGTATTAGTACTTAAATAATAACAAACTAGTTTAGCTGGAGAAATCCTTTCTTTGTTTTTTCTGTTATCAAATTCATATAGAGCTATAAAAGTATGAGGCGCCAAAGATGTGAGGTCCTGTGCGATCGTGCATGTGGCACGTTGTGAACACCGTCCCTGCCTTTAAAATCACTATAACAGGACTATAAATAAATTGTTCTATCACTCCGTATGTTTCAACAAATAGGACACTATCGACTAAATGTCCTATAAAAGTCTAATGAGACATATATATCAAGTGTCCTATAATGTAACTTTTTAATAAGACCTCAACAAATAAGTGTTCTAAAATTTCAATGTAATAGGACATATGTGTCAAATGTCCTATTAAGTCCACTACAAAATACGACACCAACAAATAAGGGTCATATAAAACAAAAGTAAAAGGACCAATGTAATAAGTGTCCTATTAAGTTCATACATAATATGACTCAAACAAACAAGTGTCATATAATACTAGTATATTAAGATCAATACGTTAAGTGTCCTAATAAGTTTTACCATAATATGACAAAAAGGATAGTGTGTTCTATTATCCCGTCTTTTAGGACGCCCATTCTAAAGGTGTCTTACAAAAAGGACCTATAAACCACATTTTGTTGTAGTGACGTGACTGTTATGATTATATTGGTCACATATAATCACCTAAAATATTACCATTAACATCATTTAGATACACATTTGTGATATGGTGTGACTATTATAAATCCATATAGTCTCATGATCGTGCTAGAAATAAATGTGACTATACACATTATCTTTTGGCAAGCTAACACACGCTAAAGTTTAGACACGCATAATAGTTATATGATCATATGTACCGGATTTTGGCTACACTAAAATCATGTGTGACAAACTCAACTCTATGATTTAGACATATAAACAATTACCTCATATGACCAAATAAAGTCTCATGAATTAGACACACAAACAATCAACGTGACTAATATCAAATTTAATGTTAATCGTTTTTGCCCATTTTTGCTCTAAAATAGCCAGATGAATATTTCACGACGTGACTGTTATGAATATATTGGTCACATATAATCACCTAAAGTGTGGCCATAAACATCATTTAGATACACATTTGTGATATGGTGTGGCTATTATAAATCCATAGTCACATGACCGTGCTAAAAATAAATGTGACTATACTGTGACACCCGCCAAATTAGGACTAGTAATTAGTGCCTAATCAATTGTAATATATGTAATTAGTTCTGTGTTAGGCTAATTTGTGTATCAAATAATATATATTGTTGAATATATACAATTATGCGATTTGATTAAATCGTACGCAATTTAAATCGAATGCAATTCGGTTCAATTTAATACGGACATTGGTGAACAATTCTATTAAATAATATAACATTATTTAATAACGCTATTATATCCAAAATATTATTTTGATAATATTTCGTATTTATTTCGTATCGTACGATTAACATCCACGCGGTTAAAATATTAAACGCGCAACAATCAAAACATAGCTAAGTTATATTTTATAACTCAATTATTAAGTATTTGGTGAAATACTTCAACCAAAAATATCGAATAAACATTCGTATTACGTTTAAATGCGTATTAATGAAATTAAACGATTAAACGATCGGGGAAACGAACACCTCGATCGGAATTCCTTCATTGGACCCGACCCTCAAGTTAAGCTCAGACTATGTGCTCATGGCTGTATAACTTTTATTTTGCTTTATTGCAACTTAAATTCAATTAAATCTTGCGGTTCATACTATATGTTTTAATATACTAACCTGTGAGCTCACCAGCGTTTCGCTGACCCATTTTAGCATGTATCACAGGTACACAGCAGTAGATTGGACTGCCCTCAGGATTACTGTAGCTCGAGTCAGCATGCAAACATTAGAGATTTCCTCGCATTAATATATTTTGTAAAAGTATTTATGTATTGGAATCTCTCATTTTCAGAACACGGGCTATGTATAGCTTTAAATGTTGTAAACATTTCTTATATTAATATATTTTGTTAAAACGACGCATATAGAGTCGTTTGCTATATATCTTTGTGATGTGATTACCGTATTAGTCGCGCCCCGACCCGAATCGCTTCCGCATCATAATTTCGCGGTGCGACATATACACATTAGCTTTTGCCAAGCTAACACACGCTAAAGTTTTATATATGGCATTTGGTAACAGTGTTCAAGTGTGTGACATAGATTTGTCACGTTTTATATGTATATCGTGACTAATGCTTTAAACTTACTCTTCATTCGTCTCGCGTTCCAATTCATATGTGGCTAAATATATAATCAGCCAAAAAATAGATGTGACCTTTAGCCACATAAATCTTTGAAGGTGTGGCAATACATTCCCGAATGGTCACACGATCGGAGTTCATATGTGGCTAACTAATAACTTGAATTTTATTTTGGTACCTTTAGCCACATATTATTTCGAATGTGTGGCCGTTTAATTCCGGCTATGTGTAACCAAATCGCATTTTTGTACTAGTGAGAGTGGTATAATCATTCCTCTGTCTTGTGCAGGTAGCAATAGTTCCCCAGATTTTTCTTGGTAACAATTCCATAAATTTTTCAACCACAAACCTCTGCTCTTTACCTATACCAGCCTTCTGATATCTGGTATAAGTCAAAGACAGAGACTCGTTGGGTTCCAATGCAAACAGCTCATACTGGCGTGTGAGATTGACTTCCCTGCAGCGAATAATATCAGGTGTTCCAATATATATATTCCTAAGGGTGTCCCACATGTCCTTAGCAGTCCTACAAAGCCTAATTGATTCAAACGCTTCATCAGGAAGTGCCATGCCTATGTAGATTTTAGCTTGTTTGTCTAACCTTATTAACCTTTTGTCCTCATTTGACCATTGTTCCTCTCTCTTTGCCACAATCACTTCTGGTATGGCCGGAGTAGTTACAGTAGCAGCAACAGCAGGAATAATAGTGGTCGGAATATGAGGACCATTGGTTATAATGTTACAGAGACGATCATCGACAAGATCCAAAAACATCAACATTTGGGACATCCAGGTCTCAATCCTAGAGGGATCAAATACTGGAGGTTTGGTAGTAGAACCATTTCCCTTTTGATACTCAGAGTCAACACAACTGTACTTTACTGATTCCATTGCAGATCTGGTTAATTATCTTAAACCAACTCTGCTCTGATACCAATTGTGAGTCTCGAAATCACTATTACTTAGTGATATGGAATCGCAATATGTAAAGTTTAATTGTAGAAGGGGGGTTGTATACAATTAAAAACTTTTTCTGATTTTATCTAAGTTAATTTATCAAGTTTTTAATCGAATTAACATAAACAGAGTATGATGAATATAAAGCAGAGATAAACAAAACGCAATAATAGTTGAACTGTGAATCTTATTGATTATAAAACTCACTGAGTGTTGATTGTGGAATAGACTAGCCAAAGCTAATCTAAATCAAACACTTAAGCTAATTATTACAAAAGAGATGAACAGTAGTGGACAAACACGCTAACTGTTCACTCGCTGATCGCTGGTACGTGCTTAGGCAGACTACTCACTGATAGACAAGTGATTAACACGTACAAAACGACTAGTTTCTAAGTACAACGTACTACTCTATATATACTACAAATATCCCGTAAATATCTCCTACAAAATAGGATCTAGAATGACACGTGTCGCTGCTTGATTGGCTTGATCTCTGATGAACCGACATTCTGCGGGTCCCAATTCTGTTACCGCAAATATCTTTTCTTCCTTAACACCAATCACTTGCTACCACGTAATTCTTCAGATATTTTTAAGTACGAGGAACACTTGCTGACGTACATATAAAGAGCGATTTGTACTTGTAAAGAAAACTTTATTAATATAGTCTCTGAAGATGTAATAATCCTCCTCACTCACTGCGAGCTATCGTGCTCTTATAGAATGACTTGAATTATATATCTTCAGCGACTAGCTTTTATTAGGGCAGTGACTTTTGTCTTTATTCATTTGAAGATGTAAAACTCTCCCTGCTAGTCTTGGAGTCAGCGACACACTAAGTTGAGTTTTAATCTTCCTCGGTATATCAGTTTTCTTGAGTAGCACGAACAGCAAGCAACGAGTACAAACTTCAGCAACAACAGCTTTGACTTAATCATTTCCTTCATCGAGTTCGTTATCATTGAGTTGGTCAGCGACCAGTGACTCAACAATATATATATATATATATATATATATATATATATATATATATATATATATATATAAACTAATTAAAACAAAAGGAATAAAAAATGGCTTATGGACCTCAAAATGGAAAGAATAAGCTTGAAACTACTTCATTGATCCGTGTCTACACAGCCAGCTGCTGTAAAAACCACAAATAACAATTGTGGTTCACCTCGTTGTTACAAGCCAATGAGCATGAGGGGAAGACATCAATATTAATATGCAATATATAGTATTGCATTGGTAAAACATGACGATCATGTTTAATAGTATTCCTTACTAACACAAAGTGGTAAGCATCATAGATTCATGGTTTAGCAACACAGTCAGCCTCACAAGTTGCTTTATTGAGTAACTACATAATCTTAAAGGAGAAAATAATGGCTCAAGAGAGTACAAGTGCCAGACAATTGGTGTTAGACTATGTGATTGAAATCAAACTTCCCATTAAAATAGAGAACCTAAACTTTAGACATATAGAACATTAGATTGGATTTAGTTTTTTTTTTTGAGATTTCCATAGCCCATGCAGTTAAGCCCAATGATCATATTGGGCATGTTTCTACTAGTCCAATTAAACCATTGCCTCCTCTCTTTTCGGGCCTTTCCCCTCCTCTCTTTTTCTTTTATCACTATTCCTGATCCAACTTCTAGCACGAGCCAAACTATTTCCGTTTCAGAATCTACAAATAATGGGTTTTTGCAAGGACAAAGAATGTCATTCTAGTTGTGCCGTATTTAGAAATAATGTTGAAAAGCATAAAGATTTGAAAGCGAAACGAAAAGGAAATTTGAAGCAAGATGGTAAAAACTATGGTGGATCTTTGAAATTTCAAAAGAAGAATAAAGCTCGATCGAAATCCGTAGGTGTTTTAACAGATGTTGACGAATATCTTATTCAAACGGACTATTTGCAAGATTTGTCCATCGACGATGTGCATACTCCTTTGAATAAGATATCTTTAAAAATGGGTCCGGCTGTTGGTAAACTAATCAATATGAAGAAAAAAGAGAATGAGATGGCTACGTTTTCACAATTCATCCAAAGCTTGGTTGATAGTGACAATTCATCGGCAAAGAATTGAGGTGGGTTTTTTTCGTCATCAAAATGCATAGGACACATGATGAAGAATACTCTTATTTGTGGTGGTTAAGATTTATCCTCTAGTCTCTACATGTCTATTTAATTTATCATGCACTTTTAATCAACAAGGTTTGTGAAGGATGAAATCTCATAGGCTTCATGTCGGGTGGCTCAACATCAGTGGGTTTATCAACTTTTTCAAGTTTTGTCTGTACTTTTATATTTGCACAACCCACTTAGTAATGGGGTTCTATTTCACGGAATTTCTTTGTACTCGGTTTTGCTCTTTTCAACTTTTAGTTGATAAGTAGCTTTTGATATAATTTATGTTTTTCGCCAAAAAAAAAAAAAAAATTCTACTTCGTCGCTTTCTGAGGCTAGTTTATTACACAAATACAAAGGCACGGATACATGAATACATATACAAACATATAGATGTATATAAAAATATCAATGAAGCATTTTATCAAACACTTGCTGAACAATTCTTTCTAGATAAAAAAAAAAAAAAAACTGATTGCACTGGTTCAGATCAAGTAATTAAAAGCTATGAAGGAAAATTAAACTCCGTAATGATTTATTCAGAGTACATGAAAATGGAAGAACAATCACATTAGAAATAAACAAATAACTCAAAGAGAGATATGATATCATGTATCGTAACTTTAAGTTGACAAGCATAGTCGGAACAATTCAGTCGGAGCTCAGAACCTCAATCGTCGGCGACAACAGGGAGAGAGGTGGTCCACCAATTAAGATCCCCTCGCGTTAGAAAACGACTTGAGGAGTCACTGATGGGTTTTTACCGGTTAATTTCATTGAATATTAAAACTATAATATGCGGAAAATAATAAAATCAATTAACCCATTACCGCGGATCCAAATATTTGTATTAAATCAGTCAACTAATTATACGAGACGAAAGAAACAACTTACAGTGACTTGCTCGGAATGATCAATCTTTTGTTTCTTGTTCGGAGGTGCCAACGCGTTCGTACCAATACTAGTCATCATTATAGATACAACCGCTAGAAGTTCAATCTCTTTGTTAATACGTTATCTTTACTACAACTTAGTAACAACGTACAAACCGAACCAAGGATTAAACACACGTATGTGTGTGTGTCGACTAGCCCAAAACCGAATTTCGGTTTTGGGGTTCTTGTGAGGTTCGGCCGAAAACAAGAGAGGAGAGGAGAGAGTTTAGGGTTTAGGTTATTATGTGTTGAACAACAACTATTGAACCCCTAGACTTATATTTATAGTCTAGTTAAACTTGTTCACCAAGTTTAATCAATAGTTACATATTAAACCCTTTAATAATGTTTAGTTTAACATTTAAAACTAAACTTTATTAACTCTACACAATTAACTCGTAATTAATCTCATTCGTATCTGTCGATGATGCATTGGTATGACCCATTGGTGTCTTAATCATCAGATTAAATAATTTAAATATAATTATCACGCACATAATTCTTTCAGACTCCCACTTGTGCATAGATGATTATACTTAACTTATTAAGTTTCCTATGGCGGTCCCTAGCAAGACACATAGGATGACTGAGTCATAAGAGCTCTTATACCTCGCATGATTTAGTTGAATCACCCATTCAACAACGGTATATTAAAAGAGCAACATATCCTTTTGCAACACGATATTTATGAGAGCGCCTGGCATGGACTTTACTCAACCAAATAATACTCTCTTTGTTCTTGATCTAGTCTCAACTGGTTTAAAATGACGGAAGTCTAATACTCTCCGAGCGCGGCCACGCATTCTTCGGTTTTAACCATCAAAGGCCCAACAATATCTCTCTTAATTAAAAGAGGTGCAAATCCCATCTTGACAATTAACCACTCTACACTTAGCTCCCACTGAACCCAGCAACCAGCCGTTATGGCTACGCATTTACGCATAACGTTAGACTGTGCCTAAGCCTAATGTTAACTAAGCTTGAATGCAATTAACGTCTCATGTAATGATGATATCTCACTTGAGTTAACTTATGATAGAAGTCCATGAAGTTACACTCAAAGCGGGTCAACCAATATTTGATCAAATCAAATACCCATGAATCTTTGACAACCTTAATGCTATAAGTCCTAATTAAGATTTCGGCGAATATTTCACAGTCACCATCACCCCATTGTGGTTCCCATGACAACGAGTAGGCTATGGAAGATTTTGGAATCCGTCATGCGCAATTCCATAGATTGCTAAAACATACTAAATAATTGAACATTTTAAAGAAATATGCAAAACAAAAACATCTCTTTGAATTTCAATAAAGTTCAATTGTTCAATCAATACATAAAGAATTATAATAATAAGCCTAGAGATACTTCATGCCTATGAATTCAGCATGCTTGTAATGCTTGGCTTGAGATAACGCTTTTGTCAACGGATCGGCAGCATTATCATCAGTTGGAATTTGTTGTATCCTCACATCACCTCGTTCGATAATCTCTCGAATCAAGTGAAACTTACGAAGTATGTGTTTGGACTTGTGATGAGCTTTAGGTTCTTTAGCTTGCGCCACAGCACCAATATTATCACAAAAGATTTCAATTGGATTGGAGATACTGGGAACAACTCCAAGATCCATTATGAAATTCTTCAACCAAACAGCTTCCTTTGCAGCATCATTTGCAGCAATATACTCCGCCTCTGTAGTGGAATCGGCTACAGTACTTTGCTTTGAACTATTCCAGCTTACTGCTCCTCCATTTAACATAAACACAAAACCTGACTGCGATCTAAAGTCCTCTTTGCTTGTATGAAAACTAGCATCAGTATGACCAATCACTTAGAGCTCCATTTTCTCACCACCAAAAGTTAAGACCATATCTTTAGTCCTTCGCAAGTACTTAAAGATATTCTTCACAGCTCCCCAATGCTTGATTCCCGGATTTTGTTGGAATCTACTCGTAACACTAATAGCATATGCGACATCCGGTCTAGTACATAACATAGCATACATGATAGATCCCACTGCAGAAGCATATGGGATTCCCTTCATGTTTTCTTTGTCCTCTTCAGTTTCGGGACATTGACTCTTCGTAAGAACCAATCCAGCTGACAACGGAATCATCCCTTTCTTGAACTCATCCATCTTGAATTTATTCAAGATCTTGTCAATGTATGTACTTTGACTCAATGCAATCAACCTTTTACTCCTGTCTCTCAAAATTTTGATTCCAAGAATATAGGCTGCCTCTCCAAGGTCCTTCATTTGAAAACACTTACTAAGCCATGACTTAACACTTTTAAGCATGTTAGTACTATTTCCAATGAGCAATATGTCATCTACATATAGAACCAAGAAGGTAATGTCGCTCCCACTAAACTTCCTATAGACACATGGTTCGAACTCACTTTTGATGAAACCAAACTCCTTTATCTTCTCAGCAAAACATAAGTTCCAACTCCTAGATGCTTGCTTTAATCGATAAATAGATTTAAGCAATTTACAAACTCCTTTAGGTCTTTTAGGATCCACAAAACCATCTGGTTGTGACATATACACAACCTCAGTCAAGTTCCCATTAAGGAAGGCGATTTTGACATCCATTTTCCATATCTCGTAATCATAGTACGCAGCTATGGCCATTAGAATCCTAATAGACTTAAGCATGGCTACAGGTGAAAAAGTTTCATCGTAGTCAATACCATGAGTTTGAGTAAAACCTTTTGCTACCAACCTTGCTTTATAAGTTTGTACCTTACCATCCACATCAGTTTTCTTCTTGAAAACCCACTTACACCCAACAGCTTTACCACGGGGTGGAAGTTCATCAAGTTCCCAAACTTTGTTATCATACATGGATTGCATCTCAGCCTTCATGGCTTCTTTCCATTTATCAGATTCCTAACTAGATATTGCCTCATTGTAAGAAGTTAGTTCTTGCAAACCATCATCTTCAATGACATAGACATACCTACTAGGTGCGCCTCGCATCCGGTCGGATCTTCGAAGACTAGGTGTCTCAGTAGTGTCAACATTGCCATGTTGATCATCAACATCTTCATCATGTTGAATAGGTACCATCGTTTCATGTGATATTTGTTCATCCTCTACTTCTTCAAGGAGGTGATTAATTCTATCAGTTTTCTTGTCAAGGAAATCTTCTTCAAGAAAATATCCATAACGAGCTACAAACACTTTGTTCTCACTTGGATTATAGAAATAATATCCCCTAGTTTCCTTGGGGTATGCAACAAATATACATTTATCAGTTTTAGACTCAAGTTTGTCGACTACAGGTCGTTTGAAATGTACCCTACAACCCCAAATCTTCATGTATGATAAATTTGGAGATCTAACATACCACAACTCGTACGGAGTTGTAACAACTGATTTAGATGGTACACGGTTTAGTGTATATGCCACTATTTCGAGTGCGTGTCCCCAAAAGGATAAAGGCAAATCCGTTTGACTCATCATAGATCGTACCATGTCCAACAAAGTACGATTCCGACGTTCGGATACTCCATTCCATTGTGGTGTATATGGAGGAGTTAATTGTGAGACAATTCCACAATCTCTCAAATGACGCTCAAACTCTTCGCTCAGATATTCTCCACCTCGGTCGGACCAAAGCTTCTTTATCTTTTTGCTCAATTGATTCTCAACTTCATTTTGAAAGTATTTGAATTTACCAAAACTTTCAGATTTACGTTTCATTAAGTAAACATATCCATATCTACTTAAATCATCAGTAAATGTAATGAAGTAACAGTATCCACCTCTAGCTTCATGACTAAAAGGTCCACATACATCAGTATGTATGATTTCCAACAAGTCATTTGCCCTTTCATTAGTTCCTTTGAAAGGTGCCTTTGTCATTTTACCAGAAATGCAAGATTCGCACTTATCAAATGATTTAAAATCAAAAGTATCCAAGAGTCCATTTTTATGGAGCTCTTCAATGCGCTTCTCATTTATATGGCCTAAACGATAATGCCAAAGGTATGCTTTGTTAACATCAACATTAGCATTTATATGAAGAATTGTACTAGAAGGGGAATGTAATTCTAAAGTATATAAACCACGTTGGGAGATAGCTTTAAAGTAGAAGACATTATTGTGATAAACCAAAAATGTATTTCCTTTAGAAATAATATCAAAACCATTATCCACCAACAAGTCATACAAAATTACATTCTTAATAATTCTAGAAACATAGTAACAATTATTAAGTTCTATAATTAATCCCGTAGGGAGGGCAAGTTTGTAAGTTCCTACGGCTTCGGCATCAACATTTGTTCCGTCACCAACGCGCAAACTTAACTCGCCTTGTCCCAATTTTCTACTTCTTTCAAAACCCTGCAAGTTATTGCAGATGTGATTACCACATGCAGTATCTAATACCTTAGAATCAAAAGAAGTCATAAGACAATCAATCATAAACATACCGGAATCAAAATTATCATTCATTTCAATATCCTCCAAATCAAGCACACAATCGCTTAAATCTTCATTCCCACATGTGGGGCAGGGAATGCTAGGCAAGTCATCAAAATCATCATTTTCAAAGTTCAAGCCTTTGAATACCATGTTGAACTCATTTTGCGTCTCATAAGCAAACAAATCCTTATAGAATTTTGATATAGTTGATTCGTCATTAATGTCATACATCAAGCAAAAGGATTTAAAGTCCTCACTTAATGACTCAAGCAACTTTAGCAAAATTTAATCCGTTGGGATTTCATAGTGAAGCTCATTTAAACGATTCAAGACAACTTCAACGTTCGTCCAATAATCGTTCACCGACTGCCCTTTCTCCATCCTAAGCGCCTTGAGATCACAATATGCATTGTAACGCTCATGACGACTACCAGGGAGAAGTATTTGTTTTGTGTTGTTAATTGCCATCTACATAAAATAAAACAAATTCATAATTCAGTATTGATTATTTCTAATAAATCAAACAACCCTAAATTTGACTTATTAACCTAGGACCCGACATTCCACTATTGTATGCCCTCAACGAAGGCTGCAATGACATAGCAATAGCTTTTAGGTAGATGACGCGTTCATCAATTGTATCCTACAACTCCTAGACTTTATGAGGTTCTGGTTGAGCCGGGCATGTTTAACCTCATCATGCGTCTTGGGCGAAGTTCTCAACTCGAATCACCAATAAACCGTACCATATTGAAACTGTGGAGATCCGGCCATCTTCTCAAGTGGATATCGCGGTTCTCACACTTCACCCTAACCCAAGTGTAACCATACCCACCCGCGGAGGCGGCAAAGGATATGGAGTTGGGGTCGGTATGAATGTCCCTTTATGGAGGACACTTTAGGTTTAATTTTATAGGGTTCTTTCACGTTTCAATTAAATCGTGTTCCCAATATTTTCTAGTTTTAAATAACCAATTTTTAAAACATATCTTTTACCTTTTAAAAATATATATACGCTTTATATATAAATCATGTTGATTTATAATACGTCTTTATTTAAAACATTATCAAATAACTATTTTAAAATTTATGTTTTAACAATGTTAAAACAATGGTTTTATGTTCGTGTCATTTGTTTAATATTTAAACATACCACAACCACGCATTTATATAATAATAAATAAAACATAAAACCGGTAACATAGCCAACCATATCTATTTGTTTAACTCATGAGCCAACACGAATTAAACGGTCCTTTCCTATGGGACAAACATGACACAATTCTGGCGTTGATGAAGTCCAAAAGCTCCCACTTGATGTTTCCATCCAAATAAGCTCCTTGCTTCATATGCTCCAAAATAGCTCCACTTGTTTGTCTTTTGATTACATTTAATTTAAAATAAACTAGTCTAACCTATCTATTTTAAAACTAAAAATTACATAATCAAAAAGAGGTTGTAAATTGGCACGTAGGCCTCCTCATACCATAAAACAATAAACAACCACAACATTACATACAACACACAACATGCAATATTTGGTCGTTGGCTCGGCTATGTACCACAAACATGTCACAAGTGCAAGATCCTAACTTTTGGCTATTATAGGAATTGGTTTGCATATAATATGCAAATAAATGCAAACTTATTCCCATACAATAAATAAAACAAGCGTGTCAAAAGGTTTGATCTTTATATAAACTTTAACAATATTAACTTTTCAAACATACATGACTTTGTTTGATCCATCTAATTAATTAAAACAACAGTTGTATATAATTAATTAATTAACACTAATAATTATTATAGTTATACGGTTTGAGACTATACTTCAAGATCCTTCTTAGCGAATCAACAACCGGAATCCTAATAGGGGTTGGGTTGGATTCGGCCAAGATGAGTATCACCAAAACCATAAACCTAATCGACTTAACTAGGGTTCACAAAACCCTATCAGTCAAGATTAGGTTTCTTGTATCACATACAACTACAATAGTACTAGTTATATATCAAAATCGAAAAACACATGTATATATATATTAATCGATTCTATTAAACCAAAGAAAAATAATTTTTACAATTTTCTTATGGATCAAACTAATCAAATCACATATCTTTGATGATTTAATCAAGTATAAGCGGCTCTGATACCACTGATAGGTTTTTACCGGTTAATTTCATTGAATATTAAAACTATAATATGCGGAAAATAATAAAATCAATTAACCCATTACCGCGGATCCAAATACTTGTATTAAATCAGTCAACTAATTATACGAGACGAAAGAAACAACTTACAGTGACTTGCTCGGAATGATCAATCTTTTGTTTCTTGCTCAGAGGTGCCAACGCGTTCGTACCAATACTAGTCATCATTATAGATACAACCGCTAGAAGTTCAATCTCTTTGTTAATACGTTATCTTTACTACAACTTAGTAACAACGTACAAACCGAACCAAGGATTAAACACACGTATGTGTGTGTGTCGACTAGCCCAAAACCGAATTTCAGTTTTGGGGTTCTTGTGAGGTTCGGCCGAAAACAAGAGAGGAGAGGAGAGAGTTTAGGGTTTAGGTTATTATGTGCTGAACAACAACTATTGAACCCCTAGACTTATATTTATAGTCTAGTTAAACTTGTTCACCAAGTTTAATCAATAGTTACATATTAAACCCTTTAATAATATTTAGTTTAACATTTAAAACTAAACTTTATTAACTCTACACAATTAACTCGTAATTAATCTCATTCGTATCTGTCGATGATGCATTGGTATGAGCCATTGGTGTCTTAATCATCGGATTAAATAATTTAAATATAATTATCACGTACATAATTCTTTCAGTCACGTATAAAACTTGTGGGTGCCAGCCATACTGGGGGTGTTTGTTTTAGCTTTTGGAGTATTTTATTATTGTCACGTTTTTATTGTATATATTACTTTTATATTACAAAAGTTTAAAATAAATACCCCCTCTTAAAATAATTATCACGTGATTAAAAACACACAGTTTAATAAAAACATAATCATTACTATTTTCTCTTACTTACTTTTTGCATAATAACAGTGTTACCCTTAACTAATTAATTACTCTTTCTTTAAAGTTTTTAATAATAATTTCGAGTAAAGGTAATATGATAATCACAATCAAACTATCATATCTATTTTTGGTAGTGACAATTAATTTGGGACAACTCAAAAATGAAAAATATATTGGGACAGAGGGAGTAATTACGGAGTTTTAAATTATCAAACACACCTTTATTTATTATTGTTTCCGTTTATTAAATAATTTTAAATAAACTTACTTTTGATGTAATTGTAAAATGGTGAGGTTCTGAGGGGAAAACTTTAAATAAGGAGGAGAGGTAGGTCGAATTCACTGTATTTTAGGACAAGATTGTCACCCGAATTCATTGTATTTTACCAATGGAACACTACATTTTACACATATAAAATTTGATTGCATATTAATAACACTGCCTTTACATCTATAAATTTGACTGCATTTTAACAACACTGCATTTTACACTTACTAATGTGTTCCTAAAATGAAGTGAATTCGGTCTATCCCTCATCTGAAACCTTCTCATTTAATCTTTATTTATTGTAAAAGTGTTATTTTATCAACATATTATAAATTATTATATATATTTTTTTGGAGAACAGTGAACAACTCATTATTATTATAAGCTTCATTTCATAAACCACAAAATGTTAAATTATTCTACTCGTCACTTATTTAACATATTTAACATCACTACCACTTATTTTCCTTTTAATCCTCTTTTGATATTTTATAGAAAGTAATGTTTTTTAGTAATTTTACTTTCATAAGATAATAAGCTAAGGGTACGCTTGATTCAAAGTGGGGAATATGTCACACCCCCAAATTCGTTAATTACAGTTTATCAGATGATTGCGGAAGCATTAGATCGAGCGGGGGCGCCGACGTCAACATTGTACATGCATGCGTATCAGAGCATATGATTACAACAGAACATAATATATTAAGATGCCAAAAGTATTAATTACAAAGTTTACGATTCATCGAATCGTACAAGTTAAAAGTAATAAGTTTACAAAAGTAGATTTCTGGAATATGACTAAAACAGTTTCAGTTATACTAGAGAAATCCATATGTTTCCAAAAAAAGTTGGCATCCCAAGACTTCACGGGTCACCTAATTCTCCATGTGTGTTGGCGATTCTTACATGCGCAGCTAATTCCCTGAAAAACATAGCAAAAGTCAACAACGAGGTTGAGTGAATTCACAGGTTTTATGTTTACAAGTTTAGTTTTGATAAACCACGGTTATTTATAACGTATCGTTGGGATGTCACCCAAAAGTACAGTGTTGTTGGGATGTCACCCAAAAGTGTAGTTCGTAAAACCAAATACGTTTCCAAATAGTTGTTTGTAGGAAAGTTCGTATCCTAGTAGTTATAGGAAAGCAGTATCCTATTTCCAAGTATGTTCTGTAGGAATATACGTATCCTAGTAGTAGGTATGTTTCGTTGGGATGTTGCCCAAAAGTATAATTCAAGTTATAGTAGGAATGTAGGTATCCTAATCGTTGGGTGAGTCCATGTCAGTAGGAACCCAGTGCCCATGTCAGTAGGGGCTTTTCATCAGTTTAATAACAATAGTAGACCATGTTCGCAGAATCTCGTGCCCATGTCAGAAGGGACTTTTCAACAGTCAGTGCCCATGTCAGTAGGGACTTTTCAATAGTTTGTGCCCATGTCAGTAGGGACTTTTCATCAGTTTGTGCCCATGTCAGTAGGGACTTTTCATCAGTTTGTGCCCATGTCAGTAGGGACTTTTCAGTTGCTTGTGCCCATGTCAGTAGGGACTTTTTAATAGTTCAATCAGTTAAGTAAATAGTATTGCTGGTCGTTCTCCAGCGTTTTCGAAACAGTACCGGTCGTTCTCCGGTTTATCAAGTATAGTTTATCCCGTTTGTAATGGTTTGTCGTATGAAAACGTTATTTCATAAACATTAGGTGTGTAACAGTTTAACAGTTTTCAATGTACTCTAATCGTTTGAGTAAAACCAGTATACAATCATGTATGTAAAAGCGTTTGACTATGTTTTCCACCCCTGTTCAAAGCAGTTAAAACAGTAAATGTAGGGGCTGTGAACTCACCTGTTGAGTTAAGTATTTGTGCGAGTGCTAGCAAACCTAAGCCCAAGTACAGTCCAGAATCTCCTAACGTCCTAAACGTATGAGATTTAATAAGTAACGTGGATGTCTAAGCTAATCATCCATGCTAGTGTTCGTACAACCAAGTTATATTCAAAGCGTTTGTTAAACGTTTACGTTTGTATTTCGTTGTTTGTGAAAATGTATACGACTCGTTGGTGATAGTTTGAAATCATATTTTCAACAAAATAGTTTGTTTGTAATGTTTGTAAAGTTCACATATAGCATTGTATGTAAGTATTCGTTATCGGTTAAGTTCGACACTTAGTGTAAAAATAGTTTGTAAAGTTTCTGTTTTATGCGACACAAGGGTTGTGTCGCATAAGAGTGCGACACAACGAGCTTAGCGACACAAGGGTTGTGTCGCATAAGCGAACGATGCTGATTTAACAGCGACATAACGAATGTGTCGCATGGTATTTGCGACATAAGTTGCGACATAATATTGTGTCGCAAAAGGGTCCGACATAACTGAGTTTTTATGACATAACATACGACACAAAACATTTATGCGACACAAGCCTGCGACACAAGCGTTGTGTCGCAAAGATGAACACCCAGACAGTTCCCAGCGGCTGTCGCGTTTTTCCGATCCAAAACCCAAATCTAACGTATTTTCAGGCTATAAAATCATGTTTTCTTTCATTATATGCTTATAACTAAGTATATTAGGCATGAAACATTAACTAAAGCTTCGAAATCTAAGAGTTGACGGAATTTGTCGGAAACTTACGAGTGGCGGATTTGAAATCCGAAAAGATAGAAAGATAGATCGGGTTGCCGTGGTCGTTTTATTCCAAAGGAGTTATATGATTCTTCGAGTTTTTGGTGTAGTTTTTGTGGGTTTTGTGTGATTTTTGGCTTGTTTTAGAGTGAGAAAGAGATGGAGAGAATTGAGAGGTAGAGAGAAAAATGGAAATGAAATAATGAAGGAAAGAAAGGAGGTGGAGGTGGGTTTTAGTTCCCCATTTTCTGCCTCCGGGGTTGCAATCCGTGTTTGTTTACCCGATCGTTAATTATTAATTTATTTTAAATACATATTTCATTATATTTTTAATTAGGATCTTTTTATGGAAATCAATTTAAATTAAGTTATAAAATATTAAACTTTGTTTTATCTTAAATTATACTAGTTAACGTTTTACGTTATAAAATGATATGTAAATATTATCGACATAATATTTAAATGTTGACGATGTTATTTAATAAATTTCATTTTATAATTTAGTTTTGTTCACCAACAGTCGCACATTTTTGTCGCGTTTGTTTAAATTGTTTCGTACGTAATTACAACTAATTACAAATAAGTATTTACTACGCGTAATAACTAGTTGGGCTTTGCTAGACTTATCTCTAAAATGTGTTGTGAATTCACTCAAGTAGGGAATTAGCATAAAATGCAAATGTTTAACATTAATCATAGTGTTTAAATTTGCGGGGTGTTACATTCTCCCCCTGTTAGAGAAATCTCGTCCCGAGATTTAAATCAAGTCGGATCACCCACGGCGTATGTTCTTCGATGAGTCATGTTGTTAACAATAATAATAGTTTGTGTGGCGCTCAATTGTTGCCATAAAAATTCATTCGGTTTAAGTATGCTCGCGGCATAGTTCAATAAGTTGTGTGTTTCGTTTCGTGGTCAAAGTTTACCAAGCGTTATGTTCGAATCGGTATCCGAATAAAAGAAATGTAAAATCGTAGCGACAGTTGTTAAGACATACCGTGCTAGCCGAGGTCCGCAACCGTTTCCGGTGCACGGAGGATGTATGCACGTCCACGAGCTGGTGGAAGGTTTACGATGGTGTTGTTGTTGTTGTTCTGGTTGTTATTGAGTTGTGGGCATTGGTTTCGGTAGTGTCCAGGTTCACCACACTTGAAACACCCATTGTTTCGTTGTTCGTTGTTCACAGGGTGGGTTCGGCATGCCTGAGTTCTGTGCCCATATCGTTTGCAGTTATCGCAGAAGGAGCAGTCTCCTTCATGATGTTTCCCGCACTTCCCACACTTGGGCCTGTTACCAAGGTAGGGTTTTTGTTCAGTGTTGGTGAATGCGGAAAAGGCTCGGGGGTTTCCCGGGTTCCTGTTTTGTTGACCCTGACGGTCGTTACCATCGTTGTTCCACTTTCGTTTATGGGTTCCAGATTCGCCCGCATCAGTACGGGTAGGTTCAGTTTTCCCTGTGGTAGCTTTCAGGGTTCCAATCAAGACCGCGTCGTCGGTCAAGCTTTGAGCCAGATCCACTGCGCTCCTAAAAGTGGCGGGTTTGGAGGACATAACCATGCCTCAGATTTGTGGGGTCAAACCCCGGTTGTAACGCTCAATGCGTTTGCTTTCGGGTGTCACCATGTGGGGCACCAGTCGTGCGAGCTCCTGGAACCTTGTTGTGTATCCGGTAATATCAGCACCGATCATCTGGATGTTCCATAGCTCGGTTTCTAGTTTCTGTTGCTCGCTCTGAGAGCAAAATTCTTCCATCATCATTCTTTTCAGGGTTTCCCAGGTGATGGAGTAAGCGGTTGTACGGCCGAGGATCTGAATTTGAGCGTTCCACCAAGTCAACGCTTTGTCAGCTAGGGTACAGGTGGCGTACTTTACTATTTTATCAGCGGCGCAGTCGCTGATGTCGATCACTGACTCCGTTTTCTCAATCCAGTGGACTAGGCCAATGGCCCCTTCAGTCCCGGTGAAGGTACTCGGTTTGCAGGCTTGAAATGTTTTGTATGAACACCCCTGCTGGGTATTCGTTGGTGTTTCGCTGTTAATGGGTGTGGCTCCACTGTTGTTTGCCATATGGTCTCGGTTTCGACTTGCCTCGTACTGAGCAATAGCTTCAGCCACGCGGCATTCGATTATTTGTTCGGTTGTTTCCGGAGGCGGAGGAGGAGGAGGAACATTTCGTCGACTGTTTCGAGTATTTCTTTTAGGCGGCATGATGACGTTCTGCAAGGAAAGAAATTGCAGAAGTCAATGCCAAAGAAGGAGAATGCGAAGAACAAAGTTCTAGTTATCAAACGTTTGGAAAAATTGACAAGTTTTCCCTTTACGTATCTTATGACTATGAAACACCCGTATGTACTTAGTATAATATAATCACGTTGGCCAGGCGTCATTATATGATGCTAAATACATACTTCTTTTCATCAATCATTTAACACGATCAGGTCCATATGAGGTCAAATGAGGATGAGCAAATCGGATGTGATAAGATTCGATAGATAGTTTTATGCGTGTCGAGATGTCGTGACAATGGTTTTATCGTATGCAAATGTTAAACTTTGTTTTATCTTAAATTATACTAGTTAACGTTTTACGTTATAAAATGATATGTAAATATTATCGACATAATATTTAAATGTAGACGATGTTATTTAATAAATTTCATTTTATAATTTAGTTTTGTTCACCAGCAGTCGCACATTTTTGTCGCGTTTGTTTAAATTGTTTCGTACGTAATTACAACTAATTACAAATAAGTATTTACTACGCGTAATAACTAGTTGGCTTTGCTAGACTTACCTCTAAAATGTGTTGTGAATTCACTCAAGTAGGGAATTAGCCTAAAATGCAAATGTTTAACGTTAATCATAGTGTTTAAATTTGCGGGGTGTTACAGAATAGAAATGAGCAAGATGAAGGAAATGCAATAGCATTCTCTAGTAATACATTTGTTATTAATGAAGTTTGAATCATACAATTAATCATTACAAGTAAGGTGAGAACTTGGGTCGAGTCAAGTTGACAGTTCTAAAGTACAAAAGTTGAACCCGACATGATTTAATAAACGGGTTGGTGGGTCAAAAGTACCCAACCCGAACACAATCATTAATATGGGATTCCGCATCAAATGGGTCAAATTTAATGGGTTACCTTTCGATTCACGATTTGACCCGTTATACTGAACCTTGACCTAAGCCCAGCCCGAAAAATTAAGCCGGTTGGCGGGTTTCAATTTAATATTAGTTGGTGAGTTGGTTGCGCGTCAAATGGGTCAAATTTACTGGTTTACCTTTGGACTAGTAGGTTGACCCATTAACCCAAACTTGGACCCGAGTCCAATCCGAAAAATTAAATGTGTTGACGGTTATCGGGTTTGTGAGTAGATAGACTGATTTAAATATATAAACGTTATATGTCGGCATAATGATATCCATTACCCCTAATTTGGTGGGGAATGGGTGATTACCCAATAATGGGTAATGAAACATTGCATTATAGCATACCAATCAACATTATTTATTACTTTTCTCATTCCTCACCCCCTAATTCCCTCAACAAAGCACCCCCCGATACTTCATCCGTCTTAACAAAAGAATCCACAAACAAACAAAAAAGTTCAATTTATGGTACAAAAATAGATTAACACATTTATCTTTATATTTAATGCAAGTTTGACTGAAAAAATGAGTTATTAATAAAAAAAATGAGTTATTAAAAAAATGGGTTATTTGGAGGGTACCCATAACCCACGTACCATATTTCAATGGTATGCATTCGCCCCACTTGCAAGAAGCATCAACGATTGACAATTTACATGTCCATAAATCACCCACATATGTTGAGGCACGGATTCGAACCCCTAATATATAGGTCACACATATGAAGTATGGGTGTTTGCGATGGTGGTACCACATAGACAATGGTAATTAAAAGTTACTTTTTGCAAGTATACATATTTTTTGGGACATATATAAATAGTAATTAATGTGGACATTTTTATAAAAGGATGGATTATAAACACTTAAAGATAACTTACAAGCCTATATAAAATAAGACTAGCATCTTACCCGTACGATGCGGTGGTAAGATATTTACAAGTTAGTAAAAGATAAGTGATTAATTATATGTGATCTCTTTTGATTAGTTCCGTGCGGAGTATTGTTTTGTATATATGAAGTTAATATATGAAATTTATTAAGGTTAGACATTTCTAATTTGACATCTTTTCTATGATTACTTTATTTCTTTTTGTATGAGTCTGTTGGGTCCCGATCAGGTCAGTGTCGTTAACGATTACTAACCGGGCACCAGCAGTGGGTTGTTTTAAATTTGTAGTTGCGGGGCCTAAGTTTTTCCTAACAATGCTAATCCTAAGGGTGAGCAAGTGGTAGGTATGACCTAGAGTCGTTCTTCAAACCGACTGAATTGAAACTAAGGCGAGGCAGATGAGGGCTTTCAAACTAGTGAATGGTTTATAAAATAGTCGGGGTTTTTTGTTTTTATATTAACTAACTTAGGCAAGTAAATAAATAAAAGTAAAACGTAAAGCAGATAAAATAAAGATAGTGTTTGTTGAGACTTCGTTAATTAAGTTATGGGATGATATTTGGAGAAACTATTTTGAAAGATATTAGTTAATTATCATTCTTGAATACTTGCATGTAAACACTAGATTCCCTACTAATTAAAATCCCATTAGCATGTCACACCGGGAGCTAGGTTATGGTAACATTACAAAGTATTTTGAATAATAAGCAAAATCTTAACTAAGGTCTAATGATACTTTCATATGAACGGGAACAAAATCTTAAGGTACTAGACATTACAGAATCATATAACGATTCCTCGTCATCCTAACAGATTCATGTATTTAAAACAGTTCATTTATGACTTTAAACCAGCCCTTGCTTAAGACTACCCAATAAATCCCCTAATTATCCACAGCGTTCCTCACTTTAAGTGGTTCCGCCGCTTCAAACCTTGGCCATGTCTTGTCCTATGATAATCCCTCATGTAGCCTTGCGGTTCCATAGTTTCATACCTTTGACAAATTATATTGACACAGATAATTGACTACCTTTTAATTGGACGTCGTAAAAAGGTGTTGTAATCACGTTTATTGGTGGAAAGGCAATAGATTAATTTGAAGTTTAAAAGTCTATTTAGAAAGGTTAATTAAACTAGGTTTCTCATTTTATATATATTAGTCCGTAATATAACTACCTTCGGTCGTTACGCAGCTTCCGCGTATTTGTACTACACCTAAAGTGTTTCCAACGCTATACTGAGTAACAGTCGAATAGGGGCGAATAGGGGCCATCATATTACTTCATAATATTGTATCGTTTCGTAAATGACTACCTTCGGTCGTTCCTCGACTTCCATACATTTGTACTCCACCTTGAAGTGTTTCCAGTACTATATCGAGTAACAGTCGAATATGGGCCGTCATATTATTTGACGATAATTAAGACCGTTTATATTTTACTACTATGATGATCCTAAGGCAACAATCAAACAAGAACATGCAATAAGACGATCAAAGCAATATTACCGATCTTTAATATTTAATTATAAATCATCCCATAATTAACTAACTACATCGCAAACAAACACAATAGTAATCTACTCGCTAATCATGGCATAAATGATCTCTAGCATAATTAAAGCATACATATTTAATTAAGATAGATAAGGATAGAAATAACCGAGATTAATATGCGAGAAGGAATAGACTTGAATTAATAAGAGTTGCTCCAAGCGTACACCAAAGATTACAAACACGTTCCTCACCAAAGAATACAAGCTCGTTCCTTGCTTCTATTTTAACTAGCCTACTACTATTCTAAAGCAAGAAAATAAACAAAGAAATAAAAGCTAGAAGCTATAGAAAGAAATTGTGTTTTTCTAAGTATGGAAGGTGTGTCTTGCAAATGAACCAAAGCCCCATATTTATAGGTGAGTTTTGGCTCACATTAGCATCAAGAGATGCATGTTATAAAAAGGTAGCCAAAAGGGTGCACCGGGTACCGTACAACACGAAAAGTAGGCGCACCGGGTATCGTACAACACGAAAAGTAGGCGCACCAGGTACCAAAAGTTTCCAAAAACGGAAACCGAGACTGGTACGGGGCGGACAGCGGGGCCCATGTGGTGGCCGGCGGCGGCTGGTGGGTGGCCGGCGGCGGCTGGCCCACCCCCGCCCCGTTTCGCCGTCTTTTGCTTCGTTTCTTGATTCGTGTGTATTTTCTTCGTTATGAGTCCGTTTACGTCGATTATTTTTTTGTTGGATTCGTAATTCAAAAACGAAGATTTTGACATAGGATAGGCCCTGAGATGAGGTTCCTAGCTCCAGATATTATGTGCGAATCATTTGGATCTTCCAGCGGGCGAAGAATCTTCATTCTTTATCCGTTTTAGTTGATTCTTCTTCTGTTGGATTCGTATTTTGAAAACGAACATCTCGGATAGAATGGATGTTGATGAAGGGCACTTTAGTCTTGAAATCTTGTTTTGATGCTTTGAATCTTCAAACGTGTGTGGAATCTTCGTTTTTCATCCGTTTTGCTTGATTTTTATCGTGCAACCTTGTTTTGACCATCTTGGCATAATATCATTGATTTGTACCATATTTGCGTTCAAAATGCCAAGGATCGTTCTAGAATGAGAGAGATATGGGTAGTAAAAACATGACTTTTTACGCGATATCAGAGTCAAACATTAATGGTATATTATATTATCATGTTTTATCTTTGCCTCTTTGGTGAGTTGTATATTATCATATTTAGAGTTTTATATGATGTTTATAAGTTGTTTATTACCGATAAATAGAGTTTCAAGTAGTTAAGAGAGAGAAAGTCATATGTTTTATAAGTAGTAGAGATAGAGGTATAGGCCTTGTTTGTTTTTGACTTAATGGTTTGGAACTTAATAGTATCAGTCATGATGTGTCTTAGTAATATAAGTTCCGAGAATGTGAAATTTCAAATTAAGTCATGACTTTTTCAAGACATTTGATATAAATGTCTTTCAACTTCCTAACGTAGAGGAGTATATTGATAATTTTTAGTTATTCAGTTGATTATTCTGCACATTAAACAAACTGCCATAAACTGCTTATTTTAATATTCACACGGATATATTACCTAAAACTTTTATAAAGCATTTCCATCTACAATTCTACACCCTTAAACCTACAAGTGGAATATCGAAAATGTCTATTCTACCCTTTTATCAAGTCAACTAATTATGACAACTCTATAAATTCATTACTCAATCAATTTAATTAAGATGAAAAATATTTATGTGATATTCCTATACATATACCAATTATTATACTCACTAATAAGTCAAACATATTTATGCTAATTGTTAATAAAATTTACCGTAAAGAAAAAAATAGTTAATTTTTTCATATCATTTGTTGATCAGTATATATGATAAATAAATGTGGATGGTTACATCTTATATTATAAAACTTAAGTTACAAAAGTCTTTATATTTTAAAAGGCACTTAATGTTTTGCTTACTCTCAATCACATTAAAACCCTTATCGGCTATTATTGAGTTACCGATATCATCTACAACAAAATGTCATATATATCATGTTGTATAGTGCGGATTTTATGCTAGTCAATTCATAAAAACAAACGGCCATAAACTGCTTATTTTAATAAAGTTGGACCAAAGTAAATAAGCTAATCCAAATACATTTAGAAGACATAACTAGATAGTTTAGTGTATTAAGTTCTTTTTATATGACCTAGCATGACAAAGCATGCCTTCTTCAACAATTTAAAGGATAATATACGATGCTTATCCAGAGGAACAGTTTAGGGTAGAAACGATACAAACGTGTCTTACAAAGTTGGACAAGTAAAAAACTGTAGTTATAAAATAGAAAATGATTTTGTTGTTAATAACAGTCATTACAAGTAAATTTTCTTACTTCAACTAACTATTAGAGAGTCGTCACCTGATGTTTAGTGGATATTGAGTTTGTTATGACATGCTTACACATTACAGATAGGAAAGCATGTATTAAGACCATAACGGCATCCCTAATTTTGTATAGAAATGAAAAGTTGAAGCTGAACAATCTTTTATATATATAATTAAAAGAGGTCTTTTATTATTATATAATTAAAAGATGATACCATTAAGAAGTTTTGACCCTTGATTAGAGTTCCTAATTAGAGATCAATGGCTTAAAAAGGTTTAAAATAAATACACCAAACACCCCTATTATTATTATTATTATTATTATTGTTATTATTATTATTATTATTATTATTATTTTATTATTATATAAGATTTATAAGATTTATTATACCGTCCTCAAAAACCCTACATTCATTTTTCACCTTTACAAAACCTTACCCTAGCCCCACCACGCTAGACTCCGGCGACTTAACATTCCATCTCCCTCTCCTCATCTCTCTTAAACCCTAAATCCTAAAGAAAACTCTTTTTTTGCTCAATTGCTTTAAACTTACCGAACAAGTGATGCACGTACTCCGTCGCCGGAACTCGCAAAGGCCACAATGAAGGATTTTATGGAAGATGATGAAGCTAGAGAGTATCGAATTAGGGTTTATATTATTAGATTTTGACGGCGACGGTTTGACGAAAAGGACGATGGTTTTCAGTTCAGATGGTACGTTGGTGATGACAAATCCTAAGTTATTTTAACACAAACTTATGCTTTACAGGTTCCATCCTCTCTAATTTAAAGATGACTTTCTTTTGTGTGATTTTCTAAGAACTTCTACCCAAATCATAGCGAGATTAGGTTGGATATTATTGGATTTTAAACATTTGGATTTCTGATGCAAATAGATCATTGTTTTTTTTGGATATTATTGGATTTTAATATTGGTTTGTGCTTACCTACAGTTCTTATTATGATTTATAAAGAATGAATAGTGAATTTTAGATTGAATGCTAATTTCGATCGCAATGTGAAGTTTAAAAGGTGGTGATGGATAATATTCTGATTCTAAGATGAGGTTTTTTTACCTGAATGTCTTTTTCTGATTGTGTTTGATTATGCTGATATATAGATTGATGGGAGAAGTGAAAAAGTAGCTTCTGATAAATGTCACAAATGGGTGTTCAAAGAGCCTACAGAATCTGAACTGAATATCTCTTATTATTGGTAGAGTTCTTTTAATGTTTTATACTTCTTAATAAAGCACATTTATATTTATAAACATATCTTACTCGTGATAAAATCATTTGTGATTTTTATTCTTATTTGGTTTGAGGTTTCATACATGATGTAGGAGTTCCAACAAGACAACAATTTATTCATACATTATCAGTGCAACAGTCCGTCATTGGAGCGACATATGATACATCAATCTTCTTTGTTACTGAGGTTATCTAATGATTTATATGAATTATTTCCTTATTGTTTTTGTAGATTATTCCTCTTGATTGACTGAACCAGGTTTGATTCCGGATACATGTTAGCTTTTTATAACATTTTATAAAGCTATGATGGTTCATTAACATGGCTAAACAATTTGGTAGTGCCTTAATGCAAGTATATAGTTACCCCTAAGCTATTATTATGTCGTTTCTCACTTACTATGCTACAAAGGTGACTGCTAATTCAATATCTTTTATTTTTATATATAGAAGGATCCATAAATGTCTCATATGCTTGAGGGTGTAAATCCAGTTCAAAGGGATCAAGCTTGAAGAACACATGGTACGTCTTAAAGAAGAACTTTTTTTATAAGATATAGAAACTGGTGATTTCATTGCAATGCTGAGGTATCAGCTTTTATATCATTGATGGTATGCATATATGTTCAAATCGGATTTGCATAAGAATTGAATCTTGTGTTTTTTGTATCAATTTAACATCCAACATTCCTAAATCGTATTTTGAAGGTCTCACCTGCTCTGAATCAGTTCACCAAGACCCTAGACACGAATCGTGCTAATAATATGTTATATGAATGTAAGCATTAAGTTGTTTCTTTGTAGTCTATTGGCATTAAACGCTCTAATCAGTATGAATTTGGGTTTTCATATTTTGTAAAATGCAGGTGTATTGTGCTCATGCATTTTTTTAACAAGCCTTCGTTTTTTGTTGGATTGCTTACAAACAGAGGATTTATTATCGCTATATTGCATAAATGGTTAGAATTTTAATGACTTATAGGTTTCTATATATTGAATATATGGTACAATTTACCTTTTAATTTTTTACAGTAGGATGGTGGTTTGTGTAAAAGTTATATTGATTTGGGGATGAAGGGTTGTGATTCAATTCGGTTTATAATTGTAAATGGTAAAGAGTATTTTCAAGAAAAATGATAGTAACATGTCTGAGCACTATGTCTAATTTGGATCATGGTTTGGTTGACACAGGCTCTTGGTTACAATTTTGATAACTATGAATTTCATGGTTTGGTTCATGGGACCTTACCTTACCATACTCTCAAACCCGATTTGGAGCTAAGAAACTTCTGCTATCTATGCCACAACGAAAAATTGTAAGTCACAATGTCTGTATTGTAGGTCACATGTTTCGGTCCGTATAGCATTACTCTTTTTGCCATTTAATATAGCATCTTCTTTTTTTTCTTTTTCTTTTTTTCTATATGAAGCTGGAAAACTATAATCACCTAAATACTGTGACAAAGGCAGTATTTTGTTATACGTTTTTTCGCTACCTTTATCTTTGAAATGTTAATCGTCTATGTTGGATTTAGATTTTCACAAATGCGGACAAAGCACGTGCAGCTCGAGTCCTCAGTAAACTGTGTTTGGAAGACTGTTTTGAAGGTGTTATATGCGTTGAGATACTTAATAGTAACTTACTCGAACAACCACAAATTGAAAATGATGGCGAAGATGGTCATACTAGGGTGATCAGCTCTTCAACAAGAATCATTTGCAAAGCAGCTCTGGAATCATTCCAAGCTTCTGCCATCATAGCCAATATTGAGCCCAACAAAACAGTAAGTCATATAATTTCATCAAGCCATTATTCACATTACTTCTATATACCTCCTACCGAGGTTAATGAGAGTTTTTATATGTGAATAATATAGTAACACATGTTTAAATCATCATATGGAGGACACATGTCATCAAAATAGCAGTGATCTGTTTTGGTAATGATAGTTTTTTAAGGTCTCGTTTGATAATTTACAAGTATTTGAGCCGCCCTACCAAAGGTTGAGGATATACCAAATGAACGCGTATGACTCATTAGAGATAAAGAAAACTTGAATCAACTTATATACAAGCAAATGGATTAAAAGTAAGTGTTCTCTCTAAAAAAATATATAACATAACCCAAATGGACCCTTTAATAACAGTATGGATTGTAATTAGCATCTCCAATGTTGTTGTTGATTCAAATGTTTATCATCTTATTTATAACCAAATAAAGAATGAGTTTGGTGAGTGTCGATTGAGTTATTTATTTATATATACCAATTATTTTGAATTAAAGGGTTGATCAATGTATCTATTTTGTGAATGACTAAATTGGTATTGTAGGTTTTCCATTCATCTGGAACCATATCAGAAAGTGTCGCAACTCATCTACATTCAACAATATGAAAAAGATTCATTGAAGATTGAAAGAGATGTCTTTGGATGCACTTGCTCCTTTGGTAAATCATCTAATCTCAACATCTATACACGAATGTAAAACGAAACTTCTGTTTATGTACATAAGCATCCGAATTAAGATGGGACTTATAAAAGTAGATAAAGGTAACCAACCAAGATAATTACTATCAACATATAAAAATCATTGATTGATTTTGCTATGCCAATTCATTCGGTTTCTACACACCTTTATAGAATGACGCCAAGATCAAGATTTCTGGCAGATCCTATTTTTAGCTTCTTTCTTGATCCCTAAATAAATGTATGATTCCTTATGTTGATGAATGCATTCAGTACGATTCAATTGTTGTTGATTATTTTATTATGTGTTTTCATTATGAAACATGTTTGCTTCCTTAACATTTTGTTCTTGATGGTGCGGTTCTTCCTGCTGTAGTCACACTGTTTCTATGACTGTACTGCACCAAACTCAAAGGTAAATTCTTCTTCATAACTTCAAGTTAATGTTGTAAATATTGACATTTGCTGCCTAACCTATAAGGTAGTTGACCGAAATCTCTTATTAGAATTGGCCAAGTTTGTGGTCATCTTGACGTTGGACGGACTTGGGATGGCAGTTTGTGTCAGGTCGGGTTATCAAGTTGAAATTGCCCAAACGGGCTAAACATAATACGACTTGATTAAATGGGTAGAACATGTTGGCGGTTGGCAGTTTTGACGAATAATTTAGTTCCAAATTTATATCTTTTTGTTCTATTAAGATACACACACACACTCTCTCTCGAGTTATACAAAATGAGATATATCATGATTATCCGAATGTTACCAACTTCTGAATTTTGTTATACTTTTCCTTACAGAGTGTAAAATTCCATGCGGAAAAACAAAGAAAATAACGTTGGTTTTTGCGCCATCAAATGGCCAAGCTATTCCGGTGGATGTTTTAGAACAACTCGAACATGAAAGAGAATGTGAAGACCCCCTGCCTATATTCTGTTCGAGTGAAATAGAACTTGGTTAAGGAGGTTTTGCACCAGTTCAAATGGTTTGTTCTTCATGTTGTATTTATTAAATTAATCGACTTCTTGAAGTTTATAATAGCCGTTTTTGACAAACATATAATTTGTGATTATTATGACTTTCTTCCCTAAGGGAATGTCTGGGTCAGGTTATTTATTGTTTTGCCAAAACACAATAAATACAAAGGAGTGTTGGAGGCCACTAAAGACCTTTAGCTTTGTTAATCTCGATTAACCTCTGTATAATAAGCTTTTTCATATTAGCTTTGTTGGAATCAATGTTCTCGGGTTGGCTTCGGGTTTGACCGTGGTACATATGATTCAAAGATATGCCCATGACATAATAATACAAAGTCCATTTATCCTATTCGGTCACACGCAAAGGCCGGTCGAAAATCGTTTGGTATAATTTCGTAAGAGAGAAAAGTTAGTTATATTAGACATTTGTTAATGGTCTAAAAGAATTAACTATGTTGAGGTTAGTTTATTTAATTAGTTATATTCATATAACTAGTAATAAATTAAACTTAGTGGAATACATGCATTGGTCTTGTGAATTACAAGAATGCATGTCTTGAAAAATGAGATTCTCTTGAATCTTACTTAACACACTACCTCACCAATACTCTCTTACACCTAACACACTCATTCCACTCTTTTACTTCCCTTTCCCACGTTTTTCTCTCAAGAGAAAAACCTCAAAAACAGTCCATAAAATCTGCTCAAAATCGTCACGCAAAATCAGTCCGAAATCTCAAGTCTTTGAGGGTTTCGGATACCGTACACACATAGTTGTGGTGTTACGTTTTCGTGAAGATAAAGAGGTGTTAAAGGGCTGTTTTGGTGGAGGCTAGAGGCTGGAATCGGTGACCGGAAACATACCATTCGAGATCGGAACTTTGGGTGTCTCCCCGATAGAGAGGTTCTCGTTTGAACCTAAAACCGTATCGATCGGAATCACGCTTCAAGGGTATGATTCTTGTTCTAATCTCTCTAGTAGCTATTGTTTTGTGCATGTCGATTATATGAAGGAGTTCGGGTTTTAAATCTCGTTTTGTAACCCGTGTTTTCCGCTGCGAGTTCGCCCCGAACTCCGACATTGGTATCAGAGCCACCTTGTACAAACTTTAGCTCATGAATCTATCGATTGATTGCTTCGAAATGCATGTACCATGGCTGTTTTTTCGGACTGATTTTGGAAAGATTCTTGGTCCAAAACTTTTTGGCATTATCCGTCATAAAATGGTTTTGCATGTGTATAAAAATGATAGATCTTTAAACTTGTTAAAAAATCAGAAAATCGTTTTTGTTCATATGTTTATTTCGGGCTGTTTTGGACTGATTTTGTATTCGGTTTTAGATTGAATGTAAACAGCCCCTTTTGAGTCTTCAAATGTTACATTAGTAGATATAATAAAGTGTTAAAAGGCTGTTTTTAATAACTAGTAACCGAGTCGAAATTTTAGCCTTTGTCGAATGGTACATGAGATTTTGAAACATTCGTATGATGATATTTGGTATGTTTTATGGTTGATTAGATATCGATAGTAGATGCCCATGGCCTTTTGTGTGATGTTTGGTTGTGTATTATTTATTCGGATGAATGTAATAATTAATCAAACGGCTTGCATGTCGTCTTTTAATTTTAATCATGTATTTGTATAAACGACAAATGTGTCGTTTTCTTTCTATGTATTTATAATAGTATAGAAAGTAGAATAGTATTGTTTTAAAATGTAAAGAGACGCCCAAGATTGGAATCACGATGATGATGTTCAAGATGGTGCAAGCGGGTCTCCTTCAAGGATGATGGTTTAAGTGGGAGCCGTTGCTACTACTTAATTTTGTCCTTAGATTGACCTTGTTTTTCGGTATGTGACTTACCGGAAAACGCATAGGATTGGCATACTACCGATATAAATGCATGTGATAATTATTATTGTTTTAAGTATTTGTCTTGGTTGTGCTAACAAGAAAATTGTTTTAAAACAAAAGGTAATAATCATATATCGGTTTGGTTATAAAGGATTAACAAACGCGACATAAAATTGGCAAGATTTTAAAATGGTATAAAATGTTTTTGCTAATACAAAACGAAAACCCGTTTTAAATGTAAACTTTACGCCATCCACGAGTAGTGCACACATTCGAACCTTCTACCTGTTGAAACTCGCGATACCCGAGAGTCTTGGGCCAGTTTTCAATTGGGTGTTGGCAAGGGTGAGGTGAAGTTCGCGATACCCGAGAGTCTTGGGCCGGATTTCACGTGTATCTATCATGGACAGTTTATAATCTGGACTTGTGTTTCTGCGGCATACCCGGCACAAGAAAAGGTTGGCGTAGAAGGGATTAAACATGTCAATTGATATAATGGATTATCATTGAATCCCGCAGGAGTCTAAGAATTTCATAATGGATGAAATAGGTAATATAGTATACCTACCTAATTAGCTTATAACTAATGTTTCCGCGGCATACCCGGCATTACTATAAGTGAAATATGGATCTTAGCCTTGTTAATTATAATTGTTTTAAATTTTAAAACACACAAGGGTAATTATTTTAACAAGGATTAAATATGTCAGATTAACTTATACAATCTATAAATTGACAGATGTCTGCAACAAACACAAACTCTGCTTCCTCATCTATTTCTACTTTTTGCCTAAAAGGGCTTCTTGAGAAGGATAAACTTAATGGATTGAACTTCATTGACTGGCTTCGCAACCTGAGGATTGTTCTCAGGATGGAAGGTAAGATCAGGGCAATTGAGGAACCCCTACCCGCTGAGCCACAGGCGAGAGCTACTCAGGTAGTTCGGGATGAGTTTGAAAAACGTCGTACCGAATCTAATGAGGTAGCCTGCTTAATGTTGGCGACCATGACTCCAGAACTCCAAAAGGGTTTGGAAACCTTAGGGTCGTACGACATGCTTACACAACTGAAAGACATGTTTCAAGTGCAAGCAAAGCATGAACGATTTGACACTGTCAAGTCACTCGTCTGTTGCAAAATGGCAGCAGGCAGCAGCGTTAGTGTCCATGTACTCAAGATGAAAGGGTATATAGACCAGCTAGAGCGTCTTGGTTTTCCCATAAGTCAGGAGCTTGCTACAGACTTTATCCTGAACTCTCTGACTAGTTCTTTTGACTCGTTTGTATTGAACTACAATATGAACAGTATGGAGAAAACCATTATGGAGCTCCATGGCATGCTGAAGACCGCTGAGTCTAACATGGCCAAGGCTAAACCTGCTGCTGATGTTTTATCCATAAAGGAAAGAGGGATCAAGAAGAAGAAGAAAGGAACCAAATCCAAGGGTAAAGACAAGGTTGGAACTCTAAGTTCCAATCCCAAACCTAAGCCCAAGGGTGTTGCTTCCACGTCTTCTGCTAAGATCCCACAAGCCAAGGATCCTAAGGAGGCCACATGTTTCCATTGTGGGGAGAAAGGACATTGGAGGCGTGCATGTACTAAATACTTGAATGAACTCAATGCACTACGGGCTAGTGGTGTTGGCAATCCTTCGAGTATGTTCATGATTGAACTAAACAATACTTCTACTTCTGATTCCTGGATATTGGACACAGGTTGTGGTACTCACATTTGTACAAATGTGCAGGGACTAACAAGAAGTAGAAAGCTACGGACTGGGGAGCTTGATCTAATCATGGGGAACAAGAGTGTTGCCTCGGTTGAAATGATTAGAGATTACAAGCTTCATTTTGATTCTAGTTTATGTATTGTTTTGAAAAATGTTTGCTACAGTGCCGATATGGCAAGAAATATTATGTCATTTAATGCTTTATTTAAGGATGGTTTTGATTATAAGTTTGATAATGGATCAATACTAGTCTACAAGGATGAAATATTTTACTTTAAGGCTAGTCCTTGTTGAGGCATATTAGAAACCACCATAAAATTAAATGACAATTCAATCTATAATGTTGGTTCATCCAAAGATGGTTTGGATAAATCGTATCTATGGCATTGTCGTTTGGGCCACATAAGCAAGAAACGCATCGCAAAACTCCAGTTGGATGGAATTTTGGAATCATTTGATATTACATCATGTGATGACTGCGAATCCTGCTTATTGGGCAAAATGACAAAAGCACCCTTCACAGGAAACTGTGAAAGGAGCAAGGATCTGTTGGAACTTGTACACACCGATGTGTGTGGTCCGTTCAGATCGCCTACTAGACACGGTGAACGTTACTTTGTTACTTTTACTGATGATTTCAGTAGATATGGTTATGTTTATTTAATTAAACATAAGTCTGAAACTTTTAGAGTGTTAAAGACGTACCAAAACGAAGTACAGAATCAACTGAACAAAAGGATTAAGATTCTCCGATATGATAGAGGCGGTGAGTATCTTAATCAAGAATTTAGTGATCATCTAAGGGATTGTGGGATAATCTCACAATTAACTCCTCCAAGGACACCCCAACATAACGGTGTGTCTGAAAGGAGAAATCGAACATTGCTTGATATGGTTCGATCCATCATGAGTCACACAACGCTTCCAATCAGTTTTTGGGGCTACGCCCTAGAAACTGCCGCAAGGATCCTTAACCTCATCCCAACCAAGAAAGTTTCCAAAACACCCTCTGAGATATGGCATGGAAAGAAAATTTCATTGTCATATCTAAGAATCTGGGGTTGCGAGGCTTATGTGCGTCGTGAGACTCAAGATAAGCTTGAACCCAGATCAGAGAAGTGTTTCTTTGTCGGATATCCAGCTAATTCTTATGGATATTTGTTCTACAACCCTACAGAGAACAAAGTCTTTGTGTCTCGAAAGGGAACGTTCCTTGAAAGGAACATCATATCCAAAGGAATCAGTGGGAGCCCTGTTGACCTTGAAGAAATTCAAGAATCAACCGACATGGAAATTGATAATAACACTGATTCTCTTCAGAAGGTCGATGAACCTATTGATGAAGGAGAAACTGACATACAGCCACCACCTGTACGCAGGTCTGATAGAAAGCGACATAGACCCGAAAGATATGATTTACACGTATCTGAAGGTGATGAGGCAAGTAGATTCTGATGAACCTACATCTTATCAGGAAGCCATGGCAGGCCCCGAGTCTGCTAAATGGCAGGAGGCTATGGACAGCGAGATCCAATCCATGAAAGATAACCAAGTTTGGAACTTGGTTGATCATACACCAGGGGTGAAACCCGTTGGGTGTAAATGGGTCTTCAAGAAGAAGACCGACATGGATGGGAATGTACACACATTCAAAGCTAGACTGGTGGCTAAGGGTTACATGCAAAGATATGGTGTAGACTACGATGAAACTTTTTCACCAGTGGCAATGTTGAAATCCATTAGAATACTTATTGCCATAGCTGCGTTTTACGACCATAAGATATGGCAAATGGATGTAAAGACTGCTTTTCTAAATGGTAAGCTAACTGAGGATGTGTTTATGACACAACCTGAGGGTTTTATACATCCTAAATATCCTAATCATGTGTGCAAGCTTCAAAAATCTATTTATGGACTTAATCAAGCTTCTCGTAGTTGGAATCTTTGCTTTAATGAGAAAATCAAAGAATTTGGTTTCATTAGAAGCGAGGATGAACCATGTGTCTATGTCAGGTCCAGTGGGAGCGTCGTAGTCTTCCTTATATTATATGTCGATGACATATTACTCATTGGAAACGATATCCCGACATTGAAAGATGTCAAAGCTTGGCTAGGGAAATGTTTCTCAATGAAAGATATGGGAGATGAGGCGTACATTTTGGGAATAAAGATCTATCGTGATAGATCTAGGAGACTAATTGGGCTAAGCCAAAGTGCATACATAGATAAGATATTGAAGAAATTCAATATGCATGACTCTAAGAAGGGGTATGTTCCTATGAATCCTGGCATGACACTGAGCAAAGCTCAATGTCCTACATCTGATAAAGAAGTAGCAGTAATGAGTCGTATCCCATATGCTTCGGCTATAGGATCGATCATGTATGTCATGATATGCACTAGGCCTGACGTATCGTATGCTTTAAGCATGACTAGTCGTTATCAGGCCAAACCTGGGGAAGCTCACTGGATAGCAGTCAAGAACATTCTAAAGTATCTTAGGAGGACTAAAGAGATGTTCTTGGTCTATGGAGGGAAGGATGAACTGAGTGTCAAAGGATATTCTGATGCTAGCTTCCAATCAGACAGAGATGATTGCTCCTCGCAATCAGGGTTTGTGTTTACTCTAAATGGTGGCACAGTTACTTGGAGAAGCTCCAAGCAAAGTACCATTGCAGATTCGACAACAGAGTCTGAGTACATAGCACTCAGTGAGGCTGCTAAAGAGGCCATACGGATAAAGAAGTTCATCGGGGATCTAGGTGTAGTTCCCACCATTAATGATCCCGTTGAGAATTTTTGCGACAATGAGAGTACGGTTGTCTTAGCTCAAGAACCAAGATCTCAAAAGCGCACACGGCACATACTCAGAAAGTACCATTATGTTCGTCAAGTTGTCGCAGAAGGGGATATTGTCATAAGCAGAATAGACACGAGTGAAAACTTGGATGATCCATTCACCAAGCCTTTGTCACAGACCAAGCATGATGCTCATCGTAGATCTATTGGTGTTCGTGTTATTGATGATTTGCTTTGATTGTATTTTAATAGTTAAGTCTGACGCCTTGAACATTGGATAATAATCTATTACAATCGATTTGATGATTTTGTATATGGAGATTATATAATACGCATGACGCGATCATTTCATTGTATATTATCTTGTTCAAATTTTACATGTTTTACACTCCATTGAATATTAATTCATAAACTTCCACAGTCAGTCATTCTCTACTGGAGGGAGAATTGAATTAAGGCTGCTATGAAGTGTAGTTATATAGGCTTATATGATACTACGTTCATGAGGAACTTGATAATTGATTCAAGGTTCTGGAGTGACCACACTTAGAAATCACTTCATGGTTTTAAGTCAAAAGGTAATTCTAAGATGGCAGCATCTTTATCCTAGAGCGGAGATACATGAGAATCCTCACACAAATTATGTTGTACTTTGACCTACATCTACCGCTGTGCATAAATGCCAGTTATAAGGGTGTAGATTGGGTACAACATGAGATGTGATGGATGTCTATGTAGTCGAAACAATTTGTTCCTTCTTCTTTAAGCGAGTTGAAGCGATATCACTGGGCCCCTCGATGATTTGCGCTGATGTTAAATGCATGGCCATGCTAACACTGAATCAGTATGATTTCAGTCTATCATGATCACCACAAATCTCTATCGAGAAACATAATCTTGAACGATGTTGATTGACACTTAACCATGTCACACGTTCAAAATGATATCTAGAACAAAAGGATAATTGATATAAATCAACTAATAGGAAATGTAACATGTCGTTGCACTGGTTACATTTAGTATGTTCTTTTAGACATACAAATATTATTCATGTCTGTGCAAGTGGGAGTCTGTTGGAATCAATGTTCTCGTGTTGGCTTCGGGTTTGACCGTGGTACATATGATTCAAAGATATGCCCATGACATAATAATACAAAGTCCATTTATCTTATTCGGTCACACGCAAAGGCCGGTCGAAAATCGTTTGGTATAATTTCGTAAGAGAGAAAAGTTAGTTTTATTAGACATTTGTTAATGGTCTAAAAGAATTAACTATGTTGAGGTTAGTTTATTTAATTAGTTATATTCATATAACTAGTAATAAGTTAAACTTAGTGGAATACATGCATTGGTCTTGTGAATTACAAGAATGCATGTCTTGAAAAATGAGATTCTCTTGAATCTTACTTAACACACTACCTCACCAATACTCTCTTACACCTAACACACTCATTCCACTCTTTTACTTCCCTTTCCCACGTTTTTCTCTCAAGAGAAAAACCTCAAAAGTAGTCCATAAAATCTGCTCAAAATCGTCACGCAAAATCAGTCCGAAATCTCAAGTCTTTGAGGGTTTCGGATACCGTACACACATAGTTGTGGTGTTACGTTTTCATGAAGATAAAGAGGTGTTAAAGGGCTGTTTTGGTGGAGGCTAGAGGCTGGAATCGGTGACCGGAAACATACCATTCGAGATCGGAACTTTGGGTGTCTCCCCGATAGAGAGGTTCTCGTTTGAACCTAAAACCGTATCGATCGGAATCACGCTTCAAGGGTATGATTCTTGTTCTAATCTCTCTAGTAGATATTGTTTTATGCATGTCGATTATATGAAGGAGTTCGGGTTTTAAATCTCGTTTTGTAACCCGTGTTTTCCGCTGCGCGTTCGCCCCGAACTCCGACAAGCTTTTCACCCGTTCACATACGTCTCTTCCTGTTTTTATAAGAATGTTCTTTTTGGTCATATCATTCATTAGTGATTTGTTCATAATTTTTCTTACTATTTCAACTTCATTTAGTAGAAGCATCCAAAAACTATTTATACAACCCAGTTTATTAGTCAATTCGACTATTTAATATTACATAGTTCAAACTCCACATTCAAACACTCCCTACAAGTTGAATTAGGTTCTCAGTTGAATTTTGGTGACTTATTATGTCCTTTTCAGGGGATCTGCCTGGAGGAAAAAATATCTCAGTAAACCGGCTGCCAAGTGAATAGATGGTTCATTCATTTTCACATATCTGTATGTTAAACGTATACTTTTCTTAAACACTACTTTTTTCCTTCAACGTAAAACGATATTTACATCAACCAAGAACTAAAATAACAACACTAACACAATATATGGTAACTAAAAATTCAATTATTAAAAAAAAAAAAAAATAAACATCACCCGTGTTGTCGCGGGTTCATCACCTAGTTATATACATAACACTAATCACTCCTTAATGTTGAGATACAATATACAAGTGGAAAATAAATTCACCGATTACAATTACAACAGTTATTAAAACATCAAATGCGCAATTCAAGCAAAACATACTATATGTATAAAATTAACCCAAAATGCTCTTGGGAAGATGATAATCTATCACAAAAATTTTGTAAATTAGATGCTCTTGCAGCAAGTTGGGATAAATTAAATACGTTTGATAGCAGTTGAAAAACAGTCATGCACAAAAATATCACCATAATAATGCAAGGGGAATTTTGCATCGGGGAATTGTGCAAATGTTGGACTTCGTTGATGAAAAGGTTATCAAGATGCCACTGAAAATTTTTCACAAATCAAATATGTTTCTTCGTCAATTTCCAAATTTTATTGCAATACACTCCTGAGCAATGTAACCGATAAAATGATTGGATGCATAAATTGATGATTCTAATAGAAATTCAATTAATTCGCTGAAACCACCAATATCCTGAATATTCAATGTTTTGAAAACCGCTTCAACCGGTCTAGTACCCATTTTGGGGTATTTTTGGATTTTGGTCAAACCGCCCTGTTCACCGATTGAACTAGGAATCGAAATAAGGTTTCAACTGGTTCTTTTTTTCATATTTTTTCTTTTTAAAAATTATTTTTATCTTTTCTATAAGTTCATATGAATAATACACAACCTTAATTCACTACAAACCAAGTGCCCTTTAATGACTGAAAAAATGTGTCAGTATAGACATAAAAACAGTCAGTAATGACCTAAATGTCTACTCCTACTAAATAAAAAATAGTCAGTAACAAAGCCATCGCTAAAAGTCTAATATGACTAAAAGTTTCAGTCAGTAAAAGCCCAAAACATATAATGACTAACTACTTCTGTAAGTAAAGAGGTTTTGAAAGCTATCATATACAGGCTCTTTAATGACTGAAGATTATGTTATTACAACCTCCTTGAATTAAGGCAGCTTTTCTATATTTTCTGTATTGATTCAAATTTATATAATATTCAATACAACTGAAATAACATTACACAACAATTAGAGTATCACACTTTGCATATATATTGTACTTTTATTCCTCAAAAGTCAAAACATATCCAAACTTCCAAATTTCCAAACTTCTCAATATACAATTGTTTAGTAGAATTCAAAGGTTTAAACCTTGACAATAATATCTAAGAATAGTGAATAAAAAGAGTTGAAAACGGAGTTCCAAGTTCCAACATATATAAACCAAAGCATCTCTAGCTCCACTAATATCTTGCTCAACATCTGCGTAAATACAAGAAAATAATTAACATATCCCCAATCTCTTGATTGTATGCATACACAATCTGTCAAAATGAGTACTGTTATAACTAATCATATATAGAACCAGTAAATCATATCGTACCTTAATCTGTCCTTGCAATCAATTCATTTGGGTTCAATTATTATGCAACACCAGAGGTGGCGATTTCAACCCACTGAAACACAATAGGTAATTTGGGTTATGTTTTGTTCGTCGAAAAAAAATAGATAATTAACCAAACCTAATGAACAAAAAAAGGAAAGGGCGATACATGGGTATAACACATAAATAATTAAATAACTCATTTTGCCCCAAACTCGTTTCGACATGTTACACACCCACCCAACCCGACCACGTTGCCACTTCTATTAGTAATAATATAAAGTTAGAAGCGAAAGCCTAGAACAAACCAGTGGTCCAGCAAATTCAACAGCATCCTCTTTCCCGAACAGCTGCTCTACCAATGCTAGACAGTACTCCATGGTAGTTCCTGGACCTCGACTAGTAACAGCTTTTCCATCCTGCTGGACTCGCAACTCTATGGTGATTGCAGAAGATTATAGCTGTTCCATGAAGGATGGATAACAGGTTGCCTACAAACAGAAAGTTCATTGGTAAGTATGTTTATGTCAGAGCTTGTTATTCGCTTAAAAGCAGGCACTTGACAATCTAAAATGATAAGAAACCACATTTCATTTATTACTTTTAAGCCATTCAGTAGGCCCCAGGACCCAAGAGTAATAATATGTGGGTATTTCATGTCCTATCAATGTAAACAATAAACTTGAAACTACCGTTAACTTGCCACATATAGATTCAAACTTAGTCGGATTAATACAATAATACCTCAGAGCACCCAGAGTAATAATATGTGGTCAACCAGTGATCCATCATCTTATTTTAGTGCAGACAGAAGTGCTGCAAGTACCACTGATCTTGTCACCTAAAACAAATCACACCGACTTTTGACATGCAAAAATTAACAAACTCTAAGATAAACAATCCATTATGTACCTACATGTCATCATAAAAAAGGTGGGCTGCATTATACTCTGCAATATCAAAACATTTGATTAGAATTTTGAATCATTCTTTATAAATCAACTTGTAAGCAACTAAAAACTTGCTTACCTAACACCTTCTTGCCAGAATTGCACTTGACAGAAAACATAAACTCATTGATAAGTTCAGTATATTCCTGGTAATTTTAGTACAATTACCTCAATAATATATAGCATTGACATGATACATGTGAAAAAAGTTAGGATATACAAAGAAAACGAGAGCTAGCCTGTCTGACTGCTCTCTTCTATCTAAGACCAGAAGCTTCTCGGTATTAGTGCCAGCATCAATAGTTATGCGCAAGCACTGTGGAAGTACATCCAAGCTTTTTGTACTTCATTAACTTAGATTTCACCAAAAAAGACTATGAAAATCTTCCGAATACTTACGGTTGGAGCTTGGAACTAGGATTACGCCTTCACTAAGCTAGCTTTTACTATAGTCAAAAAACATAGAAAGGATCAATACTCACATATAAAAGTACTGTTAATGCATGTCACAAGCAACAAAGTTAAGTTCCCTATAAGTAAAACAACCTATGATAAAGATGTATTTCTACACAAGTACGACTATATATGGATGTTACTAAAATGGTCAACAAGTAAAATGTATTTCTCATAGAAGTTCAAACTACTATTGATAAAGATGAGATGCTCAAATGTATAGAAATTTTAGCTGATTGACTAGCATAGATAGATGCAGGTTTAAACTGCAAAAACAAAAGGTTTTTAACTTACTAACCATTCAGGCAAAAGGGTTAAACCTTCCCCAAAATATGTATTAATCCGTTTTGTGCAGGGCTTCTATCTGGGAGTAATTAAGAAAATCAACATCAGTTTCAATATTCAAATGCTATAACACCTAGACATTTTTGTATCTTTAAACAAAGAAATTAGTCTGATACCTTTGCAATCTGAATATCTGATAAATTCACTTTCCGTACAGATGACTGTATACAAAAATAAACAGGTCATTGTGTCATGAACCACATAGTGATGAAATAATAATGTTAACAGCCATAAAAAATCATTCATGCTTGGCATTACCAATCAAGTATTGCACAAGTAATCAAGTTTATATATATTACAAACTTGATAAAGTAAAAGAATGTAGACTTCATCAAATATATTATGTATCCAGTAACTGACAAAGCAAAGACCTACAGTAATGCACAATTATACGATCGAATAGATACTGGTCCTTGATTAACATATTTACTACTATTTAGCATCACAACCGAGCTCAATAATCCAATATATCCTAGCTAAAAAGTATAGATACATACCTGAAATTGAGTAGCAATCGAATTCAATCACTATACCTACAAAATTAAAACTAACTCGGTCAAACAATCAGGGAAAAAAAGTAATATAATTCAACTGAACATATAGATACAAGTTATGATACGTAGCTGGAAGTGTTTATGTATCGATTTCAATATTATACCTTCACACAATTCAGAATTAGGGCAAAATATACACACATATCATTAAACTGTCACACAGTTCATTGATTGAACAAAAACGAACTACAATAAAGTGATACATACACAATCAAACCTAATCGTGCAATGATAGAGACCTCGCAAGCGCCAGCGATACTGATGGCGATGGCGAAGCCTGAAAAAAGCCTCGACGATGACGGAGCCCTAGACGGCAACGGCGGAGCCCTAGCAAGCGACGGTGGAGCCTAGCAAGCGCCGGTGACAATGATACCCTAGGAAGGCGGTGAAAGTGAATTGGGAATTGAGGGAGTTCGATGATAATTTGAACAAATAAGATTTTGTGTTAAGAAATGGATTTAGGATTTGCGATTTGATATATGATGTGTAAATCGATTTAAAATGTTGTTGTTGTTAGCTTTCTTTCTGATTTATTGTGTTGGTGAGTTGCGATTTATGTTAGCTAGGGCTTTTTTATGCTAGATCTAGTGGTCAATTCATTATTACGGTATATATGTAATAATCTGTGTTTGTACATATATATGTATATTTTCAGTAGGTTAGTGTTGATCTGAATGCAAAGGATGAGTAGTGTGTGTAGTAGTTTAGGTGACGATCAGGGGATGATGATGTTTCGGATTGATGCGAATGTGCAGGAGGTAGTATATGTAACTATGTATATGCCTGCCAACTTTAGATTAAGTTTTAATATTATTGTGTCTGGTGGAAGGTTCTCTGAGTTCATGTGTATTTGGAATTTAATTATATCTACAATTATGGTCATGTTGGTGCAACAGTTGGTAAACTGGAGTGGCAAACAGCTGAAACCGTTAACGATGTCTGCTAGAGCCTTAAGAAAAGTACTCGATCATCAACAACAACAACAACAACAACAACAAGAATCGTCATTATCATCAGCAGCTAACATCAATTTATCGCCCGATAACGACTATGATTCTTCCCTCGATTCTTCCCGCCTTTCACAAATCCGTTCGATTTACTCAACGGCCCTGACCAGAATCAGGTGCGTGTGTAGGTAACCATGTTTTCAATTTTTACTTGATATCGTGTTAGCTTAATAATTTGTTCTCAATTCTTAATAGCTGATTGGTGGAGTTAATTTAAGATGGTTAAGGTTCTTAATTCTTATGCTGTGTTATAAATAGACCAATTGGGTTAAGTTTTCTTTTTATGTATGTATTTTGTTAGGTTAGTGCAAGTTTTATGAATTTTAGTTGATTTTAATAGCAGGAGAATGATTCAAGTGATGATGCTGATACATCCTCTACTGTAATAATTGAAGTACCCACTTTCTCTCTCTACAACCTCACTCACTTCACATTAAAAAAAATATTCAAACAATGTACTTCACTTTATACAAATTAATCACCATGTGAGCTTCTGACCATTCCCTCACTTGTACTCCGTATATCTCACTTTATATATATCTGCCATGTATCTATAGGTTACTTTAAACAGAAGCTGGATCACTAAATGGCAGCTTATTCATTATCTAGAACAAGAAGCAATTCATCATTTCACACTCGGAAGCCTTCAACTCAGTTTTCTTCATCTTCATCATCCTCATCCTCATTTAACCTATCCCGCTTGATGTGCAGCAATGGGAAAGGAAGAGTCGTAGAGTTGATGGCAGTATTGACTTGTCAGGGAAAATGGAGACGGTAATGGTCAGACCGATATCTGCATGTTGTTGATGTTAAAGAAGTTGAAAGAGGTCCCCGTTATTAAGAGGAAATTACATGTTTCTAGAAGGTTTTCCACAATTTGAATAACCCTCAAGTAAGTCGAGTTTTCTAGTTTCCTAGAAACTTTACATCTTGATAGAAGTAAAAAATAATGTTAAAAGATAGAAAGTATAAGTAACCGTTGTTAAAGAATATTAAGATTTTTGTAGAAGATTATGTGTTGATTGATTGATGAATCATTCACGGTTTTGTAATATGGTATTAATGTGGTGAAAAACTGATATGAATAATATATTTTTATACTACTGCATTTTTACACTTTAATTACTGCATTTTACATTTTTTAAGATCATGTAAAACTAATATGAAAAAATAGATAAAAAAATCATTGCATTCTACATTTATGTTACTGCATTTTATGTTTAAGGTGGTGAAAAACTTATCTAAAAAAACTAGATATTGATAAGTTACTGCATTTTAAATTTAACCTACTGCATTTTACTTTTATCTTACTTAATAGAGGTTTGTAAACATGGGTGTGCTAGGAACTGAATCTGCAAATGCCGAAGCAAATGGTCATATAATCTACTGCATTTTAAATTTTCTACTATATTTATAAATAGTACATCAAAATATGATGATATGTTGTTCTACTGCATCAAAGTTCATCTACTCCATTGTAAACGTAATCTACTGCATTTTAAATTTTCTACTGTACTTTTAAATAGTATATCACAAAAAATGATGATATGTTGTTATGCTGCATTATAGTTATTCTACTGCATTTCAAATTTGAAAGAAGATGGAAGTTGATAATTGAACAGTTGGAAAATGTGTTTTTGGTTTCGAATGTGTCTATATTTAGCTCTGAACCCATGTTTACCAGTTTAATTGAAGATGTTTTGAATGCTATTTACTGTTCTGAAAATTGCCATAATTAGCATCTTGTTTGTATCAGAGACGTTAATAGCAGTTAATCTGGATGCTGCTTCACAATGTCAATTTGGATATTGTTGGTTTCTCTCCACTTTCTGTTCATCATTGATATTTATTTGCATTTAATGAATCTACTGCATTATAACCCATGTTACTGCATTTTACGTTTAACTTACTGCATTTTAAGTTTAACTAACTGCATTTTACGGTTAACTTACTGCATTTTAAGTTACGCAAAATAGATCTCGAATAAATCATATTATTTGAGTCAAATACAGTTTCAATTTGATAAAATGCAGTAAGTATAAGTATCATATTTCACTCATAAGTCGATTTTTGGTGCAAAATGTCAAGAAGAATGTATTAAAATGCAGTGAAATGTATTAAAATGCAGTTGAATGTATTAAAATACAGCTTAATTTAACATTCAAATGAAAAGAATTTTTACCTGTTAGACTTAAATGTAGAGTCAAATGATACAACATCTCCATATTTTTTGCAATTTCGATGTATGTAATAAAATGCATTAGAATAAAAAAAAATGCAACACGTGTATTAAAATGCAGTAGATTGTATTAAAATGTAGTAGAATGTATTAAAATGCAGTGGAATGTATTAAAATGCAGTAGAATGTATTAAAATGCAGCTTAATTAACATGTAAATGAATTAGAATTTTTACCTGTTAGACTTAAATGTAGAGTCAAATGATACCATATATTTTACAATTTCGATGTATATAATAAAATGCATTAGAATAAAAATAAAAAATGCAACACGTGTATTAAAATGTAGTAGATTGTATTAAAATATAGTAGAATGTATTAAAATGCAGTGGAAATGTATTAAAATGCTGCATTTTAACACAAAATATACCACATCTTATAGTCAAATCAAATCTCAGCAAAAAATAAAATTACAGCAAAATATATACAAACAAGTAAATGTATCTACACTTATGGATCAAAACATAAAATATTAACAAAAATCAAACTCATACAAAAATCACCGTGTATATATATATATATATATATATATATATATATATATATATATATATATACAACTAAAAAACAACGATTAAAATCACACATATATAAAAACACACGTAAATATATACACAAATACAAAACACACACATACAGAAACTCATATGTATAATATACATATAATACATACTTCTGTTAATAGGTGTGTGTTCTTCGGCTGAAACGGCAGCAGTATCAGTTTCATCTACGCGATTGACAGCGCAAGAAGGTGTATTTAAATGCAACATTATTCACGAAGTCGATGGTTTTCGTTACACAAATATGCAGAATCAGTATATATTTTATGGTTTTGTTACTGCACTTTACGTTTTAAGGTAGTGGAAAACTTATTTGAATGAGTAGATATGAAAACATTTACTGCATTTTACGGTTAAGTTACTGCATTTTATGTTTAAGGAGATTGAAAACTGATATGAAAACTAGATCTCAAAAACTTACTTTACGTTTAAGTTACCGCATTATAAGTTTAAGTTACTGCATTTTTAAGTTTAATGTGATTTTTTTAAGTTTAATGTGGTTGAGAACTGATATGAAAAATATTAAAAAATAACTGCACTTTACGTTTAAACTACTGCATTTTAAGGCAAAAATCACTGCATTTTACGGTTTTGTTACTGCACTTTACATTTTAAGGTAGTGAAAAACTTATTTGAATGAGTAAATATGAAAACATTTAGTGCATTTTACGTTTAAGTTACTGCATTTTATATTTAAGGAGGTTGAAAACTGATATGAAAACTAGATCTCAAAAACTTACTTCTTTTTACGTTTAATTTACCGCATTATAAGTTTAAGTTACTGCGTTTTAAGTTTAATGTGGTTGAGAACTGATATGAAAAATATTTAAAAATAATAATAATAACTGCGTTTTACGTTTAAACTACTGCATTTTAAGTTATAATTACTTTATTTTACATATCTTAAGCTCGTGGAAAACTTATATCAAAGAAATATATATATATATATATATATATATATATATATATATATATATATATATATATAACTACTGCATATAACGTTTATATTACTGCATTCTATATTTTAAGGAGGTAAAAGATTGATTTGAAATAGTAGATCTTGAAAACTTAATGCATTTTAAGTTTAAGTTACTGCATTTTACTTTTTTAAGGTAGTGAAAAACTGATTTAAATGACTAGATTTAGAAAAACATATACTACATTTTAAGGTTAAGTTAATGCATTTATGTTTAAGGTGGTAAAAAACTGAACTAAAAACTAGATCTGAAAAACTTATTTCATTTTACGTTTAATTTACCGCATTATAAGTTTAATCAACTGCATTTTAAGTTTTAATGTGATGCAAAACTGATATGAAAAATATATTTTTTTTAAAAAAAAACACTGCATTTTACATTTAATCTACTGCTTTTTATGTTTAAACTAGTAGACTGCCCGCGCGATGCGGCGGTAGCGAATTTAGAAATCAAAACAAATTCGTGATGGGGATATTGGTAGCAAACATGTAAAATTTAGAAGTCATGTATATATAAATCAAGACAAACTTAGATGGCAACATGTTAATTTAGAAGTCATAATAATAATAACTGCATTTTATGTTTAACGTGGTGAAAAAGTGATCTAAAAATTAGATATCGAAACTTACTGCATTTTACGTTCTAACTTACTGCATTTTACGTTTATCTTACTACATTTTAAATTTAAAGTTTACCTATCACCTAACGAACAAATACATGCCACCAATCCATTACTTGTTGTATAGTAGTCTCGAACATCATTATGTACCGCATACCCAATGATACTTGACCATACATTGCTTTATTGTACTTGGCTAGGGGTATCACAAAGTCAGCAGGATTTGCCCTGTCAAATTTCAGATTTTCACATTCCCACACTTGATAATTTTGAATCAAATCAATTGCCACCACTTCATTATCATTTACAAATAGAAAAATTACCTAGGGTTGTAAAAAATGGTGAAAGGGTTGTTGTTTGCAGCAGCATGAGCAGTAGTAGCAAGGATTCCAATGTGCATGTTGTCACTGGATATAACTGATGAGGAGAAAGCAGACTGATGTCTGTTAGCGCGTCTAATTCCCAACATAAGCTGTGATTTCTCATCTCTACGATCGTCATCATCAGTTAGGTGACCACTGCAAGAAGAATCAACATAGTGGCAACGAACTTCCACGTCCACAAACGAAGAAAGTGGAATCAGTTTGACACTTATCTTAGAAAAAAAATGAAAACCGGACAAAGTTAAACGCGACTACTTTACATACATCAAAGAGAGTGGTAGACACTGTGTTGAACTCATAAACAATGAATAGTGGTTACTAAAGAATACTCATATAGATGGCTAACCATTTTAGAACCCTAATTTATATTCAAATTCATCATATCTAAACATGTAAATAACATAATTTGGGGCTCTAACAACTTTATAGATGTAAATATAACAAATGATTTTAGCGTTAAAATAAAATCTAACCTGATGAAGATGACAGTTCGTAACAGAAAAATTGGAGGTTTTGAGAACCTAGCAGAAGATTAGATATATATTTAGGTTTTTAAAAGACGAATGAACCCTCTTGCTAGTGGGGCGTATTTCACTATTTCTTGATAAATTCAAACTGTTTTCTTCTGATATTCTACATTAAAGCTTCTAAATCGTCTAGAAATTCTTGAAGATTCCGATTAGATGTTCCACCTACTTCCACCGCCAACTTCTTCCACTTCAATGAATCTCCTTCCCCTGTTTCCTGTTCACATTTATCAATATAAAACATTCAAACAGTCAATTTACTCAAATTTTAAAAGATACCTTTCACCTTTTCCTTTTCAACTTTTTTAATTATTCGATATGGATCTAGACGAAATCCACGTCAATCAAATCAAACAAATAGTCAAAATAATACAAACACATTATATCCATAGCAGAACAGTATATACAAAAAATGAGATGTAATATTCAATAATAAGTACTAGTAATTACGATAGACATATCGGAGGCGAAGGAATCACGATCGAGTACATCGGAAGCTGAAGAACAACAATCAACGCTAGCTGAGGCCGAAGAAGAAATAAAGCTAAAATTCGCGAAAATTACAGAATCAGGACGAGCATCTCGATTATTGTTATTATTAATAGTAGTTCTGCTACTACCTCCATAGCTTGATCTGGATTGGTGACTGTGATGGTAGATCTGATCGTTTTTTTTTTTTTTTTTGACGGATTTTTGTGATGGTTTTGAGGTGTGTATTCTTGTTTCAGTAAAGAGAGAGGGAAAAATAACCAGGTGTCTGACCGAATTTGACCGAGCGAGAGAGATGATATCAACGTTTTTTACACATTTGGTCCCTTGACCATATTTTTTTACAGGAAGATCCTTGTTGACTAATGAAATCGTGGCTGTTGAAATGGATTGAATGGTTAAGATTTCCCCTGCTTTTGTTGCTCCTCTTTAAAGCCCATCCCCTCCGATCCTTACCCTTGTGTTAATACGTATTTTTCAAGTTTGAGCTAAATCATCACTGTTAATATTTTTTAAACTTGCTTTTACCTACAGTACATTGTGCGTAAGAATTTGCCCGGAAAGACTTTTAATGACTTTTGTCTATTTCCGTAATAAAATGTTACAGTCATTAAATGGCCATTGTTTTGTAGTGATTGCATATGTAATCGAAAAGTTCAAAATCAAACCATAAACTAAAATTTATGTATTTAACTCATGAAACCGATTGAACCGGCAGTCCAATCGAACCGGACCTCCTTCCCGTTCAACTTAAAAACTGGTTTCAAAACATTGGTTTTTATACATATGATACACATATTATTTTTTAATGACTTGTGGTATGCCGTATGTGTAAACCAATATTAAGAGTTCACATATTATATGTGTATGAGTCGTATGTTAAATTAAATTGTTCATACGAATATAATAGAATAATATTTGACAAGTCTACTTAGATAAAATATAAGCAAAATCTAACAACGGGAAGATACAATGTGTCATGTTTAACATATAAAAAGAAATTGTATACTGTATCATACAAACACAACGAACGAGTCAGTCATGTTTTTAGGTTTCATCTAGGGAACGGAGCTAGAAATTTATTTATAGGGGTTAAAATATATATTTTTTTAGGTAAAAATTTTAAAGCATCGTTACTTACCTTAATTTTATTTTATTTATTTATTTATTTATTTTGTAATTTTAAATTTCTTGTGAGGCAGTTTTCCCCCTTCTAGATCTGCCTTGGTGTATATATTCGGCACATATATGTCTACTAGACATTGTCTAGCTCTCATTGAGGCAAAGTTTAGTCATACTTGGTTAACTTAGGGGGGGCGAATGAATTATGGTAATTAGATGGATCAAATTGAAGGTATCCCAATAATAGATGGTCTAAAATTATAGTGTATAAAATTATCTCGTAGGTAAGACTAGACTCGGCAAAAGTTACTCAGATATGCAGGATGTTTATAGACGTAGTCAAAAAACAAGTGTGTAGACCTAGTCAAAAAAACAAGTGTGTTGATCAGTGTCTATTTTCAATTTCCATATTTCAATACAACATCTAGAAAGCTTTTTAGATACATGGCACATGTAATAAAATAGTAATTTAATTCAATAATAACACATACGGAGCACATTAAAGAAAGTTTAGATCACTCCAACAATGATGCAAACTGATGCATCAATTTGTGTTAGCGTCACATCAGCGCTTTTGAAAACTGATACAAAACTGATCGAACATTGTAAACCATGGCACATCACTCAGTTTTTCTAGACCCCACACATTATTTACTTTATATATATAAAACAAAATATAAAATAAAACAATTTCATTACGATAATTGAAAAAAGGTAATAATAAAATAACACCGGGCCCCACCTCCCTCTTCTTTTCACCGTCGCCAAACCGAAGGATCAAAGACTAATGAGTAAGGGTGTTTCGGTCATTTTAATGTATTTAACAACTGAATGTTTAATATAACGGGGGATGGATTTAAGCGTAACAACATTTGCGTTTTTGAACTTTCATCGCAAAGACAAAATATATTGATTGATAATGGGAATGTGTGTAAACCAAAAAAACCAACTATGCAAATAACTATAGATTTCACAAACATATTGACAAATTATGTTCTTGTAATACATGTCCTCTAGTTTCATTACAATGGTATTTCAACGTGCTTTGTGAGTTAGTTTAACTTGTGTATGGAAAACGTATTTTATTTTGTATAGGTTAGTGGGTTATTTTTAAATTGTTGGTCAACCGAATAGTTATATGCACAACCAGAGGCGAATCCTGGAAATTCAATTGACCCGTAGCACAATTTTTTTATAACATTAAATAGATAGTTTTTCCATCATGATATACGATTTCATTAAAAATTAGTAGTTTTTGGAGTAAATAACATACAAAATGGACTAATCATTTATCAAAATAGTAGCAGAATGTGTTTGAACCCGTAGCAATGGCAATAAAATCGTTAATTTCTAAAAAAATTTACACTTCGCATGACAAACGAACCCGTAGCAAGCGCTACCCCTAGCTTATACGTGGCTCCGCCCCTGTGCACAACTGATTGTATACACCCATTTCTATAATTGGCCATTGTTTAACAAAAAAAAAATGATTAATTGGTTACCGAGTTGAGGTGAGACTGAGTTGGGTGAAAACTGAATAGGGTAATCTTTGACGAGTTCCACCGTCAATCTGAAAATTAAACCGGCCGCTACTATTATTTTATTTTTATTAAAAAAATAAGGCAAGCTGCCAATTGATACCTTTTTCATTACATACAAATACAAATACAAATAAATATTATTTCCTCTGTTTTCGTTACTATCTTAGGTTGTGTGAAACAATTGTTCACTTTAATCTGACAACTAATAAAAAAAATAATAGATAGAAATGTTATTTGATTGGCAAAAAGTATAGTTAAATCTAAAAGTGTGTACATAGTAAAAGTGACCGAGACGGATGGGGTAATATTTTTTATTTATTACATGTACTTCTCAATTAATGTTGTTTTTATAATAAAATGCAAGTTTCAGGTTTAATAATTCTTACAGACGATTGTATTACCATGTTCGTGGGTAAAAGTTTACGGATTAAAATATGTTAATGGCAAAAGTTTTTATTCTAGCAAAAGGTAATTAGACTAGCGGTATTGTAGTTATCTTTTCAATCATGAAGTTGAACGTTTAAGTTTTGTAAATGAGATAATTGTATATATATTCGTAACAGTGAGATTTGTTGTGTGCAATAATATCGAAGGTTGTATGTCGCGGATGGAATAACGGGTAGAACAATTTTTTATAATTTTTTTTAATTGCTTTTAGGTATCAAATAAAGGGAAAGTAGGACTAAAGAATACAAAAACATGCATTTGTTCTCACCTTTTTTTTTTCTTTTTTTTACGAATGATGCTATATGACAAATTATCGTAACTTTTCTTATGAATGAAAGTCGTTAGGATAAATATGTCTAATACTAACTATTTACAAAAATTACAAATATTGAACAAAACGAATTGAAATATATATTACTTTTCGTGTACACAATGTTGATCCTCTTTATGATAGGGGAGATCAATAGGGAAGTAAAAGAATGGGGAAAGGAGGGAAGCTATTCTCAGCCACACATTCTGGTCAACTCAAAAGTCAACGCGGTGGCATATTTATAAATAACTTGAAATCACCTCCCAGCACGTTAACATGCATTTTAAAAGCATGTTAATAAAAAACAACTAAAAACGTGATTTTCATCTTAAATTCATCAAATTAAAGCTTGAAACTTGCAAACATAAATTCAAAAATCATAATACACAACTTGTTGAGCAAGATTGATTAACTATTGTTAGATTCAATCAAAAAAAATGTTGAAAATAGATTTCATGAAGAAAAATGTAGAAACCCATATTAAAAGATCACAAATTCATTCAATTGAGTACAAAATTGAGATATATATAAAACAAAATACAAATAAATCGATCATATACATCAATAATCAAACAAACCTGCAGTTATTTTACGTTTTACACAAAAAAGTTCTCAAAATCAAAATTTTCATAAAGTTAACACTCATTTGAAATGTATGTTATAAAAATTACAACTTGAACATTCATTTATGATGAATATTTTAGCTTATATATGTTATTAGTGTATAATAACTCATATTCATCATAAATGCATGATAAAATCTCATTGAGTTATTAACATTCATTTATGATGAATATTAACTTATATCATGCTGATGAACATTATAACATTCATTTATAATGCATATTAGCTCATATATATTGTAATACATTGTTGAATGTTATGTTATCACTTTCAACAATGTATAATAACTTATATATAAGGTAATATTCTACAAACATAAATGTTGAAGAATCTTACGTCTAATTTGATTAACATGCATTGCAAATGCATGTTAACGTTCTGGAAGATTTCAATTTTGTGAAACTCGATGGTTAATGATAACCATAATTCGATTAATGATCTGTTTATAAGTTTTATATGATGGAATTCGTTTAATTTATTGTTTTAATTGGCAAAACAAATTTTTTTTATAAAAACCCAAAAGCTATACCCAAAATTCATAATTTTTGATGATTTTAATTCATGACGAATTGAAGATATATATGATTGTGTTTGATGGATTGAAAGTTTATTTTGATTGATGAATCGTTGAATTCCATGCTTTAATTTTGATTTTAGAAGAAAGTAGGTTAAATGGGTATTGTATATGTATTATTTATTGTAGGAAAAAGGTGGGAGGAAATTGGTGGCTGAAATTTACTTCCCTCTTTCCCTCAAAATTGATGCTTCCCTCTTGATCCTTCCCCTATATATATATATATATATATATATATATATATATATATATTTGTGTGTGTGTGTGTGTGTTAGTTTATCACAATAACGATATATAATTGATAAACGTAATGTGTCATATATTTTTAGATTTGGTTTAGTGACCACCTATGTTTTTTTCACCCTCGTATCATATTCAAAAGGTACGCGTCTGCTCCGCTCTCAAGTTTCAAGGTAACACATTAAGTTGTTAATATGTAGGGGTTAGTGTCTGAGAATATACTTAACTTGTGTCCGATGTCTATTGTGTGTAGCTTACTTGCTATTTTTAATGCATCCAACTATCAAAAGGGTGTTTTAATGTATTTTGATGATGTGTCGCTCGTTTAAGGTGTCATTTGTTATCCGAAGAGTTTGACACATCATCAAAACGTCACCAAAATACACTAAAACACACTTTTTGAAAGTTTGATGCATTAAAAATAACAAACCTAAGTTGAGTACACACAATAGACATCGAGTACAAGTTAGATGCATTCACAGACACTAAACCCTAATTTGTATGAAGTATTAGGCAAGAGACGGAGGTTTTACCATGTTCAGGTTATCTAGGAGGGTGATAAATTTTACTCAGATGTACACGGCGTAACCGGAATATCTCGTGACCGTTTCTGACTCTTTCTCTGACCGCCTCAAAAAGTGTTGCTAGTGAGGTTTAAAACTGAGACCTTTTATAAAGATATCAAGACGTCGACTACTAAGCCAGATGAAGTAATTGGGTTTTCGCTAAATAAAGTTGATCGAGATAACATTACTTGTACCGAATATAGACTAATGGGCACCTCGTAATTAAGTGGAAAAAAGAAGCGTTCCTACAAATCCGTATAAAGTGTGTTTATACTTCAATTCATTTCTTATACAATTTCTTTGGATATTATTAATTGTTTTTCTATATGTAAAAAAAGTAAATAAAATTAATAACTATAGAAGCAAAAACCAAAAATAAAATAAAGCATCTGAAAAAGTCAAATCAAATTAACAGAAAAAATAATACACTGAGTAGTCTTCTAGGCTATCTGATCATCGTTGAGCGTTTCAAATTGCAATTTGCAATATATATTAGAAAATCAAATGAAACGAACTGGTTAATATTCTTTGGAAAAGGATGTAACATATCACTATTTTTATTTTTTATTTTTGAAAGGCAGTAATATTATATAAATATAAGCTAGCAAGAAGCTAGAATTACAACGATGCTAATAGGTAATTCCGACCCAAATGACCCTTAGAGCATTGGGTGTGGGGTGATGTGGCTTCAATGTTCTCCCATGAGAACACTGTCATTCGGTGTTCTGGCACACCCCCTCAATGTTCTCCCCGGTGTTCTCACATTTTTTTTGGCTCACCGTTCCCTTGTGGACGTCGGCAATGTTCAATGTTCTTCTTTTTTTTGTTTGTTTATTCAGTTTTGTGGCAGGCTAGCTTTTGCTAAAAGAATCAAACAAAAATTTGGATTTTAATTTATTTTTAATGAATAAAATGTCGTTTATTTAATTTATTTGTTGTTTATATATTAATTTATACAATTATCTTTATTAAAAAATCAAATAAAACAAATAATAAAAAAAACTCCAGAACACTGTGATTTCAGTTTTACCACACCACAGAATCCTCACTTTCAACATTCTCCAGAACACTATCCAGAACACCGTTCCCCACACCCTGTGCTCTTAGAGCACACGGAGTGGTGACGGCCTAAACACAGTGTTCTGAGTGAGAATTTTGTGGTGAGGATTTTGTGGAGTGGTAACAGTGTTCTGGACAGTGTTCTGGAATTTTTTATTATTTGCTTAATATGTTTTTTTAATCTAATAAAAGGTGTAACTTAATATTTAAAAACATATAAATCAAATAAATTAAATAAAATAACATTTAAATTCGTTAAAACAAAATTAAAAAGAAAAAAACATTTTAACTTGTATCCGTGGGAGGGAAAAATGAGGTATGGAGATTGCACAGTACACGACAAAAAAAAACACAAAACTTTATCTATTTCTTTTATTCCTTTTTATTTTCTTCTTCTTCTTTCTCCTTTCTTCCTTACGCATGCACTTCTTTATTTTCTTTTTCTTCTTCTCCTTTCTTGTACAAACTCCACACAAACAAACAACAAAATATGCATACATACATCCACAAGACATTAAAAAAAGAAAAGAAAAGGAAAACGTTGTTGCTCGAAGGCGTCAAAAATCCGACGCTGCGACCCAAACGGCGTCGGGAACGCCATGGTGAACGGCGAGGCGGAGTGAGGGAACGCCGTGTGTCGGTGTTCTGGATGGTGAACGGCGACATTTTCGTACCCACTCCGTGTGCTCTTACAAACCTACAACGATCCCTAAACTTAAACGTAACCAACCGTGACCCTAACAACCCTACAACGACCCCTAAACTTACTTCAAACCGAATGACCAAGTGACTTTAATAAGCCCACAACGACCCTATTAAATTGCAACAATCAAATGGATATCCCATCATCCAAACCAAATACAACACAAGATCACTATTTTTTAAATGCTTCGTAATTTTTTGAAGATAACTTTCTATGCATGGTTGCCTCGTAAATAGAAACAAAATGCATAACATATCGCATAACGTTTCTAATACAATCTTCTATCTTATATATTAAAAGAAAAATGTTGAAAGAATAATGACCATTAGATGGAGATCAAGAATCAAGATCCAACCCTTAATTTATTTAGTTTATATATTAAAAGAAAAATCTTGAAAGAATAATGACAATTAGATGGAGATCAAGAATCAAGATCCAACCCTTAATTTATTTAGTGACATCGGTAATCCTATTTTTATGTGACTAAAAGACTAATTTACCCTTATATATTTACAATATACACCCTTCAATTTTTACAATATAAATCCTCTTTTTTATTTAATTGTAAATAATCCCTCAAATATTTTATGGAATTTTTAATGTAATATCTACTATCTTTTTTTTCAATAACTTAAACTCTCCGTACAATCTTCTTTATTTTATTTTTTCTGACATAAGCCCCAATAAGTTATTTTCAATTATAAAAAATTCATGACTTCATTCCATCTCCCAGTGATTTATATTCGTATACGGCCGTCTTTTTTTTACCACTTTTATCAATTTCTAACTTACGATTCTTGGATTATGAATGGCAGCGGATTTTGGTGTATCTATACCCAAACCACTGTATTTCATAGTTCAAACTCTTCCAACAATATTATTTATTTTATCTTTTCTAAAAAATACAATAAGTTATTTTCAATTCCAAAAACTTCATAACTTTATTCCATCGCCCAGTGATTTCAATTCGTATACGACCTACTATTTTGAATCCTTTTATCAATTTATAATTAAGAACTCTTGGATCATGATTGTCAACAGGTCGGGTTCCGACGGAGTTTAGTGTATTTGTATCCATACTACCGCCTTTTTTTAATTATTTTATCAATTTCTGATTTGCAATTTTTGGCTTATGGATGCCAACGGGTCTTTGCGGGTTTTAGTATATCAGTACATATACCGGTTTCAAATATTTGTGATACCCGACCCAATACCCGTTCGGTACCCAATTAGTATGACCCATCGGTTGTTTCATATTTATTAGCGGGTTTCGATTATCCTCATATTTGTAACTGTGGCGAAACAAAAAAAATTATTAGTTATTGAATATACAAGACAAATTTGAAACACGAAAAAAAAAAACGATACTGAATTACAAGATTTGAAATCTTAAAACTAACAATTTAACTTATTAATTAACTAATGCAAAATTTTGGTACATAAAATATAGTATTATTATTAAAGAACGATACAAATACAAGGGTTAATACACAAGTAGGTCGCTATAGTTTACAAAAATGTTCACCTGGATTACTAAACTTTAAAAATGTTCAATTAGGTTACTATATTTGTAAAAATGTTCAATTAGGTTACAAAACTTTCGACATAGTTGTTATATCCAAGATGACACCGTTCTACTAAACTTAAAAATATTCATTTAGGTCACTAAACTTTTAACTAAAATTAAGCAGAACATGTGGGATGACACAATCAACAAGTATCAATAACCCAATTGAACATTTTTTTAAGTTTAGTAACCCAGATGAATATTTTCGCAAAGTACAGTGACCTATTTGTATATAAACCCCAAATACAAAAATGGAAGTGGTATCATGCACAATATTATCAATAATTGATTAATTAATTTACTCTTTTGCCACTAATTTCTCTATATCTCGATTTACATCCCTAAAATAATTTACCATTTAATCTTCTAAGGTCGTCTTAACGTCATTTGGGTCAATAGCCTGCATCTGAGTTGTCATGTTTTGTCATCTTTTGTCAAAGTTAAAAAGACAAAGTAACGCATTATAAATTGTTGATTTGAATTAAAAAAGTAACTTAGATGGATGAAAACCACTAATGCACTGCAAAGATAGTTATTTATTAAGTACAAAATAGTATTTACCTGTTGAGCCGGTAGATTTGCTTATTTGAAAAAACAATATCCGTACAATTTTAAATAAAATAGTATTATTAAATATCAATACAAATAACAAACTGGCATCATAAACAATATTATCTCTATTAATTAATTAATTTATTTGGGCTCATCAATCAAAAATCTATCATAATTCAAATCCTTAATACAAATTTCATTTAAAAGTAAACCAATAGAAACTGATATACTGAACACCAAACAATTATTAGATATGTATAACACATTCATATAAGACATATCATGAGTCAACCCGCAAATTTTGCGGTTCTTAAGCTAGTATAATATAATTAGATTTCAATTATAGCGAGCTTGTGACCGGGTCACGTATCCAGGATTGTGTCGTTACGGGTTTTGTGATCCTTGTCTTTGGCCGGATTGACTTCCATCCTATATGTTTATGTTAAACCCATCGTTATGGTTTTCTTTTCAGTGTGCTCATCAGCATTTTCCAACCCTACAAAAAAAAATAAAAGATTAAACACCAACATCACACCGTGAAACTACAAGTGTCAGACCTTCAATGTCAACAATAATGCTGGACGGGGTGGTAAAATGAGTGTGGTTTGCATGTCACTCCCCATGCGCTTATGGAGACTGTAGTATTGACAATATTCATATCATATCAGTATTGAAAATGTTTATGTAAAATGTAACACCCCCTAATTTCGGGTTGCGGAAGCAGTCGGGTCGGGGCGTTACCAATCAAATATCACAAGCACATAAGATATATAATGAACGACTCTATATGCGTCGTTTACAAAATACATTGATATAACATAAGGGTTTACAAACTGTTTACATTATATTGAGTTCACATTATTACCCTTACAGATTCTAGTACATTTCCAATTATACAAAATATAGATATGCAAGGAAATCTCTTGATGTTTAATGATTGCATGCGACTCGAGCTAAAGTATCCTGATGGGTAGTCCAACCTACTGCTGAGTAGCTGAGATAACATGCTAAAAGGTCAGCTAAAAAGCTGGTGAGCTCACAGGTGTATATGTGTAAATGAGATTTATGAACCACAAGATTTATATAATGATTTGTAATCAAACAAATAATGAATGTACATGCAGCCATGAGTCTATAGTTTGAGCTTAACTGAGGGGGTCGGGATCCACATTCAAGGACCTGATCGAGGTGCCTCCCTATGAGTGCCTAATCAACACTCATACTGAACAAATGATAATGCGTCCGTTTGACAGGTTAGTGCTTGCTAACTCGGATGGGGATTGTCAATCCCATATGGTACCATACACTAACATTCACGCTAAAAACCATATTAACAGAACTATGCTTCAGAGGACTTAGATTGATTAGATGAAAACAACTCATGCAGCATATGTAACATCCTCGTCTCGGGGCTAGGAGAAATTTGGTAATTTACTTAATTCATTTGATTATTTAATTGAGTTTATAAATAATTTATAATATTAGGTTCATTGAAATTAATAGGTTAGATGGTCAAATGATTTATTGTGATACATGAATTATTGCTTGTTTTAAATTATTATAGTTATCGGTAAAATAAAATGTATATTCTCGCAATTAGTTTCTAGGTTCCAGACAATAGAATTAGGGCGGGTATAATTTGTACACTAGTCTGGCACTGCATTATTAGTGAGGGTCGACCTCACCTATTTTCCCCATCCATTTCTTTTGTTTTCTCATTTCTCTTCCAAGACAAAAACACACACATATTTGGTAAATCAAAGAAATCAAAGGGAAAAACATTGATCGATGGATAGGCGCTTGGAATCTTGATTTCTACTTATCATCATCATCTACTAGTTGTCCTCTCGATTGTAAGTTTAATGTGTTCTAAATATATGTATTTATCTTAGGGTTTGAAGGAATTGAATGAAAGGAGTAATCATGTGTAGGTTTGATGATTGATGAGATTATTTGTTGTTAGAACTTGTTATATGACAATACTTTAAGTTACTTGTGTGTAAAAATCGTGTATAGTGTTCGAATTTGGTGATTTGTAATTTTTGGTTCGTGGTTTAGTTGATAACCTGCTGCTGCTGTAATTGATGAACAAGCCGACGGTTTGGGGTCCCAAGCCGGCGGGTTGTTAGTATTTTAAGGGAACCGGCGGCTTCTTTTCCAACCCGGCGGCTCCTACAGGCTTTAAAACGCATTTTGTTTCTGTTAGTGAAAAACTTAATTCACCCGGCGGATTGTGGGTGAACTCGGAGGGTCCTTGGGTTAAGCCGGCGGCTCATAGACCTCAGCCGGCGGGTTCGTGGACATTTTCAGCAAACTAGTTTTCATTTTAAATCCCTTTCTAATAAATAAATTATATGTTTATATGATTTAGTGGCATGTAATATAGTATCATGATAGGTTAAATTATGAATTAATATGCATGTTGAAGTGTTGTAAATTGAGATATCATGTTTGATTTCAATGATGTCCTTAATTTAGCATACAGATATTTGGAATGAGTTATTGACTCGTATTATTCTGTGGTGATTACAGATAAACCGAAGACTCAATAATATTAGAACTTTGAGTGGAGGTTGTGATTATCAAGGTGAGTGGATCATTGACTCTCAGTCTGAATTATTTGTAACAATCTGGTTACAACGGGTAAATATGGTTTTACTGTTATGCTTTGTATAAGTGCATATTGTCATGAGGATTATGGAATGTGCTATTTTGTCAGGGGTCAATATGATATTGGGTTTGGGTACTATTACTTCGGACGACATGATGACTTTGTACATGTGTTGTTTATTGAAGTTATGTCGTATGTAGTAATAGTACTAAACTATCGGTAAGACCACTGTTTGGCCTTCAGTGGTTATAAGTGTTACTTGGGGAACCACCGCGGCATGAGGGTACCTCAAGGACCACCGATCCTCTTTGATGTATTTGTTGTGATGCTTTGTGGTGATCAATTGCTATGCTAGTTTAGATTGATAGTTGTGATCTATTCACTTAGCTTCGTGCTAACCCCTCTCCTCACTTCTTGCAGATTACTTTGGTTGTGGGTGGGCAAGAAGTTGGATTTGAAGAATGTTTGACTGCCTACTCTGAAATATACAAACATGTTATCGTTTTAATCATATGTTTTGAATTTAAATAACACCTACCTTGATGTTTGAAGTTATTATGGTTGTTGTACCAACTCATCATGCATGTATAGATTGTGCTTTTGAAAATATGATATACGCAATCTATAATGCATGATTTGTATTTCTCGCTTCCGATTGATATATATATATATATATATATATATATATATATATATATATATATATATATATATATAAACGTCTCTTGATATTCTGTGGTGTTATAGCATACGTGATAATTTGATACTCGCGGTTACATGTAAAACAAAACAGAGCATGTATTCCCACCCATGAGTTAAAACAGTAAAATGAGGGGCTATGAGACTCACCTGAGTCGAATGAATTGCTGTCGGGCAATTAATGATAAAGTACAAGTAAATGATGTCGTTCAAACGACTGAAACCTGCAGGGCGTGGCAAACGCGCAAGGTTTTGAGTGATTAGCTGTCTCAACAGATCATCTATGCTAGTTGTTCATCCAACTAGTAATGTCCAAATACATTGGTATGTTTGTTTGTGTTTTGAAAACATGTATGGCCCGTTGGTGATTAAATGTAATAATAATCTCAAAACATTATTATTAAAATGTTGTAATGATATACTTGTAAAGTATATTTAAAGTGTTTAGTATTCGTATAAGTCATGTGTTGTTGTGTTGTTGTCTTAGATGATTACAAGTTGTTACCACTTCTAGTTATAATATTGTTTCTACTCCTAGTTATAATCTTGTTTCCACTTCCAGTTATAATCCTGTTTCCACCGCTAGTTATATTCCGTTTCCACTTCTAGTTATGTTTCCACCCCTAGTTATATTTCGTTTCCACTTTTAATTATGTTCCGTTTCCACATCTAGTTATGTTTCCACTCCTAGTTATATTTCGTTTCCATTGTTAGTTATGTTTCCACTTCTAGTTATGTTTCCACTCCTAGGTTTGGGTGAATTGAACATGGGTTAAGTGTTCAATCCCAAATCTACTTGTGTCAGTCAAACATTCCTGCGAGTGGGGTTTAGTTAGCATGTAAATATTGATTAGTATGTAGGTATTAACAATTAACGTGTTATGAGATATGTTTTGATACAGATATGGCAGATACTGAACCTCCAGCCGATACACCCAATGATGCCTCTAGAACTAATGTATCCCTTCCCGAAACCCAAAATGTTAGCCAGGGTCAAACTGGTACTTCCTTTTTAGCGGGGGACTTTGATCAGGATGATTATATGATACATTTAGAGACAGAAAACATTAGACTTAAGGCAATTGAACAGCAGTTTTTGCAGCAACAGCAAGCCCGGTCTTCTCAACAAGTCTTGCAATCATTGCCACCTATTGCTAACACTGTACCACCTCCTTTGGTGACCTCACAGATTCCTATATCTCAGTCTTATTATCATCATCAGCAACACCATGGTACCTATCAGGCGTCGGCTCCGTTCTCTTCTGGACCTTCTAGTTATCGGACCCCGATATTTCAAGCTCAGAGTCAACCTAAGCTATGCTCTTTCAAGACTTTTAAGTCTAGTGGACTATCCGATTACTCTGGTAGTACAAACCCCTCCGTTACCTTGAATTGGTCGAGAGATGTGGAAAGAAAATTTGAGGTTTGTAGGTGTGAGGAGGAGATGAAAGTTTCATTTGCGGTGCAACTCCTTAAGGGTCCAGCCATGGTTTGGTAGGATTCGATTACTTCCCATTTGATACCACAACAGAGAGAATCAATTAGATGGATTGATTTCCACAATGAGGTTTGCAAGAAATATTGTTCTGGATTTGACATGACCCGGATTAGAAGTGAGTTTTTGGATTTGCAATTAACGGATAGGATGACGATGGATGATCTCATTTCTCAATTTACCGACAAGCTAAGATTTGTGCAACAATGGGTACCGGATGAACGCACTAAGATTGACCATTTTGTGGGAATGTTGCCACATACCTATCGGACGACAGTGAGGCTTGCGGGTACTCTTACCCAAGCTTTTGATCTTGCCCGTTCTGTGGATGGTGACATTAGGGCACAAGGCTTGGAGGTTAAGGAAAAATCTCCATTTAAATCCAAAGGTGATTCTTCGGGTAGTCCTGGAAAGAAGAAATGGCAGGGATCTCAACAACCTAGAAAGCAAGGTTCGGGTGGTAATTTGTTGGATAGATCGAATTGGTGCCACAATTATAAATCGAGGCACACGGGACCTTGCACTCCTCAAACTGCTAGGTGTATCAAATGTGGACAACATGGCCATGACATCAAGGATTGTGCGTTCCCTAGGCATGTGTGTTGGAATTTCCATAAGGAAGGACATAGTTCGGGTTTGTGTCCGGAGGCAGGAAAACAAAAGTTGGGTTCGACCGGAGGGTCTTCATCATCTGGCCAGAAAAGAAAGAATCCTCCAACGGCAACGGGCAGAGCGTTTCAAATGACAGTTGATGAAGCTGTCAGAACCGAAGATGTTATAACTGGTACATTTCTTATCAACTCTGTACCGGCAAGTGTTCTGTTTGATTCAGAAGCCAATTGCTCATTTATATCTATGCTTTTCTGCGATAAATTGAAATTGACTCCCACTTGTATTACAAATCCTATTGAGGTTGAGATAGCAAATGGCAAAATAGTTCCGGTTACCACATCGGTACTGGGATCTAGCATTTTGATTGAGGATCATAGTTTTCCAATTTCTTTTCTATTGATGCCTATCCCCAGTTTTGATGCGGTTTTAGGCATGGATTGGTTAAGTAAGAACAAGGCAATCATAGAGTGCAATAAGAAGTTAATTAGAATTCCAATATCGGATGAGTCATATGTTGTGGCTCGAGGGGAGCGGGAGCGAGGTGGCATTCCTATGATTTCCATGATGAGGGCTAGTAAGTCTCTAGCTAAGGGGTGTGTATCTTACCTGGCCTATATTATTGATGCTAAATTAGAAAAGATAATTGTTCCAGATGTCCGGGTGGTTTCTGAATACCCAGACGTTTTCCCTGATGAACTGCCTGGTTTACCTCCCATTAGAGAAGTAGAATATAAAATTGACTTGATCCCTAGTTCTACTCCTGTGGCTAAGGCACCTTATAGGTTAGCTCCCTCTGAAATTCGAGAAATGATGTCCCAAATCCATGAGCTATTAGATAAGGGTTTCATTAGGCCTAGTTCGTCTCCTTGGGGTGCACCTGTGTTGTTTGTTAAAAAGAAGGATGGCACCCTCCGGATGTGTATCGATTATAGGGAGTTGAATAAGAGAACCATAAAGAATAAATACCCTTTGCCCCGAATAGATGAATTATTTGATCAATTACAAGGGTCTTCCTATTTCTCTAAGATTGACTTAAGGTCGGGTTATCATCAAGTGCGGGTTTACGAGGAGGATATTCATAAGACAGCTTTTCGCACCAGATATGGTCATTATGAATTTCTTGTTATGCCTTTTGGGTTGACTAATGCTCCGGCGGTCTTTATGGATTTGATGAATAGAGTTTGTCGACCCTATCTTGATAAGTTTGTTATCGTGTTTATTGATGACATATTGATCTATTCCAAATCTGAATCCGACCATGAATTGCACTTGCGTTTGGTACTTGACACCTTGAGACAGGAAAGGTTGTATGCTAAGTTCTCCAAATGCGAGTTGGTTGCGTGAGGTTCAATTTTTGGGACACATTATTTGTGAGGATGGGGTTAAGGTTGATCCATCGAAGGTTGAGGCAGTTATGAATTGGCAAGCACCTAGGTCTGCTTCTGAGATTAAGAGTTTTCTTGGTTAGGCGGGTTACTATCGAAAGTTCATAAAGGATTTCTCTAAGCTTGCGGGTCCTTTGACGAAATTAACTCGAAAGGATGTTAAGTTTCAGTGGAATGATCAAAAGGAGTCGGCTTTCCAGACCTTGAAGCAGTTATTGTGTCAGGCTCCAATTTTAGCTTTGCCTGACGGGTCCGATGATTTCATTGTGTATTGTGATGCTTCGCATGCGGGTTTGGGCGGTGTTCTGATTGAACGTGGTCAAGTCATTGCATATGCTTCTCGTCAGCTTAAGCCTCATGAAAAGAATTACCCTACTCATGACTTGGAGCTCGCGGCTGTAGTTTTTGCTTTGAAAATTTGGAGACACTACTTGTATGGTACTAAATGTGTTATCTGTACGGATCACAAGAGTCTTCAGTATATGTTTTCTCAGAAGGAACTAAATATGCGTCAGAGGCGATGGTTGGAATTGATAAAGGATTATGATTGTGAGATTCGATACCATCCGGGTAAGGCAAATGTGGTTGCGGATGCTTTGAGTAGAAAAGGAAAATCTGAGAAGATTTGCTTTATGCGATTATGTAAGACCCTACTTTTCATACAACATATTTTATAATATAAACCTGTCAGAAGCGTGTCCCGATTAAAATCAAATCTTGTTCACAATTCAAAAACGTGTAACTTTTCGAAACCTCACTGTTATCAACATACTTTATTACAAAATCAACAAACTATTATCAAATGTTATTTAAATCTCAACACCATAACTTGCTATTTCCAAAACAATCAGAGTATCCGCAGTAGTAGTCAAACATCCCATTCCATAATCCCAACACCCGACTGATTTCCCAAACTTATCAACTGCAAAATGTTCAACAACGAGGGGTTAGCTTATTGCTAAGTGAGTCAGATCATAATCCACAATTCAAACCAGAGATAACAATCAACTACAACAACTGAACACTCAATCACTAACTACAAACTACTCCAAAATAAATGAAACTGTAACCGAAAGTTTCAATAACAATAAACTACTGATAAACTACAACAATTACTCACATTGCACATAATCACATAAACACATAACGTCAAGAGGACCGGCGGTTCCTGGTATCCACCCAACCCAGAAACCACGACTACTGGGCTCCAAGCCAATCCCAGTAATCAACCGATAGCTTGAGTACTACCTTCACTGACTAGGCTTGTTCTCAACTATGTGTCTCAAAGAAACCTCGACAACTACACAGTAGTACCCAAACCCAACCAACAACAGTTGACCTCTGAAAACAACCACGTTGCATTCACAATGCAAAAGCACACAACAACAAGCAACAGTTCACAACTGTTATCAATTAAACAACAATTCAACAACAATCACATAACAACTCAGATATTCAGCAACTCATCAATTACGACTACACAACTATCACAAATTCTACTAAACAATCAACATAACAATAACTCATTCTCCCACCATTTCATGTTCAACCCATACCTTATCCGTAATTAGTTCTCATTAACCCAACCCAATTATATCAACTTCAACAACCCAATCCCAACTTAATTAACAACTCAAACAATGAAAGCAACAATAACAAACATGTTCACCCGTTGCAACTGAGCTTGTTACAACTGGGTTGAACTGAGGATTACAATCCCACTCACCGAATTCCCGTCTCCACACTCAGTGGTCTAATATTACTGAGTGTCCTCTGCCCATCTGAAATTTCAATAATAACACCAAGTCAGTAACGGTTCAACACTTAACACAAATACTTATATCAATCATAATATTATACACATTATAATCATCATTCAAAACATGACATCATTTAACACCTCATTCAATTAACTCATGCCATAGAATATGATAATTATTAATCTAACAATGAATCATACAAAATTAAAACACTTTGCTGGAAAACCCCATGAAGCCGCCGGCTTGGGCAGGGAAGCCGCCGGCTTGGCTGAGAAGCCGCCGGCTTGGCACCCTGACCCGCCGGGTAATTAACATTTTCAGCATCAGAACTTAAATCACCTAAATAAGCCAATTCAGACCGCCGGCTTGGGGTCCTAACCCGCCGGCTGACCACATGAAGCCGCCGGCTTCAATGATCAAGCCGCCGGCTTGATCATAATACCAGCAGCAGCAGAAACAGCAAACAACTTACGGGCTTTAACACCCAAAACTCAAATCTACACTTCTATCCTTCGATTATTCACCATAAAAACGACATATAAACTTACACTAACATACCCCAACATCAAACCACCTATTTAGCATCATATTTCATCATGCAATCATCATTTAATTCCCAAAATCATCAAACCCTAACCTATGAACTAAATGAAGAACACTAGCAATTCCTACCATTCAATCATCATGTAATCATGTTAAAATCGTTATTTAATCATTTAGAAACATCAAACATATGTTATTTAACCTTCAATTCTAACAAATTACAAATCCACCATTTTTACCCAATCTATATAAAAAGAGCTCAAGAACACAAAACACTTACAATCAAATGAAGGAAATGATATAGATGATGATGATAATCAATTTCCCTTTGCTAGATTTAACCTCCAATATTTGCTCTTGATTAATTTTGAAAGAGATGAGAGAATGAGAGTTTAAGAAATGAGAGTGTAATAAGTTAGGTGTGAAATGATCCAGCTTTTCCACCTCCCCAACTCTTTTATTATTAGTAAATTATACCCGTTCCTAGCCTATTGTCTGGAACCAAAAAATACCCGTAAGTCAAAATACTTTTAATTTACCGTCAACTTTGTTTATTTAAAACAAACAATATTTCATTAATCACAATAAAAACTGAAGCTCTTTTACTTGTTTATTCTTAAATAGACCAACCACACTTATTAAAATACAATTTATTTTCGGGTCCAGAAACAGGATGTTACAGATTAGAGGTTTCTTCGGATTTGATTGACAAATTGATAATGACACAAATGGAAGCATTGTTAGATCATAATTTGAAAGCCGAGATATTATCAAAAAGAAAAGAATTGTTATGTGATGATTCTCGTGGATTAAAGACATTCCAATCGCGTGTTTGGGTCCCTTTGCTTGGAGGACTTCGGGATGTGATATTGATGGAAGTTCATAAGTCCAGATTGTCGATTCATCCCGGGAGTACAAAAATGTATAATGATTTGAAACCTTTGTATTGGTGGCCTACTTTGAAAATGGATGTTGCTCGATTTGTGGAATCGTGCCATATATGCTCTCAAGTGAAAGCCGAACACCAGAAACCTTATGGATCATTGAAGCAACTTGAGATTCCCGAGTGGAAATGGGAGCACATTACGATGGATTTTGTAACCAAATTTCCACGAACCGTTAGAGGAAATGACATGATTTGGGTGATTGTGGACCGTTTGACTAAGAGTGCTCACTTCCTGGCTACTAGTGAGACGGCGTCTTTGAGTAAATTAGCCCAGTTGTACATCAATGAGATTGTGTCGAGACATGGGATTCCATTATCTATTGTGTCTGATAGAGATTCCCGGTTTGTGTCTGGATTTTGGCAGAGTTTGCAAAAGGAACTGGGTACTAGAATAAATTTGAGTACGGCTTACCACCCTCAGACAGACGGTCAATCTGAGCGCACCATTCAAACTTTAGAGGACATGTTGCGTGCTTGTGTGTTGGAATATGGCGGGTCTTGGGATTCACACCTACCATTGGTGGAATTTGCGTATAATAATTCCTATCACTCGAGTATAGGTATGCCCCCGTATGAAATGCTTTATGGGCATCGTTGTAGGACACCCACTTGTTGGTTAGAAGCGGGTGAGAAGCAGTTTGCGGGCCCGGATATTGTTCAGATTACAACGGATAAGGTAGCAATTGCTCGTGAGAAATTAAAGGCTGCCCGTGATAGACAGAAACAGTATGCCAATCCGCGGCGTCGTCCGATTTCGTTTGTTGTAGGTGAATTGGTATATTTAAAGGTTTCTCCTTGGAAGGGAGTGATTCGGTTTGGTAAGCGTGGTAAACTTGCTCCTAGGTTTATTGGGCCATTTAGGGTTCGCCAAGTGGTTAATGATCAAACTGTGTCTTTAGATCTTCCTTCGGAGTTAACGGGTATTCATGACACCTTTAATGTTTGCTATTTAAGGAAATGTAAGGTGGAGGACCAATCCCAAGTCCTTCCGTTACAAGACCTGCGTGTTGACTTAAGTCAGAAGCTTGTAGAGGAACCCGTAGAGCTGTTAGATAGAAAGGTGACTAAACTTCGAAAGAAGGAGATACCCATGGTCTTGGTTAAGTGGCGACATAGTTTGGGTGCTAACCTTACGTGGGAAACGGAGGAGAGCATGAGGTCGCGGTACCCTAAATTGTTTGAACAAGGTGAGATTTCGGGGATGAAATCTCCTTAAGGAGAGAAGATTTGTAACATCTCAGGCCTAGGAGAAATTTGGTAATTTACTTAATTCATTTGATTATTTAATTGAGTTTATAAATAATTTATAATATTAGGTTCATTGAAATTAATAGGTTAGATGGTCAAATGATTTATTGTGATACATGAATTATTGCTTGTTTTAAATGGTTATAGTTATCAGTAAAATAAAATGTATATTCTCGCAATTAGTTTCTAGGTTTCAGACAATAGAATTAGGGCGGGTATAATTTGTACACTAGTCTGGCACTGCATTATTGGTGAGGGTCGACCTCACCTATTTTCCCCATCCATTTCTTTTGTTTTCTCATTTCTCTTCCAAGACAAAAACACACACATATTTGGTAAATCAAAGAAATCAAAGGGAAAAACATTGATCGATGGATAGGAGCTTGGAATCTTGATTTCTACTTATCATCATCATCATCTACTAGTTGTCCTCTCGGTTGTAAGTTTAATGTGTTCTAAATATATGTATTTATCTTAGGGTTTGAAGGAATTGAATGAAAGGAGTAATTATGTGTAGGTTTGATGATTGATGAGATTATTTATTGTTAAGACTTGTTATATGACAATACTTTAAGTTACTTGTGTGTAAAAATCGTGTATAGTGTTCGAATTTGGTGATTTGTGATTTTTGGTTCGTGGTTTAGTTGATAACCTGCTGCTGCTGCTGTAATTGATGAACAAGCCAGCGGTTTGGGGTCCCAAGCCGGCGGGTTGTTAGTATTTTAAGGGAACCGGCGGCTTCTTTTCCAACCCGGCGGCTCCTACAGGCTTTAAAACGCATTTTGTTTCTGTTAGTGAAAAACTTAATTCACCCGGCGGATTGTGGGTGAACTCGGAGGGTCCTTGGGTTAAGCCGGCGGCTCATAGACCTCAGCCGGCGGGTTCGTGGACATTTTCAGCAAACTAGTTTTCATTTTAAATCCCTTTCTAATAAATAAGTTATATGTTTATATGATTTAGTGGCATGTAATATAGTATCATGATAGGTTAAATTATGAATTAATATGCATGTTGAAGTGTTGTAAATTGAGATATCATGTTTGATTTCAATGATGTCCTTAATTTAGCATACGGATATTTGGAATGAGTTATTGACTCGTATTATTCTGTGGTGATTACAGATAAACCGAAGACTCAATAATATTAGAACTTTGAGTGGAGGTTGTGATTATCAAGGTGAGTGGATCATTGACTCTTAGTCTGAATTAGTTGTAACAATCTGGTTACAACGGGTAAACATGGTTTTACTGTTATGCTTTGTATAAGTGCATATTGTCATGAGGATTATGGAATGTGCTATTTTGTCAGGGGTCAATATGATATTGGGTTTGGGTACTATTACTTTGGACGACATTATGACTTTGTACATGTGTTGTTTATTGAAGTTATGTCGTATGTAGTAATAGTACTAAACTATCGGTAAGACCACTGTTTGGCCTTCAGTGGTTATAAGTGTTACTTGGGGAACCACCGCGGCATGAGGATACCTCAAGGACCACCGATCCTCGTTGATGTATTTGTTGTGATGCTTTGTAGTGATCAATTGCTATGCTAGTTTAGATTGATAGTTGTGATCTATTCACTTAGCTTCGTGCTAACCCCTCTCCTCACTTCTTGCAGATTACTTTTGTTGTGGGTGGGCAAGAAGTTGGATTTGAAGAATGTTTGACTGCCTACTCTGAAATATACAAACATGTTATCGTTTTAATCATATGTTTTGAATTTAAATAACACATACCTTGATGTTTGAAGTTATTATGGTTGTTGTACCAACTCATCATGCATGTATAGATTGTGCTTTTGAAAATATGATATACGCAATCTATAATGCATGATTTGTATTTCTCGCTTCCGATTGATATATATATATATATATATATATATATATATATATATATATATATAATGTCTCTTGATAGTCTGTGGTGTTATAGCATACGTGATAATTTGATACTCGCGTTCACATGTAAAACAAAACAGAGCATGTATTCCCACCCCTGGGTTAAAACAGTAAAATGAGGGGCTATGAGACTCACCCGAGTCGAATGAATTGCTGTCGGGCAATTAATGATAAAGTACAAGTAAATGATGTCGTTCAAACGACTGAAACCTGCAGGGCGTGGCAAACGCGCAAGGTTTTGAGTGATTAGCTGTCTCAACAGATCATCTATGCTAGTTGTTCATCCAACAAGTAATGTCCAAATACATTGGTATGTTTGTTTGTGTTTTGAAAACATGTATGGCCCGTTGGTAATTAAATGTAATAATAATCTCAAAACATTATTATTAAAATGTTGTAATGATATACTTGTAAAGTATATTTAAAGTGTTTAGTATTCGTATAATTCATGTGTTGTTGTGTTGTTGTCTTAGATGATTACAAGTTGTTACCACTTCTAGTTATAATATTGTTTCTACTCCTAGTTATAATCTTGTTTCCACTTCCAGTTATAATCCTGTTTCCACCGCTAGTTATATTCCGTTTCCACTTCTAGTTATGTTTCCACCCCTAGTTATATTTCGTTTCCACTGTTAGTTATGTTCCGTTTCCACTTCTAGTTATGTTTCCACTCCTAGTTATATTTCGTTTCCACTGTTAGTTATGTTTCCACTTCTAGTTATGTTTCCATTCCTAGTTATATTTCGTTTCCACTGCTAGTTATGTTTCCACCCCTAGTTATGTTTCCACTGCTAGTTATATTTCGTTTCCAGATTTTGAACTCGATGAACCGCTCGATTTAACCAACTTCTAGTCCGATTCAAGTCTAACCAAAAATCACACTTATTCACCTAAGAATCTAGTGTAAATCTGCACTTTATGGTAATTTGATATGTTCGTTTACTATTTTTAACAAAAATAAATATGGGAAGTGGTCGGATTTGGTTCGACAATGGGTTCAGTCCAAAGATTCAAGTTTTTCATCATGATCCGAGAGGATCTGGTCCGAGAGCCAAAAATGAAAGTTGTAGCTAGTATCTTAATGAACATTTTTCGTTTAGACTTCGTAAGTTGATTCTTTCTAGAACTCGAGATATTAATGATTTTGTGGGACTGTTTTTGAGAGACAGAATATGTCATACATACATACTTATGAAAAACGTTTTTAAGATTTAGTTTTGGACATTAACAAGTTGTATGAACAACATATCATCTATATAAACATAATACAAGTATTTTACGAAAGTGTCGGGATTCTTACAATGAGTGTTTGAAGAATCCGAAAAGATAGAAACGTTGCTCTCGTTCTCTCGCTCGTTATTGCTTCAATCGGCTTAGTGATCCAAGAGGGTTTGATGGTGATTTTTGGGTGTGTTCTTGGACAGATTTTAGAGAGAGAGAGTGGCGTGAGAGAGAGAGATTTAGAGAGAGAAAGAGTGATAGTTCAAATGTGAAGGAATGGAGGTGATGTTGATGAAGCTTGAAGAAGAGGATGAAGATGAAGATGGTGATGATGATGATAATCTAGCTGTTGTTGTTATTGTTGATTGTTGTTGTTGTTGATGTAAAACCGAGAGAGAGAGATGAAGATTGATGGTGATGAAGATAGAAATGAAATGAAGAAGAAATGAGACAGGAGGGGGTGTTTGGCCGGCCTTTGGAGTCCACGGGCAAGATCCAAATTTTGTGGATCTTGTCCAGCCCAATCATGTACACAGTGCGGTATTAAACCCGTGTTTGTTTACCCGATCGTAAAGTAGTATAATGTTTTTAAATGATAATTTTCTAGAAATGATATCGTACGTATTTTAATCGAAGTATTTTAATAAAAATACTTTTAATGATATATAAAAATATATCTTTGTTTTAAGTTTGTGAGACGGATATGGTTCGAATGGTTTCGTCGCGTTGAGTATGATTCGAATAAAACGTAATATGTTTTATTTTTATCCAAGTAAATAATAATTATTGTTTTCAATAATAATACATTATCTATAAGTTTTGTCGTGAATGTTTTAATTTGTACGCTATGAAATACTTTATATATTATCAAAATAATATATAATAAATACTGAGTGTATTAAATGATAATTTCATATTACTTAATATTTGATTTCACCAACGCCCGTATAAATGAATTGGAATTTGGCCAATTTTGATAATGCACGATTAAAATTTAATCGCGTACTGATATATATATATATATATATATATATATATATATATATATATATGCAACAATATACATATTGATACACACAATTAGCCCACACATAGCACTAATTACATGTATTACTAATGATTAGGAACTAATAACTAGTCCTAATTTTGACGGGTGTCACATAAAATCTCGCTTCAATATAAATCGGACAAATCCTAATTATATTGGAAGACCTATGTGATTAACACAAACGTTTCTTTCCATTTCATTACTAAATGTATAGGTTTTCAACATAAAATATGGTTATCAAAAAACTCAAATGCTTACCGCTAAACTACCTCCTTAGAGTTCACAAACCATTTGCTGAGCAATATAACAAACATTTGCTAGCATCGTTAGCTTCATGGACTATAACGAAGAGTCGAAAATGAAACAATCAACTTCTTAGACCTCTCACTATGGTGGAGTTCAACTGAAGCATCAGTTGGTACCACATTAGCGCCACATCAGATTTTTCAAAAACTGACACAAACTGACGCTTCACTGCCAACCGTGAACATCACTTAACATCACTTCACTTTTTTATGGACCCACATTTACCAATATACCTTTATTATTATACACTAACCAAATAAATAAATAAAAGCTGGGTCCCACGTACAAACCACCGAAGCTCGTCGCTTTGGCGACAGATCCAAAACCGATGATCAACTGATGTTTTGGTGCCTATGGTGTCGCTTAGTTTTTCAACGTCGGTTAGAACCGACGTATCAAACCGAAGCACCATACTGAGTGCTCTTACCATAAAAGCACCAACAATACTTGATATACTAAACATAATGTACCTCTTACAACAAAAAAAAAAAACAATATTTGATAGACTATAGGTAAAGTACTTCAATGTACTTTACAAACCAATACTTCAATGTACTTAATCCGTTCCACGTTTAGTGTCCATTTTGAATTGTCCTTTTATAAGTGTTCACTTTGATATTTAACCAATAAAAAATATTAATGAGCAAATGATATTTGATTGGTGAAATGTATAGTTAGAAGATATTCCTAAAACAGTGTGTATACTTAAAGTGAACACTTTACCTGAGATTGAGGGTGTGTTTGGCAACAACGGGCTGGAGCTTGTGGCTGGAGCTGATGTTGGAGTTGGAGCTTGAGGCTGGAGCTGGGGCTTGGGCTCCTATTCAAAAGCCATTTCAAAAAGCTTCTTGTTTAAGGGCTTTTGGAGGCTTATTTTTTCAAGAAGCCCCATTTTTTAAATGTTGTCAAATAAGACTTATAGCTGGGGCTTATAAAAAAATAGAAGTTTAAGTCCCCAAAAACCTCTAGAAACCCCTCATCCAAACACACCTTGAGTATTTCTTACCAAAAAAGCAAAATCATAACTTCATAGACTAAACATAGCGATCGATACAGAATTTAAGGACTAAACTTGTAACATCTTTTAACTATTAAACTAAAGATAAAGATACATACATATTTATGGGCTCCACTCTGCAATTTGACAAATCATTAAATATCACAACTACAAAACACACATTCAGAAAACCAACAAAAAAGAGACTTCCACTTTACTCTCTTACCAATTTTTCCCCCAAATCTCAAAATTCTTGATTTCATTCACACAAGCACCGCAATCAACCATGGACTCACCGGATTTCCCCTCCGGCAAGTCTCCTCGGTCACTCCAAGGTCCCCGTCCGGCACCACTCAGAGTCCACAAAGATTCCCACAAAATAAAAAAACCACCAATACCCCCACACCATCACCAACCACCACAACACCACTACAACCACCAACAACCATCACAACAACACCGTCCACCGGTAATCATCTACACCGTGTCACCAAAAGTAATCCATACAAACCCAAATGAATTCATGAATTTAGTCCAACGTTTGACCGGCCCAAATGCTTCGTCATCACCAATAGGCTCATCTTATTCAGCTTTTCAAGATGACGGCGGTGCTGTCTCGCCGGCTGCAAGATTCGCTTCAATAGAAAACGCCGTCAAGTCACCGGACGGCAGAAGACAACTACAACATCAACAACAACAACAACCAATAACAGCATCGGGTGATTTAGCAACGGATAATGATGGTATTGAAATGGGTTACTTTCCTCCTGGAATATTATCTCCGGCGCCGGGATCATTACCGCCTATACCACCTAATTTTTTCTCACCAGTACAAAATGATTTTTTCCATGATTTAAGTCCATCAGTGTTACATAGTAGAAGTTATTTTATGGAAGGTAATAGTTTTATGCCTAGTCCTACAAATTTATTGTCTTCACATATAATTTCACCCACAACACCAAACTTGGATCTTTTTCATAGTTTATTTGACTTGTAATTTATTGCTAAAATCTGATGATTGGTTGATTTGGATAGTAGTTCATAGTTGCCTTTGTTTACCAGAGAGTAGGGGTAGAATTGGAATTTTATTATTTTATTTATTTATTTATTATTTGGTGGACCAAAAAATGAGTTGGAACACTTTGCTATGATATTGACTTTTAGGGCAACTTCTCATTATCTTCCTTCTATCCCCCCCTTCTATATTATTGTATTTTTTATATTTTTGTTAGGTTAACTTGTAACATGCAACATGATTGGTTGATTGATAGTGTTTGGTTGCCATTGTTAACCTATAAAAAGGGTAAGGGCATTATTTGAATTTTGATTTGTTTACAAGTTACAAAAGAAAGAAATAATTCAATTAATAAAAGATATATTGTAATATAAAAATGAGCATGAGGCATTTTGCACTGACTTTTTGGTGTTATGTGCCTACTCTTTCCCTTTATCTTTTATGGTTTGTCTTATTTATTATCCGGTTTTTTGTTTATGGAACATGGACAATAAATTTAGTAAGAAAAGAGCATTTCTCTGTTAATTTGTCTACAATGTTACTTGTTAATGTTTTTTTTTTTCTTTTTTATAAAGTCAACTCTACATTACCTATCTCACGAGTTGTATATACAATCACTACGAATATTTACAAATTGTCTCCTACAAGGTTTGAACCCCCAACCACTAGGTTGATAAATTTCTCACATAGCACTAGATTATAGACCCTTTAGTTGTTAACGTTGATATGGTATGGTGAATAACATGTTGTCCTAATGATGACCGACTTTTCGAAGGATGTTTTGTGAAAGTATAGCTTAAAAGATATCGGAATCGAGTAGTCCATTATGGGAGCAATTTGGATGTTTTAAAGGGTGTTGATAAATACAACACATTACTTCATTCTTACAACACACTTTTACACACGTAAAGCATTCTGTACAACTCGTTGATGCACAGTTTAAACGTGCTACATGCACTCGTGAGGGTACATGAAAAATGGATGTATGCAAATGCAATAATGAAAGGGACAAATCAATTTACATTAAAATTTCCTTTATATAGGTACTTATTATGTACTCCCTCCGTTTCAATATCATAGTTCATGTTTCCATTTGGGAAATTATAAAGACACCCCCATTTTTACAGGGGATACCCTATGGCCCAGTAAAGTTCCCGTCCAGTCCTTTTCAAGTCCAGTTTTATCTAAGATTGATCCCAGTTTAGTACATATTTAGTTTTAATTTTAGACTAATCAGGAGGTAAGGATTAGAAAAGGAGGAGGGTATACCCAGAAAAGTAAAAAAAAAAAAAGCATGATGTAATTGATTAGATAGGTGTAAGAGGGTAGGAGATGGGAAAAATGGGGTAGCTTTATGAGGACCCTTTCATTTTTGAACGTTCCAAATTAATTGTCGACTTTCAAAAATAAATAGTGAAGTTTGGTCGTGATTACTATATTACCCATAGCTAAAGTTATTATTACACACTTTTCACAAAGCAGTAATTAATTATTTAAGGGTAAAACTGTCATTTTGCAAAATGTAAGAAAAAAAAAACAATAATGATTATGTTTTTATTAAACTGCATGTTTCTTGTCGGGTGATAATAATTTTGGGACGGAGGGAGTAGTTATTATGTTGTACAATACAAATTGTTAATGCATATTTATGGTAAATTTATCAATTTGGATGGTTAATCTATCAGCAGCCTTGAATGTAATGTAGTGGTACTACTTTTGTCAATTGCATTGCCAATTTCATGGATGTACAATAGGAATGGCAACGGGGCAGGTTCGAGGCGGGGAGTGATAACCCCATTCCCAAACCCATTAACCAAAAATATCCCCATACCATCCCCAAACTCCAACGGGGATTTTATCGGGGCACACCATTAGGGATATAAGTTCCCCCAAACCCTAACGGGGATCGGAGTACCCCACTGGGGACATCGATTCCTTAAAGCTGTTTCCAAATTGATAGTACTTTAAATTAACCCAAAGTTTTTACTGATTTTCTTTAAAATATTATCTAGCTATTCTCACTAGTAATATCTTTTTTTCTTCTTCTAAAAACATATTTACACAATGATCAAGATAACATATAGTAATAGGTGTTCAGTTAAAAATTACCAAAATCATTATAGAATGATCTTAAAATATTCCGACTAAATCACAAGACCAAATCAATACAACAACATTAATCAAAACAACAAAAATAATTTCAGGTTCATAAGAATACTAATCGATTACGTGGTGTATAATAATAAATATAAATGAAAGACATACATATATATATATATATATATATATATATATATATATATATATATATATATATATATATATATATATATATACATATTATCATAGATATATATTATAAGTATATATTTCGGGGCGGGGCGGGGCGGGGATGATAGTACCCGTTCCCCAATCGGAACCCCATTAGAATCCCCATTTTGTGCCCCAAAATCCGCCCCAAAATCCGAAATGTCGTCTCCAATCCGATCCGAAAAGTGCGGGGTTCGAGGATCCCATCGGATACGGGTCTTTTTGCCATCCCTAATGTACAACTATAGTCATTTGGTATATTACAAAACTGACTTTATTATACTAAAATATTATAAAGATTACACTTGAATTAGTCAAAAAGTCACGATAAATGCTACTCCCTTCATTCCAAAATAATTGTTCACCAACAAAAAACACGCAGTTTAATAAATACATAAATATTATTGCTTTCTCTTTATTACTTTTTGCAAAATGACAGTCTTACCCTTAACCAATTAATTACTGCTTTCTTTAAAGTTTGTAATAATAATTTCAAGTAAGGGTAATATGGTAATAACGACCAAAACTTCAATTCTATTTTTGGAAGTGAACAATTAATTTGGGACGTCCAAAAAAGGAAACGTGGACATATTTTTTGGGACGGAGGTAGTAATTAATTTGTCTAGTGTTTTTGTTATTATTTTTTAGCTCATCAAACTTTAAAGTGCCTTTTAGTATTATGCTTTTAATTACATTATTTGTATAAAAAAATGATAATGTTGGATATTTGTACGGCTAAAGGGATTTATTATAGATTAAAAGATAACTTTTACAATTACAAATATACGTGAGATCCACATGAAACTTAATTTAACAGTAAAGCGGTTAAGTGTATACAGATGATATGCAACGTGTATAATAACCACAAAGGCACAAACACAACCAAGCCTTTAAGGCTGAACCCAAACAAGTTGTTTTTGTATGGAAAATTTTTTGTACCCAGATAAATTTGTCGTAGTTCGGGGCGAACGCGCAGCGGAAAACACGGGTTACAAAACGAGATATAAAACCCGAACTCCTTCATATAATCGACATGCACAAAACAATAGCTACTAGAGAAATTAGAACAAGAATCATACCCTTGAAGCGTGATTCCGATCGATACGGTTTTAGGTTCAAACGAGAACCTCTCTATCGGGGAGACACCCAAAGTTCCGATCTCGAATGGTATGTTTACGATCACCGATTCCAGTCTCTAGCCTCCACCAAAACAGCCCTTTAACACCTCTTTATCTTCACGAAAACGTAACACCACAACTATGTGTGTACGGTATCCGAAACCCTCAAAGACTTGAGATTTCGGACTGATTTTGCATGACGATCTTGAGCAGATTTTATGGACTGTTTTTGAGGTTTTTCTCTTGAGAGAAAAACGTGGGAAAGGGAAGTAAAAGAGTGGAATGAGTGTGTTAGGTGTAAGAGAGTATTGGTGAGGTAGTGTGTTAAGTAAGATTCAAGAGAATCTCATTTTTCAAGACATGCATTCTTGTAATTCACAAGACCAATGCATGTATTCCACTAAGTTTAATTTATTACTAGTTATATGAATATAACTAATTAAATAAACTAACCTCAACATAGTTAATTCTTTTAGACCATTAACAAATGTCTAATATAACTAACTTTTCTCTCTTACGAAATTATACCAAACGATTTTCGACCGGCCTTTGCGTGTGACCGAATAGGATAAATGGACTTTGTATTATTATGTCATGGGCATATCTTTGAATCATATGTACCACGGTCAAACCCGAAGCCAACCCGAGAACATTGATTCCAACATACTCCCACTTGCACAGACATGAATAATATTTGTATGTCTAAAAGAACATACTAAATGTAACCAGTGCAACGACATGTTACATTTCCTATTAGTTGATTTACATCAATTATCCTTTTGTTCTAGATATCATTTTGAACGTGTGACATGGTTAAGTGTCAATCAACATCGTTCAAGATTATGTTTCTCGATAGAGATTTGTGGTGATCATGATAGACTGAAATCATACTGATTCAGTGTTAGCATGGCCATGCATTTAACATCAGCGCAAATCATCGAGGGGCCCCAGTGATATCGCTTCAACTCGCTGAAAGAAGAAGGAACAAATTGTTTCGACTACATAGACATCCATCACATCTCATGTTGTACCCAATCTACACCCTTATAACTGGCATTTACGCACAGCGGTAGATGTAGGTTAAAGTACAACATAATTTGTGTCAGGATTCTCATGTATCTCCGCTCTAGGATAAAGATGCTGCCATCTTAGAATTACCTTTTGACTTAAAACCATGAAGTAATTCCTAAGTGTGGTCACTCCAGAACCTTGAATCAATTATCAAGTTCCTCATGAACGTAGTATCATATAAGCATATATAACTACACTTCATAGCAGCCTTAATTCAATTCTCCCTCCAGTAGAGAATGACTGACTGTGGAAGTTTATGAATTAATATTCAATGAAGTGTAAAACATGTAAAATTTGAACAAGATAATATACAATGAAATGATCGCGTCATGCGTATTATATAATCTCCATATACAAAATCATCAAATCGATTGTAATAGATTATTATCCAATGTTCAAGGCGTCATACTTAACTATTAAAATACAATCAAAGCAAATAATCAATAACACGAACACCAATAGATCTACGATGATCATCATGCTTGGCCTGTGACAAAGGCTTGGTGAATGGATCAGCCAAGTTTTCACTCGTGTCTATTCTGCTTATGACAATATCCCCTTCTGCGACAACTTGACGAACATAATGGTACTTTCCGAGTATGTGCCGTGTGCGCTTTTGAGATCTTGGTTCTTGAGCTAAGACAACCGTACTCTCATTGTCGCAGAAAATCTCAACGGGATCATTAATGGTGGGAACTACACCTAGATCCCCGATGAACTTCTTTATCCACATGGCCTCTTTAGCAGCCTCACTGAGTGCTATGTACTCAGACTCTGTTGTCGAATCTGCAATGGTACTTTGCTTGGAGCTTCTCCAAGTAACTGTGCCACCATTTAGAGTAAACACAAACCCTGATTGCGAGGAGCAATCATCTCTGTCTGATTGGAAGCTAGCATCGGAATATCCTTTGACACTCAGTTCATCCTTCCCTCCATAGACCAAGAACATCTCTTTAGTCCTCCTAAGATACTTTAGAATGTTCTTGACTGCTATCCAGTGAGCTTCCCCAGGTTTGGCCTGATAACGACTAGTCATGCTTAAAGCATACGATACGTCAGGCCTAGTGCATATCATGGCATACATGATCGATCCTATAGCCGAAGCGTATGGGATACGACTCATTACTGCTACTTCTTTATCAGATGTAGGACATTGAGCTTTGCTCAGTGTCATGCCAGGATTCATAGGAACATACCCCTTCTTAGAGTCATGCATATTGAATTTCTTCAATATCTTATCTATGTATGCACTTTGGCTTAGCCCAATTAGTCTCCTAGATCTATCACGATAGATCTTTATTCCCAAAATGTACGATGCATCTCCCATATCTTTCGTTGAGAAACATTTCCCTAGCCAAGCTTTGACATCTTTCAATGTCGGGATATCGTTTCCAATGAGTAATATGTCATCGACATATAATATAAGGAAGACTACGACGCTCCCACTGGACCTGACATAGACACATGGTTCATCCTCGCTTCTAATGAAACCAAATTCTTTGATTTTCTCATTAAAGCAAAGATTCCAACTACGAGAAGCTTGCTTAAGTCCATAAATAGATTTTTGAAGCTTGCACACATGATTAGGATACTTAGGATGTATAAAACCCTTAGGTTGTGTCATAAACACATCCTCAGTTAGCTTACCATTTAGAAAAGCAGTTTTTACATCCATTTGCCATATCTCATAGTCGTAAAACGCAGCTATGGCAATAAGTATTCTAATGGATTTCAACATTGCCACTGGTGAAAAAGTTTCATCGTAGTCTACACCATATCTTTGCGTGTAGCCCTTAGCCACTAGTCTAGCTTTGAATGTGTGTACATTCCCATCCATGTCGGTCTTCTTCTTGAAGACCCATTTACACCCAACGGTTTTCACCCGTGGTGTATGATCAACCAATTTCCAAACTTGGTTATCTTTCATGGATTGGATCTCGCTGTCCATAGCCTCCTGCCATTTATCAGACTCGGGGCCTGCCATGGCTTCCTGATAAGATGTAGGTTCATCAGAATCTACTTGCGCCTCATCACCTTCAGATATGTGTAAATCATATCTTTCGGGTCTATGTCGCTTTCTATCAGACCTGCGTACAGGTGGTGGCTGATTTAACGTAAAAAGTCACGTTTTTGCGTACATAATTCCCACCTTTTTAGCCCCAAAATGGATGAAATCATTTAATATCAATACTTTTTCACTATAATTCATTACTAAGCCTAAAAATAAGGCATTGCTTCAAAAATCAAGTAAAATGACCAAATAACGTACAAAATAGAGCACAAACAACACGTTCACGTTCTACGAACACTTTTTGAGCATAATACCTTGAAATTATACTTAGATTATCTCATTATGATCTTCAGGTAATTACGATCTCGTGGATATAAAGAACGCTAAAAACGGAGCTAGAATGAAGAAGTTATGGCCAAACGAAGAACGACTAGGCGACCAAGACTTACGATCCAGTGCACAAGGCAACGACCAAGACCACACCACACCATAAGGGCCGTATACCCCCCCTTAGGGGCCGTATACCCCCCTTATGGGACCGTATACCCCCCTTTTAGGGTGGTATACCCCCTCTATGGTGCCGGATACGCCCCTTTTGGTGCTGGATACACCCTATTTGCTACCGAATACACCCCTTTTGGTGTCGAATTTTATAGCTCGAGGGTGTATTTCAGTGTTAAATTGGGTGCGAGGGTGCTGTGTGTAAATTGGTGTCTTGAAAGCCTATAAATACAAGGCTTAACCTCCTCATTTCAACACACCTTACCATCCACTTCACAACACAATTTCACACATTCTCTCTCTCTAGAATAGTAGTAGCTTTCTCTCTCTAACACTTCTCTAAGGAGTTAGAGGAGAAATAGTAGGTTAGCAGTCAGTTAATTCTTGGTTAATACTTAACCAAGACTAACGGAGGGGTAATATTGTAATATTGTTGAAGATACTTGGAGGGGTTATTATTGTAATATTGTAAAAGATATTCGGAAGTTCCGCTCGTTGTAATCTCTCAGCATATATTCAAACTACGCATTATCTACGGTTATCTCTTTCCTTATCTATTACAATGATGATTGCTATTGTTATTATGCTAGATTTAGGATTACTTGCCATGATTAGTGAGTAGTTATATTGTGTGTTTGTAGTGATGTAGTTAGTCATTAATTGGGATGATGTCATTATGAAACAACGGAGGTAACGTTAAACGGCTTTCATTTGTATAGCACCGGAAACATCACGTATGTGTGGAGTATGGAACGTGGAAGCTATGAAAGTCGTGGGCACAATCCGTTGCGGAATAATGTTTCAAACTATTATATAAATGAAAACTCGGTGCTTTGATTACGCGTTTCATCCATGAATTTAAACCGCATTTTCAAACTAATGCCTTTCTGCCAATAAACGTGGTTAAAACCTTTTTGATAAGACGTCATATCAGGGGTAATTAATTATCTGTGTTCAATTAACATTGTCTGGTTTTAAGCTGTGGAACTACTAACCAAGTATTGTACACCGTGATTAAACTACAACTTAATTATATATGTTAAATGTCATGGTCTGGTTTCGAAGCCGTGGAATTACTAAACAAGTATTATACACTGTGAATAAACTAGGGATTTATTGGTTAATTTTAAGTGAGGGCTGGTTTAAATCATAAATGGAGAATCTTTGATCTAAAATACAAACTTAGTTTATAAAATCCAGAAAGGAACTCGAGGAATCATCTAGTATTCCAAATTCGTCTATCACCCCTGGATTCCATAACCATTGATGGAACGTAATCAAGCACCAACTAAAGTCTTGAACTTAAATGTTTTATTCATGCACCCAGGAATCTCCATATTCCAAGAAGGGTCACTGTTCCGTAACAGGGCAGTGTTGAGAGTTGAGCAGCCTCCTCCGATCAGAATCACGATAGCCTAGTTACTCAGTGACATACTGATTGAGCAATCAATCAGTAGGGTACTAGTGTTTACACCACAAATACTTGAAGCAAATAAAATACAAATATTTAGAAAGACGTTTTCATAACTTAAACTAAAACATCATCCCAATGTAAGGCTAATGAAGTCACAACAAACACCCCCTCTATCCTGACTGCTATCCCTTATTTTATTTTATTGCTTAGTATTAGTTAGTATTAATCAGTAGTATAATTTAGAAAACAAAACAAAAACAAACTTCCAACCATTTTTAAAAACTCCATCACTAGCTAGAAACGTACATCCTGATTTCTCTGTTTCACAATACCGTTGATTTTAAAGAACGACCCTAGGTCATACTTGCTGCTATACACCTCTAAGTCACGTAGCACTAGTAAACTTAGGCCCCAGCTCTATAAATATTAAAACCTACCCGATCCGCGTCCCGACGGCTGGAGCAACGACCGGAGTGAAATCCGACCGACCGCTCGGGCGCAATCAAGTTTTTAGCGCCGCTGCCGGGGAATCAACTGTAAGACTCAGAGACGTCATGATGAACTTTCTTTCTAGTGAACCTTTAGGATGGTTCTCTCTTCTTAAACCCCTAAAAATTCTTTCAACACTTCCTCTCCCTTATCCCGAAGACGACATTCCACCCATCCGAAGAGAGAAGCGATCATCTTCCCACAATCCTACAACCACCGCACACATCACTCTCGCCGATTACAACAAACCCTCAATTGAAGTTCGAGGAGGGCCCATACGCTACCCGAAGACTGAAGGAGCGTCATTCGAACTCAAGCACGACGTAGTGCAGCTGATCCTGAATCGCTGCCAATTCAACGGACAACCGAACGATGACCCCTACTCCCACCTAAACAAAATTTTCACCCTATCCGACTCTTTCATGCAAAATGGGGTTGAGCAAGATATAGTCCGTCTGTATTTGTTCCCCTACTCTCTTTCCCTTCACGCACAAACTTGGTTCGAGGAATTAGAAACCAATTCTATCTCCTCATGGGCGGAAATGGAAACTAAGTTCTTAACAAAGTACTTTCCCCCATCCAAACGAATCAAGTTAAAGAAAGACATCTTGAACTTCCGACAGTTTGATGATGAATCAATCTATAGTGCGTGGGAAAGATTTAAGAGATTGCTTAAAAGATGTCCTAACCACCAAATCAAACGATCAACCCAGTTATGCACGTTTTACAATGGTCTTACACCTTATCACAAGCCAATGCTCGACGCTGCTGCTCGAGGTAACTTCACGTTTTGCATGGACGACGAAGCCTGGAACCTGATTGAGAGTATGACCATAAATCACAATGATTGGAACACTGATGAGCATTCCTCATCATCGGCACCGCTTGCCCTCTCCAATCCTATGCAAACTGAGGCGATCAAATCTCTCACGGAATCCATCGGAACGTTAACCGAGGAAATAGGAAAGCTGAAGAAATCTCCTCAACAGGTCTACCATATTCAATCTTGCCGAAACTGTACCAATTCACAAGTTGAGTACGAGAACCCTGTTGATGGTACAACCTACTATGACCAGTTCCGAACTCATCCACGACCACCTGATTATACTCAAACCTCTCCTCCTCGACCCAGACCAAACCAATTCCTACCAAACCAACCACCCAACCAATTCCAATACCCAACCTACCCACAACAACCTCAACTCAGCTACAACCAACCACCCTTACTCATGGAACCTACACCTCATATAGCCCAACCTTATGAACCTACCAGGTCAATTACTAGTCAAGACGACACCCTCGCACAAATCATCCAAACGATCACGGCTAGACAAGACCAGGTTGATCTCTTCTTAAGAGAACAACTAAATCTATTAAGTACTCTTGTAACCCAAGTAGGTCGACTAGCAGAACGTATCGACACTAAACCACAGGGTAGTCTACCTAGTAATACCTTTCATAACCCACATACCGAAGAAGCCAACCAGGTAACCAACCAAGACTCCAAGGTGGCACCGAGCCAACCTTCAGTTCTTTCTCCGGTGAAAGAACAATCGCCTGTCACACCGACAGTTGATAAAAAGTCTTCTCCAAACCCTAAGAAGGTAAGCATACCATTTCCAGGACGTCTCAAGCAGCGACCTGATGAAACCAAAGCCTTCAAGTATACCAAATATATTAGGAGACTTATGTCAAACAAAGATAAGGTACCCGAAGTACCTAAAGTCCCGCTAACCGCTGAATGTTCAGCTGTCTTTCAAAATAGTCTGCCGGAAAAACTAGGAGATACCGGACGTTTTACCATTCCTTGTTCCATCAACCAATCAGGCAATATCCGCTCTCTGGCCGATCTAGGAGCGAGTATCAACCTAATGCCACATTCATTATTTAAAAGACTAGAATTAGGAGACCTAAAACCCACCAAAATGAGTGTTCAGCTAGTTGACCAATCCATTAGATATCCTAAGGGAATAGCTTCGAACATCATGGTTAAAGTCGACAAGTTCTTTTTCCCAACTGACTTTGTGGTAATGGATACTAAGGAAGATATAAACATCCCTATAATCCTAGGTAGACTTTTTATGAACACAGCCAGAGCACTCATCGACGTGCACTCTCAGACGAACTGCTTACGCGCTCATGGAGAAAGCATCACATTCGAGATCGATAAGACAGACTGCGCTTCGATGGAGAATGTTGAGCTATATACTGTCAAAGTTACATCGGATGACGAGACCTCTGAATCAGCAGCTAAGAAGGAAGAAGAGATGAAAGAAGAAGCTGAGCCTCTTGCCGATGATGTTTTTGCTTGTACCCTCGAAGGAATGATTAATCCTATCTTGGATCCAACAAAGCCACTCACTTGCCCTAGACTCTGCAATATAGAAGACATCGAAAGGTCTCTCTTACGCAATCTGAAGAAGATCTTGGATTTCAGAGCAAGCAGACTAACAAGTCTGCAGCCACCTATACCTCCTCAAGGGATTCAAACCCTTGTTTCATCTGAACCTCAAACACAGTTTGAGACAGGAAGTATATCAGGAGCCGATGATTTCGATTCACATGTCAAAGAGCACATCAAGAGAGACACTCCAAATCTATATTCTTCTCTAATATCCCATGTCACTAACGAATCTCAGTCACAACCCAACGTAGTTGAGCTCCCTGATCTACATAAGGTTGATATTCCTACTATGGATGGTGACTCGGGAAACGTACATGTGGATATTCATTCTCTCGATTCTCCAGAACTGCCTGATTCACAAACATTATCTCAAGAAATCATTTACATCCCAATGGTCTCTACTCATGAGCAAATGATTTCCGTGATAGACACATATGATGGCGATCTTCACATCATAATAGCTGCTATTAGAAATTCCACCAATGATTACTCTATACATCAAAGATGGCTAATAGCAGTTATTGAGGCAGCATCCACTATCCATCTCACAAGCAAAGGAACCCAAGATCCGCTCATCCTTAGATATTGCATCAGAGTATTTGCCGATGCACTCAAATCTCAGCTCAAAGAAGAAAGGAAAAACGCGAAGGATCTATATTTCTACATTGAACAGAGGCAAATATACCGCAAGGTATATGACACTCTCATGGGTTCAGCATTTCCTTATTCCTCAAAACAAAGGGAGATTTTGTGTGCCATCAGAAGACTTATCGAAGAAGCTATTGGAAATCCCAGTAACTATGCTGACAGCAGGGTAATGAGCAATCTTCAGGCATTCCTTGACTTACTTGCTGCAAAAGATCACCTAAGTACCAAGGAAAGCAATCGATTTATCATAAAGTCTATTTTAGAACATCATATCAAATTGATAATCGAAGAGCTTAGGTACATCAGTTTGGATGAAAGGAGGCGTAATCACTCGATCAGTGTTAAAGATATGTCGCCGCTCGATGTCGTCACTTATGTGATAACTCGATTACATGATATATTGAATGCAGAAGACGCCGAGAAAACAGAGTTTATCTTTCACGCTGGATATCGTGAGATATTCAACAAATTGATTCATATCTTCACAAACTCTGGTTTTCCTTTTAACCTTCATCAGCACCAGCTAATCGAAAGCTTGTGCAAATCTGTAGCAGTATTTGGAGGAGATCCTCACACTGAAGAATTTGAAAATCTAAAGTTGAAGTTACTAGCATTTATGGAGTCCTTCAAACTTAGGCATCCAATTAGGGAACTGATCAAGACAAGAAAAACCACGCTAATTGATCCCAATGGACCAGTTACTAAGGCGGTTGATTACATCACCCAAGGATTACTAGGTCTCTCCATAGCTGCCTCCGAACTATTTCAAAACTTCAAAATGGATACCATGGAACTACCAAATCTAATCTCGACCATGGCTTGCCATTTCCAAAGGATCTATCCTCTGCGCTACACTTTCCCACAACCTAGGGCACATAATGTTACCATCACTCGCCCTGGGAGCTCCTTCCCCAACACCTAGTCTCGGAGGAGTAAAGTCGAGCTCTCGACTCTAAAAGCAGCGCTTCTCGGGAGGCAAACCGTGTAATAAGACGTGTTGATGGTTGTGTGTTAATAAGTGAAGAAAATCTCTGAATATCCTTCACACTTGGATATACCCAAAAAAATATTTTCAAAATATTTCATTACCATAACTTACTTTTTGCAAAATCACTTGTCTCGGAACAATAGGAAAATACTTTCAGAAAATCAGTTCATATGTTTCGAGCATTTGAGGTACTTGCATACTACTTTTATGCATTATGCTCGAACTCGTTTAAAAATATATGTTCTACAAAATGATTTGTAATAGAAAAATCTTTTCATTCTGAGACAGTGATTCCTTTTCATTGCAAAAATATGAAGTTAAAAGGTATATCCAACGTGTTCACACTTAAGAGATTGATTCACAAAGGATGGTTGAAATGGAAGGCAAGGTTCTCATTTAAAGGCAAATCTCCCTAAAAGCTGAATAGTCCTCATGGAGTTGCCGCAAAACGAAGATTTCAAGTTCAAGACTCGGCACATATTCAGATCTTTAGCTTTTAGCTACCTGGGGAGTTTCTTCATCCTTTCTATGTTTTTATCTTTTTGCTTTACTTAGTACTGTTAATTAATAAAAGTATTCTATACCATATCCTAAGCTTATCACTAAGTGTGGGATTCCAGCCCAAAATTAACACTTGAGAAACATTTTCTTACATGTTCAAACTCTAAGTGTGGGAGTTTACTTCCAGTAAAATCTCCACTAAAGAGAACATTAGGGACAATGTTCCTCTAAGTGTGGGATAGCGGTATAGAATACCTTAGATAGATTTTTATGTCCAAATAGCAACTCAGAAAATGTTCCTCACTTTAAAAATTGATCAAATTTTTCAAAATTTTTTGCTTTAAACAAAGAAAAACATGAGCTTAACTTCGACAGTAGATGGCTACTCATTCAGTTAGCTTTTGCTATTTTTGAATTTTAATGTTTCTAAGAGGAGCTATTTTAAATATGAGTAAGTTATTTTGGAAAATAGTGTAAATAAGGTTATCATTTCTCAAATTAAGAAATGATAATCTTAGGGGCAGCACATGACTAAGCACATACAACTCATATTAATTGCAGTGAGGTAACTTGAGCCTATATAAGCATTCATTTTAAATGATTCACTATTCATTTGTTGTGTGTGCCGATGTATGCATTTCTGAATTAGAACTTGCTCCTGGTATGCATTTCAAGACCATATTGGTGAGTACCGTACGCGGTATAGGTGCAATTAAATGATCTTGACATTCCCTAGGAAATAAACCCATTTTCTCATATCTCTTCAAGACTAACCCTACTGATACTTAATTTTAGTGTCGATGATCCGCCTAGTAAACCCTGTTGAGCCTTAACCTTTTCGTTTCTTGAAAACCCAAGTTTTTAAAACCCACTCACTTTCATACCCACCAACATATTATCTTGGAATTTTTAAATTTTTGAAAAATGCTATTTAGGTATTCTTTTTGCTTTCACTCAAAAATCACAAATTTCATGTTTTACTTAAAATATCTCGTGTGCGTTTCCATTAGCAAAATCTCAAAAAAGATCGAGAAAGTCTAAAGGTGTGAAAAATTGACACCAAGTAAAAATTCAAAATGTCAAAAGATTGAAAAATGAAAGTAAGAAAGGATCTCAAAAGGAAGTAAGAAAAAAATATATATATAAAAAAAAATCCCTTAGAAATTCTTTGGCAAAGAAATTCTAAGCCAAAAATAGAAATAAAGCTAAGTGCTTCAAATCTCTCGAAAACTCCGATATGTGTTTTCAAAAAGATAGAAGTCAAAATAGCTATCTTTTCCTCCTTACCGTTATCCGTTTCCGTTTTCATTAAAAAGCATATCTAAATAAAATTTTTCTTAAGTTTAAAAGTTCTAAGATAAGCAAAACCCTTTAAACCTAAAAATACCCATTATCCATACCCTTTAACCCTCACTTCACACTAAAACCCGATGAATGTCTTGGGATAATTAGCACCGTCCTCACCTAAGTGGTGGAGATTTGATTCTCGATCAAGCCTATGACGATGAATGCTACATGACTGGCTTTTGAGCGATTTCATTTGTTTAGAATGATAGGAAACCCGATACACTTTTGAGTGAATTGAGTGACCACCTGGTGAGATTGCCTAAGTCATGTGTATGCCAAAGATCACGAGAATCAGAAGCATGCCCAAAGATAGTCATTTCTTATTTCTGGAACAATTATTTTATTTATCTCAAATTTTCTGAAACAGGTTACTCCTATGAAGAATAGTTGTTCTATGAAATATTTTAGTTCGCAAAAATCAGACCTAAAACATCTTTTTAAGTGAGGATATTTGAAGTATTGCTTGAGGACAAGCAATGTCTAAGTGTGGGATATTTGATTTGACGTAAAAAGTCACGTTTTTGTGTACATAATTCCCACCTTTTTAGCCCCAAAATGGATGAAATCATTCAATATCAATACTTTTTCACTATAATTCATTACTAAGGCTAAAAATAAGGCATTGCTTCAAAAATCAAGTAAAATGACCAAATAACGTACAAAATAGAGCACAAACAACACGTTCACGTTCTACGAACACTTTTTGAGCATAATACCTTGAAATTATACTTAGATTATCTCATTATGATCTTCAGGTAATTACGATCTCGTGGATATAAAGAACGCTGAAAACGGAGCTAGAATGAAGAAGTTATGGCCAAACGAACAACGACTAGGCGACCAAGACTTACGATCCAGTGCACAAGGCAACGACCAAGACCACACCACACCATAAGGGCCGTATACCCCCCTTAGGGGCCGTATACCCCCCTTATGGGGCCGTATACTGTAACACCCAGTCCTCGGGTCTAGTAGTATTTAATATTTTCTGACTGTGAATTATTATTTAATGTGTCAGAAAATAGTTTCGGTGATGTATTTGAAAATAAATGGGTAAAAGAGTCGAATAATTTATTGTGATTAATAAATTATTAATTGTTTTAATTTAATCTAGTTGATGGTATAATAAAATAAATTTCTCGCATTCAGTATTTAAGTGCCGGGCAATAGATTTAGGACGGGTATAAAATACCCAAAATGTTAGGTCGGTTAAATGATAGGGCCGACCCTTTTTTTTAGATCACTTTACCAATTCTATTTTCTTCTTCTTTTCATTTCAAGTGATCAAACTAAAAACCCTAACTCCAAATCTTCTAAATTCAAATCAAAAATCATTGATCAAGAACTAGTTAATGAAGGGGTGATTCCAAGCAAGTTGGTTTCTTCTTATACTATTCATCATCTTCTCCACCTTTGAAAGGTAAGTGGGTTTATTTCATGAACTAGTTCAAAGAGAATTTGGAGAATTGATTTGGTTCTTAGGTTTAAATGATGATTAATTTCGATATATGATAATATTTGATGATTCATAACTAGTTATATAGATTGAATCCATGTTCTAAGTCTATGATTGAAGTTGATTGAAAAACTTAAAAAGGGTTTCATGAAATAAGTGTGAATCTTGTATGTTTGGGTGTTATTGTTGTTAACTGATGTTAGTTCATCATAGAAAACATGTTTTGGATTGAGTATAACTTGAATTTAAAGAATTTGATTAAGTGTTTTTGAGGTTATTGATGAACTTGATAATGATAATGAATGATATGATAAAATTAGCATTTTGGTGATTAAGAACACTTAGTTGATGATTAAAGATGATGATTGTGTGAACCTAATTATTAAGTATTCATTAGACTTAAACATTGAAGGTTTGATGAATTGTTAATGGTAGAGGTTAATAACCTTAGTTGTGGTTTAACCATGTTGATTAGTGATGATGGAAGTTGATTAATGAGATTCTATGATCATAATTTGCTAGTGATGATAAATTAATGATGTTGAAACATTTATTTATAATAGGAATTGAATAATGAGAATTGTGGTAATTATGTTAATTCATATGAATTGAGTAAATCGGGTTTGTTGTTAATCTATTAGAATGATGTTGTATATATTTGAGACAAGTAACTAACTTGTATTATTCTATTGGATTGTCAGATGTGCAGAAGGCTCAGTGATATTAGACTACTGAGTGGATGCCTGAGGTGATCGGTGAGTGGATCTCTAATCCTCAGCGTAACTTGGTTGTAACAAGTTTGGTTACAACAAGTAACGTATTATTACTTTATCCGTTGCATTGATGATTATGTTGATAGTAATAATACTGTTGATATGTTGACTAGTTGAATATGTGACTTGTTGATTACGTGATCACTTGAGTTAATTGGCCTTCGGGCATCAGTTGTTAATGAGGCAACGAGTTGTTGAACTGTTGGTTGGGCTAGTTGGTTATCCAAAGTTTAACACACCTCCTGTGTTAGTTGAAGATAATCACTAGCTATCGGTCTCGTCCGTATGGCCATACGGATAGGTTGGGTAAGTGTTCTTGGGGAGCCTCCCGGGTTTATGGTTATCCCCAGAGCCGCCGATCCTCATTATGGTGTTGTTGATTAGTTGAATTGTTGCATTGTTGAACTGATGCATGGTTGATGTGTTGTATTGTTGTACACAAAGTTGTTGAGCTAAGTTAGGTTGTTGATTAGTATCTGCTCACTTAGCGTTATGCTAATCCCCCACATTATCCCTTCTTGCAGGTTTTGGCTATTGTATTGGGTGGGCAAGAAGTTGGACTAGAAGGAATGTTTGACATGCTGACGTGACTCTGACATTTGATTAAATAAATTAATGATATCTTTTGTTTTATATAACACCCATGTTGATAAACTGTGTTTTGAATTAAGTTGATTTTATACCTATATGAAACAATGTATCTTATAAACTTAGAAATTGGGATAACGCTTCCGGTACAATATATTTAAATGTTACCAAAATGAGGGGTGTTATAAGTTGGTATCAGAGCATAGGTTTGGGCGAATTGGACATTGCAAGGTGTTCAATCCCAAATCTATGGTAGTGTCAAGTCAAACATTCCTGGGAGTGCGGGATTAGTAGTTGCATGAGAAAGTTGTTATTGAATGCGTACTAACCTATAAAAAGTTGCAAAAGTGTTGTTTTGGTTGCAGAGACGGAGGAATATGAGGAACCAATAGGTATTCTCATTGATTCCTCAATACTCGTGGGCCTAGATATGCCAGGTAATTCTCGATAAATTCGATGAATTTAAATAAGTTTGAATTCTTTACTTTGCTATGTTATGATTAGTAGTGAAGTAAGTTGAGTCAAACTGCTATGATTCCTTAGTGATGAGTCCTTGATAATCGTTGCTTGTAAATCTGATGAGGAGATACTAAATGAGATGTTTAACATCATAGAAAGGTGTAATATATTGTTAAATTGTGTAGATACATTGTTGAATAAGGTGTAATAGTTGTATTATGTGGATTTAATTGTGTCTACAATATGAAATTAAAATATGAAATCGGTTGTATGAATTGTTATGTGAAATAATAATTTTGGAAGTACTGTGATTAGCAAAGTTGAAATGACTCTAGATAGTGAAATGAGATTGTTGGAATATCTCAATCGAGGTAATTTGGAGTCTTGTTGTTGTTTAAATGAGAAAGTGTCCATTGATTGGGAATGGTATGTTTGACACAGAAAAGTCAAAGTTGAAATTAGTAGAGTCGAATTTGGTAATATATATACCATAAAGTGATGAATATGGTAAGATGTTTATGTGTTTAATAATGATCATGATTGTAATTGAATTATGATCTATATATTAAAAGTGGTAAAATAATGAAGTCGAAGTGGTCAACCAAACTTATATGTATTGACAAGTGGTGAAAAGTCATGGTTGAATACTTGTTGTAATTGTTGTGAATTTGATGATTTTATGTGAATTTGGTGTTTTAAGAATATAATGAGACACCGATAGCGAAAGTGAAGTTGTTTGACTTGGTAAAGTCAAAGAAGTGTAAAATGGGTGTTAAAATTTGTAAACATATAGGTTGAAACCCAAATGGGTTGTTAAAGTGCCCAAATGGGTCACTGGGTGGTTAAATGGTTAAAATGAGTATTGGTTTGGTTATGACCAATGTAACAGTGATTTTAAGTCCTACATATAGTAGGAATGTGTGTTGAAAGTGTTGAAGTAGTTAAACTAGTAGATTTTGGTAATGGTGCCCAATTGGACCCTCAAACGGGTCAACGAGTCAAAACACGATAGGATGGGTATATAGAGTTGATGAATATGCCCACACGTCACAACTGTATGTAGAAACATGTTGGCAAAGAGTGGAAGTCAGAAAGTAAGCCATTTAGAATATGGCGTGTCCACTAAAATGGTCAGAAATGGCCTAAAATGAGTTTCACATCCGTTTTCTCGTAAAATGTGAAAATTGAAAAAGTGTAAAAAGGGAAAGTTTTTTTTTGGCATAGTGGAGGTGCCTGCAAAATTTCATGACCTAACTCCTTACGGTTTGTGAGATATGCGCGTTTGAAATTCGCATTTTTGCACTAAGATGTTCAGTCTGCTGTGCAGACAGGGGACCCGGCGGCTGGAGGTTATAGCCGGCGGCTGGATGTCCAAACCGGTGGCTGGATGCCCCAAGCCGGCGGCTTCTTTTGGCTTTTAAACGCACTTTTGTTCTGTTTGCAAAAATTGGTGTTAGCCGGCGTTTCGACTCGGGTAGCCGGCGGGTCAAGACTTTTAGCCGGCGGCTAGATATGTTAGCCGGCGGCTCATGTAGCCTAGCCGGCGGTTTGTGGGTATTTACAGGATTAAAAATATTTTTTTTACGTTTTTCGACGTTCGACGTAACGTTTGACATAGAAATTTCCGCTAGAAAATTTCGGTGTCCGATTAAGACGAAATTTACATGTCCACTCAAAAACGGCCCAACGGTCAAAGCTCATCGCTTTGCTATGAGCCCTGTCAGTTTTCGGTACTTCGGGGTCGTTTGGGGCCCGAAAATCGCGTTTTATTGTTTTTCGAACCTTATTTTGAACTTTTAGCTTACGTTTTGTATTGGGCTTTTGTTTTATTGAGCCCAGAGATCATTCCTGTGATTATATGCAATATTAAAACTTGTTTTAAGAGGTCTATATGGTTCATTGTGTATGAGTCGGTTGTAGGCGGTTTACTTAACTACAAAGTATGCCAGTATATGGTATTGATGACTATTGTTAACTAGGGTTAGTAAACATTGATTATGGGATTATGTGGATCATATTATGTGGATAAATTGAAATATGATAAAGTATTGAATCATATAGAGAAATAGAGAATGTTGAATTAAGCGTTTTAAGAAATTACGAAATAAGCATAGGAGCTTATATTGACGTAATAGTTAAGCATGAAATACTCATTAAGGGTATATAGATTGACTATTATGTGTTGAATATTATACATAATATTGATGAACTGTTTAGTACTAAATGTACTATAAGTATTAAGTTATATAAATAATCCTTGATATTGAATCGGGTAATAAAGAAGTTGACTGATGTATTGTGTCAGACATTGGTGTTGTATGCTTGTATTGTTAATATCTACATGATGATATGAGTAGTTTACCTTTAAAGTGATAAGTTGAGAATAGTAACGAGTTAATACATAGTTGTATACGTGTTGCACGATGTTGCTATATATGTGTAAGATGTTGATATTATTGTTGTAAACTATGAGAGAGTAAAGTAATAACTTTGAAAATGAATGGTATGAAGTGACCTGAGAATAAAGTGTGACTGACATAATATGACGACGTCTGGCCAACGTATTTATATTATGCCATTTCACATGGAGTTGTTGAGGTTACTAAGTACCATATAAAGTTAAGTGGTTTTAAAATCACAGATAAGATATGTTGACCTGTAATTGATAAATAGTCAATGATTGACTAAAATAAAAGAGTAATAAACCATTAAGTTGTTGTTTAATGTGGTAACTAGGATACAAGAGATAGGTATATAGTTAAGTGCAACTTGTAATCTTTAAAAGATGATTTCCGCAAAGTAGAGGTCAGTTGTTTATGAATAATATTGTGGTAATATTGTTGAAAAGATGATTTATGACTACACCTTGTGTTGTTGAAATACCATTGAGGATGATACATGGTATTAACGGGTGTTGTCTTAGCATCTTAATTGGTGTAACCGGATGCTAGTTGATTATATAATAGTAGTTTCAACAATAAGAATTGACCTCTACATACTGCTTATTGTTTATTCTATATGTGATTATGATTATATGAATGGTGATGCTTTTGAATAAGAGTTTCATATAATCAAGATTGTATTTATATTTATAAGTTGTAAAGTTGTAATCAGCTAGCTGCAAAAGTGAAAATCTCTAACAAGATGTTAGCTAAATTGCTAGTTGTAAATCGAACCAAACTTTTATTGTTAAGGTGTATATTGTGGTATACACTACCACTTGTTGTACTTACTGTAAGGTTGAGATGTTCAAAGAGATATGTGTTACATTTGTGACCAGTGATTATGTGTTTTAGTTGTATACATGACTAAGTATAAATGCTCATGTAAATGGTTAGTTGACTTATTAAAGACAGGATTAGTGCACAATAATTGTGCAAGGGGAAAAAGGGAAGAAACATGTACATTGGTATATAGGCATGTGAAAAAGGATTGAAATATACATACATATTGTGGAATTGCTCAAGGGAGTAACATGGGATATGTGTAATTATTATAATGATTGATTATGGGGTAATATTACTTTGGTTGCTGAAATTAGATAGGGTTTCAAAACACAACTTATGTGTTTATGTGAATTCAGTTGATATACACACTGGTGGTGTGTAAGTCGATAATATGTATACACATTTCATGTTTAGTGGTTAAATATATGCAAGTTGTTTCGGTGGTTGTGTGATTACAGATATGCATGATGGTTATATGCATTAGTGAATTAAATTGGGTGCATATATTAATGAGTAGTATACCATTAGTGTAATATGAAAGGATAAATATTGGCAAATTAGAAATAAAATGTGAGTTAAATCTCACATGAGGAATGGGAGTAATAAGCGGTTGTGTTCTTAGATCATATAAGTGTGATCAGATTTCGAGGACGAAATCTCTTTAAGGAGGGGAGATTTGTAACACCCAGTCCTCGGGTCTAGTAGTATTTAATATTTTCTGACTGTGAATTATTATTTAATGTGTCAGAAAATAGTTTCGGTGATGTATTTGAAAATAAATGGGTAAAAGAGTCGAATAATTTATTGTGATTAATAAATTATTAATTGTTTTAATTTAATCTAGTTGATGGTATAATAAAATAAATTTCTCGCATTCAGTATTTAAGTGCTGGGCAATAGATTTAGGACGGGTATAAAATACCCAAAATGTTAGGTCGGTTAAATGATAGGGCCGACCCTTTTTTTTAGATCACTTTACCAATTCTATTTTCTTCTTCTTTTCATTTCAAGTGATCAAACTAAAAACCCTAACTCCAAATCTTCTAAATTCAAATCAAAAATCATTGATCAAGAACTAGTTAATGAAGGGGTGATTCCAAGCAAGTTGGTTTCTTCTTATACTATTCATCACCTTCTCCACCTTTGAAAGGTAAGTGGGTTTATTTCATGAACTAGTTCAAAGAGAATTTGGAGAATTGATTTGGTTCTTAGGTTTAAATGATGATTAATTTCGATATATGATAATATTTGATGATTCATAACTAGTTATATAGATTGAATCCATGTTCTAAGTCTATGATTGAAGTTGATTGAAAAACTTAAAAAGGGTTTCATGAAATAAGTGTGAATCTTGTATGTTTGGGTGTTATTGTTGAAAATTGATGTTAGTTCATCATAGAAAACATGTTTTGGATTGAGTATAACTTGAATTTAAAGAATTTGATTAAGTGTTTTTGAGGTTATTGATGAACTTGATAATGATAATGAATGATATGATAAAATTAGCATTTTGGTGATTAAGAACACTTAGTTGATGATTAAAGATGATGATTGTGTGAACCTAATTATTAAGTATTCATTAGACTTAAACATTGAAGGTTTGATGAATTGTTAATGGTAGAGGTTAATAACCTTAGTTGTGGTTTAACCATGTTGATTAGTGATGATGGAAGTGGATTAATGAGATTCTATGATCATAATTTGCTAGTGATGATAAATTAATGATGTTGAAACATTTATTTATAATAGGAATTGAATAATGAGAATTGTGGTAATTATGTTAATTCATATGAATTGAGTAAATCGGGTTTGTTGTTAATCTATTAGAATGATGTTGTATATATTTGAGACAAGTAACTAACTTGCATTATTCTATTGGATTGTCAGATGTGCAGAAGGCTCAGTGATATTAGACTACTGAGTGGATGCCTGAGGTGATCGGTGAGTGGATCTCTAATCCTCAGCGTAACTTGGTTGTAACAAGTTTGGTTACAACAAGTAACGTATTATTACTTTATCCGTTGCATTGATGATTATGTTGATAGTAATAATACTGTTGATATGTTGACTAGTTGAATATGTGACTTGTTGATTACGTGATCACTTGAGTTAATTGGCCTTCGGGCATCAGTTGTTAATGAGGCAACGAGTTGTTGAACTGTTGGTTGGGCTAGTTGGTTATCCAAAGTTTAACACACCTCCTGTGTTAGTTGAAGATAATCACTAGCTATCGGTCTCGTCCGTATGGCCATACGGATAGGTTGGGTAAGTGTTCTTGGGGAGCCTCCCGGGTTTATGGTTATCCCCAGAGCCGCCGATCCTCATTATGGTGTTGTTGATTAGTTGAATTGTTGCATTGTTGAACTGATGCATGGTTGATGTGTTGTATTGTTGTACACAAAGTTGTTGAGCTAAGTTAGGTTGTTGATTAGTATCTGCTCACTTAGCGTTATGCTAATCCCCCACATTATCCCTTCTTGCAGGTTTTGGCTATTGTATTGGGTGGGCAAGAAGTTGGACTAGAAGGAATGTTTGACATGCTGACGTGACTCTGACATTTGATTAAATAAATTAATGATATCTTTTGTTTTATATAACACCCATGTTGATAAACTGTGTTTTGAATTAAGTTGATTTTATACCTATATGAAACAATGTATCTTATAAACTTAGAAATTGGGATAACGCTTCCGGTACAATATATTTAAATGTTACCAAAATGAGGGGTGTTATATATACCCCCCTTTTAGGGTGGTATACCCCCTTCTAGGGGTGGTATACCCCCTCTATGGTGCCGGATACGCCCCTTTTGGTGCTGGATACGCCCTATTTGCTACCGAATACACCCCTTTTGTTGTCGAATTTTATAGCTCGAGGGTGTATTTCAGTGTTAAATTGGGTGCGAGGGTGCTGAGTGTAAATTGGTGTCTTGAAAGCCTATAAATACAAGGCTTAACCTCCTCATTTCAACACACCTCACCATCCACTTCACAACACAATTTCACACATTCTCTCTCTCTAGAATAGTAGTAGCTTTCTCTCTCTAACACTTCTCTAAGGAGTTAGAGGAGAAATAGTAGGTTAGCAGTCAGTTAGTTCTTGGTTAATACTTAACCAAGACTAACGGAGGGGTAATATTGTAATATTGTTGAAGATACTTGGAGGGGTTATTATTGTAATATTGTAAAAGATATTCGGAAGTTCCGCTCGTTGTAATCTCTCAGCATATATTCAAACTACGCATTATCTATGGTTATCTCTTTCCTTATCTATTACAATGATGATTGCTATTGTTATTATGCTAGATTTAGGATTACATGCCATGATTAGTGAGTAGTTATATTGTGTGTTTGTTGTGATGTAGTTAGTCATTAATTGGGATGATGTCATTATGAAACAATGGAGGTAACGTTAAACGGCTTTCATTTGTATAGCGCCGGAAACATCACGAATGTGTGGAGTACGGAACGTCGAAGCTATGAAAGTCGTGGGCATAATCCGTTGCGGAATAATGTTTCAAACTATTATATAAATGAAAACTCGGTGCTTTGATTACGCGTTTCATCTATGAATTTAAACCGCATTTTCAAACTAATGCCTTTCCGCCAATAAACGTGGTTAAAACCTTTTTGATAAGACGTCATATCATGGGTAATTAATTATCTGTGTTCAATTAACATTGTCTGGTTTTAAGCTGTGGAACTACTAACCAAGTATTGTACACCGTGATTAAACTACAACTTAATTATATATGTTAAATGTCATGGTCTGGTTTCGAAGCCGTGGAATTACTAAACAAGTATTGTACACTGTGAATAAACTAGGGATTTATTGGTTAATTTTAAGTGAGGGCTGGTTTAAATCATAAATGGAGAATCTTTGATCTAAAATACAAACTTAGTTTATAAAATCCAGAAAGGAACTCGAGGAATCATCTAGTATTCCAAATTCGTCTATCACCCCTGGATTCCATAAGCATTGATGGAACGTAATCAAGCACCAACTAAAGTCTCGAACTTAAATGTTTTATTCAATTGAGTATCACCGTGGTGTTAAGAACGGTCAGACATTTAGTGGGTCTGTTACTCTATTCATGCACCCAGGAATCTCCATATTCCAAGAAGGGTCACTGTTCCGTAACAGGGCAGTGTTGAGAGTTGAGCAGCCTCCTCCGATCAGAATCACGATAGCCTAGTTACTCAGTGACATACTGATTGAGCAATCAATCAGTAGGGTACTAATGTTTACACCACAAATACTTGAAGCAAATAAAATACAAATCTTTAGAAAGACGTTTTCATAACTTAAACTAAAACATCATCCCAATGTAAGGCTAATGAAGTCACAACAAACACCCCCTCTATCCTGACTGCTATCCCTTATTTTATTTTATTGCTTAGTATTAGTTAGTATTAATCAGTAGTATAATTTAGAAAACAAAACAAAAACAAACTCCCAACCATTTTTAAAAACTCCATCACTAGCTAGAAACGTACATCCTGATTTCTCTGTTTCACAATACCGTTGATTTTAAAGAACGACCCTAGGTCAACTTGCTGCTATACACCTCTAGGTCACGTAGCACTAGTAAACTTAGGCCCCAGCTCTATAAAATTTTAAAACTTACCAGATCCGCGTCCCGACGGCTGGAGCAACGACCGGAGTGAAATCCATCCGACCGACCGCTCGGGCGCGATCAGTGGCTGTATGTCAGTTTCTCCTTCATCAATAGGTTTATCGACCTTCTGAAGAGAATCAGTGTTATTATCAATTTCCATGTCGGTTGATTCTTGAATTTCTTCAAGGTCAACAGGGCTCCCACTAATTCCTTTGGATATGATGTTCCTTTGAAGGAACGTTCCCTTTCGAGACACAAAGACTTTGTTCTCTGTAGGGTTGTAGAACAAATATCCATAAGAATTAGCTGGATATCCGACAAAGAAACACTTCTCTGATCTGGGTTCAAGCTTATCTTGAGTCTCACGACGCACATAAGCCTTACAACCCCAGATTCTTAGATATGACAATGAAATTTTCTTTCCATGCCATATCTCAGAGGGTGTTTTGGAAACCTACTTGGTTGGGATGAGGTTAAGGATCCTTGCGGCAGTTTCTAGGGCATACCCCAAAAACTGATTGGAAGCGTTGTGTGACTCATCATGGATCGAACCATATCAAGTAATGTTCAATTTCTCCTTTCAGACACACCGTTATGTTGGGGTGTCCTTGGAGGAGTTAATTGTGAGATTATCCAACAATCCCTTAGATGATCACTAAATTCTTGATTAAGATACTCAACGCCTCTATCAGATCGGAGAATCTTAATCCTTTTGTTCAGTTGATTCTGTACTTCGTTTTGGTACGTCTTGAACACTCTAAAAGTTTCAGACTTATGTTTAATTAAATAAACATAACCATATCTACTGAAATCATCAGTAAAAGTAACAAAGTAACGTTCACCGTGTCTAGTAGGCGATCTGAACGGACCACACACATCGGTGTGTACAAGTTCCAACAGATCCTTGCTCCTTTCACAGTTTCCTGTGAAGGATGCTTTTGTCATTTTGCCCAATAAGTAGGATTCGCAGTCATCACATGATGTAATATCAAATGATTCCAAAATTCCATCCAACTGGAGTTTTGCGATGCGTTTCTTGCTTATGTGGCCCAAACGACAATGCCATAGATACGATTTATCCAAACCATCTTTGGATGAACCAACATTATAGATTGAATTGTCATTTAATTTTATGGTGGTTTCTAATATGCCTCTACAAGGACTAGCCTTAAAGGTAAAATATTTCATCCTTGTAGACTAGTATTGATCCATTATCAAACTTATAATCAAAACCATCCTTAAATAAAGCATTAAATGACATAATATTTCTTGCCATATCGGCATTGTAGCAAACATTTTTCAAAAAAATACATAAACTAGAATCAAAATGAAGCTTGTAATCTCCAATCATTTCAACTGAGGCAACATTCTTGTTCCCCATGATTAGATCAAGCTCCCCAGTCTGTAGCTTTCTACTTCTTGTTAGTCCCTGCACATTTGTACAAATGTGAGTACCACAACCTGTGTCCAATACCCAAGAATTAGAAGTAGAAGTATTGTTTAGTTCAATCATGAACATACCCGAAGGATTGCCAACACCACTAGCCCGTAGTGCATTGAGTTCATTCAAGTATTTAGTACATGCACGCCTCCAATGTCCTTTCTCCCCACAATGGAAACATGTGGCCTCCTTAGGATCCTTGGCTTGTGGGATCTTAGCAGAAGACGTGGAAGCAACACCCTTGGGCTTAGGTTTGGGATTGGAACTTGGAGTTCCAACCTTGTCTTTACCCTTGGATTTGGTTCCTTTCTTCTTCTTCTTCTTGATCCCTCCTTCCTTTATGGACAAAACATCAGCATCAGGTTTAGCCTTGGCCATGTTAGACTCAGCGGTCTTCAGCATGCCATGGAGCTCCATAATGGTTTTCTCCATACTGTTCATATTGTAGTTCAATACAAACGAGTCAAAAGAACTAGTCAGCGAGTTCAGGATAAAGTCCGTAGCAAGCTCTTGACTTATGGGAAAACCAAGACGCTCTAGCTGGTCTATATACCCTTTCATCTTGAGTACATGGACACTAACGCTGCTGCCTGCTGCCATTTTGCAACAGACGAGTGACTTGACAGTGTCAAATCGTTCCTGCTTTGCTTGCACTTGAAACATGTCTTTCAGTTGTGTAAGCATGTCGTACGACCCTAAGGTTTTCAAACCCTTTTGGAGTTCTGGAGTCATGGTCGCCAACATTAAGCAGGCTACCTCATTAGATTCGGTACGACGTTTTTCAAACTCATCCCGAACTACCTGAGTAGCTCTCGCCTATGGCTCAGCGGGTAGGGGTTCCTCAATTGCTCTGATCTTACCTTCCATCCTGAGAACAATCCTCAGGTTGAGAAGCCAGTCAATGAAGTTCAATCCATTAAGTTTATCCTTCTCAAGAAGCCCTTTTAGGCAAAAAGTAGAAATAGATGAGGAAGCAGAGTTTGTGTTTGTTGCAGACATCTGTCAATTTATAGATTGTATAAGTTAATCTGACATATTTAATCCTTGTTAAAATAATTACCCTTGTGTGTTTTAAAATTTAAAAAAATTATCATTAACAAGGCTAAGATCCATATTTCACTTATAGTAATGCCGGGTATGCCGTGGAAACATTAGTTATAAGCTAATTAGGTAGGTATACTATATTACCAATTTCATCCATTATGAAATTCTTAGACTCCTGCGGGATTCAATGATAATCCATTATATCAATTGACATGTTTAATCCCTTCTACGCCAACCCTTTCTTGTGCCGGGTATGCCGCGGAAACACAAGTCCAGATTGTAAACTGTCCATGATAGATACACGTGAAATCCGGGCCAAGACTCTCGGGTATCGCGAACTTCACCTCACCCTTGCCAACACCCAATTGAAAACCGGCCCAAGACTCTCGGGTATCGCGAGTTTCAACAGGTAGAAGGTTCGAATGTGTGCACTACTCGTGGATGGCGTAAAGTTTACATTTAAAACGGGTTTTCGTTTTGTATTAGCAAAAACATTTTATACCATTTTAAAATCTTGCCAATTTTATGTCGCGTTTGTTAATCCTTTATAACCAAACCGATATATGATTATTACCTTTTGTTTTAAAACAATTTTCTTGTTAGCACAACCAAGACAAATACTTAAAACAATAATAATCATCACATGCATTTATATCGGTAGTATGCCAATCCTATGCGTTTTCCGGTAAGCCACATACCGAAAAACAAGGCCAATCTAAGGACAAAATTAAGTAGTAGCAACAGCTCCCACTTAAACCATCATCCTTGAAGGAGACCCGCTTGCACCATCTTGAACATCATCATCGTGATTCCAATCTTGGGCGTCTCTTTACATTTTAAAACAATACTATTCTACTTTCTAGAAAGAAAACGACACATTTGTCATTTATACAAATACATGATTAAAATTAAAAGACGACATGCAAGCCGTTTGATTAATTATTACATTCATCCGAATAAATAATACACAACCAAACATCACACAAAAGGCCATGGGCATCTACTACCGATATCTAATCAACCATAAAACATACCAAATATCATCATACGAATGTTTCAAAATCTCATGTACCATTCGACAAAGGCTAAAATTTCGACTCGGTTACTAGTTATTAAAAACAGCCCTTTTAACACTTTATTATATCTACTAATGTAACATTTGAAGACTCAAAAGGGGCTGTTTACATTCAATCTAAAACCGAATACAAAATCAGTCCAAAACAGCCCGAAATAAACATATGAACAAAAACGATTTTCTGATTTTTAACAAGTTTAAAGACCTATCATTTTTATACACATGCAAAACCATTTTATGACGGATAATGCCAAAAAGTTTCGGACCAAGAATCTGTACAAAATCAGTCCGAAAAAACAGCCACGGTACATGCATTTCGAAGCAATCAATCGATAGATTCATGAGCTAAAGTTTGTACAAGGTGGCTCTGATACCAATGTCGTAGTTCGGGGCGAACGCGCAGCGGAAAACACGGGTTACAAAACGAGATTTAAAACCCGAACTCCTTCATATAATCGACATGCACAAAACAATAGCTACTAGAGAGATTAGAACAAGAATCATACCCTTGAAGCGTGATTCCGATCGATACGGTTTTAGGTTCAAACGAGAACCTCTCTATCAGGGAGACACCCAAAGTTCCGATCTCGAATGGTATGTTTCCGGTCACCGATTCCAGCCTCTAGCCTCCACCAAAACAGCCCTTTAACACCTCTTTATCTTCACGAAAACGTAACACCACAACTATGTGTGTACGGTATCCGAAACCCTCAAAGACTTGAGATTTCGGACTGATTTTGATTGACGATCTTGAGCAGATTTTATGGACTGTTTTTGAGGTTTTTCTCTTGAGAGAAAAACGTGGGAAAGGGAAGTAAAAGAGTGGAATGAGTGTGTTAGGTGTAAGAGAGTATTGGTGAGGTAGTGTGTTAAGTAAGATTCAAGAGAATCTCATTTTTCAAGACATGATGTATTCCACTAAGTTTAATTTATTACTAGTTATATGAATATAACTAATTAAATAAACTAACCTCAACATAGTTAATTCTTTTAGACCATTAACAAATGTCTAATATAACTAACTTTTCTCTCTTACGAAATTATACCAAACGATTTTCGACCGGCCTTTGCGTGTGACCGAATAGGATAAATGGACTTTGTATTATTATGTCATGGGCATATCTTTGAATCATATGTACCACGGTCAAACCCGAAGCCAACCCGAGAACATTGATTCCAACAGACTCCCACTTGCACAGACATGAATAATATTTGTATGTCTAAAAGAACATACTAAATGTAACCAGTGCAACGACATGTTACATTCCCTATTAGTTGATTTACATCAATTATCCTTTTGTTCTAGATATCATTTTGAACGTGTGACATGGTTAAGTGTCAATCAACATCGTTCAAGATTATGTTTCTCGATAGAGATTTGTGGTGATCATGATAGACTGAAATCATACTGATTCAGTGTTAGCATGGTCATGCATTTAACATCAGCGCAAATCATCGAGGGGCCCAGTGATATCGCTTCAACTCGCTTAAAGAAGAAGGAACAAATTGTTTCGACTACATAGACATCCATCACATCTCATGTTGTACCCAATCTACACCCTTATAACTGGCATTTACGCACAGCGGTATGTAGGTCAAAGTACAACATAATTTGTGTCAGGATTCTCATGTATCTCCGCTCTAGGATAAAGATGCTGCCATCTTAGAATTACCTTTTGACTTAAAACCATGAAGTAATTCCTAAGTGTGGTCACTCCAGAACCTTGAATCAATTATCAAGTTCCTCATGAACGTAGTATCATATAAGCCTATATAACTACACTTCATAGCAGCCTTAATTCAATTCTCCCTCCAGTAGAGAATGACTGACTGTGGAAGTTTATGAATTAATATTCAATGGAGTGTAAAACATGTAAAATTTGAACAAGATAATATACAATGAAATGATCGCGTCATGCGTATTATATAATCTCCATATACAAAATCATCAAATCGATTGTAATAGATTATTATCCAATGTTCAAGGCGTCAGACTTAACTATTAAAATACAATCAAAGCAAATCATCAATAACACGAACACCAATAGATCTACGATGAGCATCATGCTTGGCCTGTGACAAAGGCTTGGTGAATGGATCAGCCAAGTTTTCACTCGTGTCTATTCTGCTTATGACAATATCCCCTTCTGCGACAACTTGACGAACATAATGGTACTTTCCGAGTATGTGCCGTGTGCGCTTTTGAGATCTTGGTTCTTGAGTTAAGACAACCGTACTCTCATTGTCGCAGAAAATCTCAACGGGATCATTAATGGTGGGAACTACACCTAGATCCCCGATGAACTTCTTTATCCACATGGCCTCTTTAGCAGCCTCACTGAGTGCTATGTACTCAGACTCTGTTATCGAATCTGCAATGGTACTTTGCTTGGAGCTTCTCCAAGTAACTGTGCCACCATTTAGAGTAAACACAAACCCTGATTGCGAGGAGCAATCATCTCTGTCTGATTGGAAGCTAGCATCGGAATATCCTTTGACACTCAGTTCATCCTTCCCTCCATAGACCAAGAACATCTCTTTAGTCTTTTTAAAAAGGAAATTACTAATTCACCCCTAACATTATTATTAACTAGTGTAATACCCGGGCGGTACCCCGGGATCACCATTTACGTGATATTTTTACATCAACCAATATAGTCTTTGATAAAGATTTTAGTAACAGATGACTATGAGTAATCAAGTACATAGAATTTTCCCCATAATTTAATTTCATAACTTTTAAGTGATAAATTCAAGACTATATGAAATTGATGCATATTGCATATGCATAATCAACATGGCCGGTACTGAACTTTTCGATGCCCGGGACGAGACATTAAAAAATGCCCTTACCAAAATTTTCAACTGAACAACACATTATTTTTTAAGGATTTAAACCATAGTCTAGCTAGACAGCTCATCCAACACCAAGTTTTAATGATATAACGAATTAATAGTACTTGAGAAGATAAACTACGAGTTGACATCTAATTTAATTGTAAATAATTAAAAGGATTTACACAATTGAAATTTTAAACTTTTAACCAAAATCACTAATCGAAATATTAGTTTTTTATGAAAAATTAGGCCCTTAAACATAAAATAAATATAACCCAATTATATATGTAAAGGACGTTAACTCCAATTAAATACCAACTTCACCTTTCTATTTTCAAATTTATATGTGTCTTTAGTTTTCTAGAAAGAACTTGTGAGTTCTTAAAAAATTACATATATAAAAAATAAAATTTGATTAACTTTTATAACACAAAGGTAGTATAATTTTTATTTTCTTGAAATACAGTTTTCGTGAAGATACAACTTTATCATGCTTAGTATTTTTTTTATACGAGATTTTAAAATACACATTCAAAATGAGAGCTAAATTAATAGAGAGGGCTTAAATTGAACTTTTACAATAAGTATAGGGGTTGTACTGAACAAAATATAATTATTGAATACAGTCAAAGTCAAAGATGTCATCATTCCCATCGGTCATCATCTTCATCCCTATCAGTTTAAATCCTCCATTGAAGAACACCACCAAGTTTCTTCGTTTTCTCCCACGATAGATGAGACGAATGCTACTGTAATTTATACTTGAGGTGATGACAATGATGTGCCTTTTTATTGGAGGTGGAGGTTATGTGTAAAAAAAAATAATTTTTGGGTAACTTACATAAAACTGATTTACAACCGCTGTAGTGTAACCGACGTAATCCAACTGCTCTGCGACTTTAAACGGCTGTGATCAATAGTGAAAGGACTTTGAACGGTCAAGATGTAAAGTTGGAGTCACTTGGCTTGGTCCATATATAGTTAGAATATTTGAAAATTTACTTGAAATTACTAATATATCCATGCATGTATTAAAATCTCATTAATACTATCATTATTAAACTTTAAAATAATAAACATATCACATTAAATTCTAATTGATTAAAACTTTTATATATATATATATATATATATATATATATATATATATATATATATATATATATATATATATATGGTTTGGATCTAATAGAATAAATAGAATACGATAATATAACGGAGACTCGAAGAGTGACTTTGACCAGTTAGGGGCCGTTTAAGTATAGCAAATATAAATTTAATGTTTTATCTTTTAATTATGAAAAAAACATCCCACCCAATTAAATCTCTAACATACGTTTGACTACACCTTTTGACTACATCTTTTAATTAGTTTTCTGCTAATGATGAACATGTCACTTATCATTTTCTCACTCCATAAGGTTTATTATTATTTTTTATTGATGTAACATTGAATTAGTGTAGAAAATGATCTGTATCAAATCTTAAATTAGTTAATACGTGATTTCAATTCGTAAGGTTTATATAACAAAGAATCATTGTGCATCATCTTGTTTAATGGTATGGATGTATTTTTATCATAGATTTTTCTTCATGGCCATATGTTATCGCCATTTTATACCATCCCTACTGGTAGGAATTATTAGTAAAAAAAACACCATTTTACCTAAGAAACAATGTGCATGAAGTGTCTAATACTTTGTGCATAAAAAATGGTTGTGAATCAACATTTTGGCATGTGCATCAAATTTACAAGCATGTGCATCATCCTTTATATGGTTGTGTAGATACTTGTTAGAGCTGTGCATCAATTTTGATGGTATGAACTGCTTTTAAAGTACACAGATGATGCACACATTTATTATTGCTTCTAATTGTCGAGTGTGTGAAGCTTAGAGCATCCACAATGCTTTCAACTCTTAAAGATGTAAAGTATTGCCACTTCATTTCCACATCGTAACCTTTTAACTTTTTACAAAATTTTAATCTGCAAATGTTTAAATATTATTTTGTATTATATTCATATTACCTACAAAAGTAAGAGAGTGCAGGGTAAGGGCCCACCATATTCAGATTACTAGTGGATCATATTAAAGGAAAAGAGGAAGGGCCCACATTTTTAAGTATAATTGTGAGTTTGTACAGAGACGAACGCATGTTAATGCGTATGAATAGCTGGAAATCTTACAGTGGGTTAAACTCAAAAGGTGATGTCCATGTCATCTCCATTGCACGCTCCACGTAATAGCATTGTAGTTGCTCTTAGGATGTTCGGATTCAACTTTACTTAGGATGATGCACAATTAATGTTTGGCTTCCAAATTACAAATATAACCTCGTAGGCCATCTTTATTAACTATAAAATTCAATTTATTACAAATTTTTAAAAAAATATAATTAAATGCATGATCTAACGGTTTACATTTTATTCTACTTATTCTATGATAAACTTTGTTTTACAATAATCAACCCCTATATATATATAGTTACAGGATCATAAAAGAAGGAAATTTAAGGAGATAAGAGGGAGAAGGATTTTTTATTACTATGATTCAATATTTTATTGTTAAGATTCAATTTTTTATTAATTTAATTATACATTTTATTATTTTGGTTTAATAGTTATTAATAAGATTTAGTCTTTTGTTGCTATTATTCAAAAGTTATAGTAATAAAAATTTGAATCTTAAAATAAAAATATTGAATCTTAGAATAAATATACTGAATCATAGTAACAAAAAATCATTCTCCCTCTTCTCTCCCTAAAAAACATTCTCCATAGATCCTACTCCTATATATATATATATATATATATATATATATATATATATATATATATATATAATGCATATCATATAATTTACTAATTTACCCCTATCATTATTATTAGTATTTTAAAAACCTACTTAAAATTACTATCATACCCCTACATATATAATAAAGTTTTATTTATACAATCATTATATAACTTTAAAGTAATAAAAATAAGACATAACTATTTAACTGTAAGGAGTTACGAGACATGTCAATTATGGGCGGAAAAGTCGAAACAAGACAAACATGTTAGCAAACCGCCGTAGGCAAAGCCTCCAAAATCAATTTTCCCCTTTTTTATATGTTTTTAAAGTGTTATAAGATTTTAGAAACGAACTCTTATTAGTGTTTTTTTATGAAATTTTAAATTTACATCTTGTTTTTATATAGTCAATTTCTATATTTGAGAGTTTCAATTTATTATTTACGTGATTGTTTGTCTTTAATTTTAGTTAAAGGTTCATCTAGGGTAATGTGAATACAATTGTCCTAATGACGACCGAATTTTCGAAGGATTTTTTGTGAGGGTATAGCTTTAACGATATCGAAATCGAGTAGTGTATAATTGGAGCAATATGAATGTTTCAAACGTGCTATATGCACTCGTGAGGATATGAAAAATGGATGTATGCAAAAATGAAAGAGACAATTCAATTTACATCAAAATTCCTTTAAAAGGTACTTATGTAGTTATTATGTTGCTATGATTCATACACAAGATCCAAAAACAGTTCCCTTTTAGACTTTTAAACAACTTCTAATGTAATGTAATGGTACTACTTTTGACAATTGCATTGCAAATTTCTAGTTATTATTATATTCATTTGGTAGATTACAAAACTGACATTATTAGACTAAATTATTATAAAAATAACACTTGACTTGGTCAAAAAGTTACAAAAAATGCTATTTCATTTGTTAAGTCTAGTGTTTTTGTTATTACCTTTTTTCTCATCAAACTTTAAAGTGTCTTTTAGCATTATGCACCTCTTTCTACAAGCTAACTTTTGAGAGTGAATTTCACACTTGAACTAATGACTTGATACGATCTGGTATAAGATATGTTCGTATTAGCTTCTATGTACATTCTTTAAATGGTATGTTGGAAATGGTAGTAGAATCGAAGAATCTATAAAACTTATAATCTTTATAATAAGAACCAAAAATACCTATTAATGACTACATAAAATGCACCTAGAAACCTTGCTTTCTTTTTGTCATTGTCAAGTTTTAAAGTTGATTGAGTAGTTGATGACAAATTCAAATTACGGTCCATGTTACCTTAATTTATATTTTTATATATATAAGAAAACCCCTTGAAGAATCTCCTTCATGAATTTCAAGCTAATTCTTCTATAATCAACCCTTGGATTAAAACATGACATACTTTATTTCATTAATTGTGTAATAAAATACTAATATGCCCTTGATTTATTTAAACTTACCATCCTCAGCTTTCTTTTATATGTCATAATAAACCCTTCATGTTTTGACTTAATCTCTCTTTATTGTAACAAACTTCCGTATTAACAATCAACCCTCACATTTAGACTAAAAAAATAATAATGGGGGGCCGATCTACACACAGACAAACTTCCATCTTCTTTTTCTCTAAACTTTTTAAAAAATAATCTATTATAACAATTAATAAAGACCTTCACTACCGCTTTTCCGTATTTAATTATTTGGTTTTTGAGTTGCAAGAAAAAAAAACCCTCCCGACAAGCCCCTTCACCACCGGAACGCCGTCGCCACCTACACTCCTACACCATCAACCGTTTCTTGCCGACAAACCCCTTCACCACCCTCTACTTGTTGCCACATGCAGTTCTCTACCGTTATCCTTTGCTTTCCTCCTGATGAGATTTTATTTTTAGTTATCTGGAATTAATTTATTTGTCTGCCAATTTAATTTTAAAATTCAAATCATGTGAGCTATAAATTTTAGCTGATATGATGGGATTTACATCATTTAAATCATAAAAAAGAAAAAATCCTTGATATATGGTTAATGGTTGATTTCCACCAAAATAGGAATGTTAGGCATTTGAAGATAAGTTTATTAAGGAAATGATTCTATCTCATCAACAAATTGAGTTTTTCCCTCCCATCTTTCCAATTTTATATGCATTTCAAATTTGCTAGGTCAACAATGATAGTATAATTAGATATCCTAGCCTCATATGATCACACCTACTTGCAAATCATTATCTAATGTCATACATTTTACTTTTGCTTGTCTTTCAATCTTAACAATGGCAAATCAACATCAATTAAACTGTGCATAACTATTTTTTAAACACGCTAATCATAGTAAAACATTGAAGAGTTCCGCAAATTTTGCGAGATCTAAACTAGTTATTATATTAAACGGGTAAAAATAATTTGGAAAATGGTTTTGTATAATACTATTTTTTTTTATTATCATATATCTTTGACCATATTCATTGTTTTCTTACCAACTTTTGTTATTGTTGTCTATTGAGTAGTTATATTATTTAGTGGATTATATCATCATCATTATATATATAATATAATAATGTCCAATAAATCACTTTCTTCAATAACACACGTGGAAATACTCTTTCAAAGTCTGTGTGATTCTTGTGAACAGTTTATTCCTAGCTCTAGACCTAGTCGATACAATAGTCTTGTAAGAGAAAATTACTGTAGGAGACCAGTTAACTTCCCCTTCTTATTAAATAAACCTTGTCAGAAATTTTTTCCGTTTCTAGACCAAGAAATCGCCAAATGCAAAAAAGATTCCGGCGATTTGACGATTTTTTATATTACCCAATCATCTCGCGACACGTGGCACTATTATATCGCCAGAGTACCCAAAAATCACCGGTCCCATCTTTTATCGACAATCCGACACGTGTACTTAAAAAATAGCCGAATTGTATAAAACATGTCGCGAGATGATTGGGTACAACCAAAAATCGCCAAATCGCCGTCTTGGTTTTTGCATTCGGCGATTTCTTGGTCTAGATTGGAAAAAAAACACTGACATGGTACATATAATGGAAAACAAACTTTGACCGGTCTACCATAGTAATTTTCTCTTCTTCTAATTTAATTGGTTGTGTTTATACTGTTTGATTGTAAATACTAGTCACTCCGTACTAATTTAATTATCTATTAGTCGGTGACTCGCGCAATACAGTAATAATGCATTGGAAAATGTGATAGTGATCATCAACATAACGATAATGGTTCTTATAGGTTTGCTTGTGTCTGTTTGACATATTGACAAACGAATTCAAAAATTTATATATTTACCATTTGCATTCACGAACATGAACAAAAAAATCATTCCTTTATTCGTTTGTGTTCTTTCGTTTGTTTGATATAACCCTATTGAACGATCATGAACATGTTCTGTTGGTGTTCGTTCAATTTGATTAAAGGACTAATGACACTGTAACAATTGATTACCTATGCAGCAACACATTTCTATTATTAAGTATCCGTATCCATAGCCGTATAATTGTTATTATTATCTTGAGTTTTATATACTATATATACAATGTATTTTTATATATAATAATATAATGTACACATTAACTGGTTAACCTTATATCATACGTTATTATACTTAGATTTTCATGATTATTACACTGTAATTTTGTATGATATGAAAACATGAAATTGTTCATTATCTTGAACGTATCGAAACCATGAATTAGTTAATTAAAAAGTTAAATTGTTAGCTTTAAGATTTAAAATCTTGAATATACTATAGTTTATGGTAATTTTTTTTGTTTGGCCAAAATTACATACATGGGGACAACCGAAACCCGCGAATAAATTATGAAAAACTGGCCGGTAATACTAATTGGGTACCCAGCGGGTATTGGGCCAGGTATGGGTACGAATTGTAAACGGGTATGAGTACAGATACACTAAAACTCATCGGAACTGACCCGTTAGCATCCATAATCCAAGTATTGTAAATTGGAATTTTATAAAAAAAAAATTTCATAAAAAGCGGTGGTATGAGTACAGATATACTAAAAACCGTCGGAACCTGACCCGTTGTCAACCATAATCCAAGAATCATACATTAGTAATTGATAAAATAATTCAAAAAGGCAATCGAATAAGAATTTTATTCACTAAGCGATGAAATGAAGTCGTGAATTTTTTGGAATTGAAAATAACTTATTAAGGTTTTTTTCAGAAAATTTAAAATAAAAAAGATTGTACGAAGAGTTTGAATTATGAAAGAAATAATAAAGTAGTTATTAAATTAAGATTTTCATAAAATATTTGGAGGATTATTTACAGGTAAAAAAAATAGAGTATTTATATTTTAAATATTGAAAGGTATATATTGTAAATATAGAATGGTATATTAGTCTTTTATTCACATAAAAATGGTATTAATGATGTCATTAAAATAATTAATGGTTAGATCTTATTTGTTGATCTTCATCTAATGGCTATTATTCTTTCAAGATTTTTCTTTTAATTAGAGTAGTAGTATTTATATAGTAAATATTGAAAAGTGTATATTGTAAATATAGAAGGGTATATTAGTATTTTATTCACATAAAAATGGGATTAATGATGTCATTAAAATAATTAATGGTTAGATCTTATTTGTTATGGCTATTATTCTTTCAAGATTTTTCTTTTAATATATAAGATAGATAGATAGATTTATATTGTAAATATTGAAAGGTGTATATTGTAAATATAGAATGGTATATTAGTCTTTTATTCACATAAAAATGGGATTAATGATGTCATTAAAATAATTAATGGTTAGATCTTATTTGTTGATCTTCATCTAATGGCTATCATAAATTAGTAATTGATAAAATAATTTAAAAAGGCAATCGAATAAGAATTTTAATCACTGAGCGATGAAATGAAGTCGTGAATTTTTTGGAATTGAAAATAACTTATTAGGGTTTTTTTCAGAAAATTTAAAATAAAAAAGATTGTATGAATAGTTTGAATTATGAAAGAAATAATAAAGTAGTTATTAAATTAAGATTTTCATAAAATATTTGGAGGATTATTTACAGGTAAAAAAAATAGAGTATTTATATTGTAAATATTGAAAGGTGTATATTGTAAATATAAATGGTATATTAGTCTTTTATTCACATAAAAATGGGATTAATGATGTCATTAAAATAATTAATGGTTAGATCTTATTTGTTGATCTTCATCTATTGGCTATTATTCTTTCAAGATTTTTCTTTTAATATATAAGATAGATGAATATTGGGTGAGCATTGTTAAGTTGGTTGTTATTGTGAAGTAAATACTAATTATCAAAGTGAATACGAAATAACACTTAAGAATAATTGGTCATCTATATACAAAATATTGCTACGAAATAGAGTTCAAGTGTTCAACATCAATAGAAAAATTTAACTTATAATTAATAATTATCGTGAATCGGATAATCAAGACTCGAACTTATATATTACACGTATATTAGATTATTACGTTATTTTATTGCAACTATTCTAAAAATATGTTGATTGCCTTTTAGTTTTAAAATAAGCAAAAAGACGAATATTAATATATAGAAATATTATAGTTATTTATATTGTTATTGAGTAATGAGAAATAAATGGTTAGACTTACCATATTAGTTTAGTTAAATGAAATGGGTAAAATGGGTATTCCCGTTCTTCCATCTATAAGTTTTAAGGCTTGATCCTAAATGATTTATAAGAGTTTATAGATTATAGATTACCGAAATGCATACAGCTTTATGAAAGTACATTGATTACTGTATCAATCAATATGATTTAATATTTACTCAAATAAAATCATTTCCGATGGGTTGAAATAAAAAATGGAGAATACTTTTGAAACATCCCAAAATAAGATACTGGACAATTAATTTGGAACGGATGGAGTAATAAATAGAGTAAACTTAATGAACGGTTACGTGGCATACATGGAGCTAAGAAGCCGTCTCTCTAACTTTTTTTTGCACACTATCAACCTAAAAGGTAAATTTTTATCTCGTAAATAGTTCATCCATCACTTGAAATTACTAAGATATCCTTCATAAATTTTTGTATCCTTTAAAAACAATAATAAGGAAAAAGTTTGGTGATGATAAAAATGGTTGTTTTTTCAATATGAAAAAAACTGATTTGAGACATGTTTTTATTAGCAAAATGATCTCCCTCTTCAGAGAAAAAAGATACGCAGTTTAAGAAAATATCATCATTAAACTCTATATTTTGCCAACATTACGATTTTGCCAATTACTTTTTACCTACTTTTTGTGGTACATTAATATATTAAGGGGAATTATGAAGATACCCCCCAAATTACAGGGGATACCCTCTAGCCTACCTCCAGTTCCCATCCAGTTATTTTTCAGCCCAGTTTTATCTATGATCGGTCCAGTTCAGTATAGAATTAGGTTCAGTTTTAGATTAAACATGGGGTAGAAATTAGAAAAAGATGGGGTATACCCAGAAAATAAAATAAAAAGAGTATGATGTGATTGATTAGATGGGTGAAGGGGGTAGGAAATGGGAAAAGGTACAAAAAGGGGTAGCTTTATTAGGACCCGGTATAAAAAGAACTTTTATCTTTACCAATTTATGAAAATAAACAATTAAATTGTGACATTCAAATAAAGAAATGTGGACTATAAAATTGAGACGGATGGAGTATGTCATACGGAGAGTTTATGGTGATGAAGCAAACCAACAATTTTTTTTTAAGGGTGCGTTTAGTTACAGAAAACTCATTTTTCCAGAAAAATTTTCTAAGAAAACAATAAAATTAGAAAATGTGTTCAAATTCGAGTTTTCTAACAAACTTTTCTAACAAAAGGAAAATTCTTGTTTTCCTTTTTATAACTACAAAGTTGAAAGCTACTTTTGATGATTTTCTAAGTTTTCCATCTCTACTTTTCTTTGAAAAGGAAAACTCCAGCCCTTACAACTAAACACGTTTTTTAGATTTTCCATGCATTGTTAGAGAAGTAAAACACTTATATTTCTCTGGGAAAATGAAAAAAGAAAAATGGAGAAATTTTTTTGTAATCAAACGCGCCCTAAGTATTTTTTCTTTAATACGAACAACTTATGAAATTATGATGATATTTTGATTCCGTTGCACTCTGATATTGACCCGCTTCAATTAATGAATTTCCAGTTTGTGATCATTAATTTTATGAATTATTATCTTTTAATTTTAAAACAAGGCATATGATATTTATAGATTCCCATCTCATTTTTGCTAGTATTTGGGGTGAGCAGAGAAACCGAACAAATCGAATCGTAATCGATATTCGAAATAATCGACCGCAAAAATTCGACATTTTAAGTTGATTCGGGTTATACATAAAAATTGAGCCGCTAATAAGCGAACCTATTTTTTCAATCATATATATATATATATAGTATGTTATATACAATATTGTTATATTAATTTATTAGACTTCAAAATACACACGGTCCATTATATGTAACACCCGCTTCACGGGTCTAGGGGTAAAATGGTAATTTCTTTATTTTTATTTTATTATTTAAATGTGTTGGAGATAATTTTGTATTATTTTGTTATGTGAAATTAATAGGTCAAATGGTTAAATGACCTATTGTGATTAGTAAAATATTGTTTCTTTTAACTTGCCTTAGTTAACGGTAAAATAAAAGAATTTCTCTCGCAAAATGGTTTTTAGGTTCCAGACAATAGGTTTAGAAGGGGAATAAAATTATACCATTTGGTATTGGGGTCGGTATATGGAGCTAACCTAACTCCCCTTTCCCTCAAAATTCTCCATTTCATTGTTATACATCTTCACTCTCACTAAACACACACATTGAGTTGAAAACACAAGAGTAAAATCAAATTCCATCATATCAAGGCTGTGATTTGGTGTTAAAAATCTGAGTTCATCATCATTTTCATCCTCTAGTTCATCTTGTTTCTTCATTTTGAATGTAAGTTTGATTACCATGAATTCTATGAGCTTATTTGGTGTATTAGGTTAATAATTGATACTTGAATGATTAATGGTTACTGAAATTGTCGAATCATCATCATCATCAACATCTTGTTCTTCTTGAATTGCAAGTGTTTTATTTATGAATGCATAAATGGGTTTTGAGTAAATCATGTGGGTTAAAGTTAGGTGAAAGGAATTTTAACATACATGTTGTTGTTGATGTTGTTATATGATGATTATAGGGTTATTGATATGTTAGAATAGATTGTAAACTGAGTTTGATGATGATTCGATGATGAGATTTGGGATTGAGTTCGTGCTGTAAATTTGTAGGTCTGATACTCTGTTTTAAAACGTGCAAACGCGATCCCAGCCTAGTGTCCGGATCGCGTTTCATAGTTTAAATTTGTTGCAGTCGAGTTTGTTCTTGCAAACGCGATCCCGACACTTCACCCGGATCGCGTTTGATAGTTAAAATTGGTTACAGAACGTTTTCCTTATTGTGAACGCGATCCCGCCTTATTTCCAGGATCGCGTTTCCTAGTGTCTTTCGGTTACAAACCGATTTCCTTCTTTAGAACGCGATCCCACCCACATTACCCGGATCACGTTTCATAGTGTTAAACGGTAACAGAAGGATTTCTTCTGTGTAACGCGATCCCACCTCCTATTCCAGGATCGCGTTTGCATGACCAAATTTGGATAAATGTAATAACTTTTGACTTGAACACTTGTGATATTTAAATAGTATTAAGTGTATATTATGTGTACTTATTGGACATTATATACTTGAGTAGATTATAACAAATTATAAAACGAGGATCTAACTTGGGTTTTGGTTGTGTTCTCAGATAAACCGAAGACTCAGTAATATAAGACCTCTGAGTGGAGACTGTGATCGACAGGGTAACTGGATCGATGACTTTCAGTCTAAATTAGTTGTAACAACTTGGTTACAACGGGTAAACTTGGTTTTACTGTTATATATTGTTTAAATTAGCATATTGCCATGATGATTATGGATTATGTGCTTATTCAGAGGTCAACATGGATTGGGTTTGGGTACTATTACTTGGACAACATAAGTGCTTTGTATATGTGCTGTTTATTGAATTTGTGTAGTATGTAGTAATAGTATCAAACTATTGGTTAAACCACTGTATTGGCCTTCAGTTGGTTGTAAGTGTTACTTGGGGGACACCGCGGCATGAGGGTACCTCAAGGACCACCGATCCTCTTTGAAGCTATTTGTTTATGATGTTTTGCTGTAAACAATTGTTAATCTAAGTTAGGTTGATAGTTGTGGATATATTCACTTAGCTTTGTGCTAATCCCTCTCGTTACTTCTTGCAGGTTTACTTTTGATTGTGGGTCGGGCAAGAATGTTAGTTTTGGACAGAATGTTTGACGACGATTACTCTGATATTATAATGGTTAATGTTATGTTTTGGGATTTATATAAAACCTAAACTTGAAGTATGTACTTTTAGGATAACCTAGTTATTAAGAATGACGTTTATGAATATTGCAACTTTTGGTATGTAATTATATGCAATATAAGAATTGTGTATTTTCAATGTGCGCTTCTGATATTTGTTAAAAAAAAAATGGTTATAAAATATGGGGTGTTATATTATATTTGTAACTTTTAATTACGGAAAACATTTTACTTTGAAACTTTATCTAAGATTCCTATTTGAATAACTTTTGAAAGCTATAACTAAAAATGAATGATAATCATCATCATAAAAAAAATATACATAAAATATTAATTGACCCTAATTATGGTATCTCCTTAAAATTCGAATTACACATCTAATGTTGTGTTTGATTCGTGGAATATTTTTTGATTGAATTGGAATTCATCAAAGGAGTTTGAATTTCATGGAATGCGAATTTCTTTGAATGAGAGAATTGGATAACTTACAACTCAATTCATTTGTAAATCAAACATTTTTGTGGATTGAAATTGAGATTCCAATTCCCTCGAATAACATTGAATTCCACGAACCAAACGCAACTCAAAAGAATCTTAAAATCTTGTATAAAGAAAATTATCATAGAGTTACATGACCAAAAATTTGACTTCTAATTCAATGGTTTCATATTGTTTAAACTCTAAATTAGGTTAACTATATGATTAACCTTTTCAAATATAGTTTCCCTACTGTTAGATTAAAAACTTAGATTAAAAACTTATATATTACTGTTCGATTTGGATAATGGCTTAAGTAATGAAGTAAATCTTTGTTATACACAAGTAGGTCGTTTATTAAGTTTGAATATTGTAGGAATGACAAAATAAGGTTAGACCTACGGATCGACAATTAATTATATATAGATATAGAATATATATTATAATTTTAAATACTTAATGATTTTGATCATAACCTAATCGTCTTTTATAATGATAAAAATTCTTTTTTATAAAATTGAGAAACTTAAGGGGTTTTATGTTTAATATTATGTATAGTTAAAGGATTAAATTATATAATTATGATTTGTTTAATTGATGACATAATTATAGTGTTTACTATATATATATATATATATATATACTAGTTTAGGACCCGCGAAATTCGTGGAATCATCCATGAAAAGTACTTAAGTACATGTATCCATAGCCGTATGATTGTTATTATTATTTTGAGTTTTATATACTATATATACAATATTTTTTATATATAATAAGATAATGTACATATCAACTGTTGAACCTTATACCATACGTTATTATATTTGGATTTTCATGATTATTACATTTTAATTTTGTATGACATGAAAACATGAAATTGTTCGTTATCTTGAACGTACCAAAACTTTAAATTAGTTAATTAAAAAGTTAGATTGCTAGCTTTAGGATTTGAAATCTTAAATATACTATAGTTTATGGTATTTTGATTTTGTTCTATTGCCGTGTTTCAAATTTGCGTCATATTTTCAATAACAAATTTAATTTTATTTAACCAAAGTTACATATATGGGGATAACCGAAACCCGCGAATAAATATGAAAAACCAATGGGTAATACTAATTGGGTATCCAGCGGGTATTTAACCGAGTATGGGTATGAATATTTGTGACACCCGTCAAAATTAGGACTAGTTATTAGTTCCTAATCATTTTGTAATACATGTAATTAGTGCTATGTATTAGGCTAATTGTGTGTATCAATATGTATATTGATTAATATATTTATCAGTAGGCGATTAAATTTAATCGTGCATTTTATTATATCGGTCGAATTCCGATACATTAATGCGGACGTTGGTGAACTCAAAATATTAAATAATATGAAATTATTTAATAAACATAGTGATTTTCTAAATATTATTTCGATAATATTTCATAAGTATTTCGTATCGTATCAATTAAGTTATACGCGACCAAAACGTGAGGAAAGCGCCCGACAAACGAAATTTATGAAAATTATATTTTTATAATTCATTTTCAAGTATTTTGATAAAATACTTCAATTAAAATTTACGTGATTACGCGCAACCAATTATAACGTTTAATACCGTTACGCGATTTATTAATCGTTAAACGATCACGCAAATGAATACCGTCACGATACCAAACATGTTAATAAATGTTTTTAAGTGATATTAAGTATTATCTCAAGTTAAAAATATCGAAATTTAATCATTACTTAAAACACATACGTATTTCATTTAACGCGCGAATTAACGTTTGAACGACCGGGGAAACGAACACCGCACGGAGCGCAAACTTGGGGAATAAAATTTGGACAACACCCCCACCCTAAGGGGGCCCACCAGCTGAAATTCAGCTCCCCAAAATGGGGATCTTGCTCCCATCTTTCCTTTTGATCATATGACCAAAAACAAGATCCACAATTTCCTCATTCATGTTTCCATCTCCTTCTCTCTAACTTCTCACTACAAAAACACACACTAGAACTCTCCCTCTCCTCTCTAATAATCCATCATCACCACCATAGTCCACCATCATCCACCCTTGGTTCTTGAAGAAAAAGCAAGGAAATGAGGCTAGGAACGCAACCGAGCAACATCCTCTCATTTTCGTCTTTAGATCATCATTTTCTTTGTAAGAAATACATCTAACTCATTAGTTTATCTTACTATATGTTCATCTATATGTTATGTTGTTCAATCAACTATAAAATGTCCAAAATAAAGCTTTAAATACGTTTTTACCAACACATATGTATCTCCAGGAATCTGTCCAGGAAAAATTGTCACACCAAATCGTTAATATCTCATGATTTAGGAAGAATCAACTCACGAAGTCTAAACGAAAAATGTCCGTTAAGATATAAGCTACAACTTTCGTTTTGTGCTCTCGGACCAGATCCTCTCGGATCATGGTGAAAAACGTGAATCTTTGGACTGAACTCATTATCGAACCCGATCCGACCACTCCTCATGTTTATTTTTGTTAAAAATAGTAAACGAACATATAAAAATACCATAAAGTGCAGAAATGGACTATATTCATAGGTGAACATGTGTGATTTTTAGTAGAGCTTGATTCGGCTTAAAAAGTGTAGAAATCGAGAGGTTCGTTTAGTCGAAATCTGGAAAACCTAAGTAAAAAGAGACTGTTTTGGTCTAATCATGGAAATGACACTTCGAGAGGTCCACGAAACATAACGACAAGTTTTATAAAATTATTTGACCATTTTAGGAGTTGGTTAAAAGTTGCGGGTCAAACCGAGACCGTTGACCACGTTTTCGACAATGACATATACCTACGACACTTAACTCGAGTGACGCCAAAATTACTAAATTTCACATTATATGCGACACTTATAATTCATTTTCAAAATAAGTACAAACATCGCGTAACCTTTAATACTTATACAATACAACATTTAAACACTTCAAATATACTTTATAAGTATATCATTTCAATAACGTAATAATAATACTTTGGAATTATTATTCGAACGCACCAATGGGCCATACTTATTTTCCAATCATACTAATCAAATCAAATCATTGGACATTACTAGTTGGATGAACAATTAGCATAGATGATCTGTTGAGACATCTAATCATTTTAAAACCTTGCGCGTTTAATACGCCCGGCAGGTTTCAGTCGTTGGAGACGACATCATTACTCTTGAACAACATCATTATTGCTTGTTAGCAACTCATTAGGCTCAGGTGAGTCTCATAGCCCCTTTTTAAATGCTTTTACCTAGGGGTGAGATACATGCTCATTTTATTTTACATGTGAACACAAGTACAAAATATCGCTATATGCTACATGAGTTAATTTCATCTAATCAATTTAAAGCCCTCCACACATACTTTGTTAATATGATTTAGCGTGAATGTTAGTGTATGGTACCATATGGGATTGACAATCCCCGTCCGAGTTAGCAAGCACTAACCTGTCAAACGGACGCATTATCATTTGTTCAGTATGAGTGTTGATTAGGCACTCATAGGGAGGCACCTCGATCAGGTCCTTGAATGTGGATCCTGACCCCCTCAGTTAAGCTCAAACTATGGACTCATGGCTGCATGTACATTCATTATTTGTTTGATTACAAATCATTCTCTAAATCTTGTGGTTCATCAATATCATTTACTCGTATACACCTGTGAGCTCACCAGCTTTTAGCTGACCTTTTAGCATGTTATCTCAGGTACTCAGTAGTAGGTTGGACTGCCCATCAGGATACTTTAGCTCGAGTCGCATGCAATCATTAAACATCAAGAGATTTCCTTGCATATCTATATTTTGTATAATTGGAAATGTTCTAGAATCTCTCAGGGTAATCATGTGAACTCAATATAATGTAAACAGTTTGTAAACTCTTATGTTATATCAATGTATTTTGTAAACGACGCATATAGAGTCGTTCATTATATATCTTATGTGCTTGATTATTGATTAGTCGCGCCCCGACCCGATTCGCTTCCGCAACCCGAATTAGGGGGTGCGTCCGATTGATATCAGAGCCTAAGGTTATAGTTAACTAGGTTGCATTAGTGGGCCTAGACTATGACCGTTAGGCAGTATTTTCTGTTAAGTATGATTGGTTCAAGAGTTACATCATACACGTTTAATTTAACATAGCCTGATCAACTATGTACAATTAAATAAAGATGATGTAAGGCTTGAAATGGTTATGCTGGAATAGGGATACATTAGTTGACTCTGACCACGAGAGAAACCGAAACTCATAATTGTTTGTGCTAGACACTCATAAGACTATTATGTGATGTATGTATATATACATACATAGTCATCGCTCAAGCACTGTACGCTAGTCTATTATATTATATATACATATATATATATATATATATATATATATATATATATATATATATATATATATATATATATATATATATATATATATATATATATATATATATATATATATATATATATGTAGGCACTCACATTTCCAAACACTTTGTCATAGAGATGGCAAACACACCCACCGAAACATCTTCATATATATATATATATATATATATATATATATATGTAGGCACTCACATTTCCAAACACTTTGTCATAGAGATGGCAAACACACCCACCGAAACATCTTCTACTTCATCCCACTCTTGACAACATCTCTTGGGATCACGAAACTCATAGGTAGCTAGGAGGACCACCGAGTCACTTGGAGCTAGACCCTATCCAACTCACTACAATTCAAATAACCAGGCTAGTTAGCACGCAGTTGCTAGTCAGTAGAGATGGTTATTCAACACCCCTAGATTGTTCTATAATGTTGATTGACATATTATGATGTTGTATATTACCACATTTATGTATGTACATCTATGATAATCATCATTTATAGACAATCTCTCATGAACATATTCCTTCTGTCCTCAGAAAATCATGCCGCCAAAGTCAAGGACTTACACCGATGCCCAGATGGCATCTCTCATTTCTCAGGCTGTAGCTGAAGCCTTGGCTACTCGGGGTTCACCCAGAAATTCTGGAAGGAGTGATGACACTACTGAAACCACTCTTGTCCCTAAACCTTGTTCATTCAATGACTTCCTCAACTGCAAACCTTTGAACTTTAAAGGAACTGAAGGAGCCATCGGACTAATAAGATGGATCGAGAAGATGGAGTCCGTCTTCCGCATCAGCAAATGTACGGAAGGGGATAGAGTTCAGTTCTCCACATGCACCCTTGCTGACGGTGCCCTCACCTGGTGGAACTCGTATGCCTAGTCTGTGGGTATCGACACCGCCTATCTACTCCCATGGGAGGATCTGAAGAAAATGCTCACGGATGAGTATTGCCCAACTGAAGAACTCCAGAAGCTAGATGAGGAGTTCTGGCATCTCAAGGTTCAAGGAACCAACATTGTTGGATACACTACCAGGTTCCAACAACTTGCAACCCTTCGCCCAGCCTTAGTAAGCACTGAGACCGACAAGGTCAAGAGGTACATATGTGGTCTTCCGGAACCTGTCCGGGGGAACGTAGCCTCTTCCAACAAAACCACTATTCAGGGAGCAATCCGATTGGCCCATGAACTCATGGCTATGCAAGATAGCCAAGAAACACCCGTTTCATCTTAGGGTAATAATAACAAGAGGAAATGGGCTAATAATCAAAATCAACAGACCTTCAAGAAAACTGTGATTGTCAAGAATGACACATCGAGGTCTTGAGAATGGAAAGGGTACACTGGAAGTAAACCCTACTGTTCCAAGTGCAACCGATATTATGATGGTCCTTGTGGTACCCCCTGCAACAACTGCAAGAGGTATGGGCACCTCACCAAAGATTGCCGAGTACCTGCCACCAACCCCACTACCAACACTAACAACAACCAACCCCGAGCCTGCTATGAGTGTGGAAACACTGAACACTTCAGGAATGCGTATCCAAAGTTGAAGAACAAGGGTAACAACAACAACAATGCTAGGGGCAGAGCTTTTGTGCTGAACGCTGGAGACGCCCGTGAAGACCCTAATGTGGTCACGGGTATGTTTCTTCTCAACAATTTAACTGCTTCAGTTCTGTTTGATACTGGTGCTGATAAGAGTTTAATATCTGAGGAGTTTAGCCCACTATCAGATATTACCCCAGTTGCCTTAGAAGCTAATTACACTGTAGAATTAGCTAATGGCAAATTGATTGAGGCCGATAGTGTGATACCGAATTGCACTTTAAACCTTGCAAACGAACTCTTTTCCATAAACCTCCTACCTGTCAAGATTGGAAGTTTTGATATCATTGTAGGCATGGATTGGCTATCCAAGCATCGAGCTGAAATCGTCTGTTATGACAAAATTGTTCGTATTCCTCTCGTCATTGGTAGTACTTTGATCGTACAAGGGGAGACCGGTGGGACGAGATTGAATATCATATCCTGCATGAAAACCCGCAAATACCTGAGAAAGGGTTGTCAGGCAATCCTCGCTCATGATATTGAGAAAAAGTCGGAAGAGAAGCGACTTGAGGATGTGCCCATCGTCAGGGACTTTCCAGAAGTCTTTCCTGAAGAATTGCCTGGTCTTCCACCACCGAGGCAAGTTGAGTTCTCAATCGACCTTGTGCCCGGAGCAGCACCCGTGGCACGAGCACCATATCGCTTAGCACCTTCGGAACTTCAGGAGTTGTCTATTCAGTTACAGGAACTCCTGCATAAGGGTTTTATAAGACCGAGTTCTTCACCTTGGGGAGCTCCGGTCCTGTTTGTGAAAAAGAAGGACGGTTCACTCAGGATGTGTATCAACTACAGAGAGTTGAACAAATTAACCATCAAGAACCGTTACCCACTTCCCCGTAATGATGACCTATTCGACCAACTTCAGGGGTCGAGCTTTTATTCAAAAATTGATCTACGGTCAGGTTATCATCAACTGCGAGTTCGCGACGAAGATATTCCGAAAACAACTTTCTGAACTCGCTATGGTCATTACGAGTTTCGGGTAATGGCATTTGGTTTGACAAACGCACCGGCAATATTCATGGATCTTATGAACCGTGTGTGTAAACCATATCTGGACAAGTTTGTCATTGTCTTCATCGACGACATTCTTATATACTCGCGCAACGAGCAAGAGCACGCGCAGCATCTCAAAACCATTCTAGAACTTCTTAGACACGAAGAGTTATATGCAAAATTCTCCAAGTGTGAGTTCTGGATGCAAACTGTTCAATTCCTTGGTCATATAATTGATAGTCGGGGAATTCACGTAGATCCATCAAAGATTGAGGCTATCAAGTGCTGGCAAGCACCGACAACGCCGACCGAAGTATGCCAATTCTTAGGACTGGCTGGGTACTATCGACGTTTCATTGAGAATTTCTCCAAAATAGCTCAACCTCTCACGACCCTGACTCAAAAGGAAAAGAAGTTCGATTGGACTGATAAGCAGGAGTCAGGATTTCAGCTATTGAAGCAAAAGCTTTGCAGTGCACCCATTTTATCGTTACCCGAAGGCAACGATGACTTCGTGGTATACTGCGATGCCTCACACCAAGGTCTTGGTTGCGTGTTGATGCAACGAGACAAAGATATTGCCTACGCCTCCCGACAACTCAAAGTTCACGAGAAGAACTACACAACTCATGATCTCGAATTAGGAGCCGTAGTGTTTGCACTAAAAATCTGGAGACACTATCTGTATGGCACAAAATGTACCATCTTCACCGATCATAAAAGCCTCCAGCATATATTCGATCAGAAGGATCTCAATATGAGGCAACGTCGCTGGGTCGAGTTGCTCACTGATTATGACTGTGAGATCAAATACCATCCGGGCAAAGCAAATATGGTTGCTGATGCCCTAAGTCGAAAGGAACGCGCAAAACCACTTCGAGTTCGAGCCCTCAGGATGATCATTCATAACGATCTCATTATTCAAATCCTCACTGCTCAACTCGAAGCATTGAAACCCGAGAACCTGAAGAATGAGGCCTTGCACAACATGGAGAAACAGTTCGAAACCAAACCCAACGGGGTCAAATACTTCACCAACCGGATTTGGTTGCCTTATTTTGGAAACCTTCGAGACTTGGTGATGGATGAAGCTCACTAGTCCAAATACTCTATACATCCTGGATCGGACAAGATGTATCATAGCATCAAGGGATTGTACTGGTGGCCAAACATGAAAGCAGAGATTGCCACATATGTCAGCAAGTGCCTCACATGTTCTAAAGTCAAAGCCGAAAATCAGAAACCATCCGGCCTGTTACAACAACCGGATATTCCTCAGTGGAAATGGGAGCAAATCGCTAAGGATTTCATCACTAAACTCCCAAGAACATCAAGCGGTTGCGATACCATTTGGGTGATCGTGGATCGGCTTACCAAATCAGCTCATTTCCTTGCCATCAAGGAAACCGACAAAATGGAACGTCTCACTCGAATCTATTTTAAGGAGATTGTATCCCAACATGGCGTTCAAATCTCGATTATCTCTGACAGAGATAGTCGTTTCACTTCTCAGTTTTGGAGATCATTGCAGAAATCCTTAGGTACTCGTCTAGATATGAGTACCGCATATCATCCTCAAACCGACGGCCAAAGTGAAAGGACTATCCAAACACTGGAAGATATGTTACGCGCCTCCGTAATTGACTTCGGTGAAAATTGGGAACATCACTTGCCATTGTGCGAATTCTTGTACAACAATAGCTTTCATACCAGCATTGGAGCTGCACCGTTTGAGGCACTGTACGGTCGTAAGTACCGGTCGCCTATCTGTTGGACCGAAGTGGGAGACAGTCAACTCACTGGTCCTGAAATCATTCATGAAACCACCGAAAAGATCGTTGGTATCGAACAACGGCTGAAGGCCGCACGTGATCGTCAGAAGAGTTATGCTGACGTGAGACGCAAGCATCTCGAGTTCCGAGTTAGGGATCGAGTGATGCTCAAACTATCACCTTGGAGAGGTGTCATCCGATTTGGCAAACGCGGGAAGTTGAACCCCAAATACATTGGACCTTTTGAGATCCTCGAGAGGATTGGTCCAGTCGCATATCGATTGCAGCTACCACCTGAGCTTAGTAGCGTGCATCCCACATTTCACATATCTAATCTTAAGAAATGCCTATCTGATGAGACACTCATTATACCTCTCAATGAGATTCAAATTGACGACAAGCTTGATTTCGTCGAGACACCAGTGGAGATCATGGACCGTGAGGTCAAACAACTTAAGCAAAGTCGTATCCCAATCGTCAAAGTTCGGTGGAATTCGCGGCTTGGTCCGGATTTCACCTGTGAACGAGAGGACCAAATGCGACTCAAATATCCACATCTATTTTCAGACTCCACTCACACGCCGACTTCGAGCTGAATTTCGGGAAGAAATTCTCTTAACAAGGGGAGAATGTGACACCCGTCAAAATTAGGACTAGTTATTAGTTCCTAATCATTTTGTAATACATGTAATTAGTGCTATGAATTAGGCTAATTGTGTGTATCAATATGTATATTGATTAATATATTTATCAGTACGCGATTAAATTTAATCGTGCATTTTATTATATCGGCCGAATTCCGATACATTAATGCGGACGTTGGTGAACTCAAAGTATTAAATAATATGAAATTATTTAATAAACATAGTGATTTTCTAAATATTATTTTGAAATATTTCAAAAGTATTTCGTATCGTATCAATTAAGTTATACGCGACCAAAACGTGAGGAAAGCGCCCGACAAACGAAATTTATGAAAATTATATTTTTATAATTCATTTTCAAGTATTTTGATAAAATACTTCAATTAAAATTTACGCGATTACGCGCAACCAATTATAACGTTTAATACCGTTACGCGATTTATTAATCGTTAAACGATCACGCAAATCAATACCGTCACGATACCAAACATTTTAATAAATGTTTTTAAGTGATATTAAGTATTATCTCAAGTTAAAAATATCGAAATTTAATCATTACTTAAAACACATACGTATTTCATTTAACGCGCGAATTAACGTTTGAACGACCGGGGAAACGAACACCGCACGGAGCGCAAACTTGGGGAATAAAATTTGGACAACACCCCCACCCTAAGGGGGCCCACCAGCTGAAATTCAGCTCCCCAAAATGGGGATCTTGCTCCCATTTTTCCTTTTGATCATATGACCAAAAACAAGATCCACAATTTCCTCATTCATGTTTCCATCTCCCTCTCTCTAACTTCTCACTACAAAAACACACACTAGAATTCTCCCTCTCCTCTCTAATAAGCCATCATCACCACCATAGTCCACCATCATCCACCCTTGGTTCTTGAAGAAAAAGCAAGGAAACGAGGCTAGGAACGCAACCGAGCAACATCCTCTCATTTTCGTCTTTAGATCATCATTTTCTTTGTAAGAAATACATCTAACTCATTAGTTTATCTTACTATATGTTCATCTATATGTTATGTTGTTCAATCAACCATAAAATGTCCAAAATAAAGCTTTAAATAAGTTTTTACCAACACATATGTATCTCCAGGAATCTGTCCAGGAAAAATTGTCACACCAAATCGTTAATATTTCATGATGTAGGAAGAATCAACTCACGAAGTCTAAACGAAAAATGTCCGTAAAGATATAAGCTACAACTTTCGTTTTGTGCTCTCGGACCAGATCCTCTCGGATCATGGTGAAAAACGTGAATCTTTGGACTGAACTCATTATCGAACCCGATCCGACCACTCCTCATGTTTATTTTTGTTAAAAATAGTAAACGAACATATAAAAATACCATAAAGTGCAGAAATGGACTATATTCATAGGTGAACATGTTTGATTTTTGGTAGGGCTTGATTCGGCTTAAAAAGTGTAGAAATCGAGAGGTTCGTTTAGTCGAAATCTGGAAAACCTAAGTAAAAAGGGACTGTTTTGGTCTAATCATGGAAATGAAACTTCGAGAGGTCCACAAAACATAACGACAAGTTTTATAAAATTATTTGACCATTTTAGGAGTTGGTTAAAAGTTGCGGGTCAAACCGAGACCGTTGACCACGTTTTCGACAATGACATATACCTACGACACTTAACTCGAGTGACGCCAAAATTACTAAATTTCACATTATATGCGACACTTATAAGTCATTTTCAAAATAAGTACAAACATCGCGTAACCTTTAATACTTATACAATACAACATTTAAACACTTCAAATATACTTTATAAGTATATCATTTCAATAACATAATAATAATACTTTGGAATTATTATTCGAACTCACCAACGGGCCATACTTATTTTCCAATCATACTAATCAAATCAAATCATTGGACATTACTAGTTGAATGAACAACTAGCATAGATGACCTGTTGAGACATTTAATCATTTTAAAACCTTGCGTGTTTAATACGCCCGGCAGGTTTCAGTCATTGGAGACGACATCATTACTCTTGAACAACATCATTATTGCTTGTTAGCAACTCATTAGGCTCAGGTGAGTCTCATAGCCCCTTTTTAAATGCTTTTACCTAGGGGTGAGATACATGCTCATTTTATTTTACATGTGAACACAAGTACAAAACATCGCTATATGCTACATGAGTTAATTTTATCTAATCAATTTAAAGCCCTCCACACATAGTTTGTTAATATGATTTAGCGTGAATGTTAGTGTATGGTACCATATGGGATTGACAATCCCCGTCCGAGTTAGCAAGCACTAACATGTCAAACGGACACATTATCATTTGTTCAGTATGAGTGTTGATTAGGCACTCATAGGGAGGCACCTCGATCAGGTCCTTAAATGTGGATCCTGACCCCCTCAGTTAAGCTCAAACTATGGACTCATGGCTGCATGTACATTCATTATTTGTTTGATTACAAATCATTCTCTAAATCTTGTGGTTCATCAATATCATTTACTCGTATACACCTGTGAGCTCACCAGCTTTTAGCTGACCTTTTAGCATGTTATCTCAGGTACTCAGTAGTAGGTTGGACTGCCCATCAGGATACTTTAGCTCGAGTCGCATGCAATCATTAAAATCAAGAGATTTCCTTGCATATCTATATTTTGTATAATTAGAAATGTACTAGAATCTCTCAGGGTAATCATGTGAACTCAATATAATGTAAACAGTTTATAAACTCTTATGTTATATCAATGCATTTTGTAAACGACGCATATAGAGTCGTTCATTATATATATTATATGCTTGATTATTGATTAGTCGCGCCCCGACCCGATTTGTAACAACCGGTCAAAAAGGTTAATTTTCGCGCCAAATTTAAACTTTTTATATTCGAATTTAATACACTCCAAATCCCTAGTATTCAAAAATTATATATAAATATATATGTAATAATAATTTGGTCCAAGTAACGTAATTAACGTGTCCAAACTTCGGTGTCAAAATTCCATAACTAATATTTTAAATGTTGCAATAAACATTATACACTTGGGGGAAAATATTAAACATTCGAAAATCTAAGTCGTTTTAAATTAAAACGCATCTTAAAAATCCAAGACCGCGCGAAAACAACTTACTAAACTTTAAATACCAAAATAATATTTTTATAAAATGTTCCAACTCGAAACCATTATTAATTATACGAATAAATATTACGAAATTAAAAACATTATTTATTTTACGAACGGGTACGAAAACACGGGTATTTTATACCGCAAATTGGGGGAAACCAACCCACCAAAAAGGTGAGCCGGCCTCCCCTCTTCCCCATTTCTTTCTCTTTTCATTTTCATCACCAAACACACCCCCATATCTCTCTCTCTCTCTCTCTCTCCCTCGGATTATACCACCACCACCGGACCATCACCACCACCGCCGCACGTCACCACCATCACCATCGTCATCATCAGCAGCAACATCATCATCTTCATCATCACCATCATCCGATTTCATCACCATTTCACCATTTTCGGTTCCACCTTCGATCCGTAAGATTTCACCACTTTTCTTTGCTATTTCATGTTTATAATGAGTAATATACCATGTATTAGTGTTTTATCAACCTATTATGTCCCCAAAACAACTCAAAAATACGTTTTTAAGATCAAAAATACGAGCAGCTCGTCGAGCGAGTCGAGTCGAGCAACGAGCCGAGTCGAGCTACGAACCGGACCGAGCAGCGAATCGAGCCGAGATGCGAGTCGAACCGAGCAGTGAACCGAGTCTAGCTGCGAGCCGAGCCGAGCGGCGAACCGAGCCGAGCTGCGAACCAAACCGAGCGACAAACCGAGCTGGGATTGCGAGTCGAGTAGAGCTACGAACCGAACCGAGTAGCGAGCCGAGTCGAGCTTCGAGCCGAGTCGAGCTTCCTGAACTAACTTGGTCTGCGAAATGAGTTTTTGCCCAACGATTCGACTTTCGTGTAACAACAACTACACTTTTTACAATGATGACTTACGTACAAAAATTATATTTTTGTAAAATAGACAACGAAACGATTTTAATAATGATTTAATTGAGAATTATCATTATTACAAACTGCCACAAACGGACCGTACACAATTCTAAAACTAAACAACAGAAGTTTACTTTCACGACACGTTTAGTTAAACCGATTAGTATCTTACTCATATAACCTCACGTGTCTAGGGCACTAGGAGGTTACCATTCGGACAACACACGTATCGTAGGATCGCTGACAACTCACAGGTGAGTTTCAAAGCCCCACTCTTTTACTATTTTCCAATTGATTTCGGGGCGGGAATGCATACTCCTGTTTTACTACTTTCCACTGTATAAATCTTTACAAACGGTTTACAATAGTTTATGGTAACGGTGTTAGATTACGACAGCTACGAACCACTTGACTATACTTAGAGATATTAAGTATGACTGTTTTAGAAATACCTAGAATTATATTACATATGATATCTAGGGAACAAACGCCTCACTACATCAGTGACTTGCTAATTACTAGTAATGACTAGTGGACTTATGAATACCAACTAGAGGCACCAACTTGCTAATTTAGTAACGACTATCCTTACGAACTGACGTATGATTTCACTAAGTACTATAAGTACTTCCCAACAGTTAAGTGACGAGATAACATACTTAGAATTCACACATTACTTCAAATAACTAGGTGACGTAGATTCGTACCTAATAAACGATTACAACTTACCCCTATGCCTAGATGACATCCTTACTTTCTGGTATAATTGTGACGACTCTGGCTTGGAGTTACTGGGCCAGGGATGGTCCCCCGGCAGCAGGGAGTTACCCAAAAACCGAGGGGGTGTCATATAACAACTTGAGGTACTGTTGAGTACCTGTAACGCTCTACTCGCCCAACGATCCTCAAAAGTAACACTGCCCGCACGTGGTCCAGGTACGGGTCTTATGGGGGTGTTACATAAAACATACATGCGGGCGTGCTGCGAGCATCGCCAAACGGACGCATCGTCTCCTTGAGGGACACAACGGACGCTGTCACTATATGTGAAGCAACGATACCACAGTGGGTGGTACAACTGACTTACGAGCTGCGGGCTCACGATACCACGGTGGGTGGTACAAGTGACTTACGAGCTGTGGGCTCACGATACCACGGTGGGTGGTACAACTTACTTACGAGCTGTGGGCTCCTACTTAGCATGTGGATTCATGCTCTATCGTAGTTCTGCGGAACTGCACGGTTACTCATACTCAGCATATAGCTATATGCTTTACTTACTCTTAGCACGGACCTACGCATTTTTACGGTAGGGGTCGTTGGCTCGATAACTGATATATTTATTTAAACGTGGTCCTGCGGGACGTAACTGGACATATCCTTTGGGGGATACCCATTACCATCACTGTAGGTGATTACTAGATAACTTATGAGTCGGAGACTCAGGAAATTACGAGCTTTTGCTCACTTGACCGTACTTACAAACCGTACCGATATGACACGATTTCAAAACAAATAACTTGATCACGTTGCCGGGATGCAACCTTTCATGCCAGGTGGCATTGTGACTTACTAGTACCCGAAACACTAATACTTGAAACTGTAAGAATTGACCGTACCGTATTGCCGGGGAGCAATACCGTTTGTCTACGGACTTCCTTGTTTGATCTCTTTCGACTAGTAGCATGACAGTTAGTCATCTTACGCTACACCCATATACATATTGCCAGGTGGCAATAACTTACCTGATAACACACCCACTGGGAATTGGTTCCCTTTTACTTGACTAAAAACCTATTGATTAGGTTCACCTGTTTACCATAAATTTCTCACAATTACCTCGAGGGGTAATCATTACTATTTAAACTGTTAAACTTGATCTACATTTCTGAATGAAATACATATTTCTTGAATTACTTGTTATTACAAATTACTTGTGAACTCACCAGCTTTCCAGCTGACCTTTTAGTGTGCATTCTCAGGTACACTGCAATAGTAGGATTGGCCTACAGGAATTCTAGCTCGAGTCGCACGTTTGGACAATTGGATGTCTCTGCATAATTTTCGTATTATCAGTTATGTATTGAAAGTATGTTGCGAACTCGCAACTTGTATACATTTTATCTTGGGAAATGTAATAACTATTTTCAAACGTCTCATTTAGAGTCGTTCATTATGCAACTTATGCTGTGATATTTGATTTGGTAACACCCGATCCGATCGCTTCCGCAACCCGAAATTTGAGGGTGTTACAGATTGGTATCAGAGCCTAAGGTTGTAGTGAACTAGGTTGCATTTAGTGGGCCTAGACTATGACCATTAGGCAGTATTCCTTATTAGGTATAACTAGTTCAGGGATTACATCATACGAACTTAATTTAACATAGCGTAGCTAACTATGTACAATTAAGCAAAGATGATGTAAGATCTGAAAGGAGTTATATTGAAATGGAATGCGGTAGTTGACTCTGATTGTTAATTGTTAATTGCTAGACACCCTAGGCTATTATATGTACTGTAGATATATATGAATAGGCCTTATGTGTATACTATTTTTGCATATCTATATACATGTATGTATGATTATACCTGACGTGATTCCGCTGTACAACTGATACACACTTTCGAAGTGGCATATCGCCAACTTCCCAACCTTTACGACTTGATCTCAAATTGTGACCAGGTTGGTCACGACTGGCTAGTATTGCGAGAGATACTCGTAATGACTAAGTCCACGAATTACTATCGAAACTTACTATCGGCCTGAGGGCTACTCTTGAACAACACCCAGCACGTGGTGCTGCAATTACTCAGTATGTTAATACTACAACTGGCACGTTGGTGCTACGCTCACAGTACTCGGGTACTGCAATTTCGGTGCTTTGGGCACTACGAACATGTGGCACGTGGTGCCGCATCGTGCTTGGGGCACAATACTACTCCAGCACGTGGTGCTGTAACTTACAATACTTGGGTATTAATTTTTACGATACAATAGGGAATTTCGCTGTGGTGCTGACGGCACTATATGACAGTACAGGGTTACTGTGTTTTAGTACTTAGGGTACTACGCATCAACTGATAGACTTACAACTACCGTACGCTAGTATCAAACAATAGTCAGTTAGACTAGATACCATACCATAGTCTTGGTAGATTACTTTAAGGCATACGTGAACCACTGAGATATAACGAAACTAAAAGTTGGAGAACTTTCGAATACATACTATTTTACATACCAATGAAATAAACATAATCCTCGAATAAAGAACTTACCATTAATGTTTCACTCTTATCTAAGAATCATGCCGCGTAGACGACAAACGTACACGCAAGCAGAACGCGACCAATACGCTGAGCAACGAGTGGCTGAAGCCCTAGCTGCACAAAACATAACGCGTCCCTGCACCTATAAAGAATTTCTGAACTGCAACCCGCCAATCTTTGTTGGTACTGAAGGGGCTGTCGGACTGATCCAATGGATTGAAAGGATGGAAGCTGTATTCCGCATTTGCAACTGCCCCGATGGATGCAAAGTCAAATACTCCACCTACACCCTTCAAGATATTGCACTAAACTGGTGGAATGCTCACGCCCAAACCACAGGGGTCGACACCGCCTATGAACTTTCTTGGGAGGAACTGAAACAACTGATGAGGGACGAATATTGTCCTAGCGAGGAACTACACCGACTTGAGAACGAACTCTGGCATCTTACCGTGAAGAACAACGACATCATGACCTATACCAATCGTTTTCATCGATTGGCACTCCTTTGCCCATCTCTAGTAAACCCAGAAAGCAAACGAATCGAACAATACATCGGAGGACTTCCAGCACAAGTCGCGGACATGGTTACCTCCTCTAAACCCAACACTATTCGCGACGCCGTTTCGCATGGCCCACAACCTCATGGCACGGGTGGTTCAACGCGGAACCCCCACAACTGAAAACCATATACAAAAATGGAATGGCGATTCCAGCACTAGTCATGATCCAACAAATCAACCCGAACCCTTGAAATCATACCCTTCTGAATACAAAGTAAAGCTGGGCTATGCGGGGAATAAACCATTTTGTCACAACTGTAAACGTCATCACTCTGGCCCTTGTGGCCCACCTTGCGAGAGATGCCAACGATTTGGACACCAAATTCGGGACTGTAGAGTTCCTGCAAATCCCGACGGACAACAAACGTGTTTCAAATGTAACACTCCTGGACATTTCAAGAAAGATTGCCCAAATCAGAAACGAAAAATCCGCGTGATCAGCTCCGGAAGGACCGGAAGAAACTACGACAATATCACGGGTATGTCCCTATTCGATACTAAACTTTCAAATTAAACACAACGTTTCGATCAACGGGAAGGTCGATACCAAAAATAATACCGAATACTTGAATTAATGCCGACTACATGAATTAAGCCAAACATAAAAGCTAGAGTTTACTTTCAGCAGAATAATCGATCGAACGTACACAAACCACCTAGTCCTAATAGGACTACTTGCCGAACGGTCACGTTGTGACAACCATCTAGTCCCGGATGGGCTACAATGTAAACGGTTCCTCAGTAACCACAACTTAAACATGTAAACAACATAGCCAGAATGCGACTACAATGATAAACTGCGATGCAGTCATCGGTTGACTGCTATCCAACCTCGTCATAGACACTTTATGTCTACAAGTTACGCGACAAACACCTCGTTCATACATTGCTCCCCAGACCCCACACGACCACGACCCTACTTTAAATTTCGGGACGAAATTTTCTTAACAGGGGGAGAATGTAACAACCGGTCAAAAAGAATAATTTTTGCGCCAAATTTAAACTTTTTATATTCGAATTTAATACACTCCAAATCCCTAGTATTCAAAAATTATATATAAATATATATGTAATAATAATTTGGTCCAAGTAACGTAATTAACGTGTCCAAACTTCGGTGTCAAAATTCCATAACTAATATTTTAAATGTTGCAATAAACATTATACACTTGGGGGAAAATATTAAACATTCGAAAATCTAAGTCGTTTTAAATTAAAACGCATCTTAAAAATCCAAGACCGCGCGAAAACAACTTACTAAACTTTAAATACCAAAATAATATTTTTATAAAATGTTCCAACTCGAAACCATTATTAATTATACGAATAAATATTACGAAATTAAAAACATTATTTATTTTACGAACGGGTACGAAAACACGGGTATTTTATACCGCAAATTGGGGGAAACCAACCCACCAAAAAGGTGAGCCGGCCTCCCCTCTTCCCCATTTCTTTCTCTTTTCATTTTCATCACCAAACACACCCCCATATCTCTCTCTCTCTCTCTCTCCCTCGGATTATACCACCACCACCGCCGCACGTCACCACCATCACCATCGTCATCATCAGCAGCAACATCATCATCTTCATCATCACCATCATCCGATTTCATCACCATTTCACCATTTTCGGTTCCACCTTCGATCCGTAAGATTTCACCACTTTTCTTTGCTATTTCATGTTTATAATGAGTAATATACCATGTATTAGTGTTTTATCAACCTATTATGTCCCAAAAACAACTCAAAAATACGTTTTTAAGATCAAAAATATGAGCAGCTCATCGAGCGAGTCGAGTCGAGCAACGAGCCGAGTCGAGCTACGAACCGGACCGAGCAGCGAATCGAGCCGAGATGCGAGTCGAACTGAGCAGTGAACCGAGTCTAGCTGCGAGCCGAGCCGAGCGGCGAACCGAGCCGAGCTGCGAACCAAACCGAGTGACAAACCGAGCTGGGATTGCGAGTCGAGTAGAGCTACGAACCGAACCGAGTAGCGAGCCGAGTCGAGCTTTGAGCCGAGTCGAGCTTCCTGAACTAACTTGGTCTGCGAAATGAGTTTTTGTCCAACGATTCGACTTTCGCGTAACAACAACTACACTTTTTACAATGATGACTTACGTACAAAAATTATATTTTTGTAAAATAGACAACGAAACGATTTTAATAATGATTTAATTGAGAATTATCATTATTACAAACTGCCACAAACGGACCGTACACAATTCTAAAACTAAACAACAGAAGTTTACTTTCACGACACGTTTAGTTAAACCGATTAGTATCTTACTCATATAACCTTACGTGTCTAGGGCACTAGGAGGTTACCATTCGGACAACACACGTATCGTAGGATCGCTGACAACTCACAGGTGAGTTTCACAGCCCCACTCTTTTACTATTTTCCAATTGATTTCGGGGCGGGAATGCATACTCCTGTTTTACTACTTTCTACTGTATAAATCTTTACAAATGGTTTACAATAGTTTATGGTAACGGTGTTAGATTACGACAGCTACGAACCACTTGACTATACTTAGAGATATTAAGTATGACTGTTTTAGAAATACCTAGAATTATATTACATATGATATCTAGGGAACAAACGCCTCACTACATCAGTGACTTGCTAATTACTAGTAATGACTAGTGGACTTATGAATACCAACTAGAGGCACCAACTTGCTAATTTAGTAACGACTATCCTTACGAACTGACGTATGATTTCACTAAGTACTATAAGTACTTCCCAACAGTTAAGTGACGAGATAACATACTTAGAATTCACACATTACTTCAAACAACTAGGTGACGTAGATTCGTACCTAATAAACGATTACAACTTACCCCTATGCCTAGATGACATCCTTACTTTCTGGTATAATTGTGACGACTCTGGGTTGGAGTTACTGGGCCAGGGATGGTCCCCCGGCAGCAGGGAGTTACCCAAAAACCGAGGGGGTGTCATATAACAACTTGAGGTACTGTTGAGTACCTGTAACGCTCTACTCGCCCAACGATCCTCAAAAGTAACACTGCCCGCACGTGGTCCAGGTACGGGTCTTATGGGGGTGTTACATAAAACATACATGCGGGAGTGCTGCGAGCATCGCCAAACAGACGCATCGTCTCCTTGGGGGACACAACGGACGCTGTCACTATATGTGAAGCAACGATACCACGGTGGGTGGTACAACTGACTTACGAGCTGCGGGCTCACGATACCACGGTGGGTGGTACAACTTACTTACGAGCTGTGGGCTCCTACTTAGCATGTGGATTCATGCTCTATCGTAGTTCTGCGGAACTGCACGGTTACTCATACTCAGCATATAGCTATATGCTTTACTTACTCTTAGCACGGACCTACGCATTTTTACGGTAGGGGTCGTTGGCTCGATAACTGATATATTTATTTAAACGTGGTCCTGCGGGACGTAACTGGACATATCCTTTGGGGGATACCCATTACCATCACTGTAGGTGATTACTAGATAACTTACGAGTCGGAGACTTAGGAAATTACGAGCTTTTGCTCACTTGACCGTACTTACAAACCGTACCGATATGACACGATTTCAAAACAAATAACTTGATCACGTTGCCGGGATGCAACCTTTCATGCCAGGTGGCATTGTGACTTACTAGTACCCGAAACACTGATACTTGAAACTGTAAGAATTGACCGTACCGTATTGCCGGGGAGCAATACCGTTTGTCTACGGACTTCCTTGTTTGATCTCTTTCGACTAGTAGCATGACAGTTAGTCATCTTACGCTACACCCATATACATATTGCCAGGTGGCAATAACTTACCTGATAACACACCCACTGGGAATTGGTTCCCTTTTACTTGACTAAAAACCTATTGATTAGGTTCACCTGTTTACCATAAATTTCTCACAATTACCTCGAGGGGTAATCATTACTATTTAAACTGTTAAACTTGATCTACATTTCTGAATGAAATACATATTTCTTGAACTACTTGTTATTACAAATTACTTGTGAACTCACCAGCTTTCCAGCTGACCTTTTAGTGTGCATTCTCAGGTACACTGCAATAGTAGGATTGGCCTACAGGAATTCTAGCTCGAGTCGCACGTTTGGACAATTGGATGTCTCTGCATAATTTTCGTATTATCAGTTATGTATTGAAAGTATTTTGCGAACTCGCAACTTGTATACATTTTATCTTGGGAAATGTAATAACTATTTTCAAACGTCTCATTTAGAGTCGTTCATTATGCAACTTATGCTGTGATATTTGATTTGGTAACACCCGATCCGATCGCTTCCGCAACCCGAAATTTGAGGGTGTTACACGATTCGCTTCCGCAACCCGAATTAGGGGGTGCGACAATATTCTAAACAAGTATGGGTACAGATACACTAAAACCCATTAGAACCCGACCCGTTGGCATCGATAATCCAAGGATTGTAAATTAGTAATTCATTAAAGAATTAAAAAAAAAAAGCGGTGGTATGGGTACGAATACACTAAAAGCCACCGGAACCCAACCTGTTGGCATCCATAATCCAAGAATCGTAAGTTAGAAAGTGATAAAAGAAGTCAAAATAATTTATTGGAGCTTATTTCAGAAAAAATAATATAAAGAAGATTGTAGGAAGAGTTTAAATTATGGAAGAAATAATAAAGTAGTTATAAATTAAAATCTTCATAATTATATTGTAAATATTGGAGGGTGTATATTATAAATATAGAAGGTATATTAGTCTTTTAGTCACATATAAAAATGGGATTAATGATGTCACTAAATACATTAAGGGTTAGATATTAATTGTTGATCTCCAACTAATGGCTATTATTTTTTCAAAAATTTTCTTATAATGTATAGACATAGAGTAATGAAGTCATGATTTTTTTGGAATTAAAAATAACTTATTGGGGATTTTATCATAAAAAATAAAATAAAGAAGATTGTAGAAAGAGTTTGAATTATGAAAGAAATATTAAAGTAGTTATTAAATTAAAAATTTCATAAAATATTTGGAGGATTATCTACGATTAAAGGAAAAAAAGAGGATTTATATTGTAAATATTGAAGGGTGTGTATTGTAAATATAGAAGGGTATATTAGTCTCTTAGTCACATAAAAATAGGATTATTGATGTTACTAAATAAATTAAGGGTTAGATCTTAATTGTTGATCTCCATCTAATGGTCCTTATTCTTCCAAGATTTTTCTTTTAATATATAAGATAGATATATATAGCTATTAAACTCATGTATACACATAGGTCATTTGATGTAAACAATATGGTATACTATTATTTGAACATTTTTTAAAAAATTATAGTAAGTTTAATTCATAAAATATGATTGGTATTCTTAAAATTGAAGCAATTAAAATAACAAATAAGACAAAAGTACTGAAATAACTTTAAAAAATCCTAAAGCAACTTAAAAATATGATAGAAAGAAAAGGAAAGTAGTAGAAGTTGATGAAGATGTTAAAATTCTATAGTTAATATAAAAAAATATGTTGGCCGTCCACTAATCACAACATGATAAAATTATTAAACTATTTACATAAGAAGGGATTTTTATATAGGCTTAAATGCTATAAAATGTAAGAAGAATGTATTGACTTTCATTGTGTGTAGTTAATAAAATTGGCTTCCTTTGTGTGTATTCAACTATGAGTTATTGTTATTGGTATGTATCTTTTTAAAAGGAAATTTGTATGGATGTCACACAATGGTTTATATAGATGATATATCAGTCAAATTACATTCAACAAAAAAAATATGTTTATACCATTATAGTAATTTTTTCTATATATTATTGAAGTCAATGCATTGTTACTTACATTTTGAAACATTTAATTGTTTATATATCTAAAAGGTTAAGGGTTACTTAGATATATGCAAGAAAAATAAATTTACGATACTCGATTGTTACTCAAATTATATGAATAACAAAAAAAATACTAAAAATACATATAAAAATATTTAAAAATACGTCTAATAAAATATAAATAAAAATGTTCATAAAACAGTTTTATGTTTTATTGACATATTATAATTATAAGTACAGCGGTTACATATTCAGAGTATAATTTAAGGGTAGGGATCAAGAGGGAATTATTATTATTATTATTGTTTTTTTTGGATAATCAAACATAAAAAACGTATTTTACCGATAAATATTAATCAAAACCGATTTTATAACTATTACAGAGTAATATTCATCGATAAACTATTTTTTTTGGTAGCTTATAATATCATATGGTGAACATTTAAGGAATTCACTAACATTCATTATTGATGAACTTTTAGCTTCCCTCTAGACCCCGTTCATATAATTTAAATTATATTGACATCTGACTGTTGTGGGTAGAATTTTCACTAACCTTGCAGGATCCTGACTCAATGTTCATCTCGATAACTTATGGAGATCCTGGACTGCGAGTAAGTAAGTTATATGCGGGGATACTGGAAATCGGATTATGCTAAGGTAAGATATAATGATTATGTGTGATCTTGATAAATCCTCTATGCAGAATCCTCAGGTATGGACGAATTATCCTTATAGTTAGAAATAAGTGAGGATACTGATCATATAAAGTTTCTGCTTTGATTATGATATTGCAGGATCCCGATAGAGACTTTATCTTATTTTGCAGGATCTTTGATATATTATTTTATCTAAATTTGGGATGATAAGTTATCTCGGATATAGATTTAGTATTTACACCTTATAATATATGCTTATTATGAGGATCCCAGATAAATAAGTATCTTGGGATCCCTTGCTATTAATTTGTATGCGTGTTTGACCAGGTCATGAGAGACGTGGGGAAGTAGCTCCGATTTCTTTGGATCGTATATTACTTGGAGAATATTTGAATTACGAGGAAAGGAGTCAACACGTGGAGAATTACTTGGTCATATGAACGTTGGGACACTCTAGCATATCTCGGAGATGATCCCGGATATTTCAGAAATATTAGTTATAGACTTGTAGTATATATACGAGGCGAGATGATCGATTAGGATATATCTCTTTTTACTCAGTTCATCACTACTTCACTGCTCTACAATACTTAAACATTTCCGCATCATACACTCACACTTAGAATCGATCATCATCGAGCTCTTTAGCTTGTAACTTGTTTTATTTCAATAAGATAAACATAAGGCAAGGATCGATTGATCATTCCCGAGGTTTTGTGCCGGCGATCTATTATAGATCAAGGGTTTTCCTCGTACATCTCTATGTTCTTGCATTTTTATTCGATTACTTAGTTTATTCATCATTTTTAGCATATAAACTGTATTATCCCGGAATTATCCTGCGTTATACTTGATTTTTACACTCATTTTTGTTACAGACACTTGTTTCTTACAAATTAGCTATTCATAAAGCTTTCAATTACATTTTTAACAAAGATTTACATTTAAAGATTATTTGAAATAAATACTAATTCTATCGTATTCTTTTTATCAAGTAAACAACCATATCTATTAGTTGAATTGATATATGATCGCCAATTAGATTGTTTAATATATAGATATAAACATATATATTTTTGTTTCAATCTTCATCGCAAAAATTTAAACTAAGATAGAATGTTAGTAGAATTTAATCATATACAATACATTTTTTCATACTTACTTTAAAAATTAAATAAAAGTTTAACTGGCCGTGTAGGCTAGTAATTTAAATTATAGTGACAGAGTTATACAGATTGTAGTTAGATTCATACATCCTTGGTGAATATGGTGGTTGATGGTGATAAAATGCTTCCAGACTCCTCCATGAGTGCTATTAACAAGAAGCTGATGGAACAAGGTTCAAATCCAGCACCGATCTTGACATCATATGGATTCTTCAATGTCGTGTAAATATCTTAGTGACTATTTCAATCAGTCATGGGCGGAGTAGCAGAAGAGCTTTTGACGTCTTCAAGTACCTTTGTCTTAACTTATAAAATTGTTGGAGGATGTAACTGGCAAGTTGAGAAAAAGGTACAATCAACATTTATATAAAAATGTTTCTTTTTGGTTTACTTGATAGTACAATGAAACTAAATTCGTTTGAAGCATGCTTTGACATTAAAGAAGGTAGGATCAAGTCATGTGTACTTTGTGTATTTTCAAATATTAGATGTAATTCATATGCTGCTTCTTAAAGTAAATATGCTACTTTATACTCGTGAACATCTTAATAATTGGTTCATATGCTGCTTTTTAAAGTCAATGGATTTTAACAGTTGTTTTGGCCTTATGTGAATGGATTTTAACAGTTGCTTTTCCATTTTACTTTCAGTGCGAAAATGTACCATGTTAGCTGTTTGAAGAAGCATAATATGGATGACATTCAGGTACACCAAATCTCCAACCATATTTAGTAATATAAATAATAGGTTTTGACTCTTTGTATTAATATTTACCGCATTTTTGGTATGGACCTTGCAATGTAGGTGCTGTAATATTGATCAAGGACCAGATCATCATGTGAACTTCTGCATCCAATGCCTCTGAAAGTTCGAAGGGGATTAAAAAAAATCATAATATAAGATCAATCATATCAATGTGGTAATTGTACATGTACATGCCATGTTGGCTTTAGTCAGTTTCTCCAATAGATCTATGAATATCATATAATACCTGTTTAATGTTATTAATCATGTGCTCATTAGAATAGTTTTTTTTAATTATTATTAATGTTTTAATGTACCCTGGTATTCTCCAGTGAAGATATGATTATTTCTACCCCATGATGTTTGTATGGGATCTGCTTAAAGCTTGGCCAGAGGCAAATTTTAAGGTATGTACTTTCTAAATCCATGCTAGAACAATTACAAAATTGTCAGTTTGGTGGTTGTTTCTCAAGAAAATTGTATCCTCTTGAAATGAAACTTTGGGTAAAAACGGATCCAAATGGGTGGGCGTTGGGCTATAGGGTCAAATGGGTAGGTTTTATAAAGAGACCTGAAACACTTTATTTGTTTTTAAAGTATCAACATTTTTATGGATAGTAAATTATGTGGTATATAATTACTTAGGAGATTCTTAAACTTTGGTAATACACTTGGGCCGACCCAATTAACCTATTCAACCCATTTTATATCTTTATTAAACCTGCTTAATTGATGGGTTAGTGTTGAAATTTATCAAATCGATCTGTTATAGTCTTATAGATATACCATAACTGGATGGTGATCTTTCCTGACCAATCCAAAAGTAATTGGGTCAAAATTGCCACATTACCCAATATGTGGCTTTTGTATGACAACTATAACATCATGGCTTACCAAATAATAGATATTTTATGAATCTTACTGGCATTTTTAATTACCTTATACATCATCATATTTTCTATTCTAGAACTTCTATATTTGAACTGAATGATTAGTCATATGCTTATTGTATTTGTTTAAGTATATATAAAGTATCAACACCATGAACATGCTTTTGTTTATTGATTTATTGTATTGGACTCTTGGTTCTGACCTTAATGATTACTCATCGTGTTTTTATATCTAATTAGCTAGGCAGATAGCAAACACTAAACTCTTGAATATTTTTATTTTGTATTTTATTTTCGCAAAGACTAGATTTCAACCTTATAGTTTGGACCTCAAGTTTGGCTTTAATTAGCGTACTAAAATATGTTAGGTACTGATATCGCGTAAAAAGTCATGTTTTTACTACCGATATCTCTCCCATTCTGGAACGATTCTTGGCATTTTAATTCAAATACAGTACAAATCAATAACATTATGCCAAGATGGTCAAAACAAGGTTGCACGATAAAAATAAAGCAAAACGGATGAGAAACGAAGATTCCACACACGTTTGAAGATTCAAGGCATCAAAACGATATTTCAAGACTAAAATGCCCTTCACCAACATCCATTCTATCCAATATGTTCGTTTTCAAAATACGAATCCAACAGAAGAAGAATCAACTGAAACGGATAAAGAATGAAGATTCTAAGCCCGCCGGAAGATCCAAATGATTCGTACGCAATATCTGGAGCTAGGGACCTCATCTAAGGGCGTATCCTATGTCAAAATATTTATTTTTGAATTACAAATCCAACGCAAAAAGAATCAACTCAAACGGGCGCATAACGAAGAAAACACGCACGAATCGAGAAACGAAGCAAAAGACGGCGAAACGGGGCGGGGGTGGGCCAGCGCCGCCGGCCACCACACCACCTCCGCCGGCCACCCTTTCCCCGCCTTGGTTTCCGTTTTTGGTAACTTTTGGTACCTGGTGCGCCTACTTTTCGTGTTGTACAGTACCCGGTGCGCCTACTTTTCGTGTTGTACGGTACCTGGTGCACCCTTTTGGCCACCTTTTACTAACATGCACCTCTTGGTGCTAATGTGAGCCAAAGCTCACCTATAAATAGGAGGCTTAGGTTCATTTGAAAAACACACCACATATGCACACATTCTAGTATATTTCACTCTTTCTTTCTCACTAGAAAATCTTTCGTAGTCTTTTAGTCTTTCTCATTCTAGGAATATTGTAATTAGTCCACGGACTAACGTAGAAGCTAGGGCGAACGCTAGAGATTCGGAGATCAATCTTTGTACGTGTGAAAGAGTTTGTCAATTATAATAATACGCTGCTACGCATTTAATTCCGGGTGATATCTAAACTTTTATTATACTTGTCTCATTTCATATTTTGAATATGTATTATTGCATGGTATGTGATTTATTTGTTGCCATGAATTGCGAGTAGTTTATTATTGTGATTGCTGATGATGTAGATAATTATAAGTAAGGATGTCATTACACAGTCAGTGTACGATAATCGTAAAATAATATAACGGCCCCTATTCAACTCTTTATTCGGTATAGTGCTGGAAATGCGTTATGCAAAGTACAAACGTACGGAAGCCGGTAAACGACCGAAGGTAGTTATATCATTGGAATCAGCTCTGGTTTAAAAGTTGGAACTCCTGAAGGATAATACAACTACACAACTAACTGGTGTATCCTATGAGAGTCAATGCATTATAAAATAATGTTCGTAAAACACGTTCAGATAAAATAGGAGATAATAATCTTTGTACCGTTAGGACTTTATGAATGTAAGTTTAGTTTATGGAGTACCCTTTCCAGTTATCCACGTGACTGCAACCTAGTAATTAGGACCTGATCAACCTTAATTATGGTAAGTAGTTATCTGTGCCCATGACATGCAATAAGTAAGACACAATGAAACCACTCGTTGTATATATTAGGTTTACATTTCTACACTGCTTTACATTTAATTAGTTAGAGTGTCACTTTCACTGTCAATTACTCTTGACCGCGTGTTGGATATAAGAAGCAGTGGAAATCTCATGTAAAGTACACTGTCTATTATTGAAAGGCATGGTCCTCATATGAAACACGTTTTATCAAACTGCGGATAATCTAGAGATGTATAACTATTTGAAAAGGAGAACTTAAACCATAAGTCGAAGCAATTAGAGCTTAATTGGGCAAAAACAAGACTTAGGAATAAGAGTAAAGTCCTAGTGACCTAGAATCCTTAAAACACTAAGCCTTATACAATCGATGGTCCAAACATACAAAGTCATTAATCTGCGTGCTAATAAAGTAGTAAACTACCTTAGGGGTTAAGAACGGTCGGACCTATGAGACGATACGCTACTGATTCATGCATCTCTGTATGAAACCAAAATAGGTTGCTCATCTTTCAACTAGATGAGTATTGGAAGTTTGCGTATTGCTCTGATCAGAATCACGATAACCTAGTTCCAAGTGACACGCCAATGGGAAACCGAGTTGGTAGGGTTCTAGAGTTTACACCTAGTAGTTTAACCGCCACATTTAGTATCAACCCTATTTGTTCTGTCATCCTGAAATATTAATTATCGAAATCTCAGCAATCACATCTTTATCTTTATCTGCTTTCCTACATTTTAATTTCCTGCAATTTACTTTCTTGCATTTTAATTATCTGTCTTTAAATCCCAAACCTACATACTTTGTGCCATCCTAAATACTTCTCTACTGAAAGTGTCAACTTTAATCGCCCACACGTTTGGATTCATAGAACGATCTTAGGTTATACTTACCGCTTACTAATCAGAGTAGGTAGTACGGTTAATTTAAGCCCCGCAAAATATAAATTTAAAACCCCTGCTGCGCTCGCATCATCATTTGAAAAACAACGACACGGTGTGAGCACAACAGGTACCACAAAATATAAATCGATCTGTTACAGTCTTATAGATATACCATAACCTGGATGGTGATCCGTCCCGACCAATCCAAAAGTAATTGGGTCAAAATTGTCACATTTACCATATATGTTTATTTTGTATGACAATTGTAACATCATGGCTTGCTAAATAATAGATATTTTATGAATCTTAATGGCATTTTTAATTTCCTCATACATCATTGTATTTTCTTGGAATTAGGAAGATGACGATGCATTTTCGAGGTTAACAGATGACTTGACTATGATGAGATAAATGGAAGTCAGAAAAATAAGAGACGCTTATCTGTTGCTTCTGAAAACCATTGCATGAATGGGTGAGTTGAATATGTAAGTGCAACACAATCTCTGTTGTCATATATTGTCTAAATACAATGTAGCGGAATGGGCGAGGTTAATAAACCAAAATGTGTCATTTTAGTATCCTCAAAAAGGGTCTGCTTGGTTGGCTTCTCCCGCAAACTAAAGGACGAATCATGTGTCATTACCCATTGCCTAAAAATGAAACGAACAAGCACAAATGTAGGAGTCGCTATTAATCGATTAACTCAAACACATAAATATAGCAAATTAAATCATCAATGATATATATAATATGCTTTCTGATAATTGTATTGTTTACAATCAAAATGTAGGTGCTTAACCTCAGGAGCTTGAAGCTTCATTAATATTGTTGATGCTAAAATCATATATTTATAATGTATATTTTTGGCTGTATCCAACTATGAGTATAAGTTATAAACTATAATAATTTTGTCTACCTTTAGCGTAACTGCTAATTAGAAATTGCGTTGTAGGAAGAGGACTGAACTTACCCGAGCCTATTGACCAGCATCTAAGTGGCTATGCTAAGAAAATTTATGAAATCAAAACTCCTCGCTTGCTACTCTAGCAGAAAAACATTGGTACAATGAAGTTGAGTGAAGTAAAACTCCTTTTTTTTTTTTTTTTTTTTTCCTTTTTGTTTCTAACATGCATCTCTGTGATCAACATATATTTCTTGTGATTTTTTATTTGTTATTTAGAAAATTATAACCTAGTGAAAATAATTATGTTGATGCGGAAATTTGTTGCATAGCTGGACTGGGTTGAAATCAACATTGGTGAGTCATTTGAGTGGTTATAAAGTGGTATAAAAACTTACAAATATTTATGGGTCTGGTGGCTGTCATATTGATCTAGAAAAAATGTCTAAGATAAGATGGGTCAGAGAAGCCACTGGTTTTTGGTGTTTGCGTTCTGATGGTTGCCCTTTAAGTGGGTCATTTACAGTTTTTAGTTCGCAATAATAGGTATACATGGAATGTATATTCTGCTGCTGAATTTATTTAGGAGCGTGGAAAGTTTTTTCAAGGGCAGAGTATAGATGGGTCAAGGCAGTGGGTTTTACTTGCTTAATGTTATTTTTACTTTTGTGTCGTTTATCCTATTTCAAATACATGTAGATAGAGTTATTTTGCTTACGGGCCCACTCTTACTGTTGGGTTTTCTATTCCCTAACTAGATTAATATACGCAGCGGAATAATAACAAAATTAATCTAAGGCATTTAGGAAACTAAACCCTAAGGATCTTAACTTGAATAAATAAAAGCAATAAAATTAACAAGATAAATAAGAAATTACTAACCTTTGAGAAAATAATTTCTCGCGCGTAGACGACCTTGCAGAACCTTCGTAAGTTGGAGGCGATTGCCCAAACTAGAACACCTCTAATGCTTCACACCCACGAACAAAGAGAATTCCCAAGTGTCCTATGGTCACGACTCTAAGTCGTAAAACTCTTACAAGGAGCAGGAGTAGGAAAGAGAGAAGGAGAATTGAAAACTATTCAATTCAAAAGGTACAAGGAAAACCTAAGGGGTAGGCCCCTATATACAGGGGAGGAGGAATGCCTAGGGTTTCATATCCCAGCCGATGTGGGACAAACATCCATACGGCGTATGGATGGTGATTCCACCGCCTTACAAACCCTAGCATCCATACTGCGTATTGAACTTCCATACGGCATATGGATGGAGATTTCAGAATTCCTTTTTCTTTTAGTTTATAATTAATATCCAATTAATAAACTAATCATAATATTAATTCCAATTAATATTATCTCTCATTTATTTCTCTTACTGTTCATTGAGGGCGACCCAAAAAGGACTCCACTTTTAACGATAGTCTTACCAATTTAGTTATGACCTGTGACACTATTCCAACAGTCTCCCACTTGGACAAGTCATCAACTACTATTGGTCTAAGCCTATTCCATTAACTAAGCAGAGAGTGCCATCCAATGCAACTGCCGAACTCTGAATCTTATCTTAGAGTTAGCCCTTTAGATAAGTGATCAACTATTCCTTTGTTCTATTGATATCGTATGAATCGAGACATGGATTTTAATCAATCTCATGATTCATAATTAGTTTTTCTGATTTCCGATTACATTGACTTTATGAGACTATTGAACCATCAACTTAGTCTCGGCCAGGCCTAGCACTTTAGAGTCAATCTTTAATCATTAGAGGGCCCAAGATATCGCTTTTCTCTTTTAGGCGAAAAGGAACAAATAAATTTCGACTACATAGTACTAGTCAACTCATCATGTCATACCTAGCATACCCTTTATAACTGGCATTTACGCACAACGTTTGAATAGGCTAAAGTGTTACAGACTTGAAAAACTAGAAACTCAATGTATCTCAATTTCAAGAATAGAGGATATTATCATCTTAAAATCACTATTGATTTAATCCATGAAGTGATCTCTTTAAGTACGGGTCTCTCCTATACTTAAATCCCCATTAAGTACCCATGAGTGTTGCAGCATTCTCCATGCAATGTCTAATCTCCATAGACAATCTACTAATCTCCATAGACAATCTACTAACACTCCATGACAGTCTTGATTCACCACTTACTTCCAGGAGTGTGAACGACTGAGGAAGTTTGAGTAAAAACTGTTGTACTCGGGAAGTGGTGTCTAAACATGCAAAACTGAAACACAATGACAAACAATAGTAAATGGCAGAACTCCTTCCAATAAATAAATCTCCATTATTTAATCACCAAGTCTATATCAATTTCCATCGTTGTTTATAATGTTTCAAAATCAAACTAACAACTAAAACTTTACATTATCTCTTAAGCCTATGCTCCTAGCATGCTCATCATGTTTGGACTTTCCAAGTGGCTTTGTGAACGGATCAGCCGGATTGTCCTCTGATCTTATGCTCTTCACAATCACGTGTCCTTCTTCTACTTTCCTTCGAACAAAATGGTATTTTATCTCAATGTGCTTTGACTTTCCGTGATCCTTGGGTTCTTTACTCGAGGCAACCGCACTTTCGTTATCACAGAATATTTCAATGGGGTCTTGAACCATTGGTACAACTCCAAGATCTCCAATTAAATTCTTAATCCATATAGCTTCCTTTGAAGCCTCGCAAGCCGCTATGTACTCAGACTCGCACGTTGAGTCTTCCATCGTATCTTTCTTGGAACTTTTCCATGTCACCGCTCCCCTATTCAGTAAGAATACCCAACCAGACTGTGGACGGCTATCATCTCTATCTGTTTGGAAACTTGCATCACTATAACCCGTTACTCTGAGTTCTTCTTCTCCACCATAAACCAAGAACCTGTCCTTAGTATTTCTCAAATACTTAAGAATATTCTTTACAGCTGTCCAATGAGCTTCACCAGGATTCTGCTGATGTCGACTCACTAAGCTCAAAGCAAATGAGACATCAGGCCTCATACACATCATGGCATACATGATCGATCCTATAGCCGAAACATATGGGATTCGACTCATTCTATCCGATTCTTCCTTAGATTTCGGACAAAGATCCTTACTGATCTTAATGCCATGATGTAAGGGTAGATTCCCTTTTGTTAGAGTTCTCCATTTTGAATCTTTTCAAAATTTTATCTAAGTATGTGTCCTGGCTAAGTCCTATGAGACGTCTCGACCTATATTTATACCAAGAATATATGCTGCATCTCCCAAGTCTTTCATAGCAAAACATTTCCCCAACCAATCCTTTACACCTTGTAAAGTTGGGATATCGTTTCCTATGAGTAGTATATCATCCACATATAATACTAGGAACACCACAACACTCCCACTGAACTTGACATATATACAGGACTCATCTTCACTTCTAGAAAATCCAAACTCTGTGACTTTCTCATGGAAGCAGAGATTCCAGCTACGAGAGGCTTGTTTAAGTCCATAAATAGCCTTTTGAAGCTTACACACTCTATTAGGATACTTTGCACTTTCAAAACCCTCCGGTTGTGCCATGAACACATCCTCTGTCAATTTCCCATTAAGGAAAGCGGTTTTGACATCCATCTGCCAAATTTCATAATCATGAAACGCAGCTATCGCAAGCATTATCCTAATTGACTTTATCTTAGCTACTGGTGAGAAGGTTTCCTCATAATCAATCCCATGGGTTTGAGTATAACCTTTTGCTACCAACCTAGCTTTATAAGTGTGTACCTTCCCATCCATGTCTGTCTTCTTCTTGAAGATCCACTTACAACCCACCGTCTTAAGACCGGGTGTAGTGTCAACCAAATTCCAAACTTGATTGTCATACATGGATTGAATTTCGCTTTTCATAGCTTCCTTCAACTTTGCAGCCTCAGGGCCTGCCATCGCTTCATTGTAGTTAGCAGGTTCATCTAAGTCATTTAGTGTACTGTCACTAATTTTATCCTCTTCTTCTACATGGTAACCATAATAGAACTGAGGAGGCTTGCTAACTCTACCAGATCTGTGAACGGGTAATGATATGTCTTCAGGTTCAACAGGTGTTTCCACCTCTTGTTGAACGTCAGTGTTTACTGTAGGTTCTTTATCGGTCGACTCTTAAATTTTTTCAAGATCTATCTTACTCCCACTGTCCTCTTTATATATCATTTCTCTCTCAAGGAACACTCCTCTTCGAGCTACAAAGACCACATTATCTGCGGGTCTGTAGAACAGATATCCAAATGACTGTTGTGGATAACCGACGAAAAGACACTTTTCAGATCTGGAGTCTAGTTTGTCCTGAGTTTCTCGTCTAACGAAAACTTCACAACCCTAGATTTTGATGTGACCAAGAGAAGGACGTCTTCCCTTCCACATCTCATAAGGTGTCTTTGAAACCTTCTTGGTGGGTAAAAGATTTAATATGCGAGCGGCTGTTTCTAATGCATAACCCCAAAAACTTATCGGAAGTGTAGCCCGACTTATCATAGACCGAACCAAGTCCAACAAGGTTCTATTTCTCCTCTCAGTAACACCATTAAGCTGTGGCGTTCTAGGAGGAGTTAACTGTGAAACTATTCCACAATCTCTAAGATGATCGAGAAACTCGATACTAAGGTATTCTCCTCCCCTATCGGATCGGAGAACCTTTATCTTTCTGCCTAGTTGATTCTCTACTTCGCTTTGATATCTTTTGAATATCTCAAAAGTATCTGACTTATGCTTAATCAGATAGACATGCCCAAATCTACTGTAATCATCAGTAAATGTAACATTGTATCGATTTCCATCTTTTGTGGTACATCGGAATGGTCCACAAACATCTGTGTGTACCAAGTCCAACAGTCCTTCACCTCTTTCACATGACCCTGTGAATGGTGATTTAGTCATCTTGCCCAATAAGCAAGATTCGCATACATCATCCGATTTAAGGTCGAATGATTCCAACACTCCATCCTTTTGGAGTTGGCCGATGAGTTTCTTGTTTACGTGCCCAAGACGATAATGCCACAATTTGGATTTATCAAGCTCATTAGACGAATCAACATTTAAAATCAACTTGCTAACACATTCAACATTTTCATATATGCCATTGTAAGGATAAGCTATAAAAACAAAACAACCATTTAAATAAACCAAAATATCACCATTCTCATTGTCAAATGAAAACCGATATCCATCCTTAAACAAAGCATAAAATGAAATAATGTTTCTGGTCATTTCTGACGAATAACAGCAATTATTCAAATCTATCATAACTCCAGAGTTCAGCACGAGCTCATACTTTCCAATCTCGGTAACAGGCGTGATTCCTCTGTTTCCCATGACTAGATTAAGCTCCTGATGTGTGCTAAGTATAGGCAATTATAATCACAAGTTTTAAATTAAAGAAATACTAAATAATACTATCACACAATTCAGGCAAGATTAACCCATTCATGTAATATAGCTTAATAAGTAAGTCCAAATTCGAACACAAGGAACACAAGAAACGTGATTCTGATTTATAACTAATTATCCTTTTAATTCTAGTTACAACTAATTACAATTATACAAATAAATAAAGTAAAAGATCCAATTCACAATAATATACAAGATAAGGGGGACGTTTTAGTTCCGAACGAACATATTTATATTTATATTTTTGATACAGATTCTAACAGATAAGTTTCAGGAACAACTTAATAACACTCAGATGGATAGAAGATTATAATTATTCAAACTATTATTTATTAAACCTATTATATGTACTTATGTCTATTTGCTTTATTGGCTATTATTACTGGTGAATTACTAATGTAGAAAATTACTTAAGGTTAAGCTAATCTTCATCATAGCAATACAGTCATAAGGTTACACAAAGTATCACTAATTAATAAGATCTATCAACATTTTATTAATACAATTTCATCGGTATGGTGTGAATCACAGTATTACTTTATATTAATGAATCATTCTTCATCTATCGCATAAGGTTAAGATCAAGACATAAACACAATCACTTAATTTATATAAACTTAATATGGTCATCCTCGTTTAATATAAATCAGTCTAACTATGCCAAGAACAATCATCAATATATCATAATAAAGACAATTCTTGTATAATAAACATTCAATAATATAGTTCCAACATAAACATATAATTCATATAATAAACTTAATAAACATTCATTCAAATAACTATGACGAAAACCTAATTAACAAGTAATTCAAATAAACAATATCCATAAATCAACTCAATAAGGTTATTAAAGTTACAAGGATAAAGAAAACGAACCAATTGTAGAACCAGCTCTTCCTAGGGTTAAAAACCTTCAAACCCTAGCTCCTTAACCTCCAAAATCGCACCATAAGTCGACCTTAAACCCTAATAATCGGTTTTGGTATTCTTGAATCGTATATCTAAAACCTAAACTTAAGCCTCTATTTATAGTTTTCAAAACCGCCAGTCCAACCGCCGGTTGGAATTCCCAACCGCCGGTTGGATCAATTTTAGTCCTGGTCCAACTCCGCGTTTTCCACCACCTTAAACCCTTTACACTCCAACCGCCGGTTGGATAATCCAACCGCCGGTTGGACCTTCATTCCAAAATATTCCAACTTCGGGTTTGGGCTTCACTTTTGGGCTTTCTCTTTTCTTAAACGGATTTTAATCTTCATTTTGGCCCATTTCTTCTATATTAACATTTTAGTCTTCAATTCTTTAAGGTTTAATCTCCTTTTTCTTCATTTCTTCATTTTCTTCAGTTTTCTTCAGTTTTGGATTCGTTCTTGTTCCTTTTTCTTCAATCTTTAATTAAAATACATCTCTGCAAATATTAAAAAAATAAGTATCTAAAATCATATAAATGCACTATAATGTATATAAATATAGGGATAAATTACTATAAAATATACTATCTATTTGATGCTTATCAAATATCCCCACACTTAAGTTCTGCTTGTCCTCAAGTAGAATACTGAATAAAATTTAAAAATAAGCATCAAACTAATATTTAAGAATCAGAATACTCATACTAAAAATCTGTTTCATAAATTAAAAATTTTAACAATTTTAATTAACATGGATAACTATAATGTATAAATAAAAATTATTATTATATGTGTAATATATAGCTCATGAATGATTACTAATATATTTGTCCACTTTAAACAATCTATACTCATATTTCTGAATATACCTTTATTGTTAGTATGTATATTACTTATGATTTCCATATATGATATACTTTTAAACTTAATTATACAATTTTCTTTTATATTCCCAATAAATATATAAAATACATTTTTAAGAATCAAGACATTGGTGACAGGTCTGCATTTTCATGCAACAGAGCGACATAACTTGATTCAGGTTTAAGCAAAACCAGACTTGGTCAAACCATTTTGGCGACCTTATTAGGTATCTTTTATTTTTAAGACTTTTCAAGTACTTTTGACTTGTGTTTGCTTAATTTTTAAGTATATATTAATGGAGACCAGGTCTATACTTTTGTACAACAGAGGAAACCATCAATATATACCCCCAAATGTATTCACATAAGTAAAAAGATATATAAAATTATTGTATAATAAATTTAAAATTTAAGACTTTTTATGTCATACATCATATTATGTATCATAAAATAATAAATAAGTTATTTTATTAATTTATTAAAATTCAGAAATCTTCATATAGAGTGCCTATTAGTACATTATATCACATAACTATATATCACTCCTTATTTAAGTAGCTTACGTTATATATACAAAACAGTTAATCCACATTAAAGTCTAAACTCTTAAATACAAAACAAAACTTTTAACAAAAATATTCTAACTAATAAATACTTAGTTATTAACTTAAATTTTTTAATTTTTTATTAAATTTAAGAACAATAGAAACTTAAATAATTAATTAAAGAAATTCTTTTACTTACGAACCCTATCCCCACACTTAAATTATACAATGCCCTCATTGTATAAAAATTGATAAACAAAAGTCAGTAAGGGAAAGAAAAATAGAATAGAAAACTCCCCTGACTGAAATTATAAATTTCATCATCGGCTAAGAAAAATCTGCTTGGTTGATTCCTTCATCTCTTGAAAAATAATATACAACATCCACACTTTCGTAGTTAATCACGATTGCATTTAGCATATGCAATAAGCCTTTAAACCCCTCGGTATCCCGAGTGGACGAGTTATAGTCTCGTGAGGGTTTCCAGTGAACATACCCACAAAGTTCATGAATAAATAAGTAAGAACTTTATAAATAAAGTGCTGAACTTACTACCAGTCTAATGCTATAAAAAAATAAACAACCATATTAGCATAATAATAATAAAAATAATAATAAGTACAGTCATCCCAAATATAAATGTATTAAATGTATCAAACATAATCTAATCATCATCTGAATCCTCCTGCCCTGGCTGTCTCGAAGGTCCAGCTCCATCATCAACTATCGGAACATATGGCTGGAACTCAATAGACCTATCTCTCAACAACTGCTGTAATAATCCAAGCTGGTAATCAGATCTACCTAAGCTCTCTCTCTCAAACCTATCAAACCTCTGCTCAAACCTGGTAAACCTCTGATCAATCGTATCAAACCTCCTACCATGTCCAATCTCAATCCTCTCCAGTCTCTGATAAATATCATCAAACATATCACCCCGGCCACGGCCTCTACGACGTCCTCTGCCTCTACCTGCTGGCAGATCAACCTCGGGTACTGGTATCTCAGGTACTGGTGGTGGTACAACTGCTGCTGGTGGTGGTACAGGTGGTCTTCTCAATCTAGCTCTCTGTACAGGCTGCTGTCCAGGGGCAACCTCAGGCGTCCATAACAAAACCCCCTCCTGTACACCCTCCAGAAGAATCCCTAACTCAATCAAATTGTCCTCTCCTAGCAAGGACATCCCAGGTGTAACCGGTGTACAAGTCAAAAAATCAGCAGCTCCCATCTGATAATACTGAGCTATCCTAGTAACATACTGTCCTCCACATAAACTACTGGTAAGCCTATGCCCAGTCGCTCCGGTAGTCATCCAATGAACTAATCTCCAGGGAACATTGATCAGCGTCCCCTGAATCATAGTATGCAAATAAAAGAAATCTGGCTGATAGACCTTCTCAGGTCCAGTATACCTACCACAGATAGGAAATGATAACAGCCTATGTACAAGCCTATGAACCGGGCTCCTCATATGTATATTTGAAGGTGCTCTCTCCCCATAATCAACAATAGCTAAATGTCTCCAATACTCAGCTATCTCAACAGACGAATACTGCTCTACCATGCCTGCAGTCAAATGATCTACAAAAAATGATTGTGGAGCTCATCTAGTGTATAGAGCCCCACAGCTACTTCAAACTCAATCAAACTCATGGACCTAGGCTGACCTCCTAAATAAAAAGAAATCGAAGGCTGGTCAAACTGTCTAGAGGCAGCATCAAACCTAAGGGTCGTATAAAACTCGATAACAAGCTCTCTATAAATAATCTCTCGAATCTGAAATAATCTAACCCAAGCCAAAGAAACAAAACCAACATCACCTGATGGTAAAAGATAACTCTGAGTCATCAGCCTCCACAGAGTAGCATCCCCAGTCTCTCCCTCTCGACGAGGATCTATAACTCTCTCCATAACCGACCAATCTAACACATCCGGTGTCTCTACCGGCTGAGCAATATGCTCCAGTAATCCATCAGCAAACTCTGCCCTACACTCTACTGTAATAGTCTCATGCTCAAATAGTAGATATAGATGTAGCTGGAAATCCTCCCTATCTAAGAGTGCACGTCCTCTCTGGCGTCTGGTAGACATCTCTGCAATATCAACTTAAACAACGTATTAGTTTAACATAATATCGTTTGCATGTTTTTTCTGAAAATGTTGTCCAACCGCCAGTTGGTCAAATTTCATGCAGGCAGCATTTCTGCTTAATATACGATAGCCACCTGTTTAATTTCTAAATATTAGCAACTAAAACTTGCCATCGTAAAGTACTACCCTAAATGTCTTTATTTCGAAAATATTATGTTATATATATGTCCTTGTTTCGAAGATAATATCGAATCTAAAAAAAACTTTTATGTATTGACTTATATATATATATATATATATATATATATATATATATATATATATATATATATATATATATATATATATATATCTTTAACATGTAAAATAACGTTTTTATTTCAAAAATATTATCAAATCAAAATTTAAATAATAATTTTGTATAAAAATTTAATATGTTTATAGTTTGAAAAGAATAACGATTTTTATAACATTATTTCAAAATAATATCGAGTCTAAAAAGTTTGTAAAATGTAATAATTTTTAAAATAATAATTGGTTTCGAATTTATATCGAATCATAAAGTATACTAAATTTTTATTAATTCAAAGTCACGTTATATATATAAACTTGAATTTTGTTTCAAAATTTTATTGAATAAAAAATGTATCGTTTTTATTTTTAAAATGTACCAATTTTGATATAAGTGTGGTTAACTAATATAGTCAAAGTCGAACTGCGTAACTAATCGACTCTATCCGCAACAATCCGTAAACAAACCTCGAATCACAAAATAATAACTGATGTGACCTAAAAAGTCATATTTTTAAGTACATATTTCCGCACTTTTTGGACTATTATTTGGTGAAAACATTTCCAAACTATCATTATTTACTAAAAATCACCAAGGTAGTCTAAATATAGACGTTGCTGCAAAAATCGGTTAAAACGTCCAAATAACACGCAAACCGAGGCAAAACTGTCACCTTAAATATTCCCTTCTTGATTTTCTTATGTAATTAGATCTTAATTCATATTTTATGATTCCATAGGAAAATACAGGATCGGAGGTGAAAGAATCAGAAGAAACGGATGAAGAACGTAGAAGATGTGCAGTCTGGAAGCCCGCCGATCGTCATCCGGAACACGCAAAAGTCAAACACTTCCAAATTTGGAAAACTTAGTGTCATTAGAAGCGTAACGGAAAAACGAATCCAACGGCGCAAGAATCAAGCAAAACGGAGTCCAAACGAAGAAGATACGGACGAACCAAGCAACCGGGGAATCAGTATACAACATATGGAGCACCAACCCCATCCCCCTTGCCCACCTAGGTACCATATATGGTACCCTAGGTGCCGTATATGGGGGGTGTTGTGCTTGAAGGGTGCCGTTTGCCCCCTGGTCCGCTTGCCACGTATGGCGTATGCTGCTTTGATGCTTGTACTTGATGCTTCAAGGCTTGTACCATGGCTTTCCTTCTTCCCCTATAAATAGTCACCTCCATTTCTAATTTCCACACACCTCTCATTCCAAACTTCTCTTTCTCTCTCTAGAATTCTCTCTCTAGCACTACTCTTAGGAGTTAGAGGAGAATTGTTCTTATAGTTAGTTCTTCTCTCTAGTTTCTCTCTCTAGCACTACTCTTAGGAGTTAGAGGAGAACTAGAGAGAAGATTAGGATTAGATTAATTATGTAGTTAATTAGTAGAGGCTATCTTACGTAATGCTTGGATATTAATGAAGAAATACAAGTGTTATTCTGCTCGCAATTCATATCGGTGTTTTCTGTCCTTTCTATTATTAATTTGTCATATTGTTCTTGTTTGATGTATGTGATTTATTAATATTAGAAATGTTTATTGTTATGCATTGCGAGTAATTACTTGTATGTTTGCCATGATTAATGAGTAGTTTGTGGTGATATATCTAATTTGGATAACACCATTATGAAATAACGGAGGTAACGTTATATGGCTTTCATTTGTATAGCGCCGGAATCATCACGAATGTGTGTAGTACGGAACGTGGAAGCTATGAAAGTCGTGGGCACAATCCGTTGTGGAATAATGTTCCCAATTATTATATATTACAATTGTTTGTGAACTTATAAGCTGAACCTCTGCCCGTTTATCTGTCCAACTTATGCTGTGGTTTGTATCCTCCTCCCTAGAACCTGACCAATTGCTAGAAGTAGGATTGCGAACTATTCTGTGTATGATGATCAATGAACTCAACATGGTCGTTCTTCCCTTGATTGAAACATATCCGAGGGACACTGATATCGTGTAAAAAGTCACGTTTTTACTACCAATATCTCTCTCATTCTGGAGCAATACTTGGCATTTGGACTCAAACAACACACAAATCAGTGATAATATGTTAAGAAGACCAAAACGAAAGTTGCACGATAAAAATCAAGCAAAACGGCCGAGAAACAAAGATTCCACACACGTTTGAAGATTCAAGGCATCAAAATGAGATTTCAAGACTAAAGTACCCTCCACCAACATCCATTCTATCCAAGATGTTTGTTTTTAAAATACGAATCCAACAGAGAAAGAATCAACTAAAACGGATAAAGAATGAAGATTCTACGCCCGCCGGAAGATCCAAATGATTCGTACGCAATATCTGGATCTAGGGACCTCATCTCAGGGCCTATCCTATGTCAAAATATTCGTTTTTGAATTACGAATCCAACAAAAAAAGAATCGACGCAAACGGATGCATAACGAAGAAAACACGCACGAATCGAGAAACGAAGCAAAAGACGGCGAACCGGGGCGGGGGTGGGCTAGCCGCCGCCGGCCACCACACCACCGCCGCCGGCCACACCAAGGCCGCCGCCGACCACCCTGTACCCACCTCGGTTTCCGTTTTTGGCAACTTTTGGTACCTGATGCACCTACTTTTCGTGTTGTACTGTACCCGGTGCGCCTACTTTTCGTGTTGTACGGTACCCGGTGCACCCTTTTGGCTACCTTTTTATAACATGCACCTCTTGATGCTAATGTGAGCCAAAGCTCACCTATAAATAGGAGGCTTAGGTTTCATTTGTAACACACCAAAAAAAAAAAAACACCTACAATACACTTTGTAACCTACTACCTACTCGTATGACCATCTAATTAGCAGACAGATCAGTTAAACTCCCTCGAGGAATTGCTGAATGTAACACCCTGTTTCTGGGTCTAGTAGTATTTAACATTTTCTGACTGTGAATTATTATTAAGTGTGTCAGAAAATAGGTGTGCTGTATTATTTGAAATAAATAGTGATAATAGTCGAATAATTTATTGTGACTAATAAATTATTGAGTGTTTGAATTTTATTTAGTTGACGGTAAAATAAAATAATGTTTCCCCGTAAATGGTTTTTAAGTTCCAGACAATAATAAGTACGGGTAATAAAATTAAACACTTATAGGATAAGTGTTATATGTTGAGTCAGTGTTTTATTTCTTCCCTCATACACACATACGATACATACATACTTACCATCAAGAAACCCTAAACCAAATCATGAAGAAATCATCAAATTGGAGTTGCATAATTCGAATTCAAGCTTCAAAAGGATAGATTATCATCTCCTAATCATTCTATTCAACTTGTAAGTCTCTAATTCTTGAATTATAAACCCTAGAATTTGGGGGTTTTGGTGTTCTTGAGTAAGATCCGAAATTAGGATTGGATTTTGTGAAGTTGTTGTTAGTTAAGCTTGTTGTTGGTGATAACTAACATGATTCATGCTTAAAATTATATCTTTGATTAGGGTTCTCAAACTTCTTGATGATTTTGATGAGTTCATGGGTTGTTATAGAGTTATTGGTAAAAGATGAGTTAGTATATGAAGTAGCTATTCATTGAAGCTAAGATGATCATGATGATGATCATGAGTTATTAATGATATAATGGATGAAATAAAGTGTGAATTATTAAAATATGAGGTTAACGATTTTAATTATGTTAATTAACTATAATTGAGGTAGATTAATGGGATAATGTGATTTTATGATCATAATTTACTAGTGATGATAAACTAATGATGTTGAAATAGCTATTTATAATATGGATTGAATAATGAGAATTGTGGTAATCATGTTAATTCATATGAATTGAGTAAATCGGGTTTGTTGTTAATCTATTAGAATGATGTTGTATATATTTGAGACAAGTAACTAACTTGTATTATTCTATTGTATTGTTAGATGTGCAGAAGGCTCAGTGATATTAGACTACTGAGTGGATGCCTGAGGTGGTCGGTGAGTGGATCTCTAATCCTCAGTGTAACTTGGTTGTAACGAGTTTGGTTACAACAAGTAACATATTATTACTATTGTAGTTGCCATGATGATTATTATAGCTAGTAATAATATGGTTGATATAATAACGTTGGCCTGATGAATATGTGACTTGTTGATTACGTGATTACTTGACTTAATTGGCCTTCGGGCATCAGTTGTTGGCCTTCGGGCATCAGTTGTTAATGAGGCCAACGAGTTGTTGTTGAACTGTTGGTTGGGCTAGTCAGTTATTCAAAGTTTAACACACCTCCTGTGTTAGTTGAGAATAACCACTAGCTATCGGTCTCGTCCGTTATGGCCATACGGATATGGTTGGGTAAGTGTTCTTGGGGAGCCTCCCGGGTATTATGGTTATCCCCAGAGCCACCGATGCCTCATTATGAAGTCCGTTGCTTGTTGAATAGTTGCTTTGATGATAAGTTGACCAGTTGAACAGTTGCCCTGTTGCTTTGCTAAATGGTGGTATTGTCTACTTTGTTGGTTATGTGTTAATTGTTGTATGCAAAGTTGTTGAGCTAAGTTAGCCTGTTGATTAGTTATCTACTCACTTAGCTTTATGCTAATCCCCCACTTAACACTTCTTGCAGGTTATTGATATATTTGGGTGGGCAAGAAGTTGGACTAGAAGGAATGTTTGACCGTGAAGCGTTACTCTGATAGTGGATTTGTTTAAAATAATGTTTTATCACGTTTTATATAACACCTCTGTTGTGAAATTATGTTTTGAAAAGGTTGAATTTTATATTTTGAAAAAATGAGGTAAATTATTACTAGCTATTTGGACTTACGCTTCCGAATTACTATATTTAAATGATTATAAATGAGGGGTGTTATACTGAAGATGTCATGGTCAAGGTCGATAAGTTCGTCTTTCCAGTGGACTTCATCATCATGGATATAGAGGAAGACACCCACATCCCACTCATCCTTGGCAGACCTTTCTTAAATACTGCCAAGGCCGTAATCGACGTAAACGAAAAATCTTTAAAACTAAGAGTCGGGAAAGAGGAGGTCACCTTTAATGTCGATCGATTAATGAAGCAACCTCTGGAAGAGGACCTTGGTTTGTGCGATACTATGCAGGACATTTTTGATGAACATCTCCAAGAAGTGTTGGCACTATCCAGCCAGAACCCGATACCTACCACGGTAGTCACCGTTCTAAGATTATATAACGAGGATCCTGGGCTGCAATCCGCAATCACTTCGCCAGCGAAGTCTGAAGAACTTCTATTTCCCTTGTTTGAGAAGAAGCCATATTGCACCAATGGCAAAACAATAGCCGTCCCGTTGGGATGCGGTACACCGATACCTTGGCTAAAAAGAGATACATCCACACTCAATAACCCGAATCCAGCTCCTTCAATTAAAGAAATCCTGGATTCATTCAAAGGGATGAGTATTGAGCCACCACCATTTGGACCCCAATTAATCAACCAATCCAAACCTCTATCATTTCCAAACCCTGAATTAACCATAAACCAATCCTCGACCGCTCAATTTCAAGAATTCCAATTCACCGACGACGGAGAATTTATTCTCACCAGAAATGACGAAGTGTCCTCATCATCGGTCAATAAATACGAGCTAAAGACGAACGAATTTTCAAACCAAACCGAATGGGTCGATATAACATCAATCTCTACATCCGAACCTGAGATAGACGAGGCACCCTTCCAAGCTGAATATGAGAAGCTGAATAGAGACGAAATAGCTAGAATGAAGCCGTCTATTGAGGAACCACCAAACTTGGAATTAAAGGAATTACCACCTCACCTTGAATACGCTTACCTCCAAGGAACCTCCCAACTCCCGGTGATAATCTCAAAAGAGTTGAAACCAAAAGAGAAAGCTCAGCTAGTTGATGTGTTGAAATCACACAAGAAGGCAATCGCATGGAAAATTTCTGATATACAAGGAATTAGTCCTAACTATTGCACGCATAAGATCCTGATGGAGAACGATTTCAAACCATCCGTTCAAAGGCAGAGACGAGTAAATCCTAAGATTCAAGACGTAGTAAAACAAGAGGTTATCAAACTCTTGGATGCTGGACTAATATACCCAATATCTGACTCACCTTGGGTTAGCCCTGTTCAAGTCGTCCCAAAGAAAGGAGGAATGACGGTCATTACAAACGAAGAAAATGAGCTTATACCAACTCGGACAGTTACCGGTTGGAGGGTTTGCATCGATTACCGGAAGTTAAATGAAGCAACTCGCAAGGATCACTTTCCACTTCCATTTATTGACCAAATGCTCGAGAGGCTGTCGGGAAACGAATTCTACTGTTTCCTTGATGGATTCTCCGGTTATTTCCTAATCCCGCTCAATCCAAAAGACCAGGAGAAAACGACGTTTACATGCCCTTATGGAACATTCGCATATCGACGAATGCCGTTTGGTTTATGCAACGCGCCTGCAACATTTCAGAGATGCATGGTTGCAATCTTCCACGACATGATTGAACAATGCATGGAAGTCTTCATGGATGACTTCTCGGTCTTCGGAGACTCTTTCGCATCATGTTTATCCAACCTCGATAGGATGCTCGCCAAGTGTGAAGAATCGAATCTCGTCCTGAATTGGGAAAAATGCCACTTCATGGTAAAGGAAGGAATAGTCTTAGGACATAGAATATCAAAGTCAGGAATCGAAGTAGACAAAGCCAAAGTCGAAACCATTGCAAAACTTCCACCACCCACCAACGTTAAAGCCATTGGAAGTTTTCTAGGTCACGCTGGGTTCTACCGTCGTTTTATCAAGGACTTTTCCAAGATCTCTCGACCTATCACCCACCTGTTAAGAAAAGTCATCAAATTCGCATTTGAAGAAAGCTGCATGAAAGCCTTTGACTACGTAAAGAAAGAACTAACCAATGCACCAATCATGGTCGCTCCGGACTGGAGCCTTCCATTTGAAATCATGTGCGATGCAAGCGACTTCGCTGTAGGGGCAGTTCTCGGGCAACGGAAGGATAATCATTTTCGGCCAATCTACTACGCTAGCAAAACTCTCACAGATGCTCAAGAGAATTATACAACCACCGAAAAGGAGCTGCTGGCTATAGTATTTGCCTTTGATAAATTTCGATCCTACCTGATATTGTCAAAGACAATAGTATACACGGATCACTCAGCTCTGTGTTGACGTTGATATCAACGGGTGGTTTTAAAATTTATAATTGCTGGGGTCTAAGTGTGACTTACTAGTACTGAACCAAAGGGTTAGTAGGCGGTAAGTTGGACCTAGAGTCATTCTTAAAGAGAAACTGAATTGAAACGGAGGTGATCCAATCAATCTTTCTTTTCTAGTAAATGTTTTAAAAGAGTGCGTTGGGGTTTTGGTTCAGTTAATTAAGTAAACTAAGTAAAGCGAATAAAATGTAATAAGATGTCAGATAATGCAAAGTAGTATTTGTTGTGAGTTCGTTAGTTAATAATTATGGGATGATGACTCTTATGGGAAAACGATTAACTAAATTGGGTTGCTTATGAGATTCATTAACTTATGGTATAACCAATAGATTCCTTATTAGTCGGTTATCAACTAATATGTCACGAGGAACTAAGGTATCATGATTCTGACCAGACAGACAATGCTCAACTCTCCACACTCTCCTGTGAGGGAGTCAGTGACCCATATTATTGAACGTATTCGCTCGTGGGTGAAGGAATAGAGTAGCAAGTCCATAACATGTCTAGCCGTTCTTAATACCACAATGATTATGAATCCATTAAATAACTAACTTAGAACTTGTGTGCGGACTTATTTAATCAATTTCTACCAATGAAACTTAAGCGTGATAAACGAGGGAAAGCATTTAGGTTTCTTGCATACCGTACTTTAGGTTTCGTGGTTTTAGGAAAAAGTATCGGTTTAAGTTGGATTTCAAACTTGCCATTCTCAATACAATTAACAAATCCCTAGGTTTTCGTAAATGATCATTTAGCCTATAGCCTACCTAATCTAATCTAATCTAAACTAAAACAACTAATTAAAATGCTGACGGTTTTTTACAGAAAGTCAAACCCAGACCATGTCGGAAAATGCTATGGTAGCTCACATCGTATTTAATCGTTTACCGATGTTTCCGTTGTGAGTTTAATTGCTTCGCGATGTTTACATGATAAGTGCATTGTGATCAGAAGTGTACAATACTCATGGCAAGTCCACGTAATCACATTGCATTTTATAATGCTTGCATGACGTTACAATTAAAAACATAGTTTTTACACAGATAACTATTGACCGAGTATTGAGGTTCGCGACTCCTCTTTACAAGGTTACAATCACGTTTGTTAATCGAAAGGCGAATGTAAGTTTTAGGTTTAAGATCACAAGATAAGTCCATTCACAAAGTTTCCAATTTTATAACGTCGATCCATAATACAACTACCTTCGGTCGTTACCGGCTTCCATATATTTGTACTATGCTCAAAAAGCATTTCCAATACTATACCGAGTAATCAGTCGAATCGGGGCCATCGTATTATTTCACGACGTATTTAAAGTCATCCCACAATTATATATACCAACTACATCACAACAAATACAATAGTAATCTACTCGCTAATCATGGCATAAACGATCTCTAACATAATTAAAGCAAACATATTTAATTAAGATATATAAGGATAGAAATAACCGAGATTAATATGCGAGAAGGAATAGACTTGAATTAATGAGCGTAACTCCAAGCGTACACCAAAGATTACAAAACGTTCCTAGCTTTCTTTCTACCCTAAACAAAGTGCTAAACTAATCTAATGCTAAATTTTAAAAGTAAGAAAGTAGAATGAGAAAGTAAGAAAGTAATATGACTAGTGCATATGGGACATTTTGAAATGGAGCCTTAAGCCTCCTATTTATAGGTGAGCTTTGGCTCACATTAGCACCAAGGGGTGCATGTTAGAAAAAGATGGCCAAAAGGGTGCACCGGGTATCGTACAACACGAAAAGTAGGCGCACCGGGTACTGTACAACACGAAAAGTGAGCGCACCAGGTACCAAAAGTTACCAAAAACAGAAACCGGGACGGGGGTGGCCTCTGGTGCCCCTGTGGTGGCCGGAGGCGGTGGGCCCAGGGCCGGCGGCGGCTGGCCTGTGGCCGCCCCATTTCGCTGTCTTTTGCTTCGTTTCTCGATTCGTGCGTGTTTTCTTCGTTATGCATCCGTTTGCGTCGAATCTTTTTTTGTTGGATTCGTAATTCAAAAACAAAGATTTTGACATAGGAGAGGCCTTGAGATGAGGTCCCTAGCTCCAGATATTGTGTACGAATCATTTGGATCTTCCGACGGGCGTAGAATCTTCATTCTTTATCCGTTTTAGTTGATTCTTCTTCTGTTGGATTCGTATTTTGAAAACGAACATCTTGGACAGAATGGATGTTGGTGGAGGGCATTTTAGTCTTGAAACCTCGTTTTGATGCCTTGAATCTTCAAACGTGTGTGGAATCTTCGTTTTTCATCCGTTTTGCTTGATTTTTATCGTGCAACCTCGTTTTGACCATCTTGGCATAATTTTACTGATTTGTGCTATATTTGAATTAAAATGCCAAGAATCGTTCCAGAATGAGAGGGATATCGGTGGTAAAAACATGACTTTTTACGCGATATCAAGTATCCCACACTTAGAACTTTGCTTGTCCTCAAGCAAACTCATTTTCAACATGGTTAAAGATAAGCAGATAATGAAATATTTTAAGACGGAATTCTTTACTAAAGGGGTTTTGGAAAAATAAAGATATTTAATTTTTGAAAGCAAGGTTGTAATCTTTAGGAGCATGCTTTTGATCTTTGATCTTTGATACATGACTAGGCGATCCTCTCAAGGTGGTCACTCCAATCACTCAAACTGTTTAGGGTTTCCTATTCTAGTATTATCAATCACTCAGAACGCCAGTCATGCTTCGTTTATCGTCATAGGCTTGATCGAGAATCAAATCGTTACCTTTCTGGGTGAGCGTGAAGTCGATCTAACCACAATCATTCTAGGGGAGTGATGTAGGGTTTTGGAGTGAGGTGTTGGTGATGTGAGAGGGGGTTTTGTTGGGTTTTCTTTCTTTTTGTGAAGTTGGAGAGCTGAAGTTTTTGACTTTTTAGGACGATTGACGCCCTTTTTCTTCTGGTTATTTGAAGGAGTCTTTTCTCCACTTTGACTTTCTTTTCTTCGAGTTTTCTTAGATAGTTTTGACTTCGTATCCTTGTAGCTTTTCTTCTTTCATCTTTGAAACTCTTTATAAGGTTTGAGGGATGCTTTTGAGTAGGTACGGGATGACGTGTTTATTTTGGGGTGTATAGAAGGGTTCAAGAATGATGTGATTCGATCTTCTCTTTAATCACTAGTTTGGCTTCGGAATGCATTACAGGAGCAAGTTCTGATTCTAAACGCATACATCGGCACACTCAAGAATCGAAAAGGTGAAGCATTAAAAGTGAATGCTTTTCATATGGCTCAAGATACCTCACGAATCGAAAGTTGGTTTGTTGTGTGCTTAGTCATGCGATGCTCTTTATGGGAATTTTAAACTTGTTTTTCAAAAGAATTTGTTTTTTATTTTTCCTTCTTCCCCAAAGTAAATCATTCTTTGTTTAAAATTTTTCATTTTCAACATATTTTTAACTTAATTTTGAAAAATTTTGTTTACTTTTATGGAGAAGCAAGGTCTTATAAAGAGCAACGATTTTAGAATCAAGCATATACCAATGTCCATTTTAACAGTAGTGCAACTACTGCTATCCCACACTTAAAGGAACATCGTCCTCGATGTTACACTAAGCTCTGAATGGGGTAAAATCCCGCACTTAGGGTTTTAAACATCTAAGACTCATTCTTTCAGTGTGTGTGTTGGGTTTGAATCCCAAACTTAGTGATAAGCATAATGGATATGGCATATTTAAAATGAATGAAAGAGATGGGATAGAAGTACTCCCCGGTAGTTGCATTATTCCTTTGGTTGCATCTGCTGGTCTTTGTCTTCTTTGGCGCATTCTTGATCAAGTCTTTTTGTGATTGGTCTCGTGAGTGTGAACACGTCGGATATACTATTCTTCGGTTGTTGATGCTTCCTTGCAGGCTGGAGCATTCTTTGTATGATTCGAGTGTGAAAGATAGTCGGAGATTTTATCACTTCTTGGAAGGTAAAATTGCAGAAATGTAAAAACAAACACGGGTTGCCTCCCGAGAAGCGCTCTTTTAAAGTCGAGAGCTCGACTTAGTCCTTTTCTTCTTCAGATGATGCTTGACGCATCAGTAGTGGTGGCGTGGTCACTGTGGTTCCTTGGTAGAGAGTATCGTGGTGGATAGTATTGTAGGAATTGCTCTATCATGTCAGCAAGAGAGTTGGTGGGTTGGTGGATAGCATTCTGAAGCTTTTGAAGTGATCGGTGGCGAGTCGGTCGAGAATTGCCATTCCATAGCAGATGTATCGAACTGCCCTTGTGACTGGTCCGTTAGGGTCAATGCGAGTGCAGGTGTAAGTTCGAACGATTTCACGCTGTGGGTGGTTTCTTCCTATCGAGGCGATTAAAGCCATGAATTCGGTTTTCACTTCTTCAAAATCATTAGCCCAAGGGTCTCCTCCGAAAGATCTGGTTGCTTGGCACACTTTTCAGATTAGTTGATGTTGTTCACGGTTGAAGGGAAAATCCGAGTCGGTGAAGATGCAAATTAACTTGCTGAATATCTCGCGATATCCATTTCGATAGACGTCGAGTTCTACGTCTTCTTCTTGGTACATTTTGCGCAGTCGGGTAGTCACATAAGTGGCTAAATTGATTTGCGACATGTGCGGGATGAATCTCGGTACCTCACGAGTTTCCTCTTCATAGGATGGCTCGTTCAGCTCATCAATTATTAGTTCAATGTGGTGCCCAATGGTGGATTGGATGACGATCCTGCAGTTCTCTGATGCTGTGAGGTGCTCTCCAGCTTCGATGAGATCTAGAAGAGTTCTAAGATCTCCCACCATTCTAATGTCGGCATAACTTCTTGGGTTCCCTGTGGCTCTCTCCAGATTGGTTCTCATTGATGCAAAAATAGCTTTTTGACTTGATGAGTACGGAAAAGCTGATCCGGCTAAGGCACAATATACTTTTTGGTATATTCGCCTTTGGTTTCCGTAGAATTCGATTTCTCCCATTGGGTAGTTGGGTCTTTCTCGCTGTTGAGCTTCTCTGGTGAGTTGTTCTTGAAGCAGATCAGAGAATGCTCGAATGTTTCTCCGAAGAGTGCTAGGCTCTGGTTCTCCATAATTGGCTAGGTATGAATCGTAGTCTCGTATGATTGCCCTTATCATGTGTCTCTGGGCGGTGTTGTAGTCGTTAGTTGACTCTTTGATAGCTTCTACGATGATTCGGACATCGTCGTATTCGTCAATCATCTCAATCATGTCTTGATGAGTATCGATCAGAGGGATTTCTAGTCTCTCAGTTGCGACAGCAGGGGAATTAGGGGGAGCAAGAGGTGTTGGTGGAATAGAGTGTTCATCAAGAGTGATGTTGACGTAATCGTCATCGCATTCACTGTTGCAGTCGGAGTCCTTATCACGTGAATCTGGAAATTGGTGGAATTCTTCGTCTGAGGGTGCGTTGTTGAAGGGTGAGAACTATCGATTTTGATGGTTCGGACTTCGGTTGTTATGTCATGGAGGTTCTCTTCGGCAAAGCTTCCTGGTTGACGTGCCTTATATGCTGAAATTCTCTGTAGTAGTTTGGCATACTGGTCTGGGTGTGGTGATGATCGGAGTCCTTCTTCAAAAGTTTCTATGTCTCGGAGTCGGGTTCTGGTGAAGGGTTTTGATGGATCGAGATAGGAATTTAGGATGTTTCCCATTCTTTTAAGATGAGAGGATCTGAGCTCTTGACGGATGACTCCGTAATCAACTGATTCTTCAGATGAAGAATAATCATCACAATTTTGTATTCCTTTAACTTCGGCCATTTGTGGCGAATCAGTGTGATCTTTATCTTCTTCCATTTCTTCATCTTCCTCTTCTTCTTCCTCCTCAGGGTCAGATTCAATTTCTTCATCTGCTTCCTCATATTCTTCCTCTTCTGGGTCGTATTCGGTGTCAGAAATGAGAACTGATGATCGGGTGAATTGCGGTTCCTCTTCTGGTTCTGATTCATCATCGGAACAGACTCTTCCTGTGGATATAGCACAACATTCTTCCTCTTCTGGGGTGCATTCCGGTTGGTCGATCTTGTAAGTGATGCTTTCACCATGCGATCGTAAAACAATCGTGTGGTTATACACATCAATCACCGCTCTAGCTGTATTCATGAATGGTCTTCCAAGGATAATTGGGATGTTTATGTCCTCGTGGATATCCATTACCAAGAAATCCGTTGGAAAGAAAAATTTGTCAACTTGAACAAGGACATTCTCAGCTATTCCCTTGGGGTATCTAACAGATTGGTCAGCTAGCTGGACGGTCATCTTAGTGGGTTTCAAGTTTTCAAGTTCTAGCCTCTTAAACAGGAAGTAGGGCATAAGGTTAATGCTGGCCCCTAAGTCGGCTAAAGCGCTCATATTTCCGGAATTGTAGATAGAACAAGGGAGTGTAAATCTACCAGTATCTCCTAGTTTTTCGGGAAGGCTATTTTTAAGTAGGGCTGAAGTTTCAGAACTAAGGGGAATGTTGTTCACTTCAGGCAATTTATCTTTGGTGGATAGCAACTTTCTAATATACTTATTACGACCGGGAACTCTAGACATAGTATCAAGGAATTTTCCATCTAGCTTAAAGGATGACAGTTTCTTAGGTTGAACTTTAAGTCTAGTGGGGTAAGGGATTCTAACCTCTTTGTTCATTGTTTTCACAGCTAGTGTCTTGTCCTTTGGTTCTTCCTTTACTGGAACAGCAGCAGGTGGAGTAGTAGCTGCTTCCTTTGGTGTTGTAAGTTGCTTTGCTTCCTCAACATGCGGATTTTGAACCGTGTTGCTAGGCAAACTTCCTCGGGGTCTATTCTCAAGACGTTGTGCCAATTGTCCAATTTGAGCTTCCAATTTCTTTAGCACAGCCAATTGATTTCTCATGAAGAGGTCGGCTTGATCTTGTCTAGCGGACGTCTTTTGGTTGAGCAGGTGTTGACCTTGCATGAATTGGGTGAAGGCGTCGTCTGAACTTGAAGCTGGGGCATTTGTCTTGGTGGTTTGTTCAGCGGTTTGGTTTGTGTCGGAAGTGGGTGCAGGAAGTGCAAGGGGTTGATTATAAGAAAGTTGTGATTGTTGTTGGTAGGGTGGATATCTAGGTGGGTATCGGGGTTGGTATGGTTTTTGGTTGTTTCTCGGCGGAAAGGGAGGTCCTCTAGGTTGGTTGTTGTTTTGGTTGAAACCGGGTGGTCGAGCTGGAAATTGAGCATAGTAGACGGTGCCATCTGCTTCTTCGTATTCAACTTGGTATTCGCCAGATGGTTGCGGGTTGGTGCAGTGTTGACAGACTTGCACTTGGTGTACTTGGTGCCGTTGTTTCTTAAGTTCTCCAAACTGTTTGACGAGCGAGTCCATTTTCTCCGTTAGTGCCTTAATTGCTTCGACTGGAATTGGGTTTGCAGCAGCGATAGGTGTGGAAGATGTTGAATGATCTCCAGAATTCCAATCGTGGTGATGCATGGTCATGTTTTCTATAAGGTTCCATCCTTCTTCGTCGGTCTTTGCCATGAAGCTTCCTTGTGTAGCAGCATCGAGGGTAGTTCGGTGGTTAGGATCTAAACCATTGTAGAAAGTGCACAATTGTGCAGACTTATCGAGTCGGTGATTAGGGCATTTCTTCAAGGCTCCTTTGAATCGTTCCCATGCGGTATATAATGACTCATCGTGAGCTTGCCGAAAGCTCATGATGTCGTTTTGGAGTTTGGTTTGTTTAGAGGGCAGAAAGTACTTGGTTAGAAACTTTGTCGCCATCGCAGTCCATGAAGGGATAGAGCCGGTCTCTAAACCTTCAAACCATGTTTGCGCATGATGGGTGAGCGAATAAGGGAAAATGTATAAACGGATTGTGTCTTGGCCAATTCCGTTTTGCTTGTAGAAATTTGAGAGAGAGATGAACTTGTTGAGGTGCGAGTTTGGGTCATCACTGGGCAATCCATGGAATTGACAGTGGTTTTGGATTAGTTGGATGATGTGGTGTTTAAGCTCGAAAGATTGACCAGGGGTTTCAGGATAGAGAATTGGTCCTCCTCTTCCTTCGATAGAGGGTTTGCTGTTGTCAGCGAGAGTGATGCGTTCAGCCATTGCTTGCTTAAGTGCAGATTGCTTCTTTTCTCGTCGAATAGTGCGTATTATAAGTTCTGGATCGGGAAAGTTAAACAGTGGTGCAGATCTAGGGGAACAGGTCATAAACTAAAAGAAAAGACAATAAAGAAAATAGACAATAAAGGAAATGTTTTTGTGTTTTTTTTAGAAGGTTTTATCCTAAGGGTTTACTAGAATTGGGATTGGTTGAGCCTCTGGATCGGACAGTTAGTCTCCCCGGCAGCGGCGCCAAAAACTTGTTGACGTTGATATCAACTGGTGGTTTTAAAATTTATATTTGCTGGGGTCTAAGTGTAACTTACTAGTACTGAACCAAATGGTTAGTAGGCGGTAAGTTGGACCTAGAGTCGTTCTTAAAGAGAAACTGAATTGAAACGGAGGTGATCCAATCAATCTTTCTTTTCTAGTAAATGTTTTAAAAGAGTGCGTTGGGGGTTTTGGTTCAGTTAATTAAGTAAACTAAGTAAAGCGAATAAAATGTAATAAGATGTCAGATAATGCAAAGTAGTATTTGTTGTGAGTTCGTTAGTTAATAATTATGGGATGATGACTCTTATGGGAAAACGATTAACTAAATTGGGTTGCTTATGAGATTCATTAACTTATGGTATAACCAATAGATTCCTTATTAGTCGGTTATCAACTAATATGTCACGAGGAACTAAGGTATCATGATTCTGACCAGACAGACAATGCTCAACTCTCCACACTCTCCTGTGAGGGAGTCAGTGACCCATATTATTGAACGTATTCGCTCGTGGGCGAAGGAATAGAGTAGCAAGTCCATAACATGTCTAGCCGTTCTTAATACCACAATGATTATGAATCCATTAAACAACTAACTTAAAACTTGTGTGCGGACTTATTTAATCAATTTCTACCAATGAAACTTAAGCGTGATAAACGAGGGAAAGCATTTAGGTTTCTTGCATACCGTACTTTAGGTTTCGTGGTTTTAGGAAAAAGTATCGGTTTAAGTTGGATTTCAAACTTGCCATTCTCAATACAATTAACAAATCCCTAGGTTTTCGTAAATGATCATTTAGCCTATAGCCTACCTAATCTAATCTAATCTAAACTAAAACAACTAATTAAAATGCTGACGGCTTTTTACAGAAAGTCAAACCCAGACCATGTCGGAAAATGCTATGGTAGCTCACATTGTATTTAATCGTTTACCGATGTTTCCGTATTTCACTTTTAATTGCTTCGCGATGTTTACATGATAAGTACATTGTGATCAGAAGTGTACAATACTCATGGCAAGTCCACGTAATCACATTGCATTTTATAATGCTTGCATGACGTTACAATTAAAAACATAGTTTTTACACAGATAACTATTGACCGAGTATTGAGGTTCGCGACTCCTCTTTACAAGGTTACAATCACGTTTGTTAATCGAAAGGCGAATGTAAGTTTTAGGTTTAAAATCACAAGATAAGTCCGTTCACAAAGTTTCCAATTTTATAACGTCGATCCATAATACAACTACCTTCGGTCGTTACCGGCTTCCATATATTTGTACTATGCTCAAAAGGCATTTCCAATACTATACCGCGTAATCAGTCGAATCGGGGCCATCGTATTATTTCACGACGTATTTAAAGTCATCCCACAATTATATATACCAACTACATCACAACAAATACAATAGTAATCTACTCGCTAATCATGGCATAAACGATCTCTAACATAATTAAAGCAAACATATTTAATTAAGATAGATAAGGATAGAAATAACCGAGATTAATATGCGAGAAGGAATAGACTTGAATTAATGAGCGTAACTCCAAGCGTACACCAAAGATTACAAAACGTTCCTAGCTTTCTTTCTACTCTAAACAAAGTGCTAAACTAATCTAATGCTAAATTTAAAGAAAGAAAGTAGAATAAGAAAATAAGAAAGTAATATGACTAGTGCATATGGGACATTTTGAAATGAAGCCTAAAGCCTCCTATTTATAGGTGAGTTTTGGCTCACATTAGCATCTTGAGGTGCATGTTAGCAAAAGGTAGCCAAAAGGGTGCACCGGGTACCGTACAACGCAAAAAGTAGGCGCACCGGGTACCGTACAACACGAAAAGTAGGCGCACCAGGTACCAAAAGTTACCAAAAACGGAAACCGGGGCAGGGCCAGGGTGGCCGGCGGCGGTGGGCCCAGGGCCGGCGGCGGCTGGCCTGTGGCCGCCCCGTTTCGCCGTCTTTTGCTTCGTTTCTCGATTCGTGCGTGTTTTCTTCGTTATGCGTCCCTTTGCGTCGAATATTTTTTTGTTGGATTCGTAATTCAAAAAGAAAGATTTTGACATAGGAGAGGCCATGAGATGAGGTCCCTAGCTCCAGATATTGCGTACGAATCATTTGGATCTTCCATCGGTCGTAGAATCTTCATTCTTTATCCGTTTTAGTTGATTCTTCTTCTGTTGGATTCGTATTTTGAAAACGAACATCTTGGACAGAATGGATGTTGGTGGAGGGCATTTTAGTCTTGAAACCTCGTTTTGATGCCTTGAATCTTCAAACGTGTGTGGAATCTTCGTTTTTCATCCGTTTTGCTTGATTTTTATCGTGCAACCTCGTTTTGACCATCTTGGCATAATTTTACTGATTTGTGCTATATTTGAATTAAAATGCCAAGAATCGTTCCAGAATGAGAGGGATATCGGTAGTAAAAACATGACTTTTTACGCGATATCACTCTGAAATACCTCTTTAAGAAGCAAGACGCAAAGCCAAGACTGTTACGATGGATTCTACTCCTACAAGAATTTGACATTGAGATAAAAGATAAAAAAGGAGCAGAGAATGTCGCCGCAGACCATCTGAGTCGACTTGAAAATCCATCAACGGAACAACTTGCAGAAGGGGACATCAAAGATCGATTTCCAGAAGAGCAGTTAATGAGTTTAGGAGAGCAATTGCAAGGATCACAATTCACGAACGATCCTTGGTTTGCAGACATAGCCAATTTCGTAGTTGGAGGGATCACAAGGAAAGGAATGCCGTCATCACGTAGACAAAAATTCTTCCGCGATGTCAAGCACTACTTCTGGGATGATCCATATTTGTTTAAGGTCTGTCCCAACCAGATTATAAGAAGATGTGTCGATGGAAAGGAAGCCGACCACATCCTCCATCAAAGCCATCACGGACCCACCGGAGGACATCACGCAGCCAACTTGACAGCAAAGAAAGTATACGACTCAGGATTCTATTGGCCAACTATTTTCAGAGACGCACAAGACTTGGTGAAACGCTGCGATATTTGCCAAAGGTTTGGAAATATCACAACGCGTAACGAAATGCCGTTAACGAATATCCAAGCATGTGAAATATTCGATATATGGGGATTAGACTTCATGGGACCTTTTCCGAAATCCTACGGAAAGGAATACATTCTAGTAGCTGTCGACTACGTATCCAGATGGGCCGAAGCTCAAGCCTTCCCAACGAATGACTCGAGAGTCGTAACAAAGTTCTTAAAACAGCTATTCTGTCGGTTTGGAACTCCTCGAGCGATCATCAGTGACCGCGGCACACACTTTTGCAATACTCAGTTCATGAAGATATTGCAACAATATGGTGTTACCCATAAGACATCTACGGCCTACCACCCGCAGACAAATGGGCAAGCAGAAATAACAAACCGAGCGCTAAAACGAATTTTGGAACGAACAGTTGGTTAACACAAGGAAAACTGGACAGACAAGCTAGATGATGCGTTATGGGCATTTCGGACAGCCTACAAAACACCATTAGGGACAACCCCCCATAGGCTCGTATATGGAAAAGCATGTCATCTTCCGATCGAACTCGAATACAAAGCTTACTGGGCACTAAAGAATTGTAGCTTAGATCCCACAGTAACGGGAACGCACCGGAAAATGCAACTAAATGAGTTAGGAGAACTAAGAGATCAAGCATACGAGAGCTCCTACAAGTTCAAGGAAAGAACTAAGTTGCTCTACGATGCAAAACTACGCCCCACACGCTTCAATCCAGGTGATAAAGTTCTACTCTTCAACTATCGATTTAAGAAATTTTCTGGTAAATTCAAAACGAGGTGGAGCGGCCCATTTACAATCTCTAAGGTTTTTCCTAATGGCGCCATTGAACTCGAGGCTCCAGACGGAAATTTCAAGGTAAACGGTCATCGTTTAAAACATTACGTACAAGACTTTCCCCCATACGAGGAAGTCTACGGTTGCAAAGCACCCTGACAAACACTTAAAGGTAGAAGAGTCAAGCTACGAGACTCGATAAACAAAGTGCTCTTGGGAGGCACCCCAAGCCTATCTTATGTTTTCAGCATTGATTTTATCTTACTATTGTGTTTAAGCTAATCCAATTTCCTATGCAGTACCTCACCTTATGAAGGACTAATGATCTTAGACCATTTATATTTTGCAGGATGAGTTCGCTGTCAGACAGAGCACGAGCCCCCAGTCAGAGACGCTCGTGTACCATGCATCACTCCCGGAGTTCATCACCGGGCAGTAGCATGAGGACTGTCAGAGGATCCAAGTCACCACCCCCTAGTCTGGACGAGATTTCGGCAGACTTGATGGAAGTGTACGTTCAGGAGTCATTCCTGTTACGTCCCATCCATTCCAGGTTACTGACATCTCACCAACCAGCGGGACAGACCGCAGGGACCTCTAGAGTACCCATCTTTGAGCATGGGGTTACTACTGCGGACCCTGCTGTCACTTGGTCTATACTGAGAGCCCTTGAGGTCCAGCACACCGCCATCTCTGAGATCCATACTGCCCTGGGCCTTACCTCTACACCTGTGTGCCCCTTTCAGATGGGACCTGATCCCGCTCCGCACATTCCACCATGGGATTTATTCCCATCTTGGAGCTTGACTGCGCAGGACCACCCCACTTTTATGGCCCCACTAGAGGAGGAGGCTGCTGCAGTGGACGCTTGGATCTAGGATCCAGAGAGTGATGTTGCATCACTTGTGTACACCATCGAGGAGTCAGCATCTCCTACATCGATCGTGGAAAACACGATCTTTATGGATGATGACTTCACTGACTGGGAGGCACTCTATGCTGACATGGATTAGCCATTTTTAGTTTTATTTATGTATTGACTTGTGTTAACATTTGTCTTTTATGAAGGGTGTGTACTATGCAGAATTCGAAGTAGAATTTATGGAACGAGTTCATTTTTAATGAGCCTGATCCATTTCCAGCGAATTCACACACTTGAACCTGGTCCATTAAATCCAGTGGCATCACACGCAGCACAAGGAAGTGTCTCTTCTAACCTTACTTTGCTTGAACCACACAAAAATTCTAAGAAAAACTCTAAGTGTGGGATTATTACTCACAAATAGAGAATAACTTTGAAAATATTGACTCGTATTCAAAATCTAAGTGTGGGATTAACCTAACTTAGAAGTAGAGAACATTAGGGACAATGTTCTTTTAAGTGTGGGATAGCAGTAGTATTCACTACTGTATTGCAACATAAACTTTTTAGCAAAACTCATATTTTTAGCAAAATTTTCAAAATTTTTGAATTATGGGAAGCCCAAAAAGGGTATTTTCGGTCAACAAAAATTCAAAAGGCTTGGCAAATGGACCACGACGAGCAAAACTCTTTTGATAACTTTCAAACTAAGTTTCAAACAAGCAATCGCATGACTAGGCACAAAACCACCAAAAATGAGTAAGGAATCTTGAGCCATATAAAAGCATTCACCTTTAAATGCTTCACTTTTTCGTTTGTGAGTGTGCCGTTGTATACCTTCTCAAGTTAGAACTAGTTCAAAGAATGCATTTCAAAATTACAAAAAAATGAGCGTCATACGTGACGAAGGCGCAATTAGAGGATCTTGACATTCCCTAGGACAAAACCCTCTCGTAAAGCTCCTGTTTTCAAGCCTAACCCTGCCAATGTCCATTTTCGGCATTGAAGATCATTTAGAAAACCCGTTGAGCCTTAGCCTTTTCATTTCGAATACTCACTTCAAGAACCAATCCTTTCTTTACATCTCTTGGCCATAGCCTAAGTTTCTGTTATGTCAGCAACATCACTGCAAGAAACATACTTCTAGAAGGAATCCCCAAGGGAAAAAGAATATCATCCATGAAAGGACTCCAAAGAAAGCAAGAACAAAGCTGCCAAAGAAATCAAAAAGCTAAAAACCCAAGGATCATTTAAAGCCATGGGAAAGGTTCTTCAAAGAAGAAAAAGCTATGAAAAGAAGGCTCTCAAAGAGTGAAATCCAAAAAAGAGGTATCAACTAAAAAGTCAAAGATAAGTCATCACAGGAAACTTTTAGGCTATATTAAACTCCCAAATTAAACCATCTACAAAAAACATTATCCCATACACCATCTTCACCCTCTTGCGAATGTCTAGGGATAATTAGCACCGTCCTCATTTAGGTATTATAGATTTGATTCTCGATCAAGCTTATGACAATGGAAGAATTACATAACTGGCCCCTGAGTGAATTAGAAGTTAGGAAACCCGATACACTTGAGTGAATTGAGTGACCACCTGTGAGGGCCCCAGTCATGTATATCTTACATTATGAAGATTGAAAAGAAAGCTTGTTAGAACCAAAAGTTTGGGGAAACATCAAGGGATGGAACTTCGTCCGAAATCTTTCTACCAAACCTGCAGGAATCAAAGTTCTCCGGAATATGAAGACACCCTTTCAGCCTTTCACAACTTGCTGAAGGTTTGCTTGAGGACAAGCAAAACTCTAAGTGTGGGATACTTGATATCGTGTAAAAAGTCACGCTTTTACTACCAATATCTCTCTCATTCTGGAGCAATACTTGGCATTTGGACTCAAACAACGCACAAATCAGTGATAATATGTTAAGAAGACCAAAACGAAGGTTGCACGATAAAATTCAAGCAAAACGGCCGAGAAACAAAGATTCCACACACGTTTGAAGATTCAAGGCATCAAAAGGAGATTTCAAGATTAAAGTACCCTCCACCAACATCCATTATATCTAAGATGTTCGTTTTTAAAATACCAATCCAACAGAAGAAGAATCAACTAAAACGGATGAATGAAGATTCTACGCCCGCCGGAAGATCCAAATGATTCGTACGCAATATTTGGAGCTAGGGACCTCATCTCAGGCCCTATCCTATGTCAAAATCTTCGTTTTTGAATTACGAATCCAACAAAAAAATAATCGACGCAAACGGACGCATAACGAAGAAAACACGCACGAATCGAGAAACGAAGCAAAAGACGGCGAACCGGGGTGGGGGTGGGCCAGCCGCCGCCGACCACCACACCACCGCCGCTGGCCACACCAAGGCCGCCGCCGGCCACCCTGTACCCACCTCGGTTTCCGTTTTTGGCAACTTTTGGTACCTGGTGCGCCTACTTTTCGTGTTGTACAGTACCCGGTGCACCTACTTTTCGTGTTATACGATACCCGGTGCACCCTTTTGGCTACCTTTTTCTAACATGCACCTCTTGATGCTAATGTGAGCCAAATCTCACCTACAATACACTTTGTAATACATTTTTCTCACCATCCACTCTTTTCTTTCTTTATTGTAATACTTCCTTAGTTAATTGGACTAGCTAATTAACTAATCAAGGAAGATTTGTATGGAGGTGCTCCAGGACGCATTTGTAGCTACAAGTTATTGTATTTCATTATCAGGTTTTAATCTATCTTCCATATTTAATTATGTTCGTTCTTTCTTTAATAAATTTAAATATGTATGCTAGAATTGCCATGATTAGCTAAATAACTCAATTGTCTGCTATGATAGTCATTTAGGAGAGGTTTAAGTATGTGATTATATTGTATGCTATGAGATTGCGGGTGTTGTGTATCATGAATAGATGTAGGAATTGAATCTTTATCGTTTATCTGCCCAACTCATGTTATGACTAAAACCTTATCCAAAAATGAACGTAGCTAACTCATAGGGTATAGGTCACTTAGTTATACTATGTTTGATTGAATCATTGAACTCGGCATGGCCGGTGTTCTCTAGACCAAATTAGGATCCAAGAGATACGGAATATGGGAATAGAGGTAGATTGAGATTTAATTCAGATAGACGGTATTTTTGAGACAACTTTCGGAATATCCTCGATTTAATTAATACACTTGTATGCTTAGTTTAACTATTGTCTTGATTGTCTTATTGCATGTTCTTGTTTGATTGTTGCCTTAGGATTATCGTACTAGTGAAATACACCTAGCCTTAATTATTGTGAAATAACATGACGGCCCCTATTCGACTGTTCTTCGATATAGTACTGGAAATGCTTATGGCAAAGTACAAACGTATGGAAGTCAAGAACGACCGAAGGTAGTTGTGTTATGAATCAATTAACAAATGTATTACTTAAGTTTCTATTTATAATATAAATCACCCCTGTCTTGTTACATACTTGAGTAATGTTGGTAATTCATATGTATAAGTGATGACATCTTATCTGACCGCTTAGACCAGTTCTTCCAACTTATTCTGACAAGGGTAAAACCCGTTCACAAGATTGTTTATTCAACAAACTGTGCCATGATTCGGACATCTATGACGACCGAGATTGGGGAATAGGATTCGAGATTAACTGTCAGATGATATGGACATGTATTTGAGAGAACTTTCGGTGTATGCTTTAATATATTCTGCAACCCACGTGACATTCTATTTGCATGATTGTGGACACCTCCGCTGTAACACCCGCCAAATTAGGACTAGTAATTAGTGCCTAATCATATGTTAGTACATGTAATTAGTTCTGTGTTAGGCTAATTAATGTTTCAAATTATATATATTGTTGAATATATACGAAAATGCGATTTGATTAAATCGTACGCAATTTAAATCGAATGTATTTCGATTCAATCTAATATGGACGTTGGTGACCAATCCTATGAAGTAACACTGGTATGTTAAAAATATCATTTTTATAATACTCGAATTACAATTCGTATCGTACAAACAGAACTTGCACAATTTAAAATAAAACGTGCAAACTAGATAAACAAATTTACATTTTATAACCCAAATATAAATTGATTTGTAAAGTATTTAAATAAAATATCGTGTAATAATTTATATTTTAAAACTTAATAATTAATATGTAAAATAATTATTTAACGTTTGAACGACGGAGAAAATGAACATCGCACGGAACGCAATTGCGGAGACTGAAAGTTGGAGGTTAAACCCCCAACTCCCTCCTCTTTCTTTCACTTTCACCTCACTCTTTCTCTCTCTTACTCTCTCCTCTCCCTTTTTCTCTCTAAAAAGAAAAACCCCCACCACCCCATTAAATCGCCAAAAAGGAATACGAAACCCGGTCGGATCACCTCGGCCCTTTGGAAGAAAACGTTCACCGCATCACGATCTATCATCCTATCTTTTCGGATTTTTCATCCGACACTTTGTAAGTTTCCGACAAATCCCGAAACCTCTCGTTTTTAAGTGTTTGTACTTGTTTGCGGTTTGTATCAACTTATAATGTCCAAATATGGGTTGGGTAAAAGATTTGGACCGAACGGATGCCTTTCGACCGATTTTCCGGCCACCGGAATCTGAACATACTCCGACGTTGCATCTGGGTTGGCCCAATTGCGACGTCAGTTGCAACGTCGCAACACCAGTCACCACGTGGCATATAGCGACATCGTCATTAACGTCGCATTAAGTTGCCGACGTCGCGTATAGCGACGCAAGCCCTTACGTCACAGAAATTAACAACGTCGCATATAGCGACGCCACGCACAACGTCACATTAAATTGCGAAAGTCGCACATAGCGACGCCATGATCAACGTCGCAGTCAGGACCTGCGACGTCGCACCCAACGTCGCAAAAACCAGAAAACATAGATTTTTACTAAGTGTCGAGACCTAAAATTTTAACACCTGATTTTATCCAAATTCGGTTCCAGATGCATTTTTCGTCAAAGCAATATAGTAGAAATAAAAATTTTCCAAGCTGACCTGGCAGCTCGACCCCAGCCAGGGGCTCTATCCCTTGGACCCCGCCAGGGGCTGCCGCCCCTTGGACCCCGCTACCAGGGGCGCTGCCCCCGGACCCCCGTACTTAGATTCCGTAACGGCTTCGAAAACACAATCCAAACACATTTTTCATGAAATCAAAATAATAATAGTTGAGATTATTATTACAAATCCGTCACCAACGGGCCATACATATTTTCAAACATTCGAATCAATCAACCAAATTGTAGTAATTTGGACATATATAGTTGTGAAACAACTACAAGGGTGATCTTTTGAGATACCTAATCATGTTTATAACCATCGCGTGTCGTGGACACCCTCATGTTACAAGTCTTTGGACTTCATTACTAGGCTAATCAATCAAAGTTTATTAAGTTAAACTCGCTAGACTCAGGTGAGTCTCATAGCCCCTCTTTTACTGTTTTACTCAGGGGTGTGATATATTGCTCAACTTTTACATGTGAATGCAAGTACAAACATTTCATATACTACATGAGTTTTTCGAAACTAATCATTTTAAAGTCCTCCGTCAGCATAGTTGTTAATACGTTGTAGCGTGAATATTAGTATATGGTACCATATAGGATTGACCCACCTCGTCCGGGTTAGCAAGCACTAACCGGGTAAACGGACGTACTAATATTTGGGAAGACGAATGTGGATTAGGCATTCGTGGAGGCACCTCGCCCGGAATTCTCTATAGGGGACCCGGCCCTCGAGTTAAGCTCAACTATGTGCTCATGGCTGTATACACAATGATTATCATCATTAATTGCTGGATGCAATTCATTATTCAAATCTTGCGGTTCATACTATATTAACTGATTTCAAACCTGTGAGCTCACCAGCTTTTAGCTGACCTTTTAGCATATATCGCAGGTACCAAGCAGTAGGATGTTTCTGCTTCAGGACTTTAGCTCGAGTCAGCATACAAACGATTGAGATTTTCTTGCATTAGTATATTTTGTACAAGTACTTATGTACTGAAATCTCCTTTTTAATTAAACTCGAGCTATGTAAAGCTTTAAATGTTGTAAACATTTCCATTATCAATATATTTTGTTAAAACGACGCATATAGAGTCGTTTACTATATATCTTTGTGCTTTGTTATTGATTAGTAACACCCAAATCAAGCTTCCGCAAATCATCAAATTTGGGGGTGTTACAGATTGGTATCAGAGCCTAAGGTTATAGTGAACTAGGTTGCATTTAGTGAACCTAGACTATGACCATTAGGCGGTATTCCTTATTAGGTATAACTGGTTCAGTGATTACATCATACGAGTTTAATTTAACATAGCATGATCAACTATGTACAATTAAGCAAAGATGATGTAAGATCTGAAGGTAGTTATGGCTGAACAGGGTACAATAGAAGACTCTGACCTCTAGAGAACCGAGACTTAAACATGTTTATGCTAGACACTCAATAGGCTATATTATATAGGAATTATATGAATATAGGCCTCAATCTTACTAACGCTTTGTCTCAGAAATGGCAAACACACCATCAAATTCATCTCGCTCTCAATCCGGGTCGCAGAACCCAAGGGTAGCTAGGAGGAACGCCAGGTTGCCTCGAGCTGGCCCGTACCCCACTCACTTCACCTAGTCGGCCTTAGCCGCTAGGGTGAACCAACACGAGCAGCGACTTCGCACCATGGATGTCGTGCTGCAGGAAACGAACGAAAACTGGAGACTTACATCCCTTGAACGCATCGAACAAGTCTCCGACGACCTTGAAACCACAAACAACAACATGGATGTCCTTCGTAACCAAGTAATAGAAATAAGCGTGGAAAATGCCCTTCTACGACAAAGGATGGAAGAATGTGAACAGCGCTCACATGAAGCAGAAGAGTATGCCCGTGGACTAACACAACGACTAGCACTAGCAGAAGATAACGCCCGACAAGCTAGCAGACTTGCAAACACTGTGGACCGTCTTGTCACGATGATGGAACAAATTAATCTACGTTAAGACTAGTGTAGTCTTTGCCTTGTAATCTATTCTGTAATCTAGTAACTATCTGTGACACCCGTCAAATTAGGACTAGAATTTAGTGCCTAATCAAGTTTTAATACATGTAATTAGTTCTGTGTTACGCTAATTAATGTATCAATTATTATATATATATTGTTGAATATATATCTACAATTATGCAGTTTGTTTAAATCGTACAAGTTTCAAATCGAATGAATTTCGATACAATAAATACGGACGTTGGTGAACAATTTTATTCAGTAATACAAATATTATTTAATAACTCAATTTTATTTAGAATATTATTGTGATAATATTTCGTATTCATTCGTATCGTACAAACCGAACTTTCACAATTTAAAATATTAAAAACGCGCAAACTAAATAAACAAACTTACATTTTATAACTCAAATAAAAATTTACTTGTAAAATATTTAAACAATATGTCGCGTAATAAATCGTATTTTAAAACTTATAATAAAAATGTAAATAATTATTTGACGTTAAACGACGGAGAAAACGAACACCACGCGGAGCGCGGGGCGAAAACCGAAAAGTGGGGATAACCTCCCACTTCTCATTTCCTTTCCTCATTTCTATCACTTTCTCCTTTCCTCTCTCTCTTTTTCCTCTCTTTTTCTTTCAACTCACCAAACACACCAAACTCACAAAATCGACAAATAACACCACGAAACGCAATCGTATCATCAATATTTTTAGAGATTCACGACCACCTCGCGACGATCTACAACGCTATCTTTCCGGATTTTCATTTCGGCAATTTGTAAGTTTCTGACAAAATCCCGAAATCTCTCGATTCTTAGTATTTTTCATTTGTGGTTGTTATTATAACTAGTATATGTCCATTACAATGTATAGAACACGAATTTATAGCCTAAAAACGAGTCTAAAACGGATTTTTGGCCGGAAATATCGTGACAGCCGGACTTTCTGGGCTGGTGTTCATCCATGCGACACAAGCCTTGTGTCGCATGTTGTGTCGCATTTTGGCTTTTGTGTCGCATAAAATTCATTGTGTCGTACCTTATGTCGTATCAGATAATTAGTGTCGCAAGTCTTGCGACACAACCACTATGTCGCATACCCCATACGACACAATCACTATGTCGCTGTTGAATCAGCATCTCGCAACTATGAGACACAACCCTTGTGTCGCATAGATATTGTGTCGCACTCTTATGCGACACAACCCTTGTGTCGCATAACCACTTTTGTGTCGCATTATTGTGTCGCATAAAACAGCAGGATTTCAAAATACAATTTCACTAAGTGTCGAACTTATACAACTTCAACCCGCTATACAATACGACTTTTCAAACACTATGAGACATACTTTTCAAGGTTAACATTTCAAATCATAATGAGAACATTGAAATATTTAAATTTCAACGACCACCAACGGGCCGTACAAGTTTTCACAACCTTCCTTAAAATCAAACAAGTCGTTGTAACTTGTATCAACTCAGTCAAACAAGTCGCAGTAACTTGTAACTACTCAATCAACCAAATCGTAGTAATTTGGACATGTATACATAGTTGTATAACAACTACAAAGGTAGTCCTTTGGGATACCTGTACAATTAATAACAATTCAAGTGTCGTGGACACATTCAGGTTTCAAGTCTTTGGACACCAACTCACAGCTAATTACTTCGAGCTTATTAAATTAAACACTTCAAGACTCAGGTGAGTTTCATGGCCCCATTTTCACTACTTTTACTAGGGGTGTGATATTACTACTTCATTTTGTTTTACAAGTAGAACGCAAGTGCCAAACTTCAAATACTACATGAGTTTCAAGCTAATCAATTTAAAGTCCTCCATAGCATAGTCTCTAGTATTTATAGCGTGAATGTTAGTATATGATATCATATGGGATTGACAATCCTCATCCGGGTTAGCACGCACTAACCGGTCAAACGGATGTATTAGCATTTGCGAAGACGAGTGTGGATTAGACACTCGTAGGAGGCATTTCAAGTTAGGTTTCCTTAATTGGGCCTGACAAATCAAGTTAAGCTCAGACTATGTGCTCATGGACAGTATAACTTTTATTTTGCTTAATTACATTTTAAATTCAATATAAATCTTGCGGTTCTGACAACTATACATTGACATACAAACCTGTGAGCTCACCAGCGTTTTCGCTGACCCATTTTAGTATTTATCACAGGTATCCAGCAGTAGGTTGGCTGCACAAGCAGGAACTATTAGCTCGAGTCAGCATTCATACAACTAGAGATTTGATTGCATTATTATATTTTGTAAAAGTAATTATGCTATGTAATCTCTCAATTTCAGGAATCGAGCTAATGTAACTATATTTTGATGTAAACAATTACTTTATCTATACAAGTTTAAAACGACGCATATAGTGGTCGTTCATTTTATCTTATGTGCTTTGTATATTGATTAGTGACACCCAAATCGAGCTTCCGCATATCATTAAATTTGGGGGTGTCACAGATTGGTATCAGAGCCTAAGGTTATAGTGAACTAGGTTGCATTTAGTGGGCCTAGACTATGACCGTTAGGCAGTATTCCTTATTAGTTATGACTAGTTCAGGGATTACATCACACGACTTTAATTTAACATAGTCTGATCAAACTATGTACAATTAAAGAAAGATGATGTGAGACCTGAAAGAGTTATGTTGAATAGGAATGCATTAGTTGACTCTGACCTCGAGAGAAACGGGACTCAAAACACGTCTGTGCTAGACACTCAATAGGTTATTATGTGATATACATATATTTACATGAATAGACCTCATTACAACTTTAGGCTATATTATATTATATGAATATTGGCCTCTTTCTCTCTAACGTTTTATCTCGGAATGACAAACACACCACCAAATTCATCGCACTCGGACGAGTATCTCACTTCCTTTCTTTGTTCTTTCTTACTCAGTATCATGCCTCCTCGTCGTCAAATTACCCTTAGCGAAGCTGAGATTGCGGGAATAATTGCCCGCAGTGTGACCGAAGCTTTGGCTACCCGAACACCACCCGGTAGCGAGGACACAACAACCAATACTCCACCACCCAAACCTTGCTCCTATAAGGACTTTCTTAGCTGTAAACCGCTATACTTCAAGGGCACGGAAGGTGCCATTGGCTTAATCCGTTGGATTGAGCGCATGGAATCTGTTTTCAGTCTCTGCGATTGCACTGAGAACAACAAGGTCAAATTCGCTGCTTACACCTTTCAGGAAGGTGCACTCACGTGGTGGAAAACCCACGCAAACTCCGTAGGTCTTGAAGTTGCAAATCGACTTCCTTGGGCCGAACTGAAGAAGAAGCTGACAGAAAAATACTGTCCTGAAGAAGAATTGCACAGGCTGGAGGAAGAATTTTGGCACCTGGCGGTGCAGGGAAATGATGTTGCTGAATATACCACCAAATTTCAGCAGTTTGCTTTATTGTGCCCGAGTTTGGTCGAACCAGAAAGTAAGGGCATTAAGAGATACATTCGTGGACTCCCCGAGAACATCCAGGGAAACGTCGCCTCATCCAAACCAACCACCACTGAGAGTGCCATTAGATTGGCCCACGAACTCATGGCTCTAGTTGTCAGCCGTGAGACCTCCAACACCTCATCCTCCAACAACAACAAACGCAAATCCACTGAACACCACCACAACTCAAACAAGAAAAACAACGCCATCCAAGTCTACACCTCAAACTCTGAACCCACCCGCAGCTACACCGGGGACAGGCCTTATTGTCCCAAGTGCAACTATCACCATTTTGGTCAGTGCAATACTCCTTGCAACAACTGCAGGAAGTATGGGCATTCGACTAAGGATTGTCGAGCCCCCAAATCCAACAACAACCCCTCTGACAAAAATGCCCGACAACCTAAGTCCTGCTACGAATGTGGAAACCCAGGACACTTTAGGGATTCTTGCCCAAAATTGAAGAATAAGGGCAGCAAAAACAACAACCACCGCAACAACAACAACGCCAAAAGTAGCGCCTTCATGATCAACTCAGGGGACGCCCGTCAGGACCCGAATGTGGTCACGGGTATGTTCCTCCTCAACAATTTAACTGCTTCTATTCTGTTTGATACTGGTGCCGATAGGAGTTTTGTTTCCGATGAATTTTGCCCTCTACTTGACATTACACCTGTTGCTTTAGACGTTAAGTACACCGTAGAGCTAGCAAATGGCAAATTGATAGAAACCAATGGTGTGATACCTAATTGCACTTTAAATCTAGCCGACGAAATCTTCTCCATAGATCTTATGCCTGTTGAGATAGGAAGTTTCGATGTCATCGTGGGCATGGACTGGTTATCCAAACATCGCGCCGAAATCATTTGCTACGATAAAATTGTTCGCATACCTCTCGCCGTCGGTAGGAACCTGATCATACAGGGGGAGACCAGTGGGACGAGGCTTAACATCATCTCTTGTCTTAAAACCCGGAAATTTCTGAGAAAGGGTTATCCATCAATCCTCGCGCACATCATGGAGAAAAAGTCGGAGGAGAAGCGACTTGAATTGTTCGAGACTTTCCAGAAGTCTTTCCTGAAGAACTACCTGGTCTACCACCACCAAGACAGGTTGAGTTCTCAATCGATCTTGTACCAGGTGCTGCGCCGGTGGCCCGAGCACCATACCGCTTAGCTCCATCCGAACTTCAGGAGCTGTCCACCCAGTTACAGGAACTCCTGGAACGAGGGTTTATCAGGCCGAGTTCTTCACCTTGGGGAGCTCCGGTCCTATTTGTTAAGAAGAAAGATGGTTCTTTTCGAATGTGTATCGACTATCGAGAGTTGAACAAGTTAACTGTCAAGAACCGGTATCCACTTCCTCGAATCGATGATTTGTTCGACCAACTTCAAGGGTCGAGTTGTTATTCAAAGATTGATCTCCGATCCGGTTATCACCAACTGCGTGTCCGCGATGCCGATATTCCAAAAACCGCTTTCAGAACCCGTTACGGGCATTACGAATTTCAAGTGATGCCATTCGGACTAACAAACGCACCGGCTGTATTCATGGACCTTATGAATCGGGTGTGTAAACCTTACCTTGACAAGTTTGTCATTGTCTTTATCGATGACATTCTCATATATTCACGAAACAAAGAAGAACAATCGCAACATCTCAAAACCATCCTTGAACTACTTAAACACGAGGAGCTCTATGCCAAGTTCTCTAAGTGTGAGTTCTGGATTAAAACCGTTCAATTCCTTGGTCACGTGATTGACAGTCAGGGGATTCACGTCGACCCGTCAAAAATCGAGGCTATCAAAGACTGGCAATCGCCAACCACTCCGACCGAAGTACGGCAGTTTTTAGGACTGGCCGGATACTATCGACGATTCATTGAAAATTTCTCCAAGATAGCCATACCACTCACGACGCTGACCCAGAAAGACAAAAAGTTTGACTGGACTGATAAACGAGAGTCGGCATTCCAACTATTAAAACAAAATCTTTGCAGTGCTCCTATTCTATCATTACCCGAGGGCACCGATGACTTCGTGGTATACTGCGATGCTTCTCATCAAGGTCTCGGTTGCGTGCTTATGCAACGAGACAAAGTCATAGCTTATGCTTCACGACAGCTCAAGATTCATGAAAAGAATTACACCACCCACGACCTCGAGTTAGGAGCCGTTGTTTTCGCTCTCAAAATCTGGAGACATTATCTCTATGGCACTAGGTGCACAATCTTTACAGACCACAAAAGTCTCCAACACATATTCGATCAGAAGGATCTCAACATGAGGCAACGTCGATGGGTCGAGTTGCTAACCGATTACGACTGCGAACTCAAATAAAACCCAGGCAAAGCAAATGTCGTTGCTGATGCCCTCAGTCGGAAAGAGCGAGTGAAACCACTTCGGGTTCGAGCCCTCAGTATGACCATTCACAACAATTTAAACATTCAAATTCTCACTGCTCAACTCGAAGCCTTAAAACCCGAGAATGTCAAAGATGAAGCCTTGCGAGGCATGGATAAACAATTCGAAGTCAAACCTAACGGGATTAGGTATTTCTCAAACCGAATCTGGTTGCCTAAATTTGGGAACCTACGAGACTTGGTGATGGATGAAGCTCACAAGTCCAAATATTCTATCCATCCGGGATCCGACAAGATGTACCACAGTATCAAGGACTTCTATTGGTGGCCGAACATGAAAGCTGAAATCGCCACCTATGTCAGCAAGTGCCTTACTTGCTCCAAGGTCAAAATCGAATATCAAAAACCTTCTGGTTTACTTCAACAACCCGATCTTCCTGAATGGAAATGGGAACAAATTGCCATGGACTTCATAACCAAACTACCCAAGTCAGCGAACGGTTGCGATACCATTTGGGTGATCGTGGATCGTCTCACAAAGACTGCTCACTTCCTGGCAATCAAGGAATCCGACAAAATGGAACGCCTCACCAGAATCTATCTGAAGGAAATCGTGACTAAACACGGTGTTCCAATTTCAATTATCTCCGATAGAGATAGTCGTTTTACTTCACAATTTTGGCAATCACTTCAAAGATCACTGGGTACTCGACTTGATATGAGTACCGCATACCATCCTCAAACCGACGGCCAAAGTGAACGAACAATTCAAACATTAGAAGACATGCTACGGGCCTGCGTAGTAGACTTCGGTGTAAACTGGGAAAAACACCTACCATTGTGCGAGTTCTCGTACAACAACAGTTATCATACCAGCATTAAAGCTGCACCATTCGAGGCGCTGTACGGTCGTAAGTGCCGGTCACCTATCTGTTGGACCGAAGTTGGGGATAGCCAACTCACAGGTCCAGAAATCATTCACGAGACGACCGAGAGAATCGTCGAAATTCAAAACAAACTCAAAGCCGCGCGAGATCGTCAGAAAAGTTATGCTGACGTAAGGCGCAAGCCACTCGAGTTCCAGGTTGGGGATCGAGTTCTACTCAAAGTATCGCCTTGGAAAGGCGTAATCCGGTTTGGCAAACGAGGGAAGTTAAATCCCAGATACATTGGACCATTCGAGATCCTCGAAAGGATTGGTCCAGTGGCATATCGATTGCAGCTGCCATCCGAACTCAGCAGCGTGCATCCCACTTTTCATGTTTCAAATCTGAAGAAGTGTCTGTCTGATGAGACACTTATCATTCCACTCGATGAAATTCGAGTCGACGAAAAACTTCACTTTGTTGAGGAACCCGCTGAAATCATGGACCGTGAGGTCAAACAACTTAAACAAAGTCGTATTCCCATCGTCAAAGTTAGGTAGAATTCGCGACGCGGTCCGAAATTCACCTGGGAATGGGAAGACCAAATGCGACTCAAGTACCCTCAACTCTTCACTGATTCAACGTCAAACACAACTTCAACATAAATTTCGGGACGAAATTCTTCTAACAGGGGGAGAATGTGACACCCGTCAAATTAGGACTAGAATTTAGTGCCTAATCAAGTTTTAATACATGTAATTAGTTCTGTGTTAGGCTAATTAATGTATCAATTATTATATATATATTGTTGAATATATATCTACAATTATGCGGTTTGTTTAAATCGTACAAGTTTCAAATCGAATGAATTTCGATACAATAAATACGGACGTTGGTGAACAATTTTATTCAGTAATACAAATATTATTTAATAACTCAATTTTATTTAGAATATTATTGTGATAATATTTCGTATTCATTCGTATCGTACAAACCGAACTTTCACAATTTAAAATATTAAAAACGCGCAAACTAAATAAACAAACTTACATTTTATAACTCAAATAAAAATTTACTTGTAAAATATTTAAACAATATGTCGCGTAATAAATCGTATTTTAAAACTTATAATAAAAATGTAAATAATTATTTGACGTTAAACGACGGAGAAAACGAACACCACGTGGAGCGCGGGGCGAAAACCGAAAAGTGAGGATAACCTCCCACTTCTCATTTCCTTTCCTCATTTCTTTCACTTTCTCCTTTCCTCTCTCTCTTTTTCCTCTCTTTTTCTTTCAACTCACCAAACACACCAAACTCACAAAATCGACAAATAACACCACGAAACGCAATCGTATCATCAATATTTTTAGAGATTCACGACCACCTCGCGACGATCTACAACGCTATCTTTCCGGATTTTCATTTCGGCAATTTGTAAGTTTCCGACAAAATCCCGAAATCTCTCGATTCTTAGTATTTTTCATTTGTGGTTGTTATTATAACTAGTATATGTCCATTACAATGTATAGAACACGAATTTATAGCCTAAAAACGAGTCTAAAACGGATTTTTGGCCGGAAATATCGTGACAGCCGGACTTTCTGGGCTGGTGTTCATCCATGCGACACAAGCCTTGTGTCGCATGTTGTGTCGCATTTTGGCTTTTGTGTCGCATAAAATTCATTGTGTCGTACCTTATGTCGTATCAGATAATTAGTGTCGCAAGTCTTGCGACACAACCACTATGTCGCATACCCCATACGACACAATCACTATGTCGCTGTTGAATCAGCATCTCGCAACTATGCGACACAACCCTTGTGTCGCATAGATATTGTGTCGCACTCTTATGCGACACAACCCTTGTGTCGCATAACCACTTTTGTGTCGCATTATTGTGTCGCATAAAACAGCAGGATTTCAAAATACAATTTCACTAAGTGTCGAACTTATACAACTTCAACCCGCTATACAATACGACTTTTCAAACACTATGAGACATACTTTTCAAGGTTAACATTTCAAATCATAATGAGAACATTGAAATATTTAAATTTCAACGACCACCAACGGGCCGTACAAGTTTTCACAACCTTCCTTAAAATCAAACAAGTCGTTGTAACTTGTATCAACTCAGTCAAACAAGTCGCAGTAACTTGTAACTACTCAATCAACCAAATCGTAGTAATTTGGACATGTATACATAGTTGTATAACAACTACAAAGGTAGTCCTTTGGGATACCTGTACAATTAATAACAATTCAAGTGTCGTGGACACATTCAGGTTTCAAGTCTTTGGACACCAACTCACAGCTAATTACTTCGAGCTTATTAAATTAAACACTTCAAGACTCAGGTGAGTTTCATGGCCCCATTTTCACTACTTTTACTAGGGGTGTGATATTACTACTTCATTTTGTTTTACAAGTAGAACGCAAGTGCCAAACTTCAAATACTACATGAGTTTCAAGCTAATCAATTTAAAGTCCTCCATAGCATAGTCTCTAGTATTTATAGCGTGAATGTTAGTATATGATATCATATGGGATTGACAATCCTCATCCGGGTTAGCACGCACTAACCGGTCAAACGGATGTATTAGCATTTGCGAAGACGAGTGTGGATTAGACACTCGTAGGAGGCATTTCAAGTTAGGTTTCCTTAATTGGGCCTGACAAATCAAGTTAAGCTCAGACTATGTGCTCATGGACAGTATAACTTTTATTTTGCTTAATTACATTTTAAATTCAATATAAATCTTGCGGTTCTGACAACTATACATTGACATACAAACCTGTGAGCTCACCAGCGTTTTCGCTGACCCATTTTAGTATTTATCACAGGTATCCAGCAGTAGGTTGGCTGCACAAGCAGGAACTATTAGCTCGAGTCAGCATTCATACAACTAGAGATTTGATTGCATTATTATATTTTGTAAAAGTAATTATGCTATGTAATCTCTCAATTTCAGGAATCGAGCTAATGTAACTATATTTTGATGTAAACAATTACTTTATCTATACAAGTTTAAAACGACGCATATAGTGGTCGTTCATTTTATCTTATGTGCTTTGTATATTGATTAGTGACACCCAAATCGAGCTTCCGCATATCATTAAATTTGGGGGTGTCACACTATCTAAGCGCTACTCTATAATTCGGTCGGATGTAACAATTCCCGACGCCTTTTGTAAGACATCCATAGGATGAAACCTTTGAACTCATATTAGCTATCAAATATTCCTTGTTGTTTCAACTCATATTAATTGTCATTTTTCCATGTTGATGTCATGTATTACTGCTTTTATACATGTACATCTATAACAAATACAACTTTCCTACGAAATCTCATGTATCTTCATTTCTTTTATTGAAGAATCATGCCGCCAAAGACAAGACCATACACCGATGCTCAGCTTACATCCCTTATAACCCAGGCTGTTACTGAAGCCTTGGCTCGGAATACTCCACAAAACTCCACGAGAAACAGCGATGCCGCTGAAACCCCTGCTGCTAAACCTTGTTCTTACAAGGACTTTCAAAGTTGCAAACCCTCAAGCTTCAAGGGTTCTGAAAAAGCTATCGGACTGATCAGATGGTTCGAAAAGATGGAAACTGTTTTCCGTGTCAGCAAATGCGCGGAGAACGACAAGGTAAACTTCGCCACCTCCTCTCTCGAAGATGATTCCCACTCTTGGTGGAATTCATATACCCAATCAGTGGGTGCTGACATTGCCTACCAACTAACTTGGGAGGAATTGAAAGCAAAACTCACTGCCAAATACTGCTCAATCGCCAAACTCCAAAAGCTAGACGAGGAGTTCTGGAACCTAAAGGTTCAGGGTGGTGATATCGATGGTTATACCACCAGGTTCCAACAACTTGCCGCCCTCCGCCCAGCCATGGTAAGCACCGAACCTGATAAAATCAGGAAGTACATCCTTGGCCTTCCTGAGCCTGTTCGGGGACATGTCGCCTCTTCCAACCAAACCACCATTGACGATGCGATCCTATTGGCCCAAGACCTGATGTCAATGAGCCAAGATTCTGAACCACCTACTTCATCCTCCCACAACAACAAGCAAAAGTGGTCCGACTACCACAATAACCACTCCAGCCAACAAAACAAGAAACCCGACACCATCAAAGCCTACAACACCACCACCGACATCACACGGGGCTACACTGGGAACAAACCCTATTGTTCCAAGTGCAGCCGTCACCATGAAGGTTCCTGTGGTCCCTTTTGCAACAATTGCAAGAGGTACGGCCACCTCACCAAAGATTGCAATTCTCCTGCCAACAACAATTCCAACAACAACACCAGACCACCCAAAGTCTGCTTTGAGTGTGGGAAACCCGGGCATTTCAGGGACACGTGCCCAAAACTGAAGAATAACAACAACAACAACAACAACAATAACCGCAACATCAATAACAACAACAACACCCGAAGCAGAGCCTTCGTCATCAAATCCGGGGACGCCCGCCAAGACCCGAATGTGGTCTCGGGTATGTTCCTCTTCAACAACTTAACTGCTTCTGTTCTATTTGATACTGGTGCTGATAGAAGCTTTATCTCCGATGACTTTTACCCATTACTTGACATCACTCCTATTGCCTTAGATATTAAGTACACTGTAGAGCTAGCAAATGGGGAACTTATAGAAACTGATAGTGTGATACCTAATTGCACTTTGAACCTAGCTGATGAAACCTTTTCAATCGATCTTGTTCCCGTTGAAATCGGAAGTTTCGACGTCATCATTGGAATGGACTGGTTGTCCAAACACCGAGCTGAAATCGTTTGTTACGATAAGATCGTCCGCATTCCACTCGCTGCCGGCGGAACCTTGATCATACAGGGGGAGACCGGTGGGACGAGACTCAATATCATCTCTTGCTTAAAAACCCGAAAATTTCTGAGAAATGGTTACCCTGCAATACTCGCACACATCACAGAGAAGAAGTCGGAGGAGAAGCGACTTGAGGATGTGCCGATTGTTAGAGACTTTCCCGAAGTCTTCCCGGAAGAACTACCTGGTTTACCTCCATCTAGACAGGTTGAGTTCTCAATCGATCTCGTGCCGGGTGCCGCACCGGTGGCCCGCTCACCGTACCGTTTAGCCCCATCCGAACTTCAGGAGTTGTCTGCCCAGTTACAGGAACTTCTGGATAGAGGATTCATTAGACCGAGTTCTTCACCTTGGGGAGCTCCGGTCTTATTTGTTAAAAAGAAGGACGGTTCATTTCGAATGTGCATCGACTACCGAGAATTGAACAAATTGACCGTCAAGAACCGTTATCCACTTCCTCGCATTGATGATTTATTCGACCAACTTCAGGGTTCAAGTTTCTACTCAAAAATCGACCTGCGATCAGGATATCACCAATTACGAGTTCGCGACACCGATATTCCAAAAACTGCTTTCAGAACTCGCTACGGGCACTACGAATTCCAAGTGATGCCCTTTGGTCTAACAAACGCACCGGCTGTATTCATGGACCTCATGAACCGGGTGTGCAAACCTTACCTCGACAAGTTTGTCATTGTTTTTATCGATGACATCCTCATCTATCCGCGCAACGAGCAAGAACATGCGCAACACCTCAAAACCATCCTTGAACTACTTAGACACGAGGAGCTTTATGCCAAATTCTCTAAATGTGAGTTCTGGATACAAACCGTTCAATTCCTTGGTCACGTGATCGACAGTCAGGGAATTCACGTTGACCCAACAAAAATCGAGGCTATCAAAGACTGGCAAGCACCCACCTCTGCAACTGAAGTACGACAATTCTTGGGTCTTGCTGGGTACTATCGGCGATTTATCGAAAATTTCTCCAAAATAGCTCAACCACTCATGACGCTGACTCAGAAGGACAAGAGGTTCGATTGGACCGATAAACAAGAGTCAGCATTCCAACTTCTGAAACAAAAGCTTTGCAGTGCTCCAATTCTATCACTACCGAAGGCACCGATGACTTCGTGGTATACTGCGATGCTTCTCACCAAGGTCTCGGTTGCGTACTGATGCAACGAGACAAAGTCATTGCCTATGCCTCACGACAGCTGAAAATTCACGAAAAGAACTACACCACTCATGATCTCGAACTTGGAGCTGTTGTTTTTGCCCTCAAAATCTGGAGACATTATCTCTACGGCACTAAGTGCACAATCTTTACCGACCACAAAAGTCTCCAACATATATTCGATCAGAAGGATCTCAATATGAGGCAACGTCGATGGGTCGAGTTGCTTACCGATTACGATTGCGAGATCAAGTACCATCCAGGGAAGGCTAATGTGGTAGCCGACGCCTTCAGTCGAAAGGAGCGACCAAAACCACTTCGAGTCCGAGCCCTCAGTATGACCATTCATAACGATCTTACCATTCAAATTCATACCGCTCAGATCGAAGCCCTGAAACCTGAAAACATCAAAAATGAAGCCTTACGGGGTATTGACAAACAATTTGAAATCAAATTTAACGGGATTAGGTATTCCTCAAACCGAATTTGGTTGCCTAATTTCGGGAACCTACGAGACTTGGTGATGGATGAAGCTCACAAGTCTAAATATTCTATCCATCCGAGATCCGATAAGATGTACCACGGCATCAAGGAATTTTATTGGTGGCCAAACATGAAAGCCGAAATCGCCACTTATGTCAGCAAGTGCCTTACTTGCTCAAAAGTCAAAACCGAACATCAAAAACCTCCTGGTTTACTCCAACAACCTGAAATCCCTGAATGGAAATGGGAACAAATTGCCATGGATTTCATAACCAAACTACCCAAGTCGTCGAGCGGTTGCGATACCATTTGGGTGATCGTCGATCGTCTCACCAAATCTGCTCATTTCCTGGCAATCAAAGAAAACGATAAAATGGAGCGCCTTGCACAAATCAACATCAAGGAAATCGTTTCTCATCACGGCGTTCCAATCTCGATCATCTCTGACAGGGATGCCCGTTTCGCCTCTCACTTTTGGCAGTCACTTCAAAAAGCATTGGGTACCCGTCTCGATATGAGTACCGCGTACCACCCTCAAACCGATGGCCAAAGTGAACGAACCATTCAGACACTAGAAGATATGCTACGCGCCTGCGTAGTTAATTTCGGTACAAACTGGGAAAGACATCTACCGTTGTGCGAATTCTCGTACAATAACAGCTATCACGCCAGCATTAAGGCTGCACCTTTTGAGGCACTGTACGGTCGTAAGTGCCGATCACCGATCTGTTGGACTGAAGTGGGAGATAGTCAACTCACTGGTCCTGAACTCATACACGCCACCACTGAGAAAATTGTGGAAATCCAAAACCGACTCAAAGCCGCACGTGATCGTCAGAAAAGTTATGCTGACGTGAGACGCAAACCACTCGAGTTCCAAGTTGGGGATCGAGTACTCTTAAAAGTATCGCCTTGGAAAGGCTTCATCCGTTTTGGCAAACGCGGGAAGTTAAATCCCAGGTACATCGGGCCTTTTAAGATCCTCGAACGGATTGGCCCCGTAGCTTATCGATTGCAGCTGCCATCCGAACTCAGCAGCGTGCACCCTACCTTTCACATTTCGAACTTGAAGAAATGTCTGTCCGATGAGACACTTATTATCCCACTTGATGAAATTCGTGTTGACGATAAACTTCACTTCGTTGAGGAACCCGCCGAAATCATGGACCGTGAGGTCAAACAATTAAAACAAAGTCGTATTCCCATCGTCAAGGTCAGATGGAATTCGCGGCGCGGTCCGGAATTCACCTGGGAACGGGAAGACCAAATGCGACTCAAATATCCTCAACTATTCACTGATTCTACATCAAACACGACTTCGAACTAAATTTCGGGACGAAATTCTTCTAACAGGGGGAGAATGTAACACCCGCCAAATTAGGACTAGTAATTAGTGCCTAATCATATGTTAGTACATGTAATTAGTTCTGTGTTAGGCTAATTAATGTATCAAATTATATATATTGTTGAATATATACGAAAATGCGATTTGATTAAATCGTACGCAATTTAAATCGAATGTATTTCGATTCAATCTAATATGGACGTTGGTGACCAATCCTATGAAGTAACACTGGTATGTTAAAAATATCATTTTTATAATACTCGAATTACAATTCGTATCGTACAAACAGAACTTGCACAATTTAAAATAAAACGCGCAAACTAGATAAACAAATTTACATTTTATAACCCAAATTTAAATTGATTTGTAAAGTATTTAAATAAAATATCGCGTAATAATTTATATTTTAAAACTTAATAATTAATATGTAAAATAATTATTTAACGTTTGAACGACGGAGAAAACAAACACCGCACGGAACGCAATTGCGGAGACTGAAAGTTGGAGGTTAAACCCCAACTCCCTCCTCTTTCTTTCACTTTCACCTCACTCTTTCTCTCTCTTACTCCCTCCTCTCCCTTTTTCTCTCTAAAAAGAAAAACCCCCACCACCCCATTAAATCGCCAAAAAGGAATACGAAACCCGCTCGGATCACCTCGGCCCTTTGGAAGAAAACGTTCACCGCATCACGATCTATCATCCTATCTTTTCGGATTTTTCATCCGACACTTTGTAAGTTTCCGACAAATCCCGAAACCTCTCGTTTTTAAGTGTTTGTACTTGTTTGCGGTTTGTATCAACTTATAATGTCCAAATATGGGTTGGGTAAAAGATTTGGACCGAACGGAAGCCTTTCGACCGATTTTCCGGCCACCGGAATCTGAACAGACTCCGACGTCGCATCTGGGTTGGCCCAATTGCGACGTCAGTTGCAACGTCGCAACACCAGTCACCATGTCGCATATAGCGACATCGTCATTAACGTCGCATTAAGTTGCCGACGTCGCGTATAGCGACGCAAGCCCTTACGTAGCAGAAATTAACAACGTCGCATATATCGACGCCACGCACAACGTCGCATTAAATTGCGAAAGTCGCACATAGCGACGCAATGATCAACGTCGCAGTCAGGACCTGCGACGTCGCACCCAACGTCGCAAAAACCAGAAAACACAGAATTTTACTAAGTGTCGAGACCTAAAATTTTAACACCTGATTTTACCCAAATTCGGTTCCAGATGCATTTTTCGTCAAAGCAATATAGTAGAAATAAAAATTTTCCAAGCTGACCTGGCAGCACGACCCCCGCCTGGGGCTGCCGCCCCTTGGACCCCGCTACCAAGGGCGCTGCCCCCGGACCCCCGTACTTAGATTCCGTAACGGCTTCGAAAACACAATCAAAACACTTAAACCATGTGTATAATTTGACAAGCTACCAAATACTATTATTAATATATCTCTTACGTTTAGGATATTAGAAGATTACGGATGGGATATTATTGGCGATTAGGAACGCTAGCACCCACAGGTGAGTCTCACGGCCCCTTTTTACTGTTTTGGGGAGATGCATTACTTGATTTTACTTGAATACCTGAAATTGCTGTTTTTACTAAATTACTAGTTTGACTTGTACTCATCGAACCATTATTTTACAAACTTTACAAACTGTTGTACCTTGCTGATTCACTGTGTACTTAACCGACTCACTGTGTTACTGAATTACCGTTTACCGACTTACGGTCTTACAGACTTAATACACTTACAGTCTCATCGACTTACCGACTCACTGATTTACTGATTTACAAATGTACGGACTTACTGATATATGGTACTGCTTGAGTTACGTTTAATCCAATGAAGGCCTCTGAATCATAGTCGTCGGTTATCGGATAAGCGCGAGTTTTAGTATATGGATCCATATGCGACTGACAATCCCCACCTAGGGTGGTAGCGCCACCACGAACCGTTACTCGTATAAACAGGTGTTTTCTACTCGTTACATATGAGTGTTTTTGGATTAGCACTCACGGGGGCAAAATCACTGATTGTTAAGCTTCGACTATGATGCTCACAGCATGTATATCAAACCCTATTCCACTCGTGAAATGATTACTTACTACTTTACTGGATTACTACCATGGGTTACTACCTGATGGCACTGATACAATGATAAACTACCGGAATACTACTAAGGGTTACTACCCTATTGCAAAGGTGCAATGATTGATTACTGGACAACTACTTACTTGCTACCATGGGTTACTACCCGATGGCACTGAAACAATGACTGATTACCGAATGATTACACGTATAAACTTCCTTACTGTTTACTCAAATTGTGCAAACACTTTTACTACGATACTGCTTTTGTGGACTGTTATACTTAATTGTGTTCAATTGATTTACTTACTATAAACCTGTGAGATTCACCAACCTTTTTGGTTGACGCTTCTTAGTAATGTATTCTCAGGTACGCAGCCACAGTAGGATGGCCTAGCAGGATCTACTATTATGCTAAGCTAGCTCGAGTCGTATGCATACACGTTTACGAAGATTTTACCTGCATTATCTTTTGTAGTTTGATTATGTATTTAAAATCTTCAGTTTCATTTTGCGAACTCACTAATGATGTATCTTTATGATATAAAACTTTGTATTACTTTCGAAATGTAATGTATTTTCTAAAACGTCTCATTTAGAGTCGTTTGCTATGTATCTTGGTGCTTTGTTATTGATTAGTCACGCCCGACCCGATTCGCTTCCGCAACCCAAAAAAGGGGGTGTGACAGATTGGTATCAGAGCCTAAGGTTATAATGAACTAGGTTGCATGTAGTGGGCCTAGACTATGACCGTTAGGCAGTATTCCTCATTAGATATAACTGGTTCAGTGATTACATCATACGAGTTTAATTTAACATAGCGTAGCTAACTATGTACAATTAAACAAAGATGATGTAAGATCTGAAAGGGGTTATATTGAACAGGAATGCATTAGCTGACTCTGACCACGAGAGAACCGGGACTTCTAATTGCTTTGTGCTAGACACGGCTAGGTGAATATATAGGTATATATGGTATATAAATATATGATTAGGCTATTATGTGATATAGGTATATATACATATATAGGCCTCGATTGCATACTACTCTATAGGCTATTATATACTGAAGGTATAGGAATAGGCCTTATCCAATGATACTTTTGTTACTACCTACACTACGGAAAACGACAAATATAGCTACTCCAACGTTCTTCGATATGAAGAACGGGAATTAGTATTTACTTACTCCGCCTACCTGATTATACGTATATAACATTCTACAACGTACTCCACCGTACCGTTAGGTGTATCCTAGGAAAACTAGTTCCAACAAATTTTAACATGCTTTTACCCCAAAACTTTTCATAACTTCTGTTTTTGAACAGATTTTGTTAAATAAAATTTTCAAAACTTTGTCGCTGACAAGGGTTTCAACGGAACCATTTATCGACTCAAGTATTCAACGGACTTCAAAGTTTTCAACCGACTTTCATCACCGTGGTTTTCTAACAAATGTATTTCTAACAAACATTTTACAAAATATCTCATGAAATGTTTTATACAATTCTCAAAAATTCATAACCGTGTAAACTTATTTATAGTACGCAACTTTATACAAATTTTAAACCCTGGATGGTCAACAAAATTTCACAGTATACAATGAACATTCTTGCTACTAATAAGAAAAATCTATCAAGACCCGAATTTGAGGACGAGGGTATGGTCACTCACTAATGACCTGACTACCTTTATACTATTTACTTTGATAGATCTTACTTGCTGCTTGATATCTTTTATGTTGTCCCTAGATTCTAAGTGCACGATAGGGTTAGGGAAAAATGACAATTTAGTTTCTAAAAGTTTCTATATATGAGACGTGGTTTAGCTCACCTTTCAGGGAACATAGCCTAGATATTTCCCACATATAGGAATAACATATCCTACGCTATTTATACCGGAGAACATACCGGTTAACTTTAATATGCTGGGTAACATCCCATATAAAATTTATATTTTGGCTAACATCCCACATAAACACTAAATTATGCTAAACCATCTCGTTTCTATATGAAACTGGTAGAGTCTAAGTTGTGCTACGACGCTACTGACTGTTACAAACTGTACGAACGCAGTAAAAGTTACTGCTTTACTTTAGGCTACTAGAGCAAAGAGTAGCTACACCTTAGCGACTAGCTGACTGACTGAAATTACTGTAACTGACAAAATGGTTAAACATATCGAAACTTATTCTCACTATTACTTTAGTCGCCAGTAGGGCAATAGTCCAACAACAGGAGGAAGGTAACACTTGATAGGTGTCGTCCCACTCACAACAGTCTCACGGACTTTCTTAGATAATGAACAGACCATTACTGCGACACATCGATAATTATTACGAACAAATTTCGGGACGAAATTCTCCTAACAAGGAGAGAATGTGACACCTGGTCAAAAATGACCCAAAATTTGGTCCAAATTTAAACTTTTTAATTCAAGTATTATATACTCAAACTGCTGAAGTGTACAAGTATTATATATATATATATATATATATATATATATATATATATATATATATATATATAGATATATATATAGTAATGTTCAAAGATTATTTAATAACCTTTATATTCAATCTGAAAGCACTCGGAAAACTTCTAAATAAAAGTTAGTACAAAACATCTCCAAACGAAATATTTTTGTTCGAAATAATATTTATTTACTCAGAGAATTATTCGAAACACTTTTGGATACAGAAAACTATCCGTCAAAACGAGTTGAAACAAAGATATATTTTTACACCTCGTTAAAAATATTTTTACAAAGTACTTCGATTAAAAATATAAACGATTATATTTTTAGAAATTTATCATTTGAAAAGATTATACTACATAACGATCGGGTAAACGAACGCGGGTATTTTGTACTACAAATTGGGACCAACCACCTCCAATTATTGGAGATGGCCGGCCTTTTTTTTTTGTCTTCTCCCATACGCATCTCAAACACATCCCTTATATTTGGGATCTTGTTTATTTTGTTGACCAACACACACATACATACATAGAACTCATTCTATCTACCTCATTTTTTCATCTATTATCACTCTCGATCGGTTCTTTTCTTCAACAATAAAAACCATAAAACAACAACAATAATGATAAGCAACAACATATTACAATAATCATCATCATTTTATCAATCGATCATCATTACCATCTATCTCAATCTCTCGAATCACTTACACAACCACCCCCGGATCACCACCATTCGGATCATTACCATAATCGGAGGAAGCAAGAAAAGGAGCGAATTGAAACAACATCATCACCATCGTCTTCATTATCATCATCGTTACCGCATCACCATCACCACCGAGCACCACCTTGGCACCACCACCTCGGCTCCCATCGCAACCGTGAGCATCATTTTCCTTTAAACATACATATTTATAAACTTGAAAATGTTGTGTTAAATTGTTATATTCGTTGGGTATATGCCGAGATTTAAAAGTTAGAAAACGGATTGTGAAATGATCGTCTGAGTTGGAAACTGAAAAACCCAAGGAAACTATTAGCGTACGTACATACATATATAATTTGTGAATTAACCCATAGCTAGTTTATGTACATATTCACAGATTAGCCCACAACTTGTATTATATATTTGGTGATGAGAACAGTCCAGCCGATCGGGTCTTGTTCTCTAGCCAAACGAGTCACGTTATGGTGCCTAAAAATGAGACTTAGATGGTAGCTATTCGAGGTTGCAGCTCGAGTCAAGAACTATTATAGCAAGTCGCTAAAATAAGGGAACCCGAGGGGTGATGGGTTACACGATGGGTTGATACAAAAACACTCACATTTTACAAAAGCTAATAGATATATATCTACATAAATATATATACCTAGCAATATATTAACAAAGTGAAGCCATAGCCTGCTGGCTAGATCACATGATTGGAACCCAAGGGTCACAGGTTCGAACCTGCCTATGACCAGTTTTGACTTTATGTTATTCTTTTTAGTAATTGGGCCAAAGGGGTTAAAGTTAAATGCTGGGCTTAGTGATTTGGGCCAGATTGAGTTGTTTTGTAAACGGGCTAAGTGTTGGGCCGAGCCCAATGAACCACTAAACCATAAAATGTAAAACTACTCGAGTTATTATTTGGAATGTGTAATTTTAACGAGAATGGATAATTTACTTTCGTAAAGTTACAATATAAATAGAACTTATAAACTTATATATATATATATATATATATATATATATATATATATATATATATATATATATATATATATATATTTATATACAACTACGTACATGTATATATATACTTAACAAGAGTTACTACTCAAGTGATACAAATGTTCTAAATTTAAGAAACACCAATGAATGTTACATATTTTGACTTAAACGATCCGTCTAAACAATTAAACCATGTGTATAATTTGACAAGCTACCAAATACTATTATTAATATATCTCTTACGTTTAGGATATTAGAAGATTACGGATGGGATATTACTGGCGATTAGGAACACTAGCACCCACAGGTGAGTCTCACGGCCCCTTTTTACTGTTTTGGGGAGATGCATTACTTGATTTTACTTGAATACCTGAAATTGTTGTTTTTACTAAATTACTAGTTTGACTTGTACTCATCGAACCATTATTTTACAAACTTTACAAACTGTTGTACCTTGCTGATTCACTGTGTACTTAACCGACTCACTGTGTTACTGAATTACCGTTTACCGACTTACGGTCTTACAGACTTAATACACTTACAGTCTCATCGACTTACCGACTCACTGATTTACTGATTTACAAATGTACGGACTTACTGATATACGGTACTGCTTGAGTTACGTTTAATCCAATGAAGGCCTCTAAATCATAGTCGTCAGTTATCGGATAAGCGCGAGTTTTAGTATATGGATCCATATGGGACTGACAATCCCCACCTGGGGTGGTAGCGCCACCACGAACCGTTACTCGTATAAACAGGTGTTTTCTACTCGTTACATATGAGTGTTTTTGGATTAGCACTCACGGGGGCAAAATCACTGATTGTTAAGCTTCGACTATGATGCTCACAGCATGTATATCAAACCCTATTCCACTCGTGAAATGATTACTTACTACTTTACTGGATTACTACCATGGGTTACTACCTGATGGCACTGATACAATGATAAACTACCGGAATACTACTAAGGGTTACTACCCTATTGCAAAGGTGCAATGATTGATTACTGGACAACTACTTACTTGCTACCATGGGTTACTACCCGATGGCAGTGAAACAATGACTGATTACCGAATGATTACATGTATAAACTTCCTTACTGTTTACTCAAATTGTGCAAACACTTTTACTACGATACTGCTTTTGTGGACTCTTATACTAAATTGTGTTCAATTGATTTACTTACTATAAACCTGTGAGATTCACCAACCTTTTTGGTTGACGCTTTTTAGTAATGTATTCTCAGGTACGCAGCCACAGTAGGATGGCCTAGCAGGATCTACTATTATGCTAAGCTAGCTCGAGTCATATGCATACACATTTACGAAGATTTTACCTGCATTATCTTTTGTAGTTTGATTATGTATTTAAAATCTTCAGTTTCATTTTGCGAACTCACTAATGATGTATCTTTATGATATAAAACTTTGTATTACTTTCGAATTGTAATGTATTTTCTAAAACGTCTCATTTAGAGTCGTTTGCTATGTATCTTGGTGCTTTGTTATTGATTAGTCACGCCCGACCCGATTCGCTTCCGCAACCCAAAAAAGGGGGTGTGACAGATTGGTATCAGAGCCTAAGGTTATAATGAACTTGGTTGCATGTAGTGGGCCTAGACTATGACCATTAGGCAGTATTCCTCATTAGATATAACTGGTTCAGTGATTACATCATACGAGTTTAATTTAACATAGCGTAGATAACTATGTACAATTAAACAAATATGATGTAAGATCTGAAAGGGGTTATATTGAACAGGAATGCATTAGCTGACTCTGACCACGAGAGAACCGGGACTTCTAATTGCTTTGTGCTAGACACGGCTAGGTGAATATATAGGTATATATGGTATATAAATATATGATTAGGCTATTATGTGATATAGGTATATATACATATATAGGCCTCGATTGCATACTACTCTATAGGCTATTATATACTGAAGGTATAGGAATAGGCCTTATCCAATGATACTTTTGTTACTACCTACACTACGGAAAACGACAAATATAGCTACTCCAACGTTCTTCGATATGAAGAACGGGAATTAGTATTTACTTACTCCGCCTACCTGATTATACGTATATAACATTCTACAACGTACTCCACCGTACCGTTAGGTGTATCCTAGGAAAACTAGTTCCAACAAATTTTAACATGCTTTTACCCCAAAACTTTTCATAACTTCTGTTTTTGAACAGATTTTGTTAAACAAAATTTTCAAAACTTTGTCGCTGACAAGGGTTTCAACGGAACCATTTATCGACTCAAGTATTCAACGGACTTCAAAGTTTTCAACCGACTTTCATCATCGTGGTTTTCTAACAAATGTATTTCTAACAAACATTTTACAAAATATCTCATGAAATGTTTTATACAATTCTCAAAAATTCATAACCGTGTAAACTTATTTATAGTACGCAACTTTATACAAATTTTAAACCCTGGATGGTCAACAAAATTTCACAGTATACAATGAACATTCTTGCTACTAATAAGAAAAATCTATCAAGACCCGAATTTGAGGACGAGGGTATGGTCACTCACTAATGACCTGACTACCTTTATACTATTTACTTTGATAGATCTTACTTGCTGCTTGATATCTTTTATGTTGTCCCTAGATTTTAAGTGCACGATAGGGTTAGGGAAAAATGACAATTTAGTTTCTAAAAGTTTCTATATATGAGACGTGGTTTAGCTCACCTTTCAGGGAACATAGCCTAGATATTTCCCACATATAGGAATAACATATCCTACGCTATTTATACCGGAGAACATACCGGTTAACTTTAATATGCTGGGTAACATCCCATATAAAATTTATATTTTGGCTAACATCCCACATAAAAACTAAATTATGCTAAACCATCTCGTTTCTATATGAAACTGGTAGAGTCTAAGTTGTGCTACGACGCTACTGACTGTTACAAACTGTACGAACGCAGTAAAAGTTACTGCTTTACTTTAGGCTACTAGTGCAAAGAGTAGCTACACCTTAGCGACTAGCTGACTGACTGAAATTACTGTAACTGACAAAATGGTTAAACATATCGAAACTTATTCTCACTATTACTTTAGTCGCCAGTAGGGCAATAGTCCAACAACGGGAGGAAGGTAACACTAGATAGGTGTCGTCCCACTCACAACAGTCTCACGGACTTTCTTAGATAATGCACAGACCATTACTGCGACACATCGATAATTATTACGAACAAATTTCGGGACGAAATTCTCCTAACAAGGGGAGAATGTGACACCTGGTCAAAAATGACCCAAAATTTGGTCCAAATTTAAACTTTTTAATTCAAGTATATTTTATACTCAAACTGCTAAAGTGTACAAGTATTATATATATAATATATATATATATATATATATATATATATATATATATATATATATATATATATATATACATATATATATATATATACATATATATATATATATAAATATATATAATAATGTTCAAAGATTATTTAATAACCTTTATATTCAATCTGAAAGCACTCGGAAAACTTCTAAATAAAAGTTAGTACAAAACATCTCCAAACGAAATATTTTTGTTCGAAATAATATTTATTTACTCAGAGAATTATTCGAAACACTTTTGGATACAGAAAACTATCCGTCAAAACGAGTTGAAACAAAGATATATTTTTACACCTCGTTAAAAATATTTTTACAAAGTACTTCGATTAAAAATATAAACGATTATATTTTTAGAAATTTATCATTTGAAAAGATTATACTACATAACGATCGGGTAAACGAACGCGGGTATTTTGTACTACAAATTGGGACCAACCACCTCCAATTATTGGAGATGGCCGGCCTTTTTTTTTTTGTCTTCTCCCATACGCATCTCAAACACATCCCTTATATTTGGGATCTTGTTTATTTTGTTGACCAACACACACATACATACATAGAACTCATTCTATCTACCTCATTTTTTCATCTATTATCACTCTCGATCGGTTCTTTTCTTCAACAATAAAAACCATAAAACAACAACAATAATGATAAGCAACAACATATTACAATAATCATCATCATTTTATCAATCGATCATCATTACCATCTATCTCAATCTCTCGAATCACTTACACAACCACCCCCGGATCACCACCATTCGGATCATTACCATAATCGGAGGAAGCAAGAAAAGGAGCGAATTGAAACAACATCATCACCATCGTCTTCATTATCATCATCGTTACCGCATCACCATCACCACCGAGCACCACCTTGGCACCACCACCTCGGCTCCCATCGCAACCGTGAGCATCATTTTCCTTTAAACATACATATTTATAAACTTGAAAATGTTGTGTTAAATTGTTATATTCATTGGGTATATGCCGAGATTTAAAAGTTAGAAAACGGATTGTGAAATGATCGTCTGAGTTGGAAACTGAAAAACCCAAGGAAACTATTAGCGTACGTACATACATATATAATTTGTGAATTAACCCATAGCTAGTTTATGTACATATTCACAGATTAGCCCATAACTTGTATTATATATTTGGTGATGAGAACAGTCCAGCCGATCGGGTCTTGTTCTCTAGCCAAACGAGTCACGTTATGGTGCCTAAAAATGAGACTTAGATGGTAGCTATTCGAGGTTGCAGCTCGAGTCAAGAACTATTATAGCAAGTCGCTAAAATAAGGGAACCCGAGGGGTGATGGGTTACAGGATGGGTTGATACAAAAACACTCACATTTTACAAAAGCTAATAGATATATATCTACATAAATATATATACCTAGCAATATATTAACAAAGTGAAGCCATAGCCTGCTGGCTAGATCACATGATTGGAACCCAAGGGTCACAGGTTCGAACCTGCCTGTGACCAGTTTTGACTTTATGTTATTCTTTTTAGTAATTGGGCCAAAGGGGTTAAAGTTAAATGCTGGGCTTAGTGATTTGGGCCAGATTGAGTTGTTTTGTAAACGGGCTAAGTGTTGGGCCGAGCCCAATGAACCACTAAACCATAAAATGTAAAACTACTCGAATTATTATTTGGAACGTGTAATTTTAACGAGAATGGATAATTTACTTTCATAAAGTTACAATATAAATAGAACTTATAAACTTATATATATATATATATATATATATATATATATACAACTACGTACATGTATATATATACTTAACAAGAGTTACTACTCAAGTGATACAAATGTTCTAAATTTAAGAAACACCAATGAATGTTACATATTTTGACTTAAACGATCCGTCTAAACAATTAAACCATGTGTATAATTTGACAAGCTACCAAATACTATTATTAATATATCTCTTACGTTTAGGATATTAGAAGATTACGGATGGGATATTACTGGCGATTAGGAACGCTAGCACCCACATGTGAGTCTCACGGCCCCTTTTTACTGTTTTGGGGAGATGCATTACTTGATTTTACTTGAATACCTGAAATTGCTGTTTTTACTAAATTACTAGTTTGACTTGTACTCATCGAACCATTATTTTACAAACTTTACAAACTGTTGTGCCTTGCTGATTCACTGTGTACTTAACCGACTCACTGTGTTACTGAATTACCGTTTACCGACTTACGGTCTTACAGACCTTACAGACTTAATACACTTACAGTCTCATCGACTTACCGACTCACTGATTTACTGATTTACAAATGTACGGACTTACTGATATACGGTACTGCTTGAGTTACGTTTAATCCAATGAAGGCCTCTGAATCATAGTCGTCAGTTATCGGATAAGCGCGAGTTTTAGTATATGGATCCATATGGGACTGACAATCCCCACCTGGGGTGGTAGCGCCACCACGAACCGTTACTCATATAAACAGGTGTTTTCTACTCGTTACATATGAGTGTTTTTGGATTAGCACTCACGGGGGCAAAATCACTGATTGTTAAGCTTCGACTATGATGCTCACAGCATGTATATCAAACCCTATTCCACTCGTGAAATGATTACTTACTACTTTACTGGATTACTACCATGGGTTACTACCTGATGGCACTGATACAATGATAAACTACCGGAATACTACTAAGGGTTACTACCCTATTGCAAAGGTGCAATGATTGATTACTGGACAACTACTTACTTGCTACCATGGGTTACTACCCGATGGCACTGAAACAATGACTGATTACCGAATGATTACACGTATAAACTTCCTTACTGTTTACTCAAATTGTGCAAACACTTTTACTACGATACTGCTTTTGTGGACTCTTATACTAATTTGTGTTCAATTGATTTACTTACTATAAACCTGTGAGATTCACCAACCTTTTTGGTTGACGCTTTTTAGTAATGTATTCTCAGGTACGCAGCCACAGTAGGATGGCCTAGCAGGATCTACTATTATGCTAAGCTAGCTCGAGTCGTATGCATACACGTTTACGAAGATTTTACCTGCATTATCTTTTGTAGTTTGATTATGTATTTAAAATCTTCAGTTTCATTTTGCGAACTCACTAATGATGTATCTTTATGATATAAAACTTTGTATTACTTTCGAATTGTAATGTATTTTCTAAAACGTCTCATTTAGAGTCGTTTGCTATGTATCTTGGTGCTTTGTTATTGATTAGTCACGCCCGACCCGATTCGCTTCCGCAACCCAAAAAAGGGGGTGTGACAGATTGGTATCAGAGCCTAAGGTTATAATGAACTAGGTTGCATGTAGTGGGCCTAGACTATGACCGTTAGGCAGTATTCCTCATTAGATATAACTGGTTCAGTGATTACATCATACGAGTTTAATTTAACATAGCGTAGCTAACTATGTACAATTAAACAAAGATGATGTAAGATCTGAAAGGGGTTATATTGAACAGGAATGCATTAGCTGACTCTGACCACGAGAGAACCGGGACTTCTAATTGCTTTGTGCTAGACACGGCTAGGTGAATATATAGGTATATATGGTATATAAATATATGATTAGGCTATTATGTGATATAGGTATATATACATATATAGGCCTCGATTGCATACTACTCTATAGGCTATTATATACTGAAGGTATAGGAATAGGCCTTATCCAATGATACTTTTGTTACTACCTACACTACGGAAAACGACAAATATAGCTACTCCAACGTTCTTCGATATGAAGAACGGGAATTAGTATTTACTTACTCCGCCTACCTGATTATACGTATATAACATTCTACAACGTACTCCACCGTACCGTTAGGTGTATCCTAGGAAAACTAGTTCCAACAAATTTTAACATGCTTTTACCCCAAAACTTTTCATAACTTCTGTTTTTGAACAGATTTTGTTAAACAAAATTTTCAAAACTTTGTCGCTGACAAGGGTTTCAACGGAACCATTTATCGACTCAAGTATTCAACGGACTTCAAAGTTTTCAACCGACTTTCATAATCGTGGTTTTCTAACAAATGTATTTCTAACAAACATTTTACAAAATATCTCATGAAATGTTTTATACAATTCTCAAAAATTCATAACCGTGTAAACTTATTTATAGTACGCAACTTTATACAAATTTTAAACCCTGGATGGTCAACAAAATTTCACAGTATACAATGAACATTCTTGCTACTAATAAGAAAAATCTATCAAGACCCGAATTTGAGGACGAGGGTATGGTCACTCACTAATGACCTGACTACCTTTATACTATTTACTTTGATAGATCTTACTTGCTGCTTGATATCTTTTATGTTGTCCCTAGATTCTAAGTGCACGATAGGGTTAGGGAAAAATGACAATTTAGTTTCTAAAAGTTTCTATATATGAGACGTGGTTTAGCTCACCTTTCAGGGAACATAGCCTAGATATTTCCCACATATAGGAATAACATATCCTACGCTATTTATACCGGAGAACATACCGGTTAACTTTAATATGCTGGGTAACATCCCATATAAAATTTATATTTTGGCTAACATCCCACATAAAAACTAAATTATGCTAAACCATCTCGTTTCTATATGAAACTGGTAGAGTCTAAGTTGTGCTACGACGCTACTGACTGTTACAAACTGTACGAACGCAGTAAAAGTTACTGCTTTACTTTAGGCTACTAGTGCAAAGAGTAGCTACACCTTAGCGACTAGCTGACTGACTGAAATTACTGTAACTGACAAAATGGTTAAACATATCGAAACTTATTCTCACTATTACTTTAGTCGCCAGTAGGGCAATAGTCCAACAACGGGAGAAAGGTAACACTAGATAGGTGTCGTCCCACTCACAACAGTCTCACGGACTTTCTTAGATAATGCACAGACCATTACTGCGACACATCGATAATTATTACGAACAAATTTCGGGACGAAATTCTCCTAACAAGGGGAGAATGTGACACCTGGTCAAAAATGACCCAAAATTTGGTCCAAATTTAAACCTTTTAATTCAAGTATTATATACTCAAACTGCTAAAGTGTACAAGTATTATATATAATATATATATATATATATATATATATATATATATATATATATATATATATATATATATATATACATATATATATATATATATAAATATATATAATAATGTTCAAAGATTATTTAATAACCTTTATATTCAATCTGAAAGCACTCGGAAAACTTCTAAATAAAAGTTAGTACAAAACATCTCCAAACGAAATATTTTTGTTCGAAATAATATTTATTTACTCAGAGAATTATTCGAAACACTTTTGGATACAGAAAACTATCCGTCAAAACGAGTTGAAACAAAGATATATTTTTACACCTCGTTAAAAATATTTTTACAAAGTACTTCGATTAAAAATATAAACGATTATATTTTTAGAAATTTATCATTTGAAAAGATTATACTACATAACGATCGGGTAAACGAACGCGGGTATTTTGTACTACAAATTGGGACCAACCACCTCCAATTATTGGAGATGGCCGGCCTTTTTTTTTTTTTTTGTCTTCTCCCATACGCATCTCAAACACATCCCTTATATTTGGGATCTTGTTTATTTTGTTGACCAACACACACATACATACATAGTACTCATTCTATCTACCTCATTTTTTTCATCTATTATCACTCTCGATCGGTTCTTTTCTTCAACAATAAAAACCATAAAACAACAACAATAATGATAAGCAACAACATATTACAATAATCATCATCATTTTATCAATCGATCATCATTACCATCTATCTCAATCTCTCGAATCACTTACACAACCACCCCCGGATCACCACCATTCGGATCATTACCATAATCGGAGGAAGCAAGAAAAGGAGCGAATTGAAACAACATCATCACCATCGTCTTCATTATCATCATCGTTACCGCATCACCATCACCACCGAGCACCACCTTGGCACCACCACCTCGGCTCCCATCGCAACCGTGAGCATCATTTTCCTTTAAACATACATATTTATAAACTTGAAAATGTTGTGTTAAATTGTTATATTCGTTGGGTATATGCCGAGATTTAAAAGTTAGAAAACGGATTGTGAAATGATCGTCTGAGTTGGAAACTGAAAAACCCAAGGAAACTATTAGCGTACGTACATACATATATAATTTGTGAATTAACCCATAGCTAGTTTATGTACATATTCACAGATTAGCCCACAACTTGTATTATATATTTGGTGATGAGAACAGTCCAGCCGATCGGGTCTTGTTCTCTAGCCAAACGAGTCACGTTATGGTGCCTAAAAATGAGACTTAGATGGTAGCTATTCGAGGTTGCAGCTCGAGTCAAGAACTATTATAGCAAGTCGCTAAAATAAGGGAACCCGAGGGGTGATGGGTTACACGATGGGTTGATACAAAAACACTCACATTTTACAAAAGCTAATAGATATATATCTACATAAATATATATACCTAGCAATATATTAACAAAGTGAAGCCATAGCCTGCTGGCTAGATCACATGATTGGAACCCAAGGGTCACAGGTTCGAACCTGCCTGTGACCAGTTTTGACTTTATGTTATTCTTTTTAGTAATTGGGCCAAAGGGGTTAAAGTTAAATGCTGGGCTTAGTGATTTGGGCCAGATTGAGTTGTTTTGTAAACGGGCTAAGTGTTGGGCCGAGCCCAATGAACCACTAAACCATAAAATGTAAAACTACTCGAGTTATTATTTGGAATGTGTAATTTTAACGAGAATGGATAATTTACTTTCGTAAAGTTACAATATAAATAGAACTTATAAACTTATATATATATATATATATATATATATATATATATATATATATATATATATATATATATTTATATACAACTACGTACATGTATATATATACTTAACAAGAGTTACTACTCAAGTGATACAAATGTTCTAAATTTAAGAAACACCAATGAATGTTACATATTTTGACTTAAACGATCCGTCTAAACAATTAAACCATGTGTATAATTTGACAAGCTACCAAATACTATTATTAATATATCTCTTACGTTTAGGATATTAGAAGATTACGGATGGGATATTACTGGCGATTAGGAACACTAGCACCCACAGGTGAGTCTCACGGCCCCTTTTTACTGTTTTGGGGAGATGCATTACTTGATTTTACTTGAATACCTGAAATTGCTGTTTTTACTAAATTACTAGTTTGACTTGTACTCATCGAACCATTATTTTACAAACTTTACAAACTGTTGTGCCTTGCTGATTCACTGTGTACTTAACCGACTCACTGTGTTACTGAATTACCGTTTACCGACTTACGGTCTTACAGACCTTACAGACTTAATACACTTACAGTCTCATCGACTTACCGACTCACTGATTTACTAATTTACAAATGTACGGACTTACTGATATACGGTACTGCTTGAGTTACGTTTAATCCAATGAAGGCCTCTGAATCATAGTCGTCAGTTATCGGATAAGCGCGAGTTTTAGTATATGGATCCATATGGGACTGACAATCCCCACCTGGGGTGGTAGCGCCACCACGAACCGTTACTCATATAAACAGGTGTTTTCTACTCGTTACATATGAGTGTTTTTGGATTAGCACTCACGGGGGCAAAATCACTGATTGTTAAGCTTCGACTATGATGCTCACAGCATGTATATCAAACCCTATTCCACTCGTGAAATGATTACTTACTACTTTACTGGATTACTACCATGGGTTACTACCTGATGGCACTGATACAATGATAAACTACCGGAATACTACTAAGGGTTACTACCCTATTGCAAAGGTGCAATGATTGATTACTGGACAACTACTTACTTGCTACCATGGGTTACTACCCGATGGCACTGAAACAATGACTGATTACCGAATGATTACACGTATAAACTTCCTTACTGTTTACTCAAATAGTGCAAACACTTTTACTACGATACTGCTTTTGTGGACTCTTATACTAAATTGTGTTCAATTGATTTACTTACTATAAACCTGTGAGATTCACCAACCTTTTTGGTTGACGCTTTTTAGTAATGTATTCTCAGGTACGCAGCCACAGTAGGATGGCCCAGCAGGATCTACTATTATGCTAAGCTAGCTCGAGTCGTATGCATACACGTTTACGAAGATTTTACCTGCATTATCTTTTGTAGTTTGATTATGTATTTAAAATCTTCAGTTTCATTTTGCGAACTCACTAATGATGTATCTTTATGATATAAAACTTTGTATTACTTTCGAAATGTAATGTATTTTCTAAAACGTCTCATTTAGAGTCGTTTGCTATGTATCTTGGTGCTTTGTTATTGATTAGTCACGCCCGACCCGATTCGCTTCCGCAACCCGAAAAAGGGGGTGTGACATGTTTAACTATACATTTATGATTTTAAACTAAACTATCGTCTTTCCTCCAATAAACGTGGTTAGAACCTTTATGACAAGGAGTAGCTAATCATTGATCAAACGGTCACTACCTATCTATGTTTTCTGAAGTAAACATGGTCTGATTCTGAAGCTGTGGAAATACTGCCCAACTTATCGTATAGTACACCGTGAATTAATCAGGGATTTATTAGGCTGGGATTTATAAAGTGAACGGGTTGTTTAGCTATCATAGATGGTTTTACTGTAATACAAGCTTAGATATATTAAGTTCAGATAGCCGTAAAGTATGTAATCCAGGATAAAGCCCTAAAACGTCCAAGTATCCGGTAAGCCGTGGAAAGGCCGTAGGCTGAACACTGTATTACATCCTGGCTGAGTCTGTGATCCAGGAAAGACCGTAATACGGGTGAATACACAATGTAACCGTGGAAAACTCTGTAGGTTGAAGACTGTATCACAGCCAAATATCTCTTAACTCAATCATAACCATTAATGTATATGTTAATCAGTCACCACCTGTCTTAAATCTTAAATGCCTTGCCTAGCTTAGATATCTTTGTCTGTGTTAAAAAAGATCAGTGGACAAATTGCGGACTGTCGCCTTATTCCTGCACCCCATCTAGAGGGTCACTTGGTCTCATCATAAGAGACGGTTTCAAGACAGTCCGATCTGATCAGAATCTTGACAGCCTAGTACTCAGTGACATACTGATCGGTTTATCTGATCAGTAGGGTACTAGTGTTTACACCACAGGGTATCTACGTGAACGCAAGACACAAATCTTTAAAAGACGTTTTCAAACTAAAATATCACAACTGCTATTCTAAGTCATGGTGAACCACGTCTTTGTTATCCTTAAGTGTTATATATGCTAGTCTCCCTTTAGTTTTATGTTTTATTAATTTCAGTAGTTTAGTTTAATTAAATATAAAAACCAAAACAAAAACCCTTCCAACTTATTAAAACCCTAGCTTAATTACTGATTAATCGGAACTAGCTCTGTTTCAATTCTGCCGTCGTGAGGAACGACCCTGGATCATTCTTACCGCTTACTCGTATTAGGTATTCATACCAGTTCCAGTAGGTAGTACGGAGGATTAGGCTTCCCCCGACCATTATAAATTTAAAACTACCCTGCCGTGTGTCTCGGTGGCCGGACCAACGACCGGAGTAAAATCCGACTGACCGCTGGGGGCACGACAAGTTTTTGGTGCCGCTGCCGGGGACGGTAGTACGATTTGGAGCCTGTTTAGATAAATTAGTCTTTAAGCGATCCTTTTGGATTGGGATTCATCCCTATCTGAAGTTACTTTCTGCCCATAGATTAGTGTAGTTAGCTTAGATTAGCTTAGAATAACTTCCCTCCATACTACAACTTTAATTCTTAAACCTTCTTCTTGTGCTGTCTTTTTCTGAAAACTTGGGCAAATGGCAACTCAACAACAACTAAAAGATCAAATTGAAAGTCTTGCTAAATCAATCGAGGATAGATGCAGGAGTAATGCCTACGTAGATAATGAATGTCAAGGGAATAGTATGATTTATTCGGATAACATAAGATACTTAGATCCTCAATCTCAACATCATTATGACCCTTATGCTTTCCAAACACATCAATACCAGCCTTACTATCCTGGACCATTCAATATCTACCCATAACCATCTTACCCTGTATACCAACCATACGAGAGTTCTAACTTGAGAGATATGCCCACAGCTTATCTCAGCAGTAATGCTACTCGTTCTCCCTCTTTCACCCCATATGAACAACAAATAGCCGACATGCTTAAAGGATATACTGATAAGCTGTCGGAAATGGAAAAAATAGTCCAAGAAAGTTGTGAGAGAATTAGGGATCAAGTTACAACCATCTATAGAATACAGGAAGATGAGAGGCATCCACACACCACACCTACTTCACTCGACACAGACTTTCATTCTCATGAGTCCGGTTACAAACTTCCTTCAAACCCTTCACCTACCCAATCTTCTAAATCCCCACTTCCACCCACTCTCAACCTATCTACGTCCGAGACCGATGTGGAGTTCATTCTAGAGGAGCTTTCCGATTCATTGCAACTTGAAACTCTTGGCCGGAGTGACGAGGATGACGAGGTAGACGAAGAGATAGAAGTAGAAAGCCCGGAGGTGGAGATCTACACAAAAGACCCAGCTTCAGAAGGGCCGGAGGAATACGCACCAACTCTGAGAAGTGATCTCATTCCAATTCAAACCGACGTGGTTGACAACATTCCGCAACAAGTTGCGGTCGACACTGTCCCACTTATCTTTCCGAATGAATCACCCAATGATCTAGTTGAACCCTCAATTGCCTTAGACCAAGTAGTCGATGAGAATGTTGCTACAAGATTGGAGACAAAAACGGATACTGTCCCACCTCCATGCCCAGAGTACAACACGATCATTGAACAAAAGACCATAGGAAGCAAGGTGGGTTCTGCGTCATGGTTTCCCTTCAAACCATCTCTCAACCATATAATGTCCTATACATCATTTAGAGGTAAGGATTCCTTTGACCAACCCATTCTGACAATCCAACCCAAGGAGGTAGTAGAAGTTGAGAGATTTGTGGTACCTCCGGTAAAACCATTCCCTCACTTTGAACCATCTCCTTATATTGGACATACCCTAGCCGTAACCTTCTTTAAACTTTTAGGTATGTACCAATTTTACCACTTGTGTCTACTGATGGATGCAAGAAAACCCCTAGGACTGCCTGAGAAATAATATTAGAGTCAAGCTAGAGACTCGAACAAAAACAAGCGCTTCTCGGGAGGCAACCCGTGTCTAACATAGTTTCAGTAATAGTAGTTAAATAGGAAGCTAACCCAATAAGTAGAAGATGAAACCCTAAAATAAATGTTCTAAGTTTTCTATTTTTATGAACAAATAGGATGGTTTGCGAAATTACTTCATTAAAAGTAAAATTTTTGTCAAACCTTAAAACTTCCTACTCCCACTTGTTTGAACTCTATTGCAACATTCAATTTTTACCATTATCTAAAATCTCAAGTTCTTAATATCCCCTTCACTTACAAGCTTTGGAAACCTACTAGAATGAGAAATAGGAACCTTAGTCATCTTATACACCCATTCACATATTTCGAGCATTGGAGGTACTTACATATATTTCTGTAAGCATACATATAAGATCCTTAAATGATTCATCTGAAAACCTGATTTGTATGCTAATATGTGTATTATGCTCGAACTCGTTTAAAAATATGTGCTTTGGAAATCTTTATACTTGGTTGCCTGATTTAAATGCTCATGCTAGTGTTTCCATATCTGCTATTTGTGCTGCAGTGAAATTATAGGCAACTAACACTTTTTGTGTGGGATTAGACTCCAAGTCATACACTGGTTTGTTTCATCTACAAAGCACTTACTTTGATAGGATCTTCGCAAACCAGTGAATCTATGATTTGGAGAATAATCACTCGTTTGTTAGATCACGTTTGTTTGTTCTACTTGTACAAATGCCTAACAGATAGAGACTGATGCCTATGGATAAAGAAACTTCGAGAATAATGGAAAGAAGACAAGGGGAGCTTACAGGTTATTGAATTTGGGAACTTCTTGGAGCATTGCTTTGCAGGGAAAGAGATGGCACTTCTAGACACAAAAATGATTGCTAGTTGTCTATGACTAGTTCATCAAATTAATTAGCTCAATACTCATCACATGTGCCCACAAATTCCAAATCCTACAGCTAAACCTTGCCATATAATGGAACCCAAAACCAGCAGTACCATCCACCATCACCATAACCACCCACATTCAACCATCCATCCACCCCTTCACACGTACAACCATCACCATCAGGGACCATTCATATGAAGGGATAGATACGGGATTAAATTGGGAACTGGAGATCTCTACCGATAAAGAACAACATCAAAATCATTTCATCAGTTTATCGGCAAAGATCTCGGGTGATAAGGATTTATGGTCATCGGATTCAGCACTTTCAGATCCTTAGGAGCAGTCGAGTTACATCAGCGGCTCTTGAGGATTAGGATCTTTGTCCATTCACCTCTATCCTACATTTGGTGTTTATTGGTTGATCCTGCTTGTGTCCAGAGGGCGACATCACTTCACTTCATTTTCTACAATCTATCCTTTTAGTCTTAGTTATTTTCGAGAGAATGTGGTGATTTGAGTGGATGTTGGATGACTGGAGGATCCAAGAGATGACGAGCATTCAAGGAAGAAACCGTGGAATCAAAGGCAGACAAACTAGCTCACACACCTGCGGACCACGGATCTTACATACATCTCTAAGGGAAGGAGCATGGTCTATCTTCTTCCGAAACTCGCATGTGCCAAAGATCTAAGTGTGGGATCTCAACCCGCACTGCAACCACTTAGCAAGAATCGTCTCCAAATCTTTAAACACTAAAGTGTGGGATTCACCAAAAATAATCTCCACTTACATGATGGAATGATTCTCTGCTAAGTCTGGATACAAGGCATTGTGCACCAGATCGACACGTCCAAAGCTAAACCACTCTTCATGGAATCAGAGGATCAAAGACCCACTTCATCTCTTCTCAATTACCGATCTCAGCTTCATAACGTTAATCATTATCTGGGGAGTTTCCTAAACCTTCACTCCGTTTCTTGATTTAAATTTTGCTTTGTTAGCCTGTTAATCTAAGAAGTAATCTATACTCTATCCTAAAGCTTATCACTAAGTGTGGGATTCCAGCCCATTACATACACTTGAGTAACATTTTCTATATGTTCAAACTCTAAGTGTGGGATTATACTTTACAATATAATCTCAACTCAAGAGAACATTAGGGACAATGTTCCTCTAAGTGTGGGATAGTAGGTATAGAATACCTTGGATTGGATGTTTACAGATTTTTATGTCCGAATAGCTCAACTCAGAAAATGTTCCTCAAAACTTTCAAAATTTTCAAAATTTTTAAAAAAAACTAATAAAGTATGGGCCAAATCATTCGATTAGCTCTACTATTTTTGAGTTATAATATCTTTCAAGAGGATCCATTTCTAATATGAGTCAGTTATTCAGGAATATTAGGGAAATTAAGGTAGAAATTTCTTAAATAAGTAGTGATAATCTAAAAGGAACATGGCTAGGTACATACAACCCTATTTGCAGTGAGGTTTTGAGCCTTAAAAGCATTCATCTTAAATGCTTCATTGTTCATTTCTTGGGGTCTGTTCGGTTTTGATCGAAAAAGTGTCCAACCGTCGGTTGGGCTTTCCAACCGCCGGTTGGTTTGAACAGGCCCAGGCCTTTTTTATTCGGCCCATTCAAATTATTGGGCTTTTAAATCTAATTTAGCCCGTCATTATTTCAGTATATAATTTTAATAATTTATGTTTTTAGAAATTTATGAATAAACTAAGTTGCAAAATAACAATTTTCTGTTCATTTACAAAATATCTACAAATCATAATCTATGTGCATTTTAGAAATTGTCTCTTATTTTTAGGTAACAACATTTTAAAACTTTAAATAATAAATGGATAAAAAGACTTATCGTTTTAGTAGTTCGCACTTTTAATATAAATTCCTGTAATGCTGTTTAGTTGTGACAAATAACGGATATAATAAATCTTACCTTGGTATACATAGATTTTTCAATCAGTGATTGCGTCGACTCATCCACCGTTTGGAAATTCAATTGTTGACTTTATCAAATTCCAACTATTGTTTCAATCTTTTTGTCACTAAAAATATTATATTTAATATATCTGCAATCTTGTAAACAATGTTAAGCATAATTTCAAAACTTATTTTAATCTCTTTTAAGTATTTTATGAATTTAATTTTTATCACTATTGCAACTCGTGTAAAAATTAATTCTAAATACTTAAAATTTCTAACATTTGTGTAGCTAATACAAATAAAGATTGAGAAAATCATATAATTCTGAAAACAGTAAACTCTATATTAATCAAATATGAAAACTAAAAACAGTAAACTTTAATATCCAAATAACATACAAATCCTAAACACTTATTAAACTAAAACATGAAAAATTAACTAAAACAGACAAAATTCAACTAGTTATTAAAAACGGAGAGGTTGCAAATGATCTTCAGAAATGATATTCGATGTTCAAGCCTACTTCCCACTAACAGGTCTTCCAAAGTTCTCTGGATAAATTCTTCGAAAGTGCAAATAGATCGTATTCGTTATCTTGGGTATTGGCGAGGCATATTCAGAGAAACTCTCATGATGAATCTTTTCAGCATCTTCTACTTCTATGAGTGTGGCAGCTACTCTTTTTACCTTTTTAGCTATTCTTCCATCTTCATCAGTAACCGTGTAATCATCTTCAACCTTTGTTTCTCGTTCCACATGATTATATCTTAACGAATCCAATAATCCATAGAAACCTAAATGTATATCATGATAATCATATGTGTTGTGGGTTCTCACTGCCTTTCCTATGTCCTTTAAGATTCTCCTATAGTATCTTTCTTGATGCTCCGTTGTTATCCCAGAATACCTAAAAGTATCTACTAACTGATAATAAACTTCAGATAACCCTAAATGAAAAAGGTTGTTTCTCTGATTGTAATGAACTCCATTGTAAGCTAGCTGCAACTCCATTTTAGCATAAGTGACCAAGTTTGCCATTGGTTCGTCAGAAAAGTACTCAGGAATTATACGTGTTCTTTCGTTCCATTCTCCATAGTAAAATTCATCAACAATTTCTTGAACATAAAAATCAACCGTACAATCAATGAAAAATCTCCCAGAACCAATATGTTCTCTAGCCTTTATCGAATTGAAGAAATCTTGAAAGTTTTCAAGTAAACATATGTCAGCCATATTACTTAAGTTTCCAGTGGCATGCTCTATTATCTCCTTAAGCTCTCTTAACATTTCTCTTTGTTTATCAGAATAAGGAAACAAAGACTTCTCAAATGTTTCATGCACATGAGTATACTTCAACAGCTGCTCTTCACAAAAAGTTGGATCTACCATCTCATGCTCGCTCACAATATCATGCTTCAGCTCATTCACATAGTTTATGAAATCATCTGTATCCCTAGTTTCATTAGATATAACCCAAGCAGTGAATTGTTCTTCCATTTTCTTAATCAACTTTTTCTGATAATCAGTATACTCTAAAGTAGATTTGTGTATAATCTCCATAATAAATCTAAGTTCATCTTCATGGCAGTCTAAGTAATGAAACATATCTTCCTTAGTTGAAACTACAGGAGGTTGTTCATAGTCTTCTTCTTCATTTGTTAGCTTGATTTTCTTGTTTGGTTCAAAAGAATGGTCATCTATTTCTATATTTTTGAAATCCATATTTTCACTTCCAAAGTCCATTTGCATCGTCTCCATTCTTATAACAGCTAAATTTTTCTATGCACAAAGATAGCACATAGTTTAGATTACTTATCTAATCCTATTTTATCTAAGGTAACTTACTATACATATATTAATTTCATTTCATTTACATTGCTAGTCAAAAGATCTCGGTAGCTCCATTGATACTACACAAAAGCGAAGAAACAGGTCAGCGCGAGGCTTATTAAAAACCTATTTCTTTCGAGAAGCACCTTACCTCTTATATGATAAATCAATAAGGTAGGGCTTTACTCTCCTTATACCTTTATTTTTGTCAGTATTCTCAATGGGTGAGCCAATATTTCTTATTGATTTTGCAGAGTATTAGAAATAAAAATTATACAGGTAAAATAATTAGTTTAATTAAAATACACCGCTCCCCCGGTAGAACAAAAGTTCAAACGGTTAAGTGTTCCCCGGCAGCGGCGCCAAAAACTTGGTGTGTGCTAAGTATAGGCAATTATCACAAGTTTTAAATTAAAGAAATACTAAATAATACTATCACACAATTCAGGCAAGATTAACCCGTTCATGTAATATAGATTAATAAGTAAGTCCAAATTCGAACACAAGGAACACAAGAAACGTGATTCTGATTTATAACTAATTATCTTTTTAATTCTAGTTACAACTAATTACAATTATACAAATAAATAAAGTAAAGGATCCAATTCACAATAATATACAAGATAAGGGGGACATTTTAGTTCCGAACGAACATATTTATATTTATATTTTTGATACAGATTCTAATAGATAAGTTTCAGGAACAACTTAATAACACTCATATGGATAGAAGATTATAATTATTCAAACTATTATTTATTAAACCTATTATATGTACTTATGTCTATTTGCTTTGTTGGCTATTATTACTGGTGAATTACTAATGTAGAAAATTACTTAAGGTTAAGTTAATCTTCATCATAGCAATACAGTCATAAGGTTACGCAAAGTATCACTAATTAATAAGATCTATCAACAGTTTATTAATACAATTTCATCGGTATGGCGTGAATCACAGTATTACTTTATATTAATGAATCATTCTTTGTCTATCGCATAAGGTTAAGATTAAGACATAAACACAATCACTTAATTTATATAAACTTAATATGGTCATCCTCGTTTAATATAAATCAGTCTAACTATGTCAAGAACAATCATCAATATATCATAATAAAGACAATTCTTGTATAATAAACATTCAATAATATAGTTCCAACATAAACATATAATTCATATAATAAACTTAATAAACATTCATTCAAATAACTATGACGAAAACCTAATTAACAAGTAATTCAAATAAACAATATCCATAAATTAACTTAATAAGGTTATTAAAGTTACAAGGAAAAAGAAACCGAACCAATTGTAGAACCAGCTCTTCCTAGGGTTAAAAACCTTCAAACCCTAGCTCCTTAACCTCCAAAATCGCACCTTAAGTCGACCTTAAACCCTAATAATCGGTTTTGGTATTCTTGAATCGTATATCTAAAACCTAAACTTAAGCCTCTATTTATAGTTTTCAAAACCGCCAGTCCAACATTCGGTTGGAATTCCCAACCGCCGGTTGGATCAATTTTAGTCCTGGTCCAACTCCACGTCTTCCACCGCCTTAAACCCTTTACACTCCAACCGCCGGTTGGACCTTCATTCCAGAATATTCCAACTTCGGGTTTAGGCTTCACTTTTGGGCTTCCTCTTTTCTTTAACGGATTTTAATCTTCATTTTGGCCCATTTCTTCAATATTAACATTTTAGTCTTCAATTCTTTAAGGTTTAATCTCCTTTTTCTTCATTTTCTTCAGTTTTCTTCAGTTTTGGATTCGTTCTTGTTCATTTTTCTTCAATCTTTAATTAAAATACATCTCTGCAAATATTAACAAAATAAGTATCTAAAATCATATAAATGCACTATAATGTATATAAATATAGGGATAAATTACTATAAAATATACTATCTATTTGATGCTTATCAGCTCCCCATGCTTCAACTTCCTACTTTCCTTTAGACCCTGCAATACAGTGCAAATGTGAGTACCACACCTTGTATCCAGAACCCACGAATTAGAAGTTGTAGTATTATGGAGTTCGATCATGAACATACATGAGTGAACACTCTTTTCAACCTTGCCATCTTCAAGGTCTTTCAGGTATTTCGGGCAGCTAGGCTTCCAGTGCCCCTTTGTGTTGCAGTAAAAGCACACTGCTTCCTTTGGATCACTTGCTGGTGCAATATCAGAGTCGGTCTTTCTTTTGGACCCACGATTGGACCTTCCATTCGCAGTCTTTGCTTTCCAATTTGACCTCTTTCTTTTCTTTGCATTTTGACCAATTGCCAACACAGGAGCTGCTGAGCTAGAGTACACATCATCCTTTTTGATTCCTTGCTCAGCGGTTTGCAGCAAATTATGGAGTTCCATTATTGAGCCTTCTCTCTCATTCATATTCATCTGATATGAGATTACAAACTGATTGTAGACAACTGGCAGACTGGACAAAATTATGGCAATGGAAAACTCTGTGTCAAACATCATATTCAATGATTCCAACCTATCAAAGTACCCTTTCATCTCCAAGATGAAGCACAGATAGATGTTCCAGGTTTGGGTTTGCAAGCCATGAGTGACTTAACCACATCAAGGCGTTCTTTGCTTGCCTTTGCATGAAACATTTCCTTAAGCTGTTGGTTCATTTCATAAGCCCAAGTATTCTCAAAAGTCTTTTGCAATTCAGGGCTCATGGACGATGCCATGATACAAGACATTTTATTCGCATCATCATAATGTTTCTGGTGTGCCTCAATCTCCTCTTGGGTTGAATCTTCATCAATAGTGGGAATCTGCTCATCGAGAACATACTCCTTGTTCTCGTACCTTAAGGTAAACCTTAGGTTACGCATCCAGTCCATATAGTTTGGACCGGTCAGTCTTTCCCTCCCAAGAACTGAGAGTATTGAGAAGTTTGAGTTGTGTGCGGGATTGGGGACGGGAGGATTATTACCATTTGTAGAACATCTATAAGATAAACAGTTTTAGTTAATTTGAATATTCCTTAATAAATTACCCAATTACAAAATTAAGGCTAGGATCCATATTTTAGATTCGTTTTATGAAAAGGTTTGCCGTAATCATATCGCGAATTTATTTTAGTTAGACAATGCCTTTGTCAATTTCATTCTCTATGAAACTCCTAGTTCTTTTGAGATTCATTGATTCTTATCAACGGCATGTAAATTTCGGATATGCTCATCTACCATTCATGACTGGTATGCCGAGGATCATGAACAAGATGGTGAACTTAACCATGCAAAACTTGCGTGGTCCCCATCCCGAGTACGCTCGAGAATCATGAGTTCCACATCACCTCTCAATATGTTCTCATATTAATGTGCCGGTAAACCACACACACTCCATTAACAGACCATACGAAAGATGTGCGGTTTTCATGGGTTAGCATACTATTCACATTTTTAGTATCTAGAACGGGATTTTGTTTTAGTACTTATAGGTCATACTTTTGATCTTGACATCATCCCATCAAAAGTTCTCGGTAGCTCCATTGAACGCACAAAGAAGCGAAGAAGCAGGTTAGCGCGAAGCCTATTAAAAACCTGACTTCTTTAGGGAAGCTGAGCTACCCGCCTTATACCTCTCTTATAGTTTGTTCACTATGGGTGAGCCGATTTATCAATTGACTGACGATGTATTTAACTTTAATGATACATATATATATAACTCATAATATATGTAAGTTCTCTCTTAAACTTTTAAGGTCTACTGTTCTATTTTAAAACATTTTAAAATTCAGGCGTATATTTTAAAACAATTCAAAATATAAGGGTCTAAGGTGTAAATACTTTTTAACAATTTAGACAAGTCAATTTCCAATTTATCCTTACCTACATACTATTGCAGATAATTAAATGCTAATATTTATTAAGCTAAGGCTCTGATACCACTGTTGGGTTTTCTATTCCCTAAATAGATTAATATACGCAGCGGAATAATAACAAAATTAATCTAAGGAAATTAGGAAACTAAACCCTAAGGATCTTAACTTGAATAAATAAAAGCAATAAAATTAACAAGATAAATAAGAAATTACTAACCTTTGAGAAAACAATTTCTCGCACGTAGACGACCTTGCAGAACCTTCGTAAGTTGGAGGCGAGTGCCCAAACTAGAACACCTTTAATGCTTCACACCCACGAACAAAGAGAATTCCCAAGTCTCCTATGGTCACGACTCTAAGTCGTAAAAATCTTACAAGGAGCAGGAGTAGGAAAGAGAGAAGGAGAATTGAAAACTATTCAATTCAAAATGTACAAGGAAAACCTAAGGGGTAAGCCCATATATATAGGGGAGGAGGAGTGCCTAGGGTTTCATATCCCAGCTGATGTGGGACAGACATCCATACGGCATATGGATCTTCCATACGGCGTATGGATGGTGATTCCACCGCCTTACAAACCCTAGCATCCATACGGCGTATGGAACTTCCATACGGCGTATGGATGGAGATTTCGGAATTCCTTTTACTTTTAGTTTCTAATTAATATCCAATTAATAAACTAATCATAATATTAATTCCAATTAATATTATCTCTCATTTATTTCTCTTACTGTTCATTGAGGGCAACCCAAAAAGGACTCCACTTTTAACGATAGTCTTACCAATTTAGTTATGACCATGGACACTATTCCAACACTTACTTGCTCCTGGCAAAAAAGTGGCTGCCTCTTTATGTATAGTTATCTCTATTGGTAATGGTATTCTCATTGCTTTCATGGGGAAAAAGTTATAATACTTGCATTCTATAAAAGACCGTTTTAAATAGGTAGTTGCGTCTCTTGCAAGCATAAACTAATGATAAGGATAAACAGTTATTATATGAAGATTTAAAAGTTTTCATTTCTCCCACTAATAATTTGCAGCATGGATACGAACCACGCGAATATATATTGCTCATTCAGTTGAAGGTTAGTGACAGCTAAATTAATAAGGACATACTCGTATTATTTAATGTAACTTTATTTGGGACATACTCATATTATTTCATGTAACTGTAATTTATGTTGTAGGTCGGTGACACCACCTGTGCACTTGATACCATATAAGATTCTGAGCCCGAAGATAGTTGGGAGAAAATTTTCTTCGAAACAATGCGACATATTCAGTTATACTTTGAATTTGCCTGTGATTTGATTCCTTTATGTCCATGGCTACTTATCTGTATAAATACAAGCCTGATCATGACATCCTGAATGAATCTGTAGGGTTTAATTGTCTTCAACTTATACATGTACATTAAAAATTTCGGAAGCTATAGTTTTTCATAATAATGGTATAATTGGGTGTTTCCTATAAGGACTTACTTTTGTGTTATTATGTGTTTTTGAGAATTTGCAGGCACCCCTAAAAGTAACTACTAACTCTGACTCTGCATTTCGTTAGTCTTATTACAATAGTAGCTTTTAGGCCTTTAGTGAAAAAATATGATTTTCTTATACCGTGAAATGTTTAGGTGGTGTTTGTTTATTGGTTTTGGGTTTGAAAATCAAAACAATAATTTGGTACAAGCCTTAAATCTGAGAGTGAACACTAGAAAACTTAAACTTACAAATCCTATCAAATTTCTTCTTTTTGTAGATGTTTTCTACACTAATTTCTGTCTCTATTTCACTCATCACTATCTCCCCATCTCCCTTACTTTTTTACTTTTTCATTTTGTTTTTACTTGTATCTTATAATCTTATATAATTAAATTTGTCTACCTATAATCAAAATTAGGAGTGATCACAAACCGGAAACCGAATCATAACCGAAATAATCATATCGTAAAATTGAATCGAAGATGAACCCGATGGTTTGATTTTGGATAGTGCAATAACCGAAATGTTTCTGCTCAATTCGATTTTTACCTAATAACCGAACCAATATTCAATTTATTAATTAGATATCTTTATTTAATATATACTTTACATGTTCATGGATTACATTAAGTTTTTTAATGATGTAATTGACCAACGAACTTTAACAAGTTATACTGCTACTATTATTGACACTTTTTTCCTTCATGCTTATTATCTTAAGACACGTACATCTTTCATTTTATTTAAAACATTTCTGCAATGTCAAATGCACAAACATGTCAACTTAAAGATTACGTATTAGAATGAAACTATAATATAAACTTTGTATTAAAGTATGTAGTAGCCCGCGAAATCGCGGGTTATAAACTAGTAAGATAAAATAAGATATCTATAAACTGTATTAATAACAATAACTAATAAATTAGCTAAGATTTCTTTATTTTGTATATGTATATATGTATATTATATTATGTAATACATTTATATAATTTGTACAACATCATTAATCAAATACTCTATTAATCAATTTTGATGCTCTACTGTAATCCATAGTTCATAATTGACTAAAGAAAGTCTTTCACCTTGACCCAATCCGATTAATCTATCAAATGACCATCATAATTTCTAATTGCCTCCTCGTAGTTAGCCTCAAGGAGCTTTCAAGCATAAAAAAAAAGCAGAGGTCAATCTTGTATTAACATCCATGTGTATAAATCATGTTACTTTCAATTTTTTGTAGTCTTGGAGGAGTAAGCATCACATACTTCACAAGAGGGAACTTTATTCACAGACAAAGGGATAACATTCATATATTCATTTTGATTAACCAAATCCTTTTTGAATGATAAAATGTGAGTTTACGGTGAGTAGATAAGGTGGTGTAGTATAGTGTATGGTGGGTGATGAGTTGTGTGATATGGTTAGTAGTATGACTACAAGAGATAACGAGGTAATGCAATCGTTATTAATAAAACAATTAGATAAATACATAAGCCATAAGGTGAGAAACTCTTTCAAACGACACAAGTAGGACCGTAGGAAAATTTTGTTTAAAAAGAAGATGAATAAGATAATGCTTGTGGATCCTACAAACATGCTAAAAGAGAACAAACATACTATACAATAGAAATAGAAGAGCTAAAATTCCATTAAAAGCTTTATTTTGATCAAAGTCTAGAATTATTAATCGAAAATAACCGAATCGAACCCGAAAGACTGAATCATAGAGAAACCGAAACCGAACAGCTTTGATTATTTAAAAACCGAAATATTATATTCAATTCGATTTTTTGCCAAAAACAGAATCAAACTGAACCGTGAACACCCGTAGGTAGTATGTTATTCATTTCACGTCTAGTCATAATTCAGGTTTTTACAGATTTAGTCCCTTTAAGAAGAATTTTCATTTCACTATCAGTCCCTCATCCCTTATAAAATGAATAAAATTCGCTTAAAGTTTTAAGACTTTTTATCCTCTAAGAGACTAGTAATAAATGAAAATCCGGGTCAAGGGACTGAACGTGCAAAAAATCAGACCAAAGTGACGGAAGTGAAACGTATAATATACCACATGGACAGGAAATGTAATTTACGTAAAAAAAGAAATATACTATTTAATTATGTTATAACCAGTGTATGATCTTATTCATAGTTTAGTTATAGTTATAAATTATCCATTTTCATTTGTCTCAAATTAAGTAATTAAAAACAAACTATATAAAAAGGTGTATCCATTAAAAGTTGGTAAAAAAAGTTATAAGCCTAGAAATGTAAAATAGTGATGAGTTCATTAATAAAAGTAACAATAGTATAGTTTTTTCATACGTAATAATAAACCGTTACTCATATTTATAGAACCAATAAATAATAAATTTCTATTTTTTTCTCAAAATCTTGGCGGCAAAACACTCTTTTCTTCTCTTTCACCTTCACTTTCTCGCCCAAATTTCCAGTTGCAGGTTTCTTGATTTCAAGAAATAAACCCTAAAAACTTAACCTAATAAAAACCTCAACTTAATCCTTCATCATCTTTCTTTGAACGATGATTCCACACACTCAATTCTTCCCCCTTTTCATCTTGATTACAATCTTTACCCTCACTTCATCTTCTAAAAACCTAACCCTAATTGGCTCTGCACATTTCTCAATCAACAACACAATAATCCTTAATCAAAATTCACCCATTTGCAATAACAACAATAATAATCCCCCATCAATTGGTAGAATCCTGCACTCTTACCCGATCCAATTCCTCAATTCTTCATCATCAAACGCCACCGTTTCGTTTTCAACCCGTTTCACCTTTAGAATCACTCGATCACAAGCCCCATGTCTCCCCGGTGACGGAATTGCATTTTTAATCGCTTCAAATCCCAATTCTTTACCACATTCTGATGGGTTTTTAGGATTACCTGATTCCCCTGTTTTTGACCCGTTTTTCGCTATCGAATTCGATACTTTTTATAACCCGGGTCTTGGTGATATCAATGATAATCATCTGGGTGTTGATGTGAATTCGGTTATTTCAGTTGCTTCTGTTGATTTAATCAAACATGGAATTGATTTAAAAAGTGGGAAAAGAATTACTGTTTGGATTGAATATCGAGACCCAGAAAAGACTATTCGGGTTTGGGTCGGGTACTCGGATGCTAAACCCCGGAATTCGATTCTTGCGATACCCATTGATGTTTCCAAGATTTTTCAAAAGTTTATGTATGTCGGGTTTTCGGGTTCTAACTCGAGAGGATCTTCGACTCATTCGATTGAACGATTGCAGTTTAGGGTGTTCGAATCTTTGACATCTAATATGCAAATGGAAACTAGAAGTTCAAGAAACTGTTTGATGTGTTATCCAGAAATTCCGGGTATTGAAGAACAATTGGGAATCAGGTCAGCTAGTGATCTTCCGCATAAAGTTGATCGTGTAGTTGAAATCGCTTTCGGGTTGATATTACTCACGTTTTTTCTTATCATAGTTATGATTGCTCTTATTGTATATTGTGTGTGTTTGAAAAGACGAGAAGAGATACAAAAATGTAAAGAACACCCGCAAATGTATCGGTTTCAAGAAACTGGAGTCCCCAAGAAACTGAAGCTAAATGAGATCACTTTAGCTACTAAAGGGTTTGATCAGAATCGAATTATTGGTGAAGGTGCGTCTTCGATTGTGTACGAAGCGAATATACCATCTTGTGGGAATGTTGCAGTTAAGCGATTTAGTAAAGTGAATCAATCGGGTTCATTTGGGAACCAGTTTACAACCGAGCTCGCAACAATGGTGGGATGTTTACGACACAAGAATTTGGTTCAGCTTCACGGATGGTGTTGTGAAGGGAATGAACTTGTTTTAGTTTATGAGTACATGCCAAACGGGTCACTCGATAAAATTCTTCACAAACGAACAAATGCGAATCGTTTGTTAACGTTCGATAAAAGATTGAATATACTTTTGGGTGTTTCTTCAGCTCTCGTGTATTTACACGAAGAATGTGAGCGACAGATTATTCATCGAGACGTAAAAACTTGTAATATAATGCTGGATGCCGATTTCAATGCGAAATTAGGTGATTTCGGGCTGGCTGAGGTTTACGAGCATAGTGCTAGACAACGAGACGCTACACTGCCAGCTGGCACTATGGGGTACCTTGCACCAGAATACGTGTACTCCGGCGTACCTAGTGTGAAAACTGATGTGTTCAGTTTCGGGGTGGTGGTGTTGGAAGTGGCATCGGGCCAGCGACCTGTTAACGAGGATGGGGTGGTAGTCACTGATTGGGTTTGGGATTTATGGGAAAAGAAAATTTTGATTGCTGCTGCTGACCCGAATCTGATGGGTCGGTTCGATAAAGTGGATATGGAGCGGATGTTGATGGTGGGTTTGCTTTGCGTGCACCCGAACAGCCAAAAGAGACCAACAATGAAGGAAGCAGGCCGAATGTTAAGAGGTGGGATGGTACCCGAATTGCCACTGAGGAAGCCTATTGTGATGATTCAGTCGGTTATGCCCGACAGGTCTTCGGTTGAGATGGTAGCGAAAAATGGCGGTGATGAGCTTGATACGCCTTGGTCTACTCCGAGGACTCATTTTAGTAAAGCAAATTAGTTTTGGTACAAGATTTTAGATTGATTGATTCATTTTTAGCAAAGGGAACTGAAGTTGATCTTGTGTAATAGATTTTGTTGTATAGAAGTGTACAAATTTTGGTTTTCTGAGACTACATACATTTACCTGTGGTTCATAATTTCATATTCCTGTGTTTAAATGAACATACTTCTTTTACAGCTATTTGGTTACAAGGTAACAAATTTGTTCATAAATAACTTTCATGTACAAAAGGACTAATTATAAGTGATCAACTTCTTGTGCTGATAGATTGGATCAAGTTGGGTGTAAAAAAACTAAAAATGAAAAAGTCTTGGAAATGAAAAAGTCTCCTCAGTTATTGTAATACCAACAAATTTACATAAACAACTAATTTCTTTGCCGGCTTAAATTCACAAATCAATAAAAAATGTACCATTTGTGACTTTATAAAAATTCAAGGTCATGACATTATTAGAGAAAAAAGGTATCCTCTAGGATTCAACTGATGAATCTTTTTTTAATTACCTGAAAATGATGAATCTTTTTTTTTTAATTACCTGAAAATGATAAATTTTTCTTCTTCAAAGTCTAATCGAAGCATCGTGTGATCGTTTCTGATTATTTTCATGACCACCCTCATTATTAAAGGCCATGCTCTCTCGTAAAGTTAAATTAAATTATTAAAATAATTATTTTATTACTCTTTCGTCTCGATCAAAGTGTTCACGTTACTATTTTAACTTGCACCAAATAGGTGTCTCTTTTCATATTACAACAAATCAAAATAGAACTTTAATGTATTTATATATATATATATATATATATATATATATATATATATATATATATTATTTGATTGATGAAAATTGTAGTTAATGGGTGAATCTATTATTTATTTTTTGACGAAATATCACCTCTGATGAAAAGTGTAGTTAACGGTAAATCTATTATTCAATTTTCCACGAAATATAGCCTTTTGGAATCTCTATACATACCATTTAAATCCAATAACATACCATTATATTAATAAATAATAATAAAAAAAGTACAATCATTAGACATCAATGAGAAAAAGTACATAATGATAAGAAAAAGTGATGAGAAAAAGTACAGAAAAAGTACTGTAATAATTATATTTTCTTTTAATTTATTCTTTTATAATAAAAATCTTCAAAAACACTATCCAGAACACTGTCTAAAATAGTGTTCAAAACACTATCCAAATTAATTTAATGGTATGTCTAGAAGGTGACGTGAAAGGATAATAATCATGTAACGACGTAGCATCGATCACTACTACAGACTATGGAAGAGAATTATGCAGATCATTTAAAGCTACATTTAATTTGACAATACAAGTTAGGTGTTCTGGTCGGGTTGATTGAATCTTGACTTAAATTCGAATACATGAATAACATGTTTGTACACTACTTTGAAATAAATTCAAATCTACTTAATTTATTACCGATTTATACCTCACAAATAATTATTGAACTAGAACTATGATTACAAAAAGATTCATGTTCTTCGTTTACATATGGCTTTTATATAAACATAAATCCAAAAATGCAACTTCAAAATACGTACTTGTAATCTTAAATTATAAACTCGTATTTCTCTAAAGATTAGTGCAAAGTTGTTTACCTACGGAGAATAAGCTAAAAAAATAGTAGCTCTAAGAATTGTATTTAAAAACTTTGGACTTGCTTAAAATAATTGTAAATCAACTAAATTTTAGGAGTCGATCAAAATTTTGGAGTGAACATTGAGTTTGTTATGGTTTAGGTACAATTACGATACACAACTTAAGATTTTATTGACAGCTGTTAACTTTTAAGACTGTCGTTGTCATTTTTCAATATAATAGTGTATTCGACAAAAATGAGTTCTTGAAAATTATAACCTAAAATTAAGCTATTTGATATTCACATATATATTGCATACTGATAAGCATCAAATAGATAGTATATTATATAGTATTTTATCCCTATATTTATATACATTTTAGTGCTTTTATATGATTTTAGATACTTATTTTGTTAATATTTGCATAAATGTATGTTAAAATGGAGATTGAAGAAAAGTAACGAAAACAAGGCAAAGATTGAAGAAAAAGAAGATTAAATGAAGACTCGAAGAAAATGTAGCTTAAACCTTGATGAAATGAAGAAGATGGCTCAAAAGTGGAGTGATAACATCAATTAAGTGTTTTAGATTAAGCTTGGATGAAAAGGAGCGGAATTTGGATCAAAAATCGAAGAGAAGTGTAAATGCTGAGTTTTCTGCTATGCGTTAGTAATTTGGCCATAACTCCCTCATTCGGAGTCCAAATGAGTTGATTCAACTTGGAGAATTTAGCTAACACATAGGGCTACAACATATCAAAAATTCAGCCTATTTGGAGAAAAAATCAACCGCCGGTTGGGCCTTTCAACCGGCGGTTGGATCAAAAATATGGAATATTCGAGAAACGAAGAGTTTGACTTGGAGAAAAAGTACCCAACCGCCGGTTAGACCTTTCAACCGCCGGTTGGGACTGACTTTCAGCTATTATAAATAGAAAACACCTTCCAGCTTCGAAATAAAACTCAATAACCTTAATAATTCGTATATTACGAATTATTAACCCCAAATTCGACTAGAAACACTTTCTAGGGGTTTTAGGAGCAATTTAGAGTCGCGGGTTCGCAAGGGTTTGTCTACGATCAAGCGTACGGAGCGTAGTTCACGGTTTTGGTTTGCGTATCTTATTCTTTTTTTAATTTTGAATGTGTTTTATTATTGAATATTGATTATGATTATGTTTAACTTAATTATGAACTAATATTTATTGTATTTGCTTAAATTTATATTATTGTTGGAACTATATTATTGAATGTTTATTATACAAGAATTATCTATATTATATTATATTAATGATTATTCTTGACATGATTAACTGATTTATATCATAGCTTTAATAACCTTATTGAGTTTTATAAATTAAGTTATTATGTTTATGTCTTGATCTTAACCTTATGCGATAGACGAAGAATATTAATTAATGTTAAATAATATTGTGATTCAAGCCTAACCTTAGAAATTGTATTAATAAACTGCTGATAGATCTTAATAATTAGTAATACTTTGCGTAACCTTATGATTGTGTTGCTACGATGAAAATTAGCTTAAGCTTAAGTGATTTTCTACATTAGTAATTCACCAATAATAATAGCCAACAATAAATAATCTAAGTAAATACATATTTATCTCTAATTGTTTACTATCCTTAGTTAATTGTTTTCTATTGAATTGGTTATAATTTAGTATTCTTAAATACGTTCATACGGAACTAAAACGTAACCCCCTTATCTGTATATTGTATATTTTAATTGAATTATAAATTCTATTTTATTTATAACCACCATTCCCAGTGTTCGACTCGGACTTACTTAAAAGCTATATTATACGAACGGGTTATTCTTATCTGGCTTGTGTGATAGTTATTTTAGTATTTCCATTTATTTAAAACTTGTTATTTTGTACTCTATTCACACGACATCAAGTTTTTGGCGCCGCTGCTGGGGAGTGGTTGCGTTTATTTAATTTGGAATTTATAGTTTTTTTATTATAAATTTACTCTGTAAAATTTTTTTATACATTGTTGGTCAATCGAAATATCGGCTCACCCATTGAGAATACTGACAAAAACAAAGGTATAAGGAGAGTAAAGCCCTACCTCATTGATTTATCATATAAGAGGTAAGGTGCTTCTCGAAAGAGATAGTTTTTAATACGCTTCGCGCTGACCTATTTCTCCGCTTTTGTGTACAATTAATGGAGCTACCGAGATCTGTTGACTAGCTTTGTAAAAGAATTTTTATTGGAATTTTTTTTTAGTTAGTTTTTATTTTATTTTCTTTTCTACTCTTTTTCTTTTTCTTTTATTTTGACAGGTATGTACCACCGTAGGAATAATATTCCTGTGATTTATCAAAACTCGAGAAACTATTATATGAATGAAGATATTACCAACATGATGATTGAGGAGGATTTGAATCGACGTCTTGATAACTTAATCACATTAGCTTCGAAGCATATTGAAGAACTGCAGAACAAAGATCCAATTGTGAAGGATATGGAAAGCGACAAGGTGGAAAATTTTGACAAACCAAAAGATGAAGGATATAAACCAAAGGTGAATTTGGAGGAGATGATGATTCAAATGTCAACTACAATTACGCAATTCATGGAAACTTCAAGTAAGCAAATGGAAGAAACCAAAGCTATTGTACAAAATCAAAGTGCTTCCATTCAAAAACTTGAGAAAATGGTAAAAGACATGGAAGGCAAAAAGGAGGAGAATCTTAGCAAAATCGAGATTGAAGGACACGAGACAAATGAAAAACCAAATTTCAACAATTATACGCCTTCACCTTCTTACCCACAAGCCTTAACGGAAGAAATTATTAAAAAATACACACCTCCGCCTCCTTATCCAACTGCTTTGAATAGAGATTATAATGAAGTAGAAGGATCAATTTTTCCAAAGCTTAAGAAAGATACTGTTAAAAGTTTATCTCGACCAGTGATTGTGAACACTACGCAATCTATTGAGACCTCAAGTGAAAAAGTGGAAGATACCGAAACTATTGGCCACAGTCAAGGAGATTTCATTCAACAACTTGAGGGGATGGATGTTACAGCTGAAACGGTCGTTACGCAACAGCTGCAACGGGGTTTTATATTTATAGAGATGGGGACCTAAATTCTACTTACAGAGGTAAGTATAACTCAAGGTCGTTCTTAAGATCAATCGTATTGTGAAGCGGAGTTGTCCAGACAAACTTATTCAAATTAGTGATGGGTTTTTGAAAAGAGTTTTTGATTTGGTTTTAGGTCCGTTTAAACTAAACTAATAAAAGCAGGAAATAAACAAAACAGTAAAATATAGATAGGGGATCAGTAATGAAAAATAGTGCTTGTTATGACTTCGTTAGCTTGTGTTATGGGGTGATGTCTGGGGTTATTTATGAAAACGTCTTTTAAAGATTTGTGTCTTGCTTTTACCTGAGTATTCGTAGTGTAAACACTAACACCCTACTATCTGATTTCTCAGACAGTATGTCACTGGGTTGCTAGGTTATGGTGATTCTGATCAGAGGAGGCTGCTCAACTCTTCAACACTTTCCATCTAGTGGAACAGTGACCCTTTTTGGAATGGTATTCCTGGGTGCATGAGATAGAGTAACAGACCCACTAAAAGTTCTGACCGTTCTTAACACTACGGGGATACTAAGACTGAGCAAGGCATTTAAGATTAAGACTTGGTTTGGTGACTGCCAAATTTGTATTAATGGTCTTTGTTTAGTCCAGAGCTGTGTGGTTCAACCAGGATGTGACACAGTCTTCAACCGACGGCAGTTCCTTAGCTTTTCCCACGTATTTAAACGTTATACGAAGTACTGTGCCGATTTATGGTCTTTCCGGTGCCACATACTTTATGGTCACTCTGGACTAGTTTACTAAGTTTGTATTAAAGTTTGACCATCTATGATATAAACCCAACCCTCACTTATTTAAACAAATCCCAATAAATCCCTAATTGATTCACGGTGTACTATACGATAGGGTTGACAGTATTTCTACAGCTACACAATTCAGACCATGTTTGTATTTGAAAACATAGATAGGTAGTTACCGGTTGATCAAGGTTCGCGACTCCTTGTCATACAGGTTCTAACCACGTTTATTGGAGGAAAGACGATTTTGGTTTAGAAATTCATAAATACAAAGTTAACAATACACCGGTTTTCATTTTGTAGCAATTGGGAACATTATTCCACAACGGATTGTGCCCACGACTTTCATAGCTTCCACGTTACGTACTACACACATTCGTGATGATTCCGGCGCTATACAAATGAAAGCCGTATAACGTTACTTCCGTTGTTTCATAACGATATTATCCTAATTGCGTATTTAAAGTAACATCACCCCAAATATTAACAAGCTAACTATATCACAACAAGCACATAAGAGAACTACTCACTACGCATGGCAAACAATCCTAAATCTATCATAATAATAATATCAATCATCATAATAGAAAAGAAAAGAAATAACCGTAGATTATGCGTAGACAGAATAATGTTAGAAGAATACACGAACGGAACCTCCGCAATATCTTCGACAATATTACAAATAAGCCCCTCAGAATATTCCCTACACTATTACAAAAGTAGCCCCTCCGTTAGTCTAGGTTAAATATTAACCAAGAACTAACGAACTAAAACCCTAATCTATTTCTCCTCTAACTCCTAAGAGTAGTGCTAGAGAGAGAAAGCTAAACTAGAAAGAGAAAGAGTGTGTGAGAGAGAAAGTGAGAATTCTTGTTGAAGAATGGTGTGTGGAATGAGGATGGAGAGCTCTCTATTTAAAGGCAAGCCATGGATCCAAGAGTACAATCCCACAAGCATACGTACAAGCAAACGAAGCAAGGAAGAGGGGGTGTGAGACCAAAACAGGCCGTGTACGGCCTTGTTCTGGCCGTGTACGGCTTCAAAGTGGCCATGTACGGCCTCCTCTAGGCCGTGTACGGCTAGGGGGTGGCCGTGTGGTAGGCCGTGTGATTTTTCTGACTTTTCTCGCAACTTCGGAAGGCCGTATCTTCTTCGTTTCTCGTCCGTTTGACTTGATTCTTTCGCCTGCGGTCTCGTAATTCCGTTACGCTTCTAATGATGCCAAAAGTGCCAAATTTGGATATCTCTAGAGTTGGCGTGTGCGGAATGCCCTCGGTTTGCGCTCAGAAAGCTTCATCTTCCTCGTTCTTTACCCGATCTGCACGATTCTTGATTCTACAGTCTTGGAATAACCTGATACATCATATGAGACTATTTAAGGACTTGTATCATAATATGGTTGAAAGTCTGTAAGAATCAGTGTTTAGAATAATCTGCCTCGACTTCCGTGCCTTTTGGACGTTTTTAGCACTTTTTACAGCAATGCCTATAATTTGACCAACTTTGTGAAATTAAGTAAATAAACGTTTAATTCAAGTGTTTTCACCAAGAATTAGGCCAAATGTGCGGGAAATATGTGCCTGAAAACGTGACTTTTTAGCACATATCAAATATCCCACACTTAGACATTGCTTGTCCTCAAGCAAAACTCAGTTTTTATGAAAATGGTTTTAAGCAGATTTGGCGAATTCTAAAAGTTTTTAAAAGCAATCACCCTGCACATTCAGCAAACCATAATGGAAAATAAGGAGAAATAAGATAATCGTCCCAGAAACAAGGAATGACTCTCTTAGGCATACTTCCAACTCTCGCGATTTTAGAGTATACATGACCGGGCGATTCCTCACAAGGTGGTCACTCAATTCACTCAAAGTGTATCGGGTTTCCTAACATTCTAGAACAAACGAAATCGCTCAAAAGCCAGTCATGTAGCAATCATCGTCATAGGCTTGATCGAGAATCGGATCTCCACCACTTAAGTGAGGACGGTGCTAATTATCCCAAGACATTTATGAGGGTTGTAATGTTTGGTGGGGGTAAAAGGGTATGGATAGTGGTTTGTTTTGGGTGTAAGGGTTTTGCTATACCTTAGAATTCTAAAGATCATGAAAAACTTTATTTAGAATAGCGCAAATACGGAAAAGGAACTGGATAGCTATTTTGCTTCTATCAGATTCTTCTAGAGATTGATACTACTGAAAGCACTTAGCTCTATTTTCAGACTAAATATTTTTCTTCCTTTTCTTCTTGAGAATTTCTCTGCCACAGAATTTCCAAGGGATTATTCTTTCATTTTTTTCTTTTTCTTTTCTTTTTCTCTTTTTTTTTTGGCTCCCTTAGAAATCCTTTCTAACTTAACTTCTTCATTCGTGACAGTCTTCTGGTGTCAATTTTTCACACCATGTTTCTCTCTCCTTCATATATAACTTTGATGACTTTGTGAGAGAGGATTTGAGAAAGTGGAATGTTGAATCAAGCGAAAAGGATATTCTAAAAGGCGTTTTCCATAACCTTAGAAATTCTGCGGTAAGCTTTTGGGAATTTTGGGAACATGGGTTTAAAATTAGGGTTTTATGAAACGAAAAGGTTTAGGCTCAACAGGGTTTACTAAGTGGATCATTGATGCTAAAAATGAGCATCGGAAGGGTTTTGGGCTTGAAAAGATATGAGAAAAGGGGGTTAAATCCTAGGGAATGTCAAGATCATTTAATTGCACCTATACCGCGTACGGTACTCACTAATATGGTCTCGAAACGTATGTCAGGAGCAAGTTCTAATTCAGAGATGCATACATCGGCACACACAACAAACGAAAAGTGAAGTATTAAAAATGAATGATATAGGGCTCAAGATACCTCAATGCAAGTTTGTTGGGTTATATGTGCCTAGTCATGCGATGCCCCTCTTAGATTATCATTTTTGTTTGAGAGATTCCTACCTTATTTTCCTTAGTTTCCAAAATAGCATACTCATATACGGGAATGATTCCTCTTTAGAACGTTTAGAATTCAAAATAGCAGAGTTACAAACTCATACTTTCTTTTATTTTTAAAAAAATTTTGAAATTTGAGGAACATTTTCTGAGTTTACTGGACAAAAAGGCGTAAAATCAATCCAAGGTATCAAGGTATCTATACCTGCTATCCCACACTTAGAGGAACATTGTCCCTAATGTTCTCTTGAGTAGGGATTTTACAAGTAAAATCCCACACTTAGAGTTTGAACATATAGAAAATGTTTCTCAAGTGTTGTTTTTGGGCTGGAATCCCACACTTAGTGATAAGTTTAGGATACGGCATAGATAACACACTAAACAAAACAGATTATTTATTTATTGAAAAGTGAAGAAAGGATAAGGAAACTCCCCAAATAGCGAGATGCTCGGATGCGTATGATAAGAAAATAGCTGAAATAAGATGCTGTCAGGATCCATTTCTGCATTTTCTTCTGGTTTTATCCTCGAGACTCTTGCTAGGGTTTTCTTGCACACTTCAAATCTTCAATTATTCATACTCTACTCTCGTGAAATGATCTCGTAAGTGTGAACACGTTGGATATGCCTTTTAACAAACTCATATATTTTGCAAAATGGTAGTGAAATCACCGTCTCAGATTTTGAAGAGATGTTTTCTATGACCAATTAGTTATAAAACATTGTTTTAAACGAGTTCGAGCATAATGCATAGAAGTAGTATGCAAGTACCTCAAATGCTCGAAACAGTGAATTATTTATTTTTACTTCCTGCTGAGATGAGTGTTTTGCAAAATGAGTTGTTTTTGAATTTGAAAATTCTTTTAGGCATAACCAAGTGTGAAGGATAGTCGGAGATTCTGCTTCACTTATTGACACTCAATCTTTTCTTTTTATTGCACGGGTTGCCTCCCGAGAAGCGCTGCTGTTAAAGTCGAGAGCTCGACTTTGCCTTCCTTCAGATTAATGAGAACTGGAACCACTTGGGCCGGAAGTGCGTGGCGTCCAAGTGTTGCGAGGGTAGATCCGTAGAAACTGGTGAGCGATGACCCTGATGATGTTCGGGGTGTTTGATGCAAAGTCAGGGAAGCTGTCAAGGTGGTCTTCAGTGACTTTCTGCATATGCAGAAGATCCAAAGTGATGTCTTTTATGGTTTTGGAGATAACTCCATGGGGATCAATCACAAAGAATCCTGCTTCACTGGCTTCCATCAGCTCACGTTCTGGATGGTCTTGTTTCAACGAGTCCATGAATCTGATTAACATCTGATGGATGTTTTCGTGATCAGCTCGGCTGGAGTTTCCTCTGATTTCCCTGATAGACGCGTGAATGCTCTGGATGAGATTGGCTTGATGAGCGGAGAATGAGAGGGTAAAGTCACGAAAGATGTTGTTGACAATATCGTTCACCTCTCGCAATCCGTAGTGAAAGATCTGGCGGTACTCATCCGGGTGGACTTCACAGAAGATCTCCTTGATTCGGTCTGAGAGGAACGAGCCTTCGGGTATGGAAGAAGGGATGGCACGCGTTCTTTCGTCAAAAATCTCAAACTCGAGATCATGGATGATCTTGTAAGCATGGTACTCAATGGTACAATCAATATAGAACCTGTTGGAAGAAGTGTTGTCTATATGATCGTTCTCAGCCATTAGATTTATCAATCTTCGAAGGTCATTCATTAGCCGGACATCAGCATCTGCATCAGGGTTCCCAGTAGCGTGGTACATATTCCTGCGGTATGAGTTTAAGTATTCATGTTGTTGTGCAGAATATGGGAACACAGATCTGATCAGCACATCATGTATCTTTCGATTCATGGCCCTCTGGTCCTCGAAGAACTCTAACTCCTCAAATGTAGGTTCGGCAGTTTGGTGTAGGAGTTGAGTGGTGAGATCTTCGGTGAAGGCATGCAGGTGGTTTTGAAATAGCAGTGGGTCTCGGCTGCTGGCTTGATAAACGTCATATTCGGCCTTGATTTCTTCTATCAGGTCCCTTTGGCGTGGTGTGTACTCATTGGTAGAACTAATGATGATGCTCATTATTGAGGGGAGGTCATCTTTGAATGCCTCGATAGCACTAATCATTTCTTCGTGATTAGAAACCATGGGGATAGCTGGAGGTTTCGGAAGTAGGATAGAGCGGATATCGATCGGTATATCGATGTATACAGTGTTATCCTGATCATCCTCTGCTGATGGAGTATCCATATCTTGAGAGTCTGGGAACTCAACAACATCAGAAGGTAACTGGATATCACTGGTGATCTGAGATATCGGCTGAGAAGAATCCACCTCTATGTCTCTCTCCTCAGAATCATGGCTAGATTCAGAAGTATCTCCCCATTCGAACAGAGTTCGAGGTGCATAAGCATCGAAGGTTTGAATCCTTCGGGAAGGTAAGTCCGAATAAAGATCCGGTAGCATGGATTCTTTGTATGCCAGTATTTTCTTCAGGAGTTTGTCTCTAAGCTCTGGGTGTTGCTTTGAAAAAGTAATGGTCTTCTCAATGTTTAGCAGAGCGTTGAGTCTAGGTGAGACAAGAGGCTGGGAAGGATCTATGACAGATGCTAAGAGCTTCTTCATAGTAGTACCAAATCCTGCATCATAATCAACATCTGATAGAGAGAGAGAGAATCTTCATAATCTCAGCTGTCGGAAAGTGTGATTCTGGTAAGTGCTGATGCGGTGGTGTAGACTGGTATACATCCTTCTCTTCTTCTTCGGGCTCTGAATCTTCTTTCTGTTCTTCCTCTGATTCTTCCATTTCCTCTGGTTCTGATTCTGGTGCTGTTTCTTCCTCTGATTCATCCATTTCCTCCTCTTCTACCTCTTCCTCCTCGGGTTCTGATTCCTCCATCTCTTCTTCTTCTGATTCTGACTCCTCTGTTGCCGAGATGAGACAGGTGTGATCATCTGGTCTGTATGGTTCTGGATCTGAGTCAGAAGTGTCATCATCTGAAGTAACTTTGCCCATTGATATTGCATAAATCTCTGCCTGTTCTACTAGTGAGCACTCATCTTGATCAATCTTGAAAGATACAGTTTGTCCATGTGCTCGCAGACTTATGACCTGAGAATAAACATCAATAACAGCACGTGCAGTATTCATGAATGGCCTACCTAGGATAATAGGGATATTCATGTCTTCCTGAATATCCATCACTACGAAGTCGGTGGGAAACCAAAACTTATCAACTTTAACCATGACGTTTTCAGCTATGCCCTTTGGATATCGAATGGATTGGTCGGCAAGCTGGACACTCATCTTAGTGGGCTGGAGAGGTCCTATTTCTAGTCTGGTGTAAAGTGAATAGGGCATGAGATTGATGCTAGCTCCAAGATCGGCCAAGGAACGTATCATGCCTGAGTGATAGATAGAGCAGGGCAAGGTGAATCGTCCTGTGTCTCCTAGTTTTTCCGGTAGGGTATTCTGGATAACGGCTGAGCATTAAGCATTTAGAGAGATTTTGGGGGTTTCAGGAACCTTGTCTTTAGTAGCCAGTATTCGTCGGATATACTTAGTGCCGGAAGGGATTCTAGACACGGTGTCCATGAATTTTCCGTCAAGTTTGAATGACTTGGCATTGTACTTTTTGCATAGACGGTTCGGGAAAGGAACTCGCACCTCACTAGTCGGAGTGGGTACGGATCTGGTCTCAACTGTCGGCGGGACAGGAGTATGTTCCTTTACTGGAGTGGAATTAGTAGGAGGTGAGCTCAGGGTTTTTGCTTCTTCGACGTGAGGATTCTGAACGGTGTTACTAGGTAGAGATCCTTGTGGTCGGGTATCGAGACGTTGGGCTAACTGACAAATCTGATTCTCAAGGCTATTCATTCGGTTTGTCATGAGAAGATTAGCCTGGTCTTGTCTACCTATAAACCCTTGAATGAGTTGTAGAAGGGTGTCATTTGAACTGGTGACAGGTGCGGTAGGTTGATGAGGTTGGGTTGCACCAGGTAGGGGTTGGTTGGGTGAAAATGGTTGGTTGTAGGTAAGTTGGGGTTGTTATGGGTAAGATAGGTATCTAGGTTGGTGTTCGTACTGCTGAGGTGGTTGGTTGTTCCAAGGTGGGTGTTGGATAGGTCTGCCAGCTGGTGGAGAAGTTTGAGCATAATAGACAGCAGGGTCCACGTACGCAACCTGATATCCTTGAGTAGGAGATGGGTTGGTATGGTTCTGGAAGGATTGAATTTGGTGGACTTGCTGTGGCTGCTTCTTAAGCTCTCCCATCTGCTTCGTTAGGCTTTTTATTTGTTCGCTCAGAGATTTGATGGCTTCGGTTTGTTTGGAGTTATAGGCGGAGAGAGGTAAAGATGAGGATTGCTCATCAGACTTCCAATCGTAGTAATGCATCGTCATATCCTCGATTAAGCTCCATGCTTCATCATCGGTCATCTTCATGAAATTACCTTGAGCAGCTGCGTCAAGAGTAATGCGGTGATTTGGATCGAGACCGTTGTAGAAGGTGCATAACTTGTCGGTTTTCGTCATCTGGTGATTCGGACATTTCCTTATCAAACTTTTGAATCGCTCCCATGCCGAGTAGATTGATTCATCGTGAGCTTGTTCGAAGTGCGCGATGTCATTCTTGAGTTTGGTTTGCTTGGACGGAGGAAAGTATCTGGCAAGGAATTTGTTACCCATATCCGTCCGTGAGGTGATTGAGCCGGTCTCAAGTCCCTCAAACCAAGAGAGTGCATGTAAAGCGAGAGAATAGGGGAACAAGTATAGGCGAACTATATTCTGCTCGACCCCATTCTGCTTGTAGGAGTTTGATATGTGGATGAACTTGTCAATGTGAGCGTTAGGATCTTCACGTGGTAGTCCCTGGAATTGACAGTTGTCCTTGATGAGTTGTACGATGTGATGCTTCAGCTCGAAGGATGCTCCCTCGATCTCCGGATAGGTGATTGGTCCTCCTCGTCCTTCAATGGATGGCTTGGTGTTGTCAGCAAGAGTGACACGAGCGGCCATTTCTTGAAGATGGAAGCGGTTCAGATTCGGACGATCTGGTCTGATATCGTTGTGTGTTGTGGGAAGTTATTTTTGGCTGGAACAAAGAAAGTAAATAGTAAAATACGAAAAATAAAGGTATCACTAAAAAGAAAGGGTTCGTCAGGACGCCTCTGGGTCTTACGATTGATTCCCCGGCAGCGGCGCCAAAAACTTGTTACAGCTGAAACGGTCGTTACGCAACAGCTGCAACGGGGTTTTATATTTATAGAGCTGGGGACCTAAATTCTACTTACAGAGGTAAGTATAACTCAGGGTCGTTCTTAAGATCAATCGTATTGTGAAGCGGAGTTGTCCAGACAAACTTATTCAAATTAGTGATGGGTTTTTGAAAAGAGTTTTTGATTTGGTTTTAGGTCCGTTTAAACTAAACTAATAAAAGCAGGAAATAAACAAAACAGTAAAATATAGATAGGGGATCAGTAATGGAGAATAGTGCTTGTTATGACTTCGTTAGCTTGTGTTATGGGGTGATGTCTGGGGTTATTTATGAAAACGTCTTTTAAAGATTTGTGTCTTGCTTTTACCTGAGTATTCGTAGTGTAAACACTAACACCCTACTATCTGATTTCTCAGACAGTATGTCACTGGGTTGCTAGGTTATGGTGATTCTGATCAGAGGAGGCTGCTCAACTCTTCAACACTTTCCATCTAGTGGAACAGTGACCCTTTTTGGAATGGTATTCCTGGGTGCATGAGATAGAGTAACAGACCCACTAAAAGTTCTGACCGTTCTTAACACTACGGGGATACTAAGACTGAGCAAGGCATTTAAGATTAAGACTTGGTTTGGTGACTGCCAACTTTGTATTAATGGTCTTTGTTTAGTCCAGAGCTGTGTGGTTCAACCAGGATGTGACACAGTCTTCAACTAACGGCAGTTCCTTAGCTTTTCCCACGTATTTAAACGTTATACGAAGTACTGTGCCGATTTATGGTCTTTCTGGTGCCACATACTTTATGGTCACTCTGGACTAGTTTACTAAGTTTGTATTAAAGTTTGACCATCTATGATATAAACCCAACCCTCACTTATTTAAACAAATCCCAATAAATCCCTGATTGATTCACGGTGTACTATACGATAGGGTTGACAGTATTTCCACAGCTACACAATTCAGACCATGTTTGTATTTGAAAACATAGATAGGTAGTTACCGGTTGATCAAGGTTCGCGACTCCTTGTCATACAGGTTCTAACCACGTTTATTGGAGGAAAGGCGATTTTGGTTTAGAAATTCATAAATACAAAGTTAACAATACACCGGTTTTCATTTTGTAGCAATTGGGAACATTATTCCACAACGGATTGTGCCCACGACTTTCATAGCTTCCACGTTCCGTACTACACACATTCGTGATGATTCCGGCGCTATACAAATGAAAGCCGTATAACGTTACTTCCGTTGTTTCATAACGATATTATCCCAATTGAGTATTTAAAGTAACATCACCCCAAATATTAACAAGCTAACTACATCACAACAAGCACATAAGAGAACTACTCACTACGCATGGCAAACAATCCTAAATCTATCATAATAATAATATCAATCATCATAATAGAAAAGGAAAGAAATAACCGTAGATTATGCGTAGACAGAATAATGTTAGAAGAATACACGAACGGAACCTCCGCAATATCTTCGACAATATTACAAATAAGCCCCTCAGAATATTCCCTACACTATTACAATAGTAGCCCCTCCGTTAGTCTAGGTTAAATATTAACCAAGAACTAACGAACTAAAACCCTAATCTATTTCTCCTCTAACTCCTAAGAGTAGTGCTAGAGAGAGAAAGCTAAACTAGAAAGAGAAAGAGTGTGTGAGAGAGAAAGTGAGAATTCTTGTTGAAGAATGGTGTGTGGAATGAGGATGGAGAGCTCTCTATTTATAGGCAAGCCATGGATCCAAGAGTACAATCCCACAAGCATACGTACAAGCAAACGAAGCAAGGAAGAGGGGGTGTGAGACCAAAACAGGCCGTGTACGACCTTGTTCTGGCCGTGTACAGCTTCAAAGTGGCCATGTACGGCCTCCTCTAGGCCGTGTACGGCTAGGGGGTGGCCGTGTGGTAGGCCGTGTGATTTTTCTGACTTTTCTCGCAACTTCGGAAGGCCGTATCTTCTTCGTTTCTCGTCCGTTTGACTTGATTCTTTCGCCTGCGGTCTCGTAATTCCGTTACGCTTCTAATGATGCCAAAAGTGCCAAATTTGGATATCTCTAGAGTTGGCATGTGCGGAATGCCCTCGGTTTGCGCTCAGAAAGCTCCATCTTCCTCGTTCTTTACCCGATCTGCACGATTCTTGATTCTACAGTCTTGGAATAACCTGATACATCATATGAGACTATTTAAGGACTTGTATCATAATATGGTTGAAAGTCTGTAAGAATCAGTGTTTAGAATAATCTGCCTCGATTTCCGTGCCTTTTGGACGTTTTTAGCACTTTTTACAGCAATGCCTATAATTTGACCAACTTTGTGAAATTAAGTAAATAAACGTTTAATTCAAGTGTTTTCACCAAGAATTAGGCCAAATGTGCGGGAAATATGTGCCTGAAAACATGACTTTTTAGCACATATCAATGGACAATCAAATCGATAAGTACTCTCAATCCTCTGAATCCTTATTTTCTAACGACATTTTTAGTGAAAGTAAACAAGAAGAAGATATGGAGATAGATTGGATGCCTTTGCCAAAATTTGATCACTAGGATTCTGATGAGGAAATACTCTCGCTACTTGATTGTACTGAAGAAGAAATCCTTGAATTGAGAAACCAAGATGGGGTTATGACAGAAAAAGAATTAATAGTCACTATGGATCCAACTATTAATGAAACTATGGCATTACCTCCGGAGGTGAACCAGTAGGAAAAGAATGATCAAGCAATGGTAAGGATTGATGAAGAAACAGAAAACAAAACTTGCGGTAATCAGATAGCAACCGAACCAGATGAAATTCAAACGGTGGTTGAGTCGATACAACCAACAGTTGAAGTATCTATAAGCACAAGTTCATTGTTTTATCAATATAAAGATCCTTTTTGGCAATTCGAGCGAAAATCAAGTTTCTCACAATTTTTGGAAGATCATGAAGCATCACGGTTTGGACAAATGCCTGCATTTAACGATAAGTATTTCTTTTCTTTAATTTTATTAAATTAAAATTTTTGGATTATTTATAGATATTACCATCCATGCTTACTTTTAAGTGTGGGGAAAGTCACTAGATTTTTAGGTAAATAAGTTTGGAGTCAAGCTAGTGACTCGAACAAAAACAAGCGCTTCTCGGGAGGCAACCCGTGCTTGTATATTATGTTGTAGAATTTTTAGGTAAATTTAGGTTTAGTATAGTATGTTATATTTTTCTTTTTAATTTGTTATTAAGGATAGATTTAAGAAACCATAATCACTAGTAAATGTTGCTACGTAAATTAAATTAAGAGGGTTAAATAAACAAAATATAAAAGTCATTATTTTCAAAAACCGCTGCTAGAAACCCACCGGCGGCTGACATAGTTAACCGGCGGTTGGGCAGATTTCTCAAATTTCAGTTTTTAAACCGAACCGATGGTTGGTAATCCAACCGACGGTTGGACACTTTTTCAATTAAAAACTAATGGCAGCAAGATTACCACACTTTTTATATAAAAAAAAGAACTAAGAAAACTTTGGGTATGTCTTTTTACGAAATTGTTATATTTAGTTTCTGAGAAATTTATTATTAGAGTTCACTTAATGATATTGTTTCTCTTAAAATTGATTCTAATGTTTTCAATTCTTGATAAGAGATTCAGATTAGGTGATAAGTGTAAAACCTTGGGGTTTAACTTAAAACTTATTAAGGTCAATATGAATGCTTTATAATATATTTGATAACATAGTTTTCATAATAAGTTAAGATCTTCAATTTAGTTAACCCTAGTAGAAGATTTGATCTAAGTTTAAATTTTAAAATGAGAAATTGGAGCTACATTGTATCTACTTTTATCTAAGACTCCTACCAGTAATTGAATTAGGAAACCAACGGTTGTAGGTACCCAACTAGCGGTTGAACACTTTTTGGCATTATTTGGAGATAATATGATGAACAACAGTAGTTTCATAAGTTTTTATCACATAAATAGCCCATTAGAAATGACAAAATTAGTAGCATGTGGTTATATGTTTCTGGACTATCTTTAATTTGTATTTTTCATTTTAATTTTAGTTTTTATTTCCTTTTTATATATATTATTTGGTACGTTTAATTTATTTGCTTGTTTATTTTTAGAATATCGTTGCCACTTTTCGAAGTTGGCATATAGTATACAATTCAGTACAGTACAGCTGAACAATGCATTATTCCTCTTAACAATGCATTAATTTTTGGAAAAATATGAACTTTGTGGGTGTGTTCCCTGGAAACCCTCACGAGACTATAACTCGTCCATTCGGGATACCGAGGGGTTTAAAGGCTTATTACATACGCTAAATGCAATCGTGATTAACTACGAAAGTGTGGATGTTGTATATTTTTGAGTAAAGATCGCGGAAACCAATACGTTGAACTACAAATAGAAAAGATGAACCATTAAGCCGAATCAGATCACGATAATCGCTTCTAAGTCAGAGGAGTTTTTCTGTTCTACTTTTTCTTTCCCTTACTCACTTTAGTTTATCATTTTTATACAATAAGGGCAATGTATACTTTAAGTGTGGGGATAGGGTTCGTAAGAAAAATAATTTCTTTAATTAAACATTTAAGTTTTAAAATGTTCTTAAATTTTATCAAAATTTAAAAATTTTAAGTTAATAACTAAGTATTTATTAGTTAGAATACTTTTGTTAAAAGTTTTGTTTTGTATTTAAAGGTTTAGACTTTAATGTGGATTAACTGTTTTGTACATATAACGTAAGCTACTTAATAAAGGAAGTAATATATAGTTATATGATATGATGTACTAATAGGCAATCTATATAAAGATTTCTGAATTTTAATAAATTAATAAAATAACTTGTATATTATTTTATGGTACATAATATGATGTATGACATAAAAAGTCTTAAATTTTAAATTTATTATACAATAATTTTATATATCTTTTTACTTATGTGAATACATTTGGGGGTATATATTGATGGTTTTCTCTGTTATACGAAAGTATAGACCTGGTCTCTATTGATATATACTTAACATTAAGCAAACACAAGTCAAAAGTACTTGAAAAGTCTTAAAAATAAAAGATACCTAATGAGGTCGCCAAAATGGTTTGACTGAGTCTTTTTTTGCTTAAACCTGAATCAAGTTATGTCGCTATATTGCATGAAAATGCAGACCTGTCACCAATGTCATGATTCTTAAAAATGTATTTCATATATTTATTTGGAATATAAAAGTAAATTGCATGATTAAGTTTAAGAGTATATCATATGTGGAAATCATAAGTAATATACATTCTAATAATAAAGATGTATTCAGAAATATAAGTATATATTGTTTAAAGTGGACAAATATATTAGTAATCGTTCATGAACTATATATTGCATGAATAATAATAATTTTTATTTTTTTGTATATTATATTTATCCATGTTAATTAAATTGTTTAAAGTTTTAATTTATGAAACAGATTTTTAATTTAAGTATTTTGATTTTTAAATATTAGTTTGATGCTTATTTTAAATTTTATTCAGTATTCTACTTGAGGACAAGCAGAACTTAAGTGTGGACATATTTGATAAGCATCAAATAGATAGTAGATTATATAGTATTTTATCCCTATATTTATATACATTTTAGTGCTTTTATATGATTTTAGATACTTATTTTGTTAATATTTGCATAAATGTATGTTTAAATGGAGATTGAAGAAAAGGAACGAAAACAAGGCAAAGATTGAAGAAAAAGAAGATTAAATGAAGATTCGAAGAAAGTGTAGCTTAAACCTTGATGAAATGAAGAAGATGGCTCAAAAGTAGAGTGATAATTTGGATGAAGCTTGGATGAAAAGGAGCGGAATTTGGATCAAAAACCGAAGAGAAGTGTAAATGCTGAGTTTTCTGCTATGCGTTAGTAATTTGGCCATAACTCCCTCATTCGGAGTCCAAATGAGTTGATTCAACTTGGAGAATTTAGCTAACACATATGGCTACAACATATCAAAAATTCAGCCTATTTGGAGAAAATCTCAACTGCCGGTTGAGCCTTTCAACCGGCGGTTGGATCAAAAATCTGGAATATTCGGGAAACGAAGAGTTTGACTTGGAGACAAAGTACCCAACCGCCGGTTGGACCTTTCAACCGCCGGTTGGGACCGACTTTCAGCTATTATAAATTGAAAACACCTTCCAGCTTCGAAATAAAACTCAATAACCTTAATAATTCGTATATTACGAATTATTAACCCCAAATTAGCCTAGAAACACTTTCTAGGGGTTTTAGGAGCAATTTAGAGTCGCGGGTTCGCAAGGGTTTGTCTACGATCAAGCGTACGGAGCGTATTTCACGGTTTTGGTTTGCGTATCTTATTCTTTATTTAATTTTGAATGTGTTTTATTATTGAATATTGATTATGATTATGTTTAACTTAATTATGAACTAATATTTATTGTATTTGCTTAGATTTATATTATTGTTATAACTATATTATTGAATGTTTATTATACAAGAATTATCTATATTATATTATATTAATGATTATTCTTGACATGATTAACTGATTTATATCATAGCTTTAATAACCTTATAGAGTTTTATAAATTAAGTTATTATGTTTATGTCTTGATCTTAACCTTATGCGATAGACGAAGAATATTAATTAATGTTAAGTAATATTGTGATTCAAGCCTAACCTTAGAAATTGTATTAATAAACTGCTGATAGATCTTAATAATTAGTAATACTTTGCGTAACCTTATGATTGTGTTGCTATGATGAAAATTAGCTTAAGCTTAAGTGATTTTCTACATTAATAATTCACCAATAATAATAGCCAACCATAAATAATTTAAGTAAATACATATTTATCTCTAATTGTTTACTATCCTTAGGTAATTGTTTTCTATTGAATTGGTTATAATTTAGTATTCTTAAATACGTTCATACGGAACTAAAACGTAACCCCCTTATCTATATATTGTATATTTTAATTGAATTATAAATTCTATTTTATTTATAACCACCATTCTCAGTGTTCGACTCGTGTAACACCCCCAAATTTGATGTTTTGCGGAAGCACGATTTGGGTGTTACTAATCAATATACAAAGCACAAGATATATAGTAAACGACTCTATATGCGTTGTTTTAACAAAATATATTGATATATTAAATGTTTACAATTATTGAAGCTATACATAGCTCGTGTTAGATTGAGAGAGATTTCAATACATAAATACTTGTACAAAATATATTAATGCAAGAAAATCTCCATTGTTTGCATGCTGACTCGAGCTATAGTAATCCTGCTAGTAGCCAAAACCTACTGCTGTGTACCTGTGATACATGCTAAAATGGGTCAGCTAAAGCTGGTGAGCTCACAGGTTTGAAATCAGATAGTATAGTATGAACCGCAAGATTTAAGTAAATGATTTGCAATCTGCAAATAATAAAGATAGTGTATACAATCATGAGCGCATAGTTGAGCTTAACTCGAGGGTCAGGGTCACAGCCTGAGCGTTTTTGCCTCCACGAGTGCCTAATCAACACTCGTCTTTCCAAATATTAGTACGTCCGTTTACCCGGTTAGTGCTTGCTAACCCGAACGAGGAGGGTCAATCCTATATGGTACCATATACTAATATTCACGCTACAACGTATTAACAAACTATGCTGACGGAGGACTTTAAAATGATTAGTTGTGTATAACTCATGTAGTATAAGTAAAAGTTGTACTCGCGTTCACATGTTAAAAAGAGCAGTATATCACACCCCTGAGTAAAACAGTAAAAAGAGGGGCCATGAGACTCACCTGAGCCTGCAGAGTTTATCTAAATAAACTTTGATTAATTAGCTGAGTATCGATGTCCGAAGACTTGTAACCTGAGGGTGTCCACGACACGCGATGGTTATAAACGTGAGTCGGTATCTCAAAGGACTACCTTTGTAGTTGATACACAACTATATATGTCCAACTTATTACGATTTGATTGATTATTTGATATGTGTTTTGAAAACGTGTACCGTCCGTTGGTGACGGTTTGTAATAATAATCTCGATTATTATTATTATACTCGAGTTGTTTGTATACTTATAAAAGTATATACATGTTTGAGGTATCGCATAAAGTGTGGAAAACTAGTTACTTTGTTACAGTGAATTGCTACAGTAAATTTTACTTCAAAATTCTGGTTTTCTGTGTTTTGCGACACAACATGCGACACAAAAGTTTGTCATGCGACACAAGGGTTGTGTCGCATAGAAGTGCGACACAACGAGCTTAGCGACACAAGGGTTGTGTCGTATAAGCGTACAATGCTGATTCAACAGCGACATAATGATTGCGTCGCATGGTATTTGCGACATAGGGTACGACACAATATTGTGTCGCAAAAGGTTCGACATAACGGGGTTCCTACGACACAAAATACGACACAAGAGGTTTTATGCGACACAACCTGCGACACAAGGCTTGTGTCGCAAAGATGAACACCAGCCCAGAAAACAGCGGCTGTCGAGATTTTTCAACCCAAAATCCAAATCAAACTCAATTTAAGCTATAAAACCTTGTTATCTTCCTAGTATTGGACATATATGAGTTATATAAACTACCATAACACAAAAACAAGTAGTAATTTGATAGATCTAGGAGTTTTTGTAAAAATTCTTACAATCGCAAATCGGGAGAGATGTAGTCCGAAAATGATGATAGTGCTTTTGTTAATCTTGTTCCCCTTGCAATGGTGATTCCGAAAATGTGAGTTTTGTTGTCGGTTTTGCAAGATCCGAAAATTTGGAAAGTTTGGTTGAGAGAGTTTGTGTGTGTGTGTGTGTTGGTAAAGATGGAAATGAAAGGAGATGGTGGGGAGTGGTTGGTTTGGGCAGATTTTCCAAGGGGGTAAAACGATAAAAGTGAAATTTTCGTTCCCAAAATGTAATATTTAACCCGCGTTCCAAATTAATTATTTGCGCATTTTATTATTTCGCCAAATGGTTTTCATTGTAAAAATGTCATTAGAGTATTTATTAAAAGTATATTGCAAATATTTATTCTAAATATTTGTTGGGACATTTCGCGTATTTGGTTCGCGTTGGGTGCGTTTACATTTATACAGTTAACTTGCGAAATATTATCAAAATAATATTTTGGATTTAATTGTGTTATTAAATAACATTATATTACTTAATAAAATTGTTCACCAACGTCCGTATTAATTGAATCGAATTACATTCGATTTGAGATGCGTACGATTTAAATCAAATCGCATATTTGTATATATTCAATAATATATATTTTGATACATTAATTAGCCTAATCACAGAACTAATTACCTGTATTACATAGAATTAGGCACTAATTATTAGTCCTAATTTGGAGGGTGTTACATTCTCCCCCTGTTAGAAGAATTTCGTCCCGAAATTTAGCTCGAGGTCGCGTTTGGAGTAGAATCGGTAAATAGTTGAGGATATTTGAGTCGCATTTGGTCTTCCCGTTCCCAAGTGAATTCCGGACCACGCCGCGAGTTCCACCTGACCTTAACGATGGGAATACGACTTTTTTTTAGTTGTTTGACTTCACGGTCCATGATTTCAGCGGGTTCCTCAACAAAATGAAGTTTGTCATCGACGCGAATCTTGTCAAGTGGTATGATAAGTGTATCATCGGACAGGCATTTCTTTAAGTTAGAAATGTGAAAGGTAGGGTGCACGCTGCTTAGTTCGGATGGCAGCTGCAACCGATATACCACGGGGCCAATCCTTTCAAGGATCTCGAAAGGCCCAATGTATCTGGGATTTAACTTCCCGCGTTTACCGAATCGGATTACGCCTTTCCAAGGCGATACTTTCAAGAGCACTCGATCCCCAACCTGGAACTCGAGTGGTTTGCGTCTCACGTTAGCGTAACTTTTCTGACGATCACGTGCGGCTTTGAGTATGTTTTGGATTTCAACAATTTTTTCGGTGGTTGTGTGTATGAGTTCAGGACCAGTAAGTTGGCTATCTCCCACTTCGGTCCAACAAATTGGCGATCGGCACTTACGATCGTACAGTGCCTCAAAGGGTGCAGCCTTAATGCAGGTATGATAGCTGTTATTGTAAGAAAATTCACATAACGGTAGGTGTCTTTCCCAGTTCGTACCGAAATCAACTACGCAGGCTCGTAGCATATCTTCCAGTGTTTGGATGGTTCGTTCACTTTGGCCATCGGTTTGAGGAAGGTACGCGGTACTCATATCGAGACGAGTACCCAATGCTTTTTGAAGTGATTGCCAAAAGTGAGAGGTGAAGCGGGCATCCCTATCGGAGATAATTGAAGTAGGAACACCATGTCGGGAAACAATTTCCTTGATGTAGACTTGTGCGAGACGTTCCATTTTATCAGTTTCTTTGATTGCCAGGAAATGAGCGGATTTTGTGAGACGATCGACGATCACCCAAATGGTATCGCAACCGCTCAACGACTTGGGTAGTTTGGTTATGAAATCCATGGCAATTTGTTCCCATTTCCATTCAGGTATGTCGGGCTGTTGAAGTAAACCAGAAGGTTTTTGGTGTTCGGTTTTGACTTTCGAGCAAGTAAGACACTTGCTGACGTAAAGGGCGATTTCAGCTTTCATATTCGACCACCAATAAAACTCTTTGATGCCGTGATACATCTTATCGGATCCCGGATGGATAGAATACTTGGACTTGTTAGCTTCATCCATCACCAAGTCTCGCAGGTTCCCGAAATTAGGCAACCAGATTCGGTTCGAGAAGTACCTAACGCCATTAGGTTTGACTTCGAATTGCTTATCCATGCCCCGTAAGGCTTTGTTTTTGACGTTTTCAGGTTTCAAAGCTTCGAGTTGAGCGAAGTGGATCTGAACGGTGAGATCATTATGAATGGTCATACTGAGGGCTCGGACTCGAAGAGGTTTCGTTCGTTCTTTTCGACTGAGGGCATCGGCAACAGCGTTTGCTTTACCCGGATGATATTTGATTTCGCAGTCATAATCAGTAAGCAATTCGACCCATCTACGTTGTCGCATATTGAGATCTTTCTGGTCGAAAATATGCTGGAGACTTTATGATCAGTGAAAATAGTACACTTGGTACCGTACAAGTAGTGTCTCCAGATTTTGAGTGCAAACACTACGGCTCCCAGTTCAAGATCATGGGTTGTATAATTCTTTTCGTGTATTTACAGCTGTCGGGAGGCGTAAGCGATAACTTTGTCCCGTTGCATCAGTACGCAACCGAGACCTTGGTGAGAAGCGTCACAGTATACCACGAAGTCATCGATGCCTTCGGGTAATGATAGTATTGGTGCACTGCAAAGTTTTTGTTTGAGCAGTTGAAAAGCTGACTCCTGTACATCAGTCCAGTTGAACTTCTGTTCTTTTTGAGTTAGGGCAGTGAGGGGTTTGGCAATCTTTGAAAAATTCTCAATGAACCGCCTGTAGTATCCGGCGAGTCCTAAGAATTGTCGTACTTCAGTAGGTGAGGTAGGTGCTTGCCAGCACTTGATGGCTTCAATCTTTGAGGGATCGACATGAATTCCCTGATTGTCAATAACGTGTCCAAGGAATTGTACCATTTTTATCCAGAACTCACACTTAGAGAATTTAGCGTAAAGCTTCTCGTGTCTAAGTAGTTCTAGGATGGCTTTGAGGTGTTGTGCATGTTCTTGTTCGTTGCGCGAATAGATGAGAATGTCATCGATAAAGACGATAACAAACTTGTCGAGGTAAGGTTTGCACACCCGATTCATAAGGTCCATGAATACAGCCGGTGCGTTGGTTAGACCAAAAGGCATCACTTGGAATTCGTAGTGCCCGTATCGAGTTCTGAAAGCAGTTTTTGGAATATCGGTGTCGCGAACTCGTAGCTGGTGGTAACCTGATCGTAGATCGATTTTTGAATAGAAACTTGAACCCTGAAGTTGGTCGAATAGGTCATCGATGCGAGGGAGTGGGTAACGGTTCTTGACGGTTAATTTGTTCAATTCTCGGTAATCAATACACATTCTGAATGAACCGTCCTTCTTTTTAACAAACAAAACCGGAGCTCCCCAAGGTGAAGAACTCGGTCTAATGAATCCTCTATCCAGGAGTTCCTGTAATTGGATGGACAACTCCTGAAGTTCGGATGGAGCTAGGCGGTATGGTGCTCGGGCAACTGGTGCAGCACCCGGCACGAGATCGATCGAGAACTCAACCTGTCTAGGTGGAGGTAGACCAGGTAGTTCTTCCGGAAAGACTTCGGGAAAGTCTCTAACAATTGGCACATCCTCAAGTCGCTTCTCCTCCGACTTTTTCTCCGTGATGTGCGTGAGGATTGCAGGATAACCTTTTCTCAGAAATTTTCAGTTTTTCAGACAGGAGATTATGTTTAGTCTCGTCCCACCGGTCTCCCCCTGTATGATCAGGGTTCTACCGAAGGCGAGAGGGATGCGTACGACTTTATCATAACAGATGATTTCGGCTCGATGCTTGGACAACCAGTCCATACCCACGATGACGTCAAAACTTTCGATTTTGACAGGCATGAGATCGATTGAAAAGGTTTCGTCGGCTAGTCTCAAAGTGCAATTAGGTATCACACTATTGGTTTCTATGGGTTTACCATTCGCCAGCTCTACGGTGTACTTAACATCTAAGGCAACGGGGGCGATGTCAAGTAATGGGTAAAACTCATCAGATATAAAGCTCCTATCGGCACAAGTATCAAATAGAATAGAAGCAGATAAGTTGTTGAGGAGGAACATACCCGAGACCACGTTTGGGTCTTGGCGGGCGTCCCTAGAGTTGAGTACAAAAGCTCTACCTCTGGCGTTGTTGTTGTTGTTGTTGTTACTGTTGTTGTTGTTGTTATTACCCTTGTTTTTCACCTTTGGGCACGCGTCCCTGAAGTGCCCGGGGTTCCCACACTCAAAACAGACCTTGGGTGGCCTAGTGTTGTTGTTGGAATTGTTGGCAGGAGATCGACAATCTTTGGTGAGGTGGCCATACCTCTTGCAATTGTTGCAAAAGCGGCCACAGGAACCTTCATGGTGGCGGCTGCACTTGGAACAATAGGGTTTGTTCCCAGTGTAGCCCCGCTTGGTGTCGGTGGTAGTGTTGTAGGCTTTGATGGTGTCGGGTTTCTTGTTTTGGTGGTTTAGGTGGTTGTTGTGATGGTCGGACCACTTTCGTTTGTTGTTGTGGGAGGATGAAGTGGGTGGTTCTAATTCCTGGCTCATCGCCATGAGGTCTTGGGCTAATAGGATTGCACTGGTGATGGTGGTTTGATTTGAAGAGGCGACGTGCCCCCGAACAGGTTTCAGGAGGCCAAGAATATACTTCCTGATTTTATCAGGTTCGGTGCTCACCATAGCTGGGCGAAGGGTGGCAAGTTGTTGAAATCTGGTGGTGTATCCATCAATGTCACCACCCTGCACCTTTAGGTTCCAGAATTCTTCGTCTAGTTTTTGAAGCTTGTCGATGAAGCAGTACTTGGAGGTGAGTTTCTTCTTCAGGTCATCCCAAGTTATTTGATAGGCGGCCTCAGCACCCACTGACTGGGCGTAAGAGTTCCACCATGAGTGGGCATCGTTCTCAAGGGTGCAAGTAGCGAAGTTGACTTTGTCTTCCTCCGCGCATTTGCTAACACGGAAAACGGTCTCCATCTTTTCGAACCATCGGATGAGTCCGATAGCTCCCTCAGTACCCTTGAAGCTCGAGGGTTTATAGTTCTGGAAGTCCTTGTAGGAACAAGGCTTTGTGGCAGCAGCAGCAGTTTCAGCAGTGTCGCTGTTTCTTCCGGAGTTCAATGAGGAATTCCGGGCCAATGCTTCTGTCACAGCATGGGATATGAGTGATGCAAGCTGAGCATCAGATAAAAGAAATAAAATTTGTGAGATTTTCGTATAATGATAAAGGTTGTCACAGACGTTTATGTACGTAAGTGGTAATACATATCATCAATATAGAATGATAAGTAATATGAGTTGAAACAGTAGTGACATTCGATAGATAATACGAGTTCAAGAGTTACATCCGTGGGCTTATTACAAAAGGTGTCGGGAATTGTTACTTCCGACTGAACTACTAGCATAGCGTTTAGGTAGTTACTAGGTTACAAGATAGATTACAAGGCAAGATCTACACTAGTCTTGGCGCAGATTGAATTGTTCCATCATCGTGACAAGACGGTCAACAGTATTTGCAAGTCTGCTGGCTTGTCGGGCGTTATCTTCTGCTAGTGCTAGTCGTTGTGTTAATCCACGGGCATACTCTTCTGCTTCCCGTGAGCGCTGTTCACATTCTTCCATCCTTTGTCACAGAAGGGTATTTTCCACGCTTATTTCAACTACTTGGTTGCGAAGGACATCCATATTGTTATTTGTGGTTTCAAGGTCATCGGAGACTTGTTCGATGCGCTCGAGAGATGTAAGTCTCAAGTTTTCGTTCGTTTCCTGTAGTACGACATCCATGGTACGTAGTTGTTGATCGTGGAGGTCTAGTCTAGCGGCTAAGGACGGCAAGCTGAAGTGGGTGGGATACGGGCCAGCTCGAGGCATCCTAGCATTCCTCCTATTTACCCGTGGGTTCTGCGACCCGGATTGGGAACACGATGAATTGGGTGGTGTGTTCTCCATTTCTGAGACAAAGCGTTAGTAGGAGTGAGGCCTATATTTATATGATACTTATATAATATAGCCTATTGCGTGTCTAGCACAGACAAGTTTAAGTCTCGGTTCTCTCAAGGTCAGAGTTAACTAGTGTATTCCTGTTCAACATAACCGTTTCAGACCTCACATCATTTTTCCTTAATTGTACATAGTTGATCAGGCTATGTTAAATTAAAGTCATATGCTGTAATTCCTGAACCAGTCATGCCTAATAAGAAAATACTGCCTGATGGTCATAGTCTAGGCCCACTAAATGCAACCTAGTTCACTATAACCTTAGGCTCTGATACCAATCTGTAACACCCTCAAATTTGATGTTTTGCGGAAGCACGATTTGGGTATTACTAATCAATATACAAAGCACAAAATATATAGTAAACGACTCTATATGCGTCGTTTTAACAAAATATATTGATATATTAAATGTTTACAATTGTTGAAGCTATACATAGCTCGTGTTCGATTGAGAGAGATTTCAATACATAAATACTTGTACAAAATATATTAATGCAAGAAAATCTCCATTCTTTGCATGCTGACTCGAGCTATAGTAATCCTGCTAGCAGCCAAAACCTACTGCTGTGTACCTGTGATACATGCTAAAATGGGTAAGCTAAAGCTGGTGAGCTCACAGGTTTGAAATCAGATAGTATAGTATGAACCGCAAGATTTAAGTAAATGATTTGCAATCTGCAAATAATAAAGATAGTGTATACAATCATGAGCGCATAGTTGAGCTTAACTCGAGGGTCAAGGTCACAGCCTGAGCGTTTTTGCCTCCACGAGTGCCAAATCAACACTCATCTTCCCAAATATTAGTACGTCCGTTTACCCGGTTAGTGCTTGCTAACCCGAACGAGGAGGGTCAATCCTATATGGTACCATATACTAATATTCACGCTACAACATATTAACAAACTATGCTGACGGAGGACTTTGAAATGATTAGTTGTGTATAACTCATGTAGTATAAGTAAAATTTGTACTCGCGTTCACATGTTAAAAAGAGCAGTATATCACACCCCTGAGTAAAACAGTAAAAAGAGGGGCCATGAGACTCACCTGAGCCTGAAGAGTTTATCTAAATAAACTTTGATTGATTAGCCGAGTATCGATGTCCGAAGACTTGTAACCTGAGGGTGTCCACGACACGTGATGGTTATAAACGTGAGTCAGTATCTCAAAGGACTACCTTTGTAGTTGATACACAACTATATATGTCCAACTTATTACGATTTGATTGATTATTTGATATGTGTTTTGAAAACGTGTACGGCCCGTTGGTGATGGTTTGTAATAATAATCTCGATTATTATTATTATACTCGAGTTGTTTGTATACTTATAAAAGTATATACATGCTTGAGGTATCGCATAAAGTGTGGAAAACTAGTTACTTTGTTACAGTGAATTGCTACAGTAAATTTTACTTCAAAATTCTGGTTTTCTGTGTTTTGCGACACAAAAGTTTGTCATGCGACACAAGGGTTGTGTCGCATAGAAGTGCGACACAACGAGCTTAGCGACACAAGGGTTGTGTCGCATAAGCATACAATGCTGATTCAACAGCGACATAATGATTGCGTCGCATGGTATTTGCGACATATGGTACGACACAATATTGTGTCGCAAAAGGTTCGACATAACGGGGTTCCTACGACACAAAATACGACACAAGAGGTTTTATGCGACACAACCTGCGACACAAGGCTTGTGTCGCAAAGATGAACACCAGCCCAGAAAACAGCGGCTGTCGAGATTTTTCAACCCAAAATCCAAATCAAACTCATTTTTAGGCTATAAAACCTTGTTATCTTCCTAGTATTGGACATATATGAGTTATATAAACTACCATAACACAAAAACAAGTAGTAATTTGATAGATCTAGGAGTTTTTGTAAAAATTCTTACAATCGCAAATCGGGAGAGATGTAGTCCGAAAATGATGATAGTGCTTTTGTATATCTTGTTCCCCTTGTAATGGTGATTCCGAAAATGTGAGTTTTGTTGTCGGTTTTGCAAGATCCGAAAATTTGGAAAGTTTGGTTGAGAGAGTTTGTGTGTGTGTGTGTGTGTGTGTGTTGGTAAAGATGGAAATGAAAGGAGATGGTGGGGAGTGGGTGGTTTGGGCAGATTTTCCAAGGGGGTAAAACGATAAAAGTGAAATTTTCGTTCCCAAAATGGAATATTTAACCCGCATTCCAAATTAATTATTTGCGCATTTTATTATTTAGCCAAATGGTTTTCATTCTAAAAATGTCATTAGAGTATTTATTAAAAGTATATTGCAAATATTTATTCTAAATATTTGTTGGGACATTTCGCGTATTTGGTTCGCGTTGGGTGCGTTTACATTTATACAGTTAACTTGCTAAATATTATCAAAATAATATTTTGGATTTAATTGTGTTATTAAATAACATTATATTACTTAATAAAATTGTTCACCAACGTCCGTATTAATTGAATCGAATTACATTCGATTTGAGATGCCTACGATTTAAATCAAATCGCATATTTGTATATATTCAATAATATATATTTTGATACATTAATTAGCCTAATCACAGAACTAATTACCTGTATTACATAGAATTAGGCACTAATTACTAGTCCTAATTTGGAGGGTGTTACAACTCGGACTTACTTAAAAGCTGTATTATACGAACGGGTTATTCTTGCCTGGCTTGTGTGATAGTTATTTTAGTATTTCCTTTTATTTAAAACTTGTTATTTTGTACTCTATTCATACGACTTCACATACAATTTAAATTTATATGTTTAGTGATCAAGCATATATCGGCTTGAGTGCCTAGTTCGCGTCTAGCACAATCACGTAAAAGTCCCGGTTCTCTCGAGGCCAGAGTCAGCTAATGCATTCCGGTTCAACATAACCCCTTTCAGAACTCACATCATCTTCATTTAATTGTACATAGTTGATCAGGCTATGTTAAATTAAACTTGTATGCTGTAATTCCTGAACCAGTTATACCTAATGAGGAATACTGCCTAACGGTCATAGTCTAGGCCCACTAAATGCAACCTAGTTCACTATAACCTTAGGCTCTGATACCAATCTGTAACACCCCCAAATTTAACAGTTTGCGGAAGCGATGCTTTGGGTGTTACTAATCAATAATCACAAGCACAAAGGATACAGTGAACGACTCTAAATGAGACGTTCGAAAAGTTATTACATTAATACATAAGTAGTTTCAAAATACAAGCTCGAGTTCAAGTAAAATCCTAGAGATTCTAATACATAACAGTAAGTACAAAAGTAATGTAATAAAATCTCCAAGCTTGTGAATGCATGCGACTCGAGCTAAGAAAGCTTATCCTGCTGGGCATCCCTACTGATGCTGTGTACCTGAGAAGCATTACTAAAACGGTCAACCAAAAAGGTTGGTGAATCTCACAGGTTTGTAAGTAAGTAAACAGTTGAACACACAAGTAGTATTTGTAAATCATAGCCAGCCAGTAAGTAACGATCACAGGTTATGCTCATCGTTTACTTAAGTTTTAATAAGTGGGTGGTTGCAGGTTATGCTAACCGTTTGATACAATTGCCATGAGCCACCATAGTTGAAGCTTAACGTACAGTAAATATAGGTACCCCCTCATGAATGTAATCCAAAACATTCATACGGAACGAGTAAGAAACGCCCGTTTCTACAGGAACGGTTCGTGGTAGTAATTTCCTACGAAATAAGTGTTCTATTTAAGAATTTGCAGTGTAGGGTTGTTGACGGAGTGAGTTGTCATTTCCTACGAAATAAGTGTTCTATTTAAGAATTTGCCTCAAGTAAGTGAAGTTATATTAATTTATCTGTTTAAAGTAACGAATAGTATACGGGTTCCCGGTCTCATCTAGTGTGAGATAATTGGGAAGGGAGTTTGGGTTACTGTATCTAAAGTGTAAGGCAAATTGTGTTGTCGGGATTTAAGTAGTCGGTCGTTTCTTAATCCTATTGTGTACTTAGGATCAAAGAAAACACACAGAATAAAATACAGTTATACATAAATCATTAAGCGAGAGATTTATGAGAAAACAGATTCGGGTAGTCAAAGAATAAGCGTACCCGGGTTGAGTAAATCACTGAGTCTCGGATTTGGGTCATCCTCCCTAGCATTGATTACATAAGCTCTACTCCTTGTATTGTTGGTTCGGGGTTTCAGCTTAGGGCAATCCTTCCTGAAGTGCCCGGTACCGTTGCACTCATAGCAGGTTTTGGGTGCGGAAGTATCAGTACCAGTGGGGTTGGTTCGGCAGTCTTGGGCCAGGTGCCCGAATTTCTTGCACTTAGTGCAGGGACAGGAGCCGTTATGATGGCGGCTACATTTGGAGCTGTAAGGCTTGCTCCCCTTGTAAGCCTTTGAGTCATTGACGTTGACAATTTCAAGCTTTTTGTCAGAAGTCGGGTTGGATGAGTGGGGACTTACTTCCCATTTACGTTTGTTATTCGCAGACGGGGTTGAAGTCGAGCCACGGCGGACAGAATTGGCCGTTAGTTCATGAGCCATGCGAATGGCGCTCTGAATGGTTCCTGGTTTAGATGAAGTCACCAGATCTTGAAGTCGCTCAGGAAGTCCATCAACGTACTTTTCGATCCTTTTGTACTCAGGATCAACCATGGATGGGCACAAGAGTGCCAGCTGGTGAAAACGGTTGGTGTAGCCGGTGATGTCATCACCCTGCATCTTGTGATTCCAGAATTCTACTTCCAATTGTTTCAGCTCATCTCTTGGGCAGTACTCGCCCCTCAGCATAATCTTCAGTTCATCCCACTGTAGTTTGTAAGCCACAGCAACGCTCACAGTCTGAGCATAAGTGTTCCACCAGGTAAGGGCGGTGCCAGAAAAGGTACTGGTGGCGAACTTAACTTTATCCTCTTCTTTGCAGTTGCAGATGAGGAATACTGATTCGATTTTCTCGGTCCAGCGAATCAGACCGATCGCTCCTTCAGTACCTGCAAAGCTCAAGGGTTTGCAGTTTTGGAAGTCCTTGTAGGTGCAGGTTTTGGGTTGTGGTCCAGTATTAGCGGTATCTTCGCTACCAGGGGTTGAAGTCCGGGTAGCTAGAGCTTGAGCCACACTACGGGCAATTATACCCGCTACTTCGGCTTCAGTAAGAGTGATTTGTCGTCGACGAGGCATGTTCCTTGAAACAATAAATAAAGAACATGTGAAGGTTTGAACAAGAATTATGATTGTGATGGTTTTAGTAAGTTTAGAGAAAATATGCCAAAGTTTGAAGGTTGTTTAAAGTTGTGTACTATAAATAAGTTTATACGGTTTTGAAGTTTTTGAAAGTTTTATAAAACATTTTTGTGAGAAATTTTGTAACAAGTTTGATAAAAATACATTTGTTATAAAATTTTGATAGTAAAAGTCGGTTGTATAATTTGAAATCTGACGAAACTTGAGCTGAAAATGGTTTTATTAGGTTACACCTAACGGTACAGTAGTGTACATTGTAGAATGTTACAAACGTAGAATTAGATAGGAGTAGCAAATGAAAGCAAGGTCTCGATCTTCATATCGAAGGATGTTCGAGTAACTATGGTTGTCGGTTATAACGGTGTGGAAGTCTTCGGACGTAAGCCGGTAGTCGTGAATTCATAAAAGTTAAATAAAAGCAGAATGACGAGAATCGAGTCGTCGTTTGTTCGATGAAATGTTAAGGAATATTAATTTCGTAGTAGTCGAGAGAGTATCGTATCGGGGAAAGAGGCCTATGTATATATATATATATATATCACATAACCGCCTAGTTCGCGTCTAGCACAATCACGTAAAAGTCCCGGTTCTCTCGAGGCCAGAGTCAGCTAATGCATTCCGGTTCAACATAACCCCTTTCAGAACTCACATCATCTTCATTTAATTGTACATAGTTGGTCAGGCTATGTTAAATTAAACTTGTATGCTGTAATTCCTGAACCAGTTATACCTAATGAGGAATACTGCCTAACGGTCATAGTCTAGGCCCACTAAATGCAACCTAGTTCACTATAACCTTAGGCTCTGATACCAATCTGTAACACCCCCAAATTTAACAGTTTGCGGAAGCGATGCTTTGGGTGTTACTAATCAATAATCACAAGCACAAAGGATACAGTGAACGACTCTAAATGAGACGTTCGAAAAGTTATTACATTAATACATAAGTAGTTTCAAAATACAAGCTCGAGTTCAAGTAAAATCCTAGAGATTCTAATACATAACAGTAAGTACAAAAGTAATGTAATAAAATCTCCAAGCTTGTGAATGCATGCGACTCGAGCTAAGAAAGCTTATCCTGCTGGGCATCCCTACTGATGCTGTGTACCTGAGAAGCATTACTAAAACGGTCAACCAAAAAGGTTGGTGAATCTCACAGGTTTGTAAGTAAGTAAACAGTTGAACACACAAGTAGTATTTGTAAATCATAGCCAGCCAGTAAGTAACGATCACAGGTTATGCTCATCGTTTACTTAAGTTTTAATAAGTGGGTGGTTGCAGGTTATGCTAACCGTTTGATACAATTGCCATGAGCCACCATAGTTGAAGCTTAACGTACAGTAAATATAGGTACCCCCTCATGAATGTAATCCAAAACATTCATACGGAACGAGTAAGAAACGCCCGTTTCTACAGGAACGGTTCGTGGTAGTGCGTGCTACCCCGGGCGGGGATTGTCAGTCCCATATGGATCCATATACTAAAACTCGCGCTTATCACATAACTAACAACTATGGTTCAGGAGGATTTCATTGGATTAGTCGTAAACTCATGCAGTTGGCGTATTCGTAATCTCATACAGTAAGTAAATCATGGCAGCAAGTAAGTTTTGTGTGTTCATGTAAAACAGTAATGCATCTCACCCCTGAGTATAAAACAGTAAAGTAGGGGCTGTAAGACTCACCTGAGTCTGGCAGACAATGCAGTAAGTAAGCAAGTAGTATCCCGAACTAGCAACCCTTAGCGTCCTAATACGCATAAGGTTTAGTAAGTAAATGGAATACTTGTAAAGTATCCATGCTAGCTGTTCCCAAACTAGTTAATGTCCATTAGTTTATTTGTACGTTTGTAATCGTTTGTAAATCGTAGTTTGTATGAAAGTTGTACGGTCCGTTTGTTATCGTTGTATAATAATAATTCCATCCATTATTATTATGTATACATAGTAGTTGTACAGTTGTAAAGTATACTCGTATTATCGTTTGTTTGTATTACAACATGTATCATTTGCGTAAGTTCTAATGGCTTAAACCCCAAAGGGTACGAGTGAAACCTCGTAAGTATTCGTGTGTATGATCGTATCAGTTAACGTGTAATCCAGCACGTAACTAGTGAGTGAACTGGTAAGTTCGTATCGGATGCAATCCCGTGTAATGTACAAGTGTAAGTTCGTTGGAGTGTAATCTCCTAAGTATTTCGAGTGTAAACTCGTGTGCGTGTGTGAGTGAAATCTCACGTTAGTTTAGCATAGTCTTGTACGTATTCAAGTGTTGTTGTATACTTTCAAAAGTATAGTATTTTCAGGTATAAGTAGCATCGTATTTGATTTAGTAGTTGAAAAGTGATTCTAACACTTAGAGTATATTTTGTTTTCTGATCTGGGCTTTCTGCGACACAAGGCTTGTGTCGCAGACCGTATGCGACATAAGGTCTGTGTCGTATGGATTTGTTTATGATTTAGTGTTTATGCGACACAATGGTTGTGTCGCAGACAAGGGTACGACACAATGATACGACATAGTCGTTGTGTCGCAATCAAGCGATAGGTAAACTTTGTGTCGTAGATGGTACGACATATAATGCGACATAAGCGTTGTGTCGCATACATTGCGACATAACGTGCGACATAACATGCGACATAGTGTTGTGTCGCATGAAATTTCGGTCCGATGCGACACAAGAGGTCTGTTCGGAAATTTAGTTTCCGAAAACGTATTTTCCGGTTTCCGTTGGGTCTAGAACTTTTATACTAGCTTTAATATGTTGTAATAAGTCCATAATAACTATTGGTAGTTGTTTTTAATGTTTGTGGTGTCGTTTTCTTTAAAATGACCAAAACCGACATTTTCGTAAAAATGTTCAAAAACGAGTTTAAGTTACGTATTTGGACATCATTTAGCTAGGGGAACATTAATCTAGCAAAATAAAAGTAATCGGAAAAGTTTCGGGTCACCGGAAAACTTACAAAGTTATCGAAACGAAAAACCGAAAAGATAGGATTGTAGCTCTCGTTGTGGTGATCGTCGTTGCTCCTTTCCGTTTTGTGATTTAAGCTCGTTTTGTGGGTGTTTTCTTGAGAGAGAGAGTGACCGAGATAGAGAGAGAGATGAGGGTTAGAGAGAGAGTTGAGAGAGATTGAGTGAGAGGGTGGGTTTGGTTGTGTTTGTGATCAAAGGGGCATGGGGGTGATGCCCCATGTCTTGGCCGGTTTTGGTGGGGCCACATGATGTGGTCTCACCAACTTTTCGTTCCCTCGCGTTTGCGCTCCGTGTGGTGTTCGTTTCCCCGGTCGTTTAAACGTAAAAATCATTTTATACGCGATTAATTATACGTTTAAAATACGAAATAATATCCGATAATTTAGTTGAAGCATTTTAATAAAATACTTTGTTTTTAAGTTATAAAATGTAACTTTGTTTTGTTTTGTCGGTTGGTCGAGTTTTCGGAGAGTTCGGTAACGTTTTTGTTAAAACGTACGTTTTCGTTATATTATGAACATAATATAAAGTAGTAGTCAAGGTAATTAAATAATTTCGCATTATTTAATAGTCGTTTTACCAACGTCCGTATGTTTGCACAATTGTTATTTTATACGATATGTACGAATCGTATACGCGTATATATATATATATTCCATCCATATATATATAATAAGTAAATAATGTATATAATCCTATTTCATATTATATACAAGTAATAAACACGTAATTAGCGAAATTTTAAATTGGCCCTAAATTTGGGGTTGTTACATTAGCAGAGAGAAAAAAATCAACCAATCAAAAAATTAGGTCTGCTTTTAGGTTTATGTAAGTAGGTCTGTTTAGCATTACTCTTGTTTGTAAATGCAAAGAAGTAATTAGGTATTTCTACTGTTGCGCCTTCAGAGTGCTGACACAGCCGCGGTCGTTTTCCAAGGGGGGTGGCACGGCGGTCCTGCAGGCAACGACGCAACAACGTGTGAACGTGTTAGGTTTTAAATTTATATGAGCTGGGGCTCAAACTATAAGTAATACCTACTTTTGGGGAGTAAGCAGTAAGTATAACTCGAGTGTCGTTCTTAAAATCGGAGCGAATGGAACTAAAAGGGACTTACCGTAAATGAGCTTTCTGATAGGATGGGTTTATAAAAGTAGGTAGGTTTTGGTTGGTTATCTAAGCTAATACTAAATAAAACAAGTAAATTAAATAGAGAGTAGGCAACAGGTAGAGCGTGATTGCTGAAACTTTGATAATTAGGGTTTCTGGATGATATTCATTAGACAGATGATTGGAGACTACCTTGGGCAAATCATCAGACGGACAGTCGGTGTAAACACTAGGACCCTACGTTTTAGTCTAAAAGCCTAAAATCATATGTCACTGAATCCTAGGTTATCCTGATGCTGATCAGAAACAGGTTGTTCAAACCCCCCTCACTTGCCTTGTAAGACTAAGCGACCTCTACGGATGATATATCCTGGGTGTAGGCATAAGGTAACAAACTGCAATTTTCTATCTGACCTTTCTTAACACCTAAATCTATCTGAGTTTATCTAGGTATGTACTAATTGTATGCTGTATATGTTGAGCTGTCGGTTATGTTGAGTTAAGCGGTTTAAGCATCTTGTATTACAGCCGAATACTTGCTTTCTTTTCAAAACTCATTTATTACTGGTTTAAGCATAATTAACTCCGTCATGAATTAGACCCTCCTTTGCTATCAGGCGTTCATCCCTAGGAATACTCACGGTGTACAGTGCAATTGGCATATCCACAGTGTTCCAGACTCAAGGTATACTCACGGTGTACAGTGCATTTGGCATATCCACAGTGTTCGAGACTCAAGGCATACTAACGATGTACTGTACGTTAAAGTAGTTCCACAGCTGTATGTTAACCTTGGTGTACTAACGGTGTACGGTGCAGCGAGCATTTCCACAGCTGTATTTGAACCTTGGTGTACTAACGGTGTACGGTGCAGCGAGCATTTCCACAGCTTTATTGTTCCTAGACCCATATTCTAAAAGGGTGACTTCTAGGTATTCCACGATGAAATAAACCTACGGCAGTTCCTTAGCTTCCACGTATTTGTACTCCACACGAGGTGTTTCCAACGCTATACGAAGTACTGTGCCGTTTTACGGAATATTCATAGCTTCATACTGTAATATGAGATAACTATATCTACGTAGTATTAGGGTTGATCAGATCCTATCCTAAGGCAATAGTCACGTGAAAGACTGGAAAGGGTGGACACTTTATTAAGTCTATATTCATGTAAAACTCAACCAGATACACAGCAAAACAATCACCAATCATAATACTGGGAACATAATTCCATAACGGATTGTGCCCACGACTTTCATAGCTTCCACGTTCCGTACTACACACATTCGTGATGATTCCGGCGCTATACAAATGAAAGCCGTATAACGTTACTTCCGTTATTTCATAATGTTTATCCCACTGAATTAAATATCACCCATAATCCTAATATCTACATTTCAACAATCACAGTATTAAACTACGTAAATAGCATGGCAATATTCGCAACACAAACAAAGATATCATGCAAACAAAACATAATAACCGTAAGTAAAGGAATAAGTAATAACCAGTATTTAAGCAGCGTAACACTGAGTAGTACAAGCTAGAATCTTGAAAACTTCAATACAATAAAATTCCCAAGCTACAGCTATCTTCCCCACTCGAACCGTGCCTACATCTCTCTAGTTCTCTAGAGAGAGAAACTACAGAGAGAAGCTAACCTAATCTAATTCTCCTCTAACTCCTAAGAGTAGTGCTAGAGAGAGAATGTGTGTGAGAGAGAAAGTGAGAGAATTCTATGAAGAATGGTGTGTGAAATGAGGTGAATGAGGTCTCTATTTATAGGCAAGCCTTGGATCCAAGAGTACAAGTCCACGAGCACACGTACAAGCCAACGAAGCAAGAAGGAGGCCGTGTGAGAGCAAATGAGGCCGTACATGGCCTAAACAGGGCCGTACATGGCCTGTTTAGGGCCGTACACGGTCATACTAAGGCCGTACACGGCTTGGTGGTGGCCGTGTGCTAGGCCGTGTGATTTTTCTGACTTTTCTCGCATCTTCGGAAGGCCGTATCTTCTTCGTTTCTCGTCCGTTTGACTTGATTCTTTCACCTACGGCTTCGTAATTCCGTTACGCTTCTAATGATGCCAATTTGGTAGAAATTGGATGTGTGGGGCCCGGGCGTGTTCAGAATACGTTTTGTAGCTTTCGGCTGCGCTGTAACTTGCATAACTTTCTCGTCCTTGATCCGTCTTGAGCAATCCTTATATCCACGTTCTCGTAATCTTCATAGCTACAAAATAAGACTATTATGAGGCTCTGGTATGAAGTTTACAGTAGAATTAGGGTTAGGCTCATAATAGTGCCTATTTAGGTCAGTTTTCTGCCCTTTTTGCTTGATTTTCAAAAGACCGACAAGTTTATACCTTTCTAACAAAAGTTAATGAATAAAGATGATTTTAAGATGTATTTGTTAGAAAAGAGCTAAATATGGGACAATTAATGCATGTAAAAACGTGACTTTTTGCGATACATCATCTACGAAGCTAAAAAGCCGAAGAAATTAATTTGAAGTAAATTTGTGTGTTGATATATACAACAAACATTTTAATTCATATATCAAGAATATGCATTGCAATTTTGTACAATACTATACCAATCTGCATAAAAATTGGTGTATTAATTAAAATATTTGTTGTATTTATGACTTGCCGTAATTTTTGTGGAACGATACAATTCTGTGTATTACTCAATGTTTTGAAAACCGGTTGAACCGGTCCGGTCTGACCGGTTGAACCGGAAATCATAAGAAATCCGACCAGGTATAAACCGGTTTTTGACCAGATTTGACTTTTTAAGAACCGGGAGGTTCACCGATTCAATCCAGTTCAACCGGGAACCGGAGCCGGTTTTCAAGTTTTTATTATTATTATTTTTTTTAATTTATTTTTTATTTTTTAAATTATATAATGAATGGGAAAGGTCTAAATCGAAGGAGAAAGGTCATAATCGAAGGAGAAAGGTCAAAATATAACAAAAGTTAGGGTTTTTCCTCTTAACCGGTTGAACCAGCCTAACCGACGATCTGACCGGAACCGGAAGCCATTCCGGTTCAACCTAAAAACCGGTTTTCAAAACATTGGTATTACCCGATGGACCAACTTGGATACCTAATTAAAAAAAATGAGAAAATTACATAAATAGTCCTTATGGTTTGGTCCAAATTACACTCGCAGTCCTTTAGTAAATTTAATTACACCGATCATCCTTTCTTTCAAACTTGTTACATCAATAGTTCTTTAGACTAACGATTGTTAACTTTACGTTAAAAATGACCATGTGTGTAGTTTTTTTATTCTTTATATATTGAGTAAATATAAATTAAAAAATCTAAAATATGTATAGATACATTATTAGGTGCACAAACATCATTTTCATCTTTCACATTTGACTTCGAAAATTCATCATTAAATTGTTTCTCTTCTGCATTGAAACATTAAATTAAATAGTCAACAATCGTCTTTCACCACTCAAGGACCCTTTGTCACCCATTCATCTTATCTCGTCATTACTTTGGTGGCTACCATCTCTTCTCTTTTGCATCCATTCTGATGATCCCAGCTTCAAAGTAAAACAACGTTGAAGAGTGAAAACTAATTAAGCCACAAATGTATTTAAGGTGGAGAAAGATGGTTGTGAATTTGAGTGGTGGAATATAAAATTTGATGTTTTAGAGGGAAATATGACCAAATTTGATGATGAATAAAATGAGAGAAATGAAAATAATGTTATGTGCACCTAATAATGCATCTATACATATGTTATTTTATAATTTATATTCTACTAAAAAATTATAAAAGAATAAAAAAAATTATATAAGAATAAAAAAAATTACAAATATGGTCCTATTTAACAGAAAGTTAACAATCGTTAGTGTAATGGATTATTGACGTAAAAGATGTCAAAAGAAAAGATGATCAGTGTAATTAAATTAGTTAAAGGATTCTAAGTAAAATTTGAAGCAAACTGTAAAGATGTTTTATGTAATTTTCTCTTAAAAAATTAAATAGAGTGGGGAATATGGGTTGATTTTTGATACCATTGACCGGTTCTATGCCCAACCAAACCACTTGTTTTATAGCGTTGACTTGCTACATTAATTGGCCGTCGGAACTCCAAGATGCTACTGACTAAATTACTCCGTTTTCTTATAGTTAACAATATTTTAACAGTAACAAATAGGGTGAATAATCAGAGCAGATGGCTTAAAGTCTTAAACGAGAGGAAGGAGAGAAACATCGAATTGAATGCATATTAAAAATAAATTTTTAGATGTACAGCGTTGTTAAAATGCAGTCAAATTTTATAAGTGCAGTGTTCTGTTGGTAAGATGCAGTAAATCTGAATAACAATTTTATCTTAAAACGCAGTAAATTCAACATTCCTCTCATTCTCCTTATTTGAGATCTTCCTCTAAAATATGTTACCCTACAAATATCAACTAGTAGAAAATGCATACTTTTATCATTTGTAATTAGAATTTATAAAAACGTTAAATATACATGAAACATTAAATATACATTACCTAATAAAATGTTCACCACTGCCACAGTTGTCATAATCATAAATGAAAATAAGGCTGCGTTTGGTTCGTGATTTTTTTTTGATGGAATTGGAATTTAGTAAAGGAATTGGAATCTTAAGGAATTGGAATCTAAATAATTACATTTGTAACACGTTTGGTTCACTTCCATGCATCAAATTAATGAATTGGAATTGGAATGTAAATAATGATCAATGAAAATTTTATTTTCCTATATTTTACAAAACCAGTGTTTATCTAAATCTTTTATTTATATAGAATCATTACAAAACTTTCAATTTTATAAATTTATTATTTCTAAAGATTCTACAGTATATGAAAATCATCGGTGTAATCTTTATATGATAATTATTATTTTTTCTATCAGTTAGCATATCAATTGTAACATCCTCCCCAGTGGCCTGGTATTTTTCTATTTAAATTTGGTATTTAATTGTTTCATATTTTATTTGCTATAAATTGCCTAATTGTGAAACTTCGTGAAATAGGTCTTAGGACTTATTGTGGTTAATAAAATGTTTCTTGAATTAATTTATTAAAGTTGACGGTACAATAAAATAAATTTCTCGCAAACTGGTTGTAGGTTCTAGACAACAGATTTAGAACGGGTATAAAATACCCAAAGGGTTAGGTCGGCAGGGCCGATCCTTTTGGTGATCACTTTCCCAAATTTCTTGTTCTTCATTTTCCCTCAATTAAAACACACACAAACCCTAACCTAAATTTAAAGATTAAATCATCAAACTTGAAGTGTAAATTGAGGTGGTGAATTCTAACAAGTGACTTCATCATTATCATCTATCAACTATCATCTTGTCTATCTATCTAAATGTAAGTAAATTTCATGTTTAAACTCAAGTGCTAGTTGGAAAGGAAATTGATGAATGAAGTTGTTTCTTGAGTTTGTATGATGATCTACTTGTGATATTTGATGCTATATAACGATTATTGGTTAATACTATTGATTGAATTCAAGTTCTTGAGCTATGAATGAAGTTAGTTGAAAACTAAATAGATTTTATGATTTTGATGAGAAGATTAAGTAATTTGATGTTGTTGTTGTTGTTGAATGTTGGTTAGAAGTAATAGAAGACTATTTGTGTGTCGATTATGTAGTTTATGCGATTTGGTATGCCAAAGTTAGGATTTTTGGTTAAAAGTTCGTGCATAGTTCCTGGCTAGTAGCTGCTGCTGCTGATTTGATGAACTAGCCGGCGGCTAATAAGCCTAGCTGGCGGCTAAATGTCTTTGGCCGGCGGGTCAAGGACCCTATCCGACGGGTAAAAATAGCCTTAAAACATGTTTTATTTCTGTTTGCTTAAAACGGGTTAGAGTCGGCGTTCTAGGGTAGGGAACCGGCGGCTGGCCTTGGAAGCTGGCGGCTTTGAGGGTTTAGCCGGCGGCTTATGGTCTTAGCCGGCGGCTAAATGGTTCAGCTCCACTTTCTCATTTCCTTGTTACAACTTAATATTAATTGGTTATTATGTGTTATATAATGATAGTTAACACACGAGTGGGACTTATAACTTAGATAATAGTGGTGTTAAATCCCTAATGTGATTAATTGATATGAGTTATATGTTGATGATTTCAATTACTAACTTGTTTATGATGTTGATCCTCAGTGTCACACCCCCAATTTAATGCTTTGCGGAAGCGACTGTTTTGGGGCGTGACTAATCAATAATCAAACCCAAAGTACAAGTAAACGACTCTAAATGAGACGTTGAAGAAAAAGTTACATTAATACATAAGTTTTCAAAAGTAATACATCATTGATGAGTTCGCAACAGGTTTTGTTAGATTTTAAGTACATAATCATTATACAAAAGATAATGCAAGTAAAATCTTCATATATGTAATTGCATGCGACTCGAGCTACTAAAGCATATCCTGCTGGGCCATCTGTACTGATCAAACCTACTGTTGCTGTGTACCTGAGAATGCATTACTAAAACAGGTCAACCAAAAGGTTGGTGAATCTCACAGGTTTATAGTAAGTAACAGTTTGAACACATTAGCTTGTAAAATCATTGAGTAAATATTGCACAGTCGCAATAGTTTCCTTATATATTGCCATGAGCACCATAGTCGAAGCTTAACAATATAGTGTGAATGGTACAATCAAGTACAGTATCACGTACCCCCGTGAGTGCTATCCGAACACTCATATGTAACAAATACTAATATGCCTGTTTCTACGGTGAAATCCGTGGTAGCGCTACTACCCCAGGCAGGGATTGTCAGTCCCAAATGGATCCATCTACTAGTAATCGCGCTTAAGTCCATAACTGACGACTATGATTAAAGGGACTTCATTGGATTAAGTAAAACCCATGCAATCAATATACCAGTAAAATCAGTAAGTAAATCAAGTAAGTAAGTACATATGTTCGAGTAAAACAAGTAATGCATCTCCCCCAAAACAGTAAAACAGTAAAAATGGGCCGTGAGACTCATCTGTAGAGCCAGCAAATCCTAATGTGCGTACGTATTCCAACAGTAATCTCCTAACGTCCTAAACACGCAAGATTGTATGTTTGTAAGTGTACGCGTCATGATTCGTTTGTTTAGTTGTTCGTTAAGTTAATTACTTAGTTTGCAAAAATGTACGACTCGTGGTTGTCGGGTTACAATTATATTTCAAAAATATAATTAAGTTTGTTCGTATTAATATACTTCATAAGTTATCCTAACGTATCGTATTGTATCCGAATATTAATAGTTTTTATTTTTAACAATCTGACCAAAAACTACAGCTCACGCGATCGCGTGATATACTCGGCCGATCGCGTGATGTTTCCCTTGACCCGATCGCGTGACCTCCTCGGCCGATCGCGTAACAATACCCATGACCCGATCGCGTGAACTCTTTCGGCCGATCGTGTGACAAGTTAAAAATGTTGGTTTCTTTTGTACATCACGCGATCGCGTGATAGCATGAAATAGCAAAACGGGTTTTTCACTTGAAAATGACGCGATCGCGTCATTTGTTTCAGGCACTGTAGCACCTTCGTGTTTAACAGAACCAGTTCGTGATGTTTTTCAAATTTTACCATGTATAAGTTTCCAATCTTTCATAAAATAGTTATAAACAAGTTTTAGGAAGTATTTAACGTAAAAAGAAGTACAAAGAATTTGTTTTTCCTTACAATGATTTATGAAGAAAATGATGATAATGAAGCTCAAGATGATGATAATGATGCTGTGAAGATGATGATGATTCTGCTACTGTTGTTGCTCCTTGTTGTTGTTATTGTTGTTTGGAGATGAAAACCGAGAGAGAAAAGAGAAGAGACCGAGATAGATAGATCAGTGTGTTTGTGTTTGTATTACATTATTGGGGTCGGGTGTATAAACCGGCCTCAATTATTGTAGGTTGTTGGTATTTTTCGCCCCGTGTTTGCGTACCCGATCGTTAAATAGTATAATCCTTTAAAATGATAATTTTCTAAATATTATTTCGTATATGATTTTAATTGAAATATTTGATAAAAATACTTCCGATGAGATATAAAAATATATCTTAGTTTAACTTGAAATACACGGATAGTTTTCTGTATTTAAAATGTATCTAAATAATTTTCTGAGTACATTATTATTATTCTCAATAATAATACTTTATTTGAAAATGTTTTTCACCAAATCTTAATTTGGGTTTCTGCGTTCTACTAGATTTATGTACGTGTGATTATTATATAATCGTTTCGGGTTTATATATAAACATATATATATAATACTTGTGTACTTGAGTATTGACACGTCTGTAATTACGTGTTTTAAAAGTTCAAATTAGGAGCTAATTTTTGGGTTATTTTGACCGGGTGTCACATTCTCCTCTTGTTAGGAGAATTTCGTCCCGAAATTTGTTCGTAGTATTTATCGTTGTATTCAAGTTGTAGTTCGCATGTTATCTATGTAAGTCTGACAACACCTATCTAGAGTTGCCTAATCATACTTGTATGTATCACCGATTTCATCGGTATCCTACTGCCTGCCTGAAATAGTTCGCCAATTTCCTTATTCTATTTGTACTTAGAATCTGAGGAAACACATAAAGTTCTAAACAGTAATAGAACCTATTCAAGTAAGTAGTATGTATGCAGTTTTGTTTATCCGGGAGTGTACGTACCCGTGTTGAGTAAATCAATAAGTCTAGGGTTCTGGTGATTACCTTCAGCATTAAGTACATAGAACCTGCCCTTAGCAGCGTTGTTGTTTTTGTCCTTTAGTTTTGGATAGTCTCTCTTGAAATGCCCAGTACCCTTGCACTCATAGCAGGTTTTGGGTGCAAAGGTGTCGGTACCAGTGGTGGTTTCTTTACAGTCCTTGGTCATATGTCCAAATCGCTTGCATTTGTTACAAGGGCATTGACCATCATGATGAAGCTTGCACTTAGAGCAATAGGGCTTCCTTCCCTTATACTCTTTCTTGTCATCAGTTTCAGAAGTGTTGGCCTGAGCAGTTGCAGGCTTCTTGTTGGCTTGGTTCTGATTTCCAGAGCTTCCATCAGCTTTCCTCTTGTTATCTCCCGAGCTGTTTCCAGTAGTTTTGTCGCTAGCGGTTCCTTGACGAACCATTTGTGCCATCAGTTTGTGTGCCATACGCACTGTACCATGAAATGTGGGAGAGTTTGATGAAGTAACCATTCCTTGAATTTGTGGAGGAAGTCCCCAAAGATAGCGCTCAATTCGCTTGGATTCCGTATCAACCATAGATGGGCACAAGTGTGCTAACTGATTGAATCTAGAAGAGTAGCCAGCAATGTCATTTCCTTGAGTAGCGAGATTCCAGAATTCTGCCTCGAGCTGTTGAATCTCATCCCTAGGACAATACTCATCCTTGAGCATTTTATTCAGCTCATCCCAAGGAGTTTCCAAAGCAATGTCTTGGCCCACCGAATCAGCATAGGTGTTCCACCATGTCAGAGCATCATCCATGAAAGTGTAGGTGGAGAACTTGACTTTACAGTCCTCAGTGCAGTTGCAGATGCGAAAGACTGCCTCAGTCTTTTCCAGCCATCGCAACAACCCAATGGCACCTTCAGTGCCATTGAAGTTTAGAGGTTTGCAGCTAAGGAAGTCTTTATAGGTGCAGGGTTTCACTACAGTGGTATTTGGTGTTGTTTCGACACTTTCAGATCGTTGTCGCTCGGCAAGTACTGCGTCAGCTACCAGTCGGTCAACCTGAGCTTGAGTGAACTTTTGGCGTCGTGGAGGCATGTTCCTTCAATGAAGATAAGGGACATGTCAGAGTTTTGTACAAGAGTATGATCATCGTAGTTGTATATATTACAGTAATATACCACAACACAAGTGACAATCAATAGCGTAGAATAACAGTGATTGTAATCATCCAACTTGCTAGTTCAACTGATTACGAGGATTAAGGTTTTCAAAAAGGAAAAAGGATATTACATCCGAACAGATATCAGTAGTTTTGCGGAATGTGATAGGAAAGTAGAAAAGATTTGTACTTAGAGAAATACTGGATTCGAATGTTAAAACTGATGAATGAGTGAAGAATGGTCCTCTGTTGACCAGTTTGTGCAGAGTAAGGCGTAGAAGTTCTTAATCTCTACCTAGGGTAAGCCTATTTCGAAGAGATGACCCTCTCTGTCAGGGTACATCCTGGTACTATTTTTCCTAATTCGATCAACTTACCATAGGCCTATTCTAAAGTGTGTTTGCACAGTGAGTGTGTTACTGAATTTCGGAGGATCTCAATAAGCCTAATTATATAGGTGTAACCTATATACACTTATTATCCACCTAGTTGTATCTATCACAGAACAAGTACAAGTCACGGTTCTCTCGTGGTCAAAGTCAACTAGTGCATTCATGTTCAACATAACCCCTTTCAGATCTTACATCATCCTCATTTAATTGTACATAGTTGATCAGGCTATGTTAAATTAAACTCGTATGCTGAAATCCCTGAACCAGTTATATCTAATGAGGAATACTGCCTAACGGTCATAGTCTAGGCCCACTAAATGCAACCTAGTTCGCTATAACCTTAGGCTCTGATACCAATCTGTCACACCCCCAATTTAATGCTTTGCGGAAGCGACTGTTTTGGGGCGTGACTAATCAATAATCAAACCCAAAGTACAAGCAAATGACTCTAAATGAGACGTTGAAGAAAAAGTTACATTAATACATAAGTTTTCAAAAGTAATACATCATTGATGAGTTCGCAACAGGTTTTGTTAGATTTTAAGTACATAATCATTATACAAAAGATAATGCAAGTAAAATCTTCATATATGTAATTGCATGCGACTCGAGCTACTAAAGCATATCCTGCTGGGCCATCTGTACTGATCAACCCTACTGTTGCTGTGTACCTGAGAATGCATTACTAAAACAGGTCAACCAAAAGGTTGGTGAATCTCACAGGTTTATAGTAAGTAACAGTTTGAACACATTAGCTTGTAAAATCATTGAGTAAATATTGCACAGTCGCAATAGTTTCCATATATATTGCCATGAGCACCATAGTCGAAGCTTAACAATATAGTGTGAATGGTACAATCAAGTACAGTATCACGTACCCCCGTGAGTGCTATCCGAACACTCATATGTAACAAATACTAATATGCCTGTTTCTACGGTGAAATCCGTGGTAGCGCTACTACCCCAGGCAGGGATTGTCAGTCCCAAATGGATCCATCTACTAGTAATCGCGCTTAAGTCCATAACTGACGACTATGATTAAAGGGACTTCATTGGATTAAGTAAAACCCATGCAATCAATATACCAGTAAATCAGTAAGTAAATCAAGTAAGTAAGTACATATGTTCGAGTAAAACAAGTAATGCAACTCCCCCAAAACAGTAAAACAGTAAAAATGGGCCGTGAGACTCACCTGTAGAGCCAGCAAATCCTAATGTGCGTACGTATTCCAACAGTAATCTCCTAACGTCCTAAACACGCAAGATTGTATGTTTGTAAGTGTACGCGTCATGATTCGTTTGTTTAGTTGTTCGTTAAGTTAATTACTTAGTTTGCAAAAATGTACGACTCGTGGTTGTCGGGTTACAATTATATTTCAAAAATATAATTAAGTTTGTTCGTATTAATATACTTCATAAGTTATCCTAACGTATCGTATTGTATCCGAATATTAATAGTTTTTATTTTTAACAATCTGACCAAAAACTACAGCTCACGCGATCGCGTGATATACTCGGCCGATCGCGTGATGTTTCCCTTGACCCGATCGCGTGACCTCCTCGGCCGATCGCGTAACAATACCCATGACCCGATCGCGTGAACTCTTTCGGCCGATCGCGTGACAAGTTAAAAATGTTGGTTTCTTTTGTACATCACGCGATCGCGTGATAGCATGAAATAGCAAAACGGGTTTTTCACTTGAAAATGACGCGATCGCGTCATTTGTTTCAGGCACTGTAGCACCTTCGTGTTTAACAGAACCAGTTCGTGATGTTTTTCAAATTTTACCATGTATAAGTTTCCAATCTTTCATAAAATAGTTATAAACAAGTTTTAGGAAGTATTTAACGTAAAAAGAAGTACAAAGAATTTGTTTTTCCTTACAATGATTTATGAAGAAAATGATGATAATGAAGCTCAAGATGATGATAATGATGCTGTGAAGATGATGATGATTCTGCTACTGTTGTTGCTCCTTGTTGTTGTTATTGTTGTTTGGAGATGAAAACCGAGAGAGAAAAGAGAAGAGACCGAGATAGATAGATCAGTGTGTTTGTGTTTGTATTACATTATTGGGGTCGGGTGTATAAACCGGCCTCAATTATTGTAGGTTGTTGGTATTTTTCGCCCCGTGTTTGCGTACCCGATCGTTAAATAGTATAATCCTTTAAAATGATAATTTTCTAAATATTATTTCGTATATGATTTTAATTGAAATATTTGATAAAAATACTTCCGATGAGATATAAAAATATATCTTAGTTTAACTTGAAATACACGGATAGTTTTCTGTATTTAAAATGTATCTAAATAATTTTCTGAGTACATTATTATTATTCTCAATAATAATACTTTATTTGAAAATGTTTTTCACCAAATCTTAATTTGGGTTTCTGCGTTCTACTAGATTTATGTACGTGTGATTATTATATAATCGTTTCGGGTTTATATATAAACATATATATATAATACTTGTGTACTTAAGTATTGACACGTCTGTAATTACGTGTTTTAAAAGTTCAAATTAGGAGCTAATTTTTGGGTTATTTTGACCGGGTGTCACACTCAGATCCTCTAAAAGACAAAGTAGCACCTGAAATCTGAGTTAGTAAAGACGAAGGTATTGGTGAGTGGATTCGGAACTCACCATTGAATTTAGTTGTGATCATTGGATTACAACGAATAAGCGTGATATATTGTTGTTGCTTATTTAATATACCTTGTTGATTATTACTCAATGTGCAATGTGTGGCCTTCGGGCATCAGTTGTTAATGAGGTCAACGAGTTGTTGAATGGTTGGTTGGGCTAGTTGGTTATCGTGTGAATGATACAGGGATTTACTTCATTTGTTGTGTGTATTGAACTGTATCTGAGTATGTTAACCACTAGCTATCGGTCTCGTCCGTTATGGCCATACGGATAGGTTGGATAAGTGTTCTTGGGGAGCCACCCGGGTTATTGGTTATCCCAGAGCCGCCGATCCTCATTATTGTGTTGTTTGCTGTAATTAGATGATTATGCTAAGTTGAATGTTGTGTGATGAACTCATTCACTTAGCTATGTGCTAATCCCTCCTATCTACTTCCTGCAGATTATATTTTGGTTAGATGAGTAGCAGGAAGTTGATGCTCTAGGAGCTGGGAATGTCTTGACAAGCTTGCTACTCTGATAATGTTTTGTACTAAACAAGTTGGTTTTTATATGATGCCCCAATTAAGATGTGGTAAAATAGTTTTTGAACTAGTATGAAGTAAGCTATGAACTGTTTATGTAATCTAATTAGGGTGCAATAAAACTAATGATGTGTTTTATATTACTACGCTTCCGGTTTATTAATATAATATTGACTTATGAAATGAGGGGCGTTATATCAATCTTTGTATAATCATCCTTCAACAACACAGGCATATTAACACCACCGAGAACATGAATCATCCAAATCAAATCAATAAAAAAGCTTTCATCATCATGATTAATTAATACGTATAAGTGGTTACCACCGTAAATCACAACCAAACAAAATAGAAAAATGGAGATCTTGAAACAAAAATCCTAGAAATATAATCAAATAAAAGGAGTGAGAAGGAATAACTAAAAATGGCGGTGCAACCATGGAACGCCGGTGACGGCTTACCGGAGTGGCGGTGATGGCTTGCCGGAGTGGTGGTCGGCGACGGCCGGAGTTAAGCGATGGAGAAGAAAATCGGATGAAACAAACAGGTGACACCGTAAAATGATTTTAGATGGGGGTTTTATTACATTCCATTGGATTTTCAATCTTTCCTTGCATATATGGATGGAATCTAAATTCCCTCAGGTAAAGGAATTTAAAGAATTCCAATTCCTTCCCTTTTTGAACGAAACGTGCTTAAGGAATGGAATTGAGATTCCAATTCCATTGAATTCATTCAAATTCCGCGAACCAAACGCACCCTAAGTGTAACAAAGTTTTATCCCATAGTTAAATGCATCTAAGTTTACTTATTAATGTAACTTTACAATTAACAACTTACAAATTCATATTTCATATTATATATATAAAGTCGAATCAATAAAGTCCTAAAATATAAAAGGAATAATAAACTAATACTCCGTAGATGAAATGAAGAAAAAAAAAGACTCATTATTTAATAATATTAAGCTAGAATACGTACGTAGAATAGGGATGAAAAGGTAATCGACGACGATTCGAAGATTTGCAATCGAGGCTATGTTTTTGTAAAAGGTATGATTATTTAAAAACTAATTTCAATGATGGTTCATCTTGCTTTTCTTAATTGATTTATGAAAAGAAGTTATATAATTGAAAGTAATAAAAAAGATTTATAATTAAATCATTAGTTTTTAAAGTTAAACTATTATAAATATAATGAATTGAAGTGAAATTAAATGTAAAAAAAAGTTTATAGGGTAATATGTAAATACTGAAAGTGTTTTGGTTCAAAAATTTGGTGCATACGTTGAAGATGAAGAATGTTTGAAGTAAGCATATTTTCAAAAGATTCTTTTATTACATCAAATGTGATGTTGTGTTTAGTGTATACGTTAAAGATGTCCTGAGCCAATCTGCATGTGCCAGATGATCGACTGCCCCTATAAAACTTAACATACGCAATCAGCAATTCAATATTTACATCTCTTTCTATATTCTCGAACATACATTCCGATAAACATTTAAAACCATTATCTTCATATCATCATAGTAGTACTACCTTCATCCCAAAATAATTGTTCAGTTTTGATTTTTTGAAGTTTTTTTTTCAACTTTAACTTTAAATATTTTTGTTTGTGTTCTATAATACTTGATACAAAATATATGAAAGATTGAGTTTGAAATGTATTTTTTCAATGGTATAATTTTACTTCAAAAAGTCAAAACATGATAGTTATTTTGGGACGGAATAGGGGATGTTAACATATTCATGGATTTTTTATATTTGAATTTACAAAACAAATGAAAAACCAACGAAATGTAAAATAACACTTAGTGTACTTGTTTTTTTATTATAAATTAAACAAGCAATTTCATCAAATAAACCAAATTTTATAACAAAAAGTGAAGTTTATCACAAAGAAATCAAGTCTTAAGGTTTTCAGTTACCACTGGAAAAAAAAAAAAAAGAGATATGTATCAATATCAAATACAAAGCTATAGCAATCAGAGTTATGAATGAATTGGGGGAAAGGCCCTAGTTTTTGGAGGCTTTTCTTCCCACAATATAATTTTTATTAGGGGTGATGGTGTAAAAGAGTACAAAAGGATGAGGGACAGTGTGACAACCGTCAATTTAGGACTAGAATTTAGTGCCTAATCAAGTTTTAATACATGTAATTAGTTCTGTGCTAGGCTAATTAATGTATCAATTATTATATATATTGTTGAATATATATAACACTATTATACGGTTTGTTTAAATCGTACGAGTTTCAAATCGAATGAATTTCGATACAATAAGTACGGACGTTGGTGAACAATTAAGTAATACAAGGATTTTTAATAACGTTATCGTACTTAAAAATATTATGTCAGCAATATTTCGTATCCAAGTTTTATCACACAATTAATATAAACGCGAATCAAAATGTAACTTCGCAAACAAAACGAGACAAATCACCTTTTATAATGTAATTATTAAATATTTAGCAAAATACTTCAACAAAAATACTGAATAATTATTCGTATTTTAAAACGTATATTAAAACATATAAAATAAATATTTAACGTTTAAGCAATCGGGGGAAAAACGAACACCGCACGGAGCGCGGAGGCTCAGGCTGAGAGTTGGAACTCTCAACCAAAACCACCTCCACTTTCATTTTTTTTTTCTTTCATTTTCATTTCTCTTTCTCTCTCTTTCCTTCTTTTTCTCTCTACTTACCCACCACCACCATCTTTAACATCATCATAAAAATCGACAAAAGGGAACACCAAACGACCTCGGATCTTCAAGCCCATTTGGAATAAAAGAACCACCACGCAACGATCTATCTTTCTATCTTTCCGAAATTTCATTTCGGCGATTTGTAAGTTTCCGACACAACTCCGAAAACTCTCGTTTTTAAGTATTATCACTTGCTAGTTGTTTGTATAACCTTGTTATGTCCTAAAATGGGTTGGGTAAAAATATTATGCCGATCGATGACCGGAAGATGCATTTTTGAGGTTGAAACTCCGATCAGATCCCGTACGTCGCATTTGGCCTGCGCAAATGCGACGCAGCGACTTACGTCGCACGAATCCTCAACGTCGCATATAGCGACGTAGCCTATTACGTCGCATTGACTTGCGAACATCGCACTTAGTGACACAAACCCTTACGTCGCTGAAAATCAACAACGTCGCCTATAGCGACGCCACGTACAACGTCGCATTAAATTGCGAAAGTCGCACATAGCGACGCCGTGCCCAACGTCGCAGTCAGGATCTGCGACGTCGCACCCAACGTCGCACAAACCAGAAAACACAGATGTTCACTAAGTGTCGAGACCCTAAATTTTATCACTTGATTTCACCCAATTTCAAGTCCAGATGCGTTTTTCACCAAAGCAATATAGTAGAAATAAAAATTTTCCGCCAGGGGCTCTGCCCCTTGGACCCCGCCAGGGGCTGCCGCCCCTTGGACCCCGCTAACCAGGGGCGCTGCCCCCGGACCCCCGTACTTAGATTCCGTAAGCACATTTTTACACCAAGTGTCAAACTTGTACAACTTCAAAACGCTTACACGATACACCTTTTCAATCATAATGGAATTTACTTTTCAAGGATAACACTTCGAGTCATAATGAGAACATTGAAATATTTAAATTCCAACAATCACCAACGGACCGTACACGTTTTTAAAACATACTTCAATTCAATCAAACAAGTCGTTGTAACTTGTATCAACTCAATCAAGCAAGTCGTTGTAACTTGTATCAATTCAATCAAACAAGTCTTAGTAACTTGTAACAATACAATCAACCAAATCGGGGTAATTCGGACATCAAGTTAAACAAACAATTTCAATGGTAGTCTTTCGGGATACCGGTACAATTAATAACAATTCAAGTGTCGTGGACACATTCAGGTTTCAAGACTTTGGACACCAAATTACAGCTAATTACTTCAAGTTTATTAAATTAAACACTTCAAGATTCAGGTGAGTTTCATAGCCCCATTTTCACTGCTTTTCAACTAGGGGTGTGATAATACTGCTATGTTTTGTTTTACAAGTAGAACGCAAGTGCCAAACTTCAAACACTACATGAGTTTCAAGCTAATCATTTAAAGTCCTCTATAAGCATAGTCTCTAATATTTTAGCGTGAATGTTAGTATATGATATCATATAGGATTGACAATCCTCATCCGGGTTAGCACGCACTAACCGGTCAAACGGATGTATTAGCATTTGGGAAGACGAGTGTGGATTAGACACTCGTAGGAGGCATTTCACGTTAGGTTTCCTTAATTGGACCTAGCGCTCAAGTTAAGCTCAGACTATGTGCTCATGGATTGTATAACTTTTATTTTGCTTAATTGCAATTTAACTTCAATATAAATCTTGCGGTTCTTACAACTATACATTGACATACAAACCTGTGAGCTCACCAGCGTTTTCGCTGACCCATTTTAGTATGTATCACAGGTACCCAGCAGTAGGTTGGCTGCACAAGCAGGGATTATTAGCTCGAGTCAGCATACATACAACTAGAGATTTGATTGCATTATTATATTTTGTAAAAGTAATTATGCCATGTAATCTCTAAATTTCAGGAACCGAGCTAATGTAACATTATTTTGATGTAACCGCTTACTTTATTAATGCAAGTTTAAAACGACGCATATAGTGGTCGTTCATTATATCTTATGAGCTTTGTATATTGATTAGTGACACCCAAATCGAGCTTCCGCAAATCATCAAATTTGGGGGTGTCACAGATTGGTATCAGAGCCTAAGGTTATAGTGAACTAGGTTGCATTTAGTGGACCTAGACTATGACCGTTAGGCAGTATTCCCTATTAGGTATAACCAGTTCAGAGATTACAGCATACGAATTTAATTTAACATAGCCTGATCAACTATGTACAATTAAATAAAGATGATGCAAGATCTGAAGGAAGTTATGGCCGAACAGGATACACTAGTTGACTCTGACCTCGAGAGAAACGGGACTTAAAACTTGTCTGTGTTAGACACTCAATAGGCGGTTATGTGATATATCTATATACATAAGTAAGCCTCAATTCAAGCTTAGGCTATATTATATACGTATTATATGAATATAGGCCTCACATTTGCTCACGTTCTGTCTCAGAATGGCAAACACACCACCCAACTCATCCCGTTCCCATTCGTACGAATTACAAAGTTCAAGGGTAGCTAGGAGGAACCCCAGGTTGCCTCGAGCGGGCTCATACTCCAATCAATTCACACTAACAGACTTGGCCGCTAGGCTACACCGTCACGAGCAACAACTGCGTGACATGGACATCGAGTTGCAAGAGACCCGAGAAAACTGGACACTCACCCTAATGGGACAAGTTGCTCAGGTCTCTGAGGACCATGAAAACACTATCAACAATATGAACGTTCTCGAAAATCGAGTGGGTGAAACCATCGAGACCATGGAGATCGTCTACAATCAAGTGACTGACAATCAAAACGAAATCACTGTCCTGCGATCAAGGTTGACTCAGTGTGAGACACGCCTGAGGGAAACCGAGGAGGCACTCAGAATGGTTAGCCGACTTGCAGAGTCCGTTGACCGTCTCACTGCCTTAATGCCACAACTCAATCTTCGTCAGAATTAGCTTAGGCTGAATCTGCACTCCATAACGCTTCCGTAGGACTAATGTAAATTGACCGAATGAAACAATTCTCGGCTCTTTTGGCACAATATCTATGTCTGTAACTTTTGAATTCAACAAACTCGAAATTGTCTGTAATCATTTAACAATGTAATATCAATTGACAATTTCGTTCGATTTAAATCTATATTATAGAACTCTTATGCTTGTGATGTGTATGTTGTTGCATTAATACATACATCCACTACAATTATTATTCTGGTACAATTCCTTACGTACCTATTGTTTCTTTTCTTGAAGAATCATGCCGCCGAAGAAAAAGAGTTACAGTGAAGCCGAACTTGCTGCTGCCGTTAATCGGGCCGTAGCCGACGCTTTGGCCGCTCGGGATCCTACCCGAACGACTGAGGAAACAGCCGATACCACCGCCTCCACTCCTGCTGTCAAGCCTTGTTCCTACAAGGACTTTCTCAGCTGTAAACCTCTATATTTCAAGGGCACGGAAGGTGCCATTGGCTTGATCCGTTGGATTGAGCGCATGGAATCTGTTTTCAGTCTCTGCGATTGTACTGAGAACAACAAGGTCAAATTCGCTGCTTACACCTTTCAGGAAGGTGCACTCACGTGGTGGAAAACCCACGCAAACTCTGTAGGCCTTGAGGTTGCAAATCGGCTTCCTTGGGCCGAACTGAAGAAGAAACTGACAGAAAAATACTGTCCTGAAGAAGAGCTGCATAGGCTGGAGGAAGAATTTTGGCACCTGGCGGTGCAGGGAAATGATGTTGCTGATTATACCACCAAATTTCAGCAGTTTGCTTTACTATGCCCAAGTTTGGTTGAACCGGAAAGTAAGGGCATCAAAAGGTACATTCACGGACTCCCTGAGAACATCCAGGGAAATGTCGCCTCATCCAAACCAACCACCACTGAGAGTGCCATTCGATTGGCCCACGAACTCATGGCCCTGGTTGTCAGCCGTGAGACCTCCAACACCTCATCCTCCAACAACAACAAACGCAAATCCACTGAACACCTCCACAACTCAAACAAGAAAAACAACGCCATCCAAGTCTACACTACCAACTCTGAATCCAACCGCAACTACACCGGGGACTGGCCTTATTGTCCCAAGTGTAACTATCACCACTTTGGTCAGTGCAGGACCCCTTGCAACAACTGCAGGAGGTACGGGCATTCGACTAAGGATTGCCAAGCCCCCAGATCCAACAACAACCCCTCTAACAAAAATGCCCAACAACCTAAGTCCTGCTATGAATGTGGGAACCCAGGACACTTTAGGGATACTTGCCCAAAATTGAAGAATAAGGGCAACAACAACCGCAACAACAACAACAACCGCAACAACAACAACAACAACGTCAAAAGTAGCGCCTTCACTACAACAAAAATGACTTATTAGGACATTTTTTCTAGGACACTTTGTAAATGGCGTCTTAATAACATATTTAATAGGACGCTATAGTTTTTTATTCATTTTATCAAAGTATTTATAGGACACCCTATTTTTTGTCCTATAACATTCAGTTTTATATGACGTTTTTTTTGTAGGCGTCCTATAATGTAGAGTCTAATAGGACACTTTATATTTGAGTCTTATTATAAGTTTTATAGGACGCTTGTTCATTTGAGTCTTATCATTGTTGATCATAATAGGGCACGTGATATTTGAGTCTTATTGTATTAAGCTTATAATACATTTAAACGTTAATCTTTTATTATTGTAGATCCTAATAAGACATTTATATATGACTCTTATTATTAAGTTAATAGTACACGTATTTGTTGGAGTCTTATTTTTCTAGAGCCTAATAAGACATTTGACATGTAACTTTATTGCATTATATTTTAATTCGCATTTATTTATTTGCTATGGTATTATGTAGGTTGCAAAAAAGTTTAAAAATTTTATAAAGCAATTGAAGTTCGGTTCCAAATTGAGCTTAATCGGTCTAGTTTTATTCAAGCCCGTCACAATAATTTACAGATCCCTTGTGCTATTATATATAAAAAAACTGGTCCTTAAATTTGAAAAGTTTAAGTTGTTATAAGTTTATATATTACCAGTATACAAAAAATGTTGAGTTAACCCGGCAAAGTGTCTCATCACAAATAATTAAACTCAGTCGTCACAATTAATATTCTGATTAATTTATCCAAAAAATAGTATCAGTTTGAACTTTGAAGGTACGTAAATAGGAATTTAATCTATCAAATATATTTTCATGGTTATTTATCAAAATTTTATAATTCCAGATGAATAAGTATTTTCACTATGCTAGACCAAAGAAACCAAGATCTATTTCTCAAAGAAAATTACAAAAGAGGCGCGTCATGTGTGCATCATTTAACAATGTTAAAATAAGTTAACAACGGAATTCGAAGAGACGGCAAGTAGGCAACGCCCTGAAAGGGTAGCATACCTACCAATTGGACTACATTTCAATTTTATTGTCAAACTCGTTATCGAAATTATATAACATTCGATAAAGTCCTAAATTGGGCACCATAAAATTGAAAGGCTTATACGGTTGGAGGCTTGGAGCCGCCCATAAAAGGTTTGGGCCTAGTTTTACCTTTTCATACGATATACGATACAAGTATATTATGTACATGTATAATACATAATGCTATATAAATAAATATACATATAGATCATTTTGATTTTCAAAATTATATTCTTTTTGGATTATGATATATTTAAATTAATCTACAATGTTACCAACTAGTTTCTCGTTTTGTTGAAATTTCATATGTATTTAAAATTCTGTGGCAACGGTGATGTGAATGTATATGAGATACGTTATAAAATTATAAATTGATTTGGTATATAAAACTTGAGCTTTTCAAGCCGTAGTCAAACTATCTTTAATTAATTTTTTAATCGAGCTCGAGTATGTTAATGAAAACTCGTTAAGATATAGAGCAAAATTGAAACTTAGCTTAATTAAGTTGAGCACAACTTGAACCATTTTAAGTTGGATCACAATTGGATTCATATCTAACCATGGTCTTCTAATAATCAAACTTAATACTAAACTTCATACATATACACACATATTCCATAGAACTTCTATCAAAACTTATAAACAGAACGACCTAATGTTTTGAAAAACGGATTTTCTGTTGAACCGGATAGGGGTCCGGTTACGGTTGGACCGCCGGTTCGGCAGATTCAACCGGTTAAGTGTAAAAGTCAAGCTTTCGTTTTTTTTTTTTTACCTTTTTCGTTCGATTTTGACCTTTCTCCTTCCTTATATAGTTTAATAAATACAAAATTAATAAAAAAAAAAAAAAAAAAAAGAAGTGAAAATCAGTTCCGGTTCAACCAGCGAACTGCCCGGTTCGTAGAAAAGTCAAACTTGACTCAAAACCGGTTTACAACCGGCCGGAAATCATAAAATTCTTGGTTCAACTGGTCGGACCAGACCAGTTCAACCGGTTTTCAAAACATTGGAACGACTAGTACAATTACTCTCTTTCACTGGTGTGGTTTTTAGGCAATATTTCTATTTTGAAATGGGTCCTAATAAAGATACCCCTTTTTTACTTTTTCCCTTCTCATACCCCCCTCACTCATTTAATCAATCACATCATGCTCTCTTTTTCTTTTCTTTTCTTTTCTTTACTTTTTGGGTATACCCCATTTTTTTTCTAATTTCTACCCCTGTTTAGTCTAAAACTGAAACTGCATCTGTACTGGGACCGATCTTAGATAAAACTGGACTGGAAAAGGACCGGACGAGTATCGAAGTGGGCCAGGGGGTATCCCTGTAATTCAGGGGGTGGCTTTATAATTCCCCTTTTGAAATTAAAGGTGGATAAGTGAATCAGAAAGAAGGACATTTTTTAAATTTTTCATGAGTTTAATTTTCTCTTTTATTTTATCTTATTTAACGAGGGTAAGTTTATATATATATATATATATATATGTATATACATATATAATTATAATTACATATAAAGAGTCTTCAGTTTGTTGAGTCTTAAATCTTAATTAGAAATTAAAATTACTTATTTGCCCTTATTAATTATTGATTGTTACATGTTAACTTTAAATTATTTTTGGTGGGTATTCAAAACATTACATTTTCCAAAGCCATTATATTTTTTCCTTAATTAAAATAACCAATTATAGTAGACACCTTTTTATTCAAGATTTAAAACATGAAACATATTACTTCTTCCGTCCCAAAACAATAAACTTCTTTTTATTACCGACATATTGTGCGGGCTTGTTTGTTTGTTTTCTTATTACCGCCGCATTGTGCGGGTTTGCTGCTAGTATATATATATATATATATATATATATATATATATATATATATATATATATATATATATATATATATATATATATAAACGGGTGGAGATAAAATAAAAACGGTGAAAATAGTTGAACTTCACAATTTTATGAAAGTGTGAAGTTAGAATGATTTTTTGATTCACACTTAATTTTTAAATGTGATTTTTTTTTTTGCTTCACATAAAATTTATGAATTATGAACGTCAAAAATTAAGCTTCACACATTCATAAATTTATGTGAAGCCAAAAACATTAAGTTTCACATTAAAAAAATTTATGTGAAACACAAAAAATAAAAGACATTGTTAATCCAAATTGAGATAGTTTTCACCGTTTTTATTTTAATTCCTTATTTTCACTACAACTCATCCATATATATATATATATATATATATATATATATATATATATTAGCCTACAAAAATGAACATGGTTTTTGGCTTCACATACCACGAATATGTACACTTTATTTCACAAATATATATACATTGTCCACTACCGGACTTAAACCATTAATCTTAAGGTTAGAGGGTTCCAACGACCTGGCTGGCAATGGCTATTTGTTAATTTACCTTTATTTTGTATACTTTATTTAATTGTTTGTTGTAAGTTTAACTCTAGAACTATAACTATTTTATTTTATAGCAGTTAATGAAGTTTATTAATCATATTGTAATTTATCATCATCACTATAGATATAAGTTCATCAAAAGTCCATTTATCCTCCTTCCTTCTCGGTTGCCGTTTTCACAATTTACGAAGTTAATGGTCCTTTTGTTAAATCAGATTAACTTTTTAAAAAAAAATAATTAATTGGAAGAATGGTGTAATTTACTCTATATTACTAGTATCAACTTTATTTTGTGTATTTTTATTTATTCATTTTATCGTAAGCGTATAGACATAATAATATCAATAATTTTATATACAAAACTTAGAGATTGGCTTCAGTTTACGAACAAACTGAAATTCCATGGAGTACGAACTTAACCATTTATTTTATTTTATATCAACTATGGAGTACGAACAAACCTAAAACCAAAAATTCCATCTATCCTTCAAAATCAACCGCCATTTAATTTCACAAAAATCAAATCTCCCCCTAAAATTTCTCCTTTCTGGTTCGTTTTGGGTTCCAATCTTTCATAAAAAAAACTCATTTCACTCTTTCCCCATTCTTAAACTACAGAATTCTGCTAGTTTAGTTCCTATTTTGTTTTTATTTCTACAATCATCGATTTCACTCTATAAGCCATCGTGGCTCAGCCACCACAACACTGAACCTCCACCGTGACATGCAACATCGTCGGAAGGCCACCTGGACCGTCGTACAAGCATCTGCACCGCCATCGCGTCGCCACTACAGAGGTATTTTCGGCTCTATATATACATATTATCTCTTTCTCTCTATTTTGCTTATCGTTCAGATAGATATATTATGTTTTGATTATGACTGAATGACAATTAACTATAATGTTTTGAGGCTAATCTTGTTGTACTGATCTCGGAGGCCATACGAGTTCTGTTCATTGTTTGATATTTAAGAGTAATAATAAGATATAAAAGTGATATTGAAGAACAATTATTGAATTTATATCTGTAATCTGTAATAAAGTGAGACATTATATTATGACCTGATAATTTATTTTGGATTCATGTTCATCTCTGACTCAAAGGTTGTGATGTCCTTTACCTATTGTTCCTTGTGATGTCCTGGACATTTAATAATTTAGTGTCTAGTACCATCAAACAACGTTGTTGTTGCTCACTTGCTCTAGAAATACTTCATGGTAGTCTGCACATTTCCATCTTGAGTTGGATATTACCTATCATTTTTCATGTCCAAATGCTCCACAAATTTTTTTCCAACTAATCATTACGTTGTCATTGAGTTTAACTTACCTTGTGTTGATCTTTCTCTATCTCAGTGATGGCAAGTTGGATGTCATTGTTCTATCTTTTTGTTTACTACCTGGAATTTTAAGCAGGCTCTGATTGAAACAAAATGCAAGGTGAGTTATTCCCTCTAGAACTAATTGCCTCTTGTTTACTGATCTGTACGTGGAACTTCTGCTACTAACATACTTGTTTGGATAAATATTGTTTATTTTAGATACTTATTAGTTTGTTTCTTGTAATTGCTACCTCCAAGTCAATTCTAGTTAACACTTTATTACACATTATTTCACAGATATTGATCCTATATCGAATCATTTGATTATTGATTATGTTCTTTGGTATGTTGCCTTGGTAGTCCCTTTTGATGTGTTTTGAAACCTGCTTACCTTTTTAATATCTAAACACAACGTCAACATTTTGAATATTATTTTTTGAAGGTGCTATCCAATATAAGCAAATCGCAGACTCTATTGGCGCAAGTAGGCGAGTGTAATGGTAATAATTTTTACCTAATTTTAATTGTATGATTCGTGTTTCATCTTAAAGTAAAGAATTTGTATACTTGTATGCTTTTTTATAGGTGGCAAAATGGGCGGGGCAGGTTGGATTGGGCATGGTTGCTTGGGTTAGCTGGTCAGAACTGGGGTATAACGGATCAACAATTGAAGATTCTATTGGTGCAAGTATTGAGTGGCCTTGTCCATTTATTTCGATATTTCAATCTTGTTAATATCTCCTATAATTTTTGTGAAGTAGGATTTATTGAGCATGAACTTTATACATATATACACGTTGGTTGATTGTAGGTGGTTTTCCAAGACGATGCATAATCGCTCACTGTATACGTTTATTGTTTTTTTCCTTGCTTTATACTCTTCAATTATCTTGTAATTGTCAGAAAATATTATTTTGTACGATGTTATTACTCTATTATTTAAAAACATTTTTGTTATGGAATGGCTTGTTTGAATCTGAATTGAATTATATTCCTTTTATTTATAGAATAATAAATAATAATGAATGAATTATAGAAAACGGAATTCATATTGGTACACCACTACACCACATATTTGCTCTTAGCAAAAACTTTTGTATTATGACCTTTCTTGGTCCTCTTACTAATAATAGTGTTATCTTGTTATATTAGACATGTTAGGACGTTTTTATGTGTCTCAAGACCAAATAGTATGTAAGCATGTATTTGAATTTAAAACATAAAAAAGCGTCCTATTATGTGATTTTTTAGGACACCATTTGTGTTTCGTTAGACATATTTTGGGACTTATAAAAGTGTTTCATAATGTATATTAGGACCCCTAATAAGAGTGTTACATAAAGTATATTAGGACGCCTATATTTATTACGACGGCTTTATATGTGACGCTTTTGCTATTGGTCCTATTAGATAAAAGGTCCTATAAAGTACCATTTTAGGACACTTGTTAGGGTCCTGTATGACCATTTTTGTTGTAGTGCTTCGTGATCAACTCAGGGGACGCCCGTCAGGACCCGAATGTGGTCACGGGTATGTTCCTCCTCAACAATTTAACTGCTTCTATTCTGTTTGATACTGGTGCCGATAGAAGTTTTATTTCCGATGAATTTTGCCCTCTACTTGACATCACACCTGTTGCTTTAGACGTTAAGTACACCGTAGAGCTAGCAAATGGCAAATTTATAGAAACCGATAGTGTGATACCTAATTGCACTTTAAATCTAGCCGACGAAATCTTCTCCATAGATCTTATGCCTGTTGAGATAGGAAGTTTCGATGTCATTGTAGGCATGGACCGGTTATCCAAACATCGCGCCGAAATCATTTGCCACGACAAAATTATTCGCATACCTCTCGCCGTCGGTAGAACCTTGGTCATACAGGGGGAGACCGGTGGGACGAGGCTTAACATCATATCTTGTCTAAAAACCCGGAAATTTCTGAGAAAGGGTTACCCAGCAATTCTCGCGCACATCATGGAGAAAAAGTCGGAGGAGAAGCGACTTGAAGATGTTCCAATTGTTCGAGACTTTCCAGAACTCTTTCCCGAAGAACTACCTGGTCTACCACCGCAAAGACAGGTTGAGTTCTCAATCGATCTTGTACCAGGTGCTGCGCCTGTGGCCCGAGCACCATACCGTTTAGCTCCATCCGAACTTCAGGAGTTGTCCACTCAATTACAGGAACTCCTGGAACGAGGATTCATCAGGCCGAGTTCTTCACCTTGGGGAGCTCCGGTCCTTTTTGTCAAGAAGAAAGACGGTTCTTTTCGAATGTGTATCGACTACCGAGAATTGAACAAGTTAACCGTCAAGAACCGATACCCATTACCTCGAATCGATGATTTGTTCGACCAACTTCAAGGATCGAGTTGTTATTCTAAGATTGATCTCCGATCCGGATATCACCAATTGCGTGTTCGCAAGACCGACATTCCAAAAACCGCTTTCCGAACCCGCTATGGGCATTACGAATTCCAAGTGATGCCATTCGGCCTAACCAACGCACCGGCTGTATTCATGGACCTTATGAATCGGGTGTGTAAACCTTACCTTGACAAGTTTGTCATTGTCTTCATCGATGACATCCTCATAGATTCACGAAGCGAAGAAGAACACGAGCAACACCTCAAAACCATCCTTGAACTACTTAGACACGAGGAACTTTACGCCAAATTCTCTAAGTGTGAGTTCTGGATTCAAATCGTTCAATTCCTTGGTCACGTGATCGACAGTCAGGGAATTCACGTTGATCCATCAAAAATCGAGGCTATCAAAGACTGGCAATCGCCAACCACTCCGACCGAAGTACGACAGTTTTTGGGACTGGCCGGGTACTACCGACGATTCATTGAAAATTTCTCCAAAATAGCCTTACCACTCACGACTCTGACCCAGAAAGACAAAAAGTTTGACTGGACTGATAAACAAGAGTCGTGTTTGTCCCTTACTTAGGATCTAGAACGAACCGAGTCAATCCAATCGATGGCGGAAACAACGATTAGATTATTAACTAAACACACAAATAATCAATACGCAATCAATATCAAACGAACGTAATATTATTGCTTATATTCGATCAGATTACAGAGAATTTCGACAAATTGTGTTTAGGGTTTCGTCCACCCTAAAACAGAAAACGTAAAACGTTTTTATACAAAGTTTGGCACCTGCGACGTAGCACGCTACGTCGCAGGCCCAAGCCCATGCGACGTCTGCTACGTCGCAGGCCCAATACCTGACGTCGCACCTGCGACGTAGTGCGCTACGTCGCAGGAGTCAGGAATCCTATTTCTAATTACAAACTACGAGCTAGACCAACTGACAGACACTAAACATGTACTAACAAACTCCCCCGTGTCTTCAGCTTGGTCTTCAAAAATCTTCATTAAACCCAGCCCGCAGGAAACTGGCCGTCGGCATGAATTCCATTAGCTACGCAAACAGTAACAACATTGTAAAACTGTTGTGCTAATCGTCTGTTGAATTCATTCTTCTGACCAACTCGAATCCGATTATCATAGAGTTTTCTTAAATCTTTTTCATGAAAATTAATTAAACTCATCGGATCATACAGCCTAAACGTTGCTTGCTTCAAGTTCCATATACCTCCAACTTCTGGCCACGGTTCAGAATCTGGAACGAAAGTGATAACCGCTTCGCCAGTCTGCGGATCAAGTTCCCATTTCACAAGTCTTCTCAGAAAATAATAAGGAACTGATTCCAGAGGTATCTCAGTCAAACATTTAGCCGGTGAATAGTGAACTTTAACCAAAGGCTTCCTGGTGACTGGATCAATCTTTTTCTTCCATGTATACCGAGTTCCCAACGTCGGCTTCAATTTCGAATAAGTCTTCGATAGTACTTCCCGACGTAGACATCTTTGAATGAACTCAGCATAGTCATTCTCGAAAGGATTAATCAACTTAAGCTGAGCTAATCGATTAATCTCTCCTTTTGGCAACGTGCTCAATCTATCAAAACGCATTCTAAAATACTGAACTCCATCTTCTCTCTTTATCATAAACAGATTCCTTTGACACTTCCAGCTTTTAATAACACCGGTATAATTCCGACTAACCCGGTACACTTGACATTTCACTGGAATAGGGACTGGATTTCGTCCCTTAGGCCACCATTTCTTGTTTCTCTCTCTCTTTTCTTCAGCAGTTAGTTTCTTTGCTGCTGAGTCCGGTGCCTGTGTCTCTGAAACTGGAGTTGCAGCAGAACTAGATTCTCCATGTTGCGCTTTATCAGGACTCTCGTCTTCACTTGAATCAGATTCAATAATTGGTGCATCATCATAAGTTTCCCCAGATTGTGCATCATCATATGTTTCATCTGCATCCAACTGTTCCTCTTCAATCGAGACATCCTCGTTCATCTCAAACACATTTTCTGTTTCTTCCTCAGAGCCAACTCCACTAGCCATCCTTTGAATAAACGATAAGTCCGCAAATGAATAGTCAACAGCCAGCGGTCTCGGTTGCCCTGGAATATCATCAACAGAGAAATAATCCAAAAGAGAAATGTTTTCATTAATATTTTCAATTACAGGGTTGGGATTTACAGACGCAGGTTCACTTGACTCTAAAGTGGGTATCCCAGACCCAGACTCCCCCGAGGCAAGTAACCTGCCTTCCAAAACATGAACCCTATTCTTCGTTTCCTCAAGCTCTTTAGATTGAACCTCGATCAAAGCAGCTTGTTCAGCGATCTTCTCATCCTGAGCCTCCAGCTTTTGCTTCATCAGCTGCATATCTTCCATGATCTTTTGCATGAAAGCTGGAGTCGGTTGAATCTCAAAAACATCCTGTTGCTGTGGATTGACTGGAGCTCGGGTTGACGAAGAGCGACGTACACGACGAGGCGGTTGATAAGTCTCATCAGCAGGATCATCCCCGTCGCGTGTACGTTTTCCAGTATCCCTTGGAGGCACATACTTGCGTCCTTGTCTGATTCGACGCTTAATCCTCAGATATCTGAATGAATCAGAAAGCCTGATACGTTCCATCTCAGAAGGATGCGGAACAGTACCATCAGAATGCTCAGGCGTCGGACCCCCATCCTGAGGTCCTACAATCGCAATATCTTCAGAATCGGAATCCTCAACCGTATCATGCGATGCTGGATTGTCCGAATCCACATGCCCGAACTGCTCAATGTTCTCCAAAAGGGCATCCACGTTCTCCCCCGCAGCTTGAGCAGGAATGTTCTCCCCCGCAGCTTGAACTGGAATGTTCACAAACGGTTGCTGCGGTTGCTGAGGTGCTGGAACATCCATATACTGAGGATCTGGGGGCGGTACATAATTCTCGTCCACAATTGCACCAAATAAGGGAACATCCGTTGCTGCCGCAACCCCTTTCTCAAAACTTGCACAAATAGTGAAAATCCTACTCATCATCGGTGAAATCTTTAATAGCTGATCAGGATCACCCTGTGCCTGAAGATCTGGATGATGACGATTAATGTGCAACTGAACAAAACGCGGATATAAAATCCATTTCTGATCCCCAGCGTTCGCATTATCAACCATAGCCTTGAAGATAAATCCTGAGAAGTTGAACGGCTTGTTGTATATCAACGCTAACATAGCAGAAGCCAGACTTCGGCTCATACCATCCGTTCCACCTTTTCTATTCCCCAAACAAACGATAATCACGTGCATCAGATATCTCCAAACACGCGTGAGATTCGCTTTCCTGTACTGATCAGAGGGAATTCCTGGATATCCTATTCGTTGCATAGCTCCAGTAACAAAAATATGATCAAAACCGATAGGCATATCCGGCTGATCGTTGAGCTGTAAAAGTTCCCGAATGCTCTGTTCTGTAATAGTGATCTCCGTACCCAGAACAGTAGAGACCAATCGCCTAACGTCGTTTTCAGTAACGACAGTTGCGTTCCTCCAAAATGGGTTGATCAGATTTCCAAAAACCACCGTGGTATCGGAAATAACGTGAGATACCCTAGAACGTCTCAAAAATGCAATCATTTGACGATACGGTGCAGCTTTATCAGAAGTGTCAACCAGATAAGCAGTCGTATTGTGACGAGCTTCAAAAGTCAAAGCCATATCTGCAAAAACAGAAACAGATTGCAACTCGAAAAGGGTTAGCAAAAATTTTACATTTTTTGGAAAAACCTTTATCAAAATTCCTGGAACTAGCGACGTAGCCACGTACGTCGCATGAACACAGAGCGACGTAGTACTGTACGTCGCCTAAAATCAAAATAAATTGACAAGCGACGTAAGCCCGTACGTCGCATAAAAGTCGAGCGACGTAAAGGGGGACGTCGCATTTTGCAATTTATTGTGAATTTAATCACATTAATTAAAATAGCGACGTAGAGTGCTACGTCGCATCGGACGTCGCATAAAAGGCGACGTAGGGAAGGGCGACGTAGGAATTAAATAATTGCTAATTAGAGCGACGTAGGCAACTACGTCGCATCGTACGTCGCACTGACGAACATTCATCCCCAACCCAGAAAACCTAATTGTCGAATTTAGGGGTTTTCAAAATTGATCACACAATAAGGTGCGCCCTACGATGGTGATTGCGAAACCATAAGTTATAACCATTTTAACATCCAAATGACCATCGAATTCTTACCAAAACCAAAACCCTATTAACCCGTAACACATATATAGCGATTAAACATATAATACACGGTGAAAACAGGTAAATATGGTACCTAAGTGTGCGGAATAACGAGTATATGAAAACTACGTGAGTGAATCGGAACGAAAACAGCTACAAATCACGAAAAAACTCGAAGAATTGCTACGTCGCAAATCGCCGGTTTGTACGTCGCAGGCTACGTCGCACTTGAATAGTGAATACTGTGACGAGTTACGTCGCAGTGGATACTATTTAAAGTCTAACCCTATGTGCGACGTAGGCTGGGACGTCGCAGGCGACGTAGAGCCGAACGTCGCAGGCGACGTAGAGCCGAACGTCGCATAAAACAGTTGTGATTCAATATCGAAATTTTCAAACCGTTTACTCGTTATTTTAGCAAATAATTTCCAAATAACTCGTGACTTGGGAAAATAACATAGAATAAAAATAAAATAAAATAAAATAACTAAAGTAAAAAATCTTTTTGGTATTTTCTTTAATTTTACAAAAAATAGAAATAACTAACACTCTATTTTTGGTGACGGAGTTGTTTTTGTCTGCTTAGGGATCATATCGGAATAACATGCATTTATTAGGAATAGTAAGTGTTATTTCGATCATCAGTATATTTGTCCACTTTAAATTTACTTGGCACATTTAAAACACCTTTTATAAAAATTATTTCAAGACAATTATTGGTATTGTATGTCCACCTAAACATGTTACATCCGTATTTGTGAGCTAACCTTTATTGTTAGAATGAATATTAATTTTGTGAAACCTATTATATGATATACTGATAAACTTCAGTAAAACAAACACTGCATATTCACACAAGGTAGAGATTACAAGACCAAGTTTATCTCGGTTTTCTCGTAACATACACTTGATATTTATATTTAGGCATACATCAAACCGACTATGAAGATACTAGTGGCCCCAGATCTGTACAAAGTACAACGGAGGGTCCCTTAGTATGAACATAACAAGTTTGAGACTATTTGCATAACTAATGGATTCAGGTCTGTACGTGAGTACAACAATAGTCACCAGTAGTTAGGCGAATAATCATATTATTACTATATGCCCATTTTACATTTACATAATTATGACAGTGTATGATAGTACTTCCATTTATCAATTAAGACTTATGTCATACATCAGATAACATTTTTCACAAAGTAATAGACAAGTTTTATCATTACTTCTTACTCACTCACAAACCGGTGTGTAGCATGCCTACCAATACATCATATTATGAATATAATTTAGATAAAAAACTGTTTTAAGTGTGTCAGATAAACCTACTGACACATCCAAGATAAACCTTAAAATTCCATTTTATGCATGTCACCCGATGTACTATCATATCCCAAGTTGTTTACAGACACAACTTCAACGTCTATTTTAAAAATGTAGCAACCTTGCGTTTTCTTTAATACCAAAGAGCATAAAGAGTGGCTGTTGCGAAAATTAATTTTTTTTTTTTTTTTTTTTTTTTTTTTTTTTTTTTTTTTTTTAAATTGAATTTAAAAATCAAAAAAAAATCCAAGTCACAAATCATTTCTTTGACTGAAAGAACCTTAAACCTATTAGATTGACCAATTCAATGAAACGTGATCGCAAAAAGGCTTTTGTGAAAAGGTCCGCACACTGCTTAAGAGTCTCTATATGTACAACATCTATAAGGTGTTTCTCAAAGCAATCCCGTATAAAGTGGAACCTAAGTTCAATATGTTTGGTCTTAGAGTGCTGTACGGGATTGTGAGTTATGGATATAGCAGCTGTATTATCAATATAAATAGGAGTCATAGAGAGATTGAACCCGTAATCACGCAGCTGATGCTGAATCCAGAGAACCTGAGAACAGCAACTTGCAGCAGCAACATACTCGGCTTCAGCTGTGGAAATAGCAACCGCAGTCTGCTTTTTGCACTGCCAAGAAACTAAGCGCGATCCAAGGAACTGACATCCTCCAGTAGTTGACTTCATATCTATCTTGCAGCCACCAAGATCCGAATCCGAATAGGCAGTTAACTCGAAGTTTTTCTCATTTGAATACCATAGGCCCAGAGATGGCCTAAAAGCGAGATATCCAAAAATGCGTTTTACTGCCTTCATATGAGACACCTTCGGATTTGCTTGAAATCGTGAGCAGAGAGAAACAGCAAACACGATATCTGGTCTTGAGGCAGTCAGGTACATGAGAGAGCCTATCATTGATCGATAGTCTTTCTCCTTGCAGTCTTCATCGTCGTCATTAGGTCCAAGATTGTGTCTTGCTTCAATTGGAGTGCCGTAGTGTTTACAGTTGAGCAATTCATACCGTTTTAACATGTCAATGACATATTTTGACTGATGGATATAAATTCCATTGTCAGATTGCTCAACCTGTAGTCCCAGAAAGAACGTGAGTTCCCCCATAGCACTCATTTCAAACTCAGATTTCATCAATCTTTCAAAATCCTTGCACAACTGATCATTAGTTGATCCAAAGATTATGTCGTCCACATAGACCTGCACAAGTAACAAATCCGCTCCTTCCCTTTTGATGAAAAGCGTGCTATCAATCTGTCCTCTATCAAAACCATTCTTCAGTAAGTACGTGGCAAGTCGCTCATACCAAAGTCGAGGAGATTGATGAAGACCATACAAAGCTTTCTTCAGCTTGCAAACATGATTAGGATGCTTTGGGTCTTCAAAACCGGGAGGCTGACACACATAGATCACTGCGTCAACATCTCCATATAGAAAAGCACACTTCACGTCAAGTTGATACACTCGGAATCCTTTAAAAGAAGCATAAGCTAGAAAAATCCGAATTGATTCCAAACGAGCAACAGGAGCGAAAACTTCATCATAGTCAATACCCTCTAATTGACTATATCCTTGAACTACCAGACGGGCTTTGTTTCGAATAACAGCCCCACGATCATCCATTTTGTTACGGAAAACCCAACGAGTACCCGTCAAGTGAGCACCCTTGGGTAGAGGAACAATTTCCCAAACATTCATCTTGTTTATTTGCTGTAGTTCCTCCTGCATAGCCTCGACCCAAGATGGATCCTTTAAGGCTTGATCAACCTTTTTCGGTTCAATTTGAGACAAATGACATGAATCAATATGAGCAATAAGTCCCAAAAGCTGCTGAGCTGAAGTCTGCTTTGTTTGCTGTCGTGTTTGAACAGATGCATGAGGATCACCAATGATATCATCAATGGGGTGATCCTTATGTATACGTGTTTCTGGTATGGTACCTGGCACAAGATCCACACCCAAATTGTTCAAATCTCCCTCAGTTTCAGGAGTAGCAGCAGACTCAGGAATGACTATCTCTTCTTCTTCTCCTTCATCTTCATGAGAAAATAAGTGAGAGTAGTTCATTGTTTCTTCCACTTCATCTTCTTCTTGAGGTTCCTCTAGAGGAGGCATATTTGGATCATATGGAAGCTCCTTTGTATAGTTGTAAACTGTTTTAGAAGGAGCTGCCGAAGATGGTGGAGTAGGAGATGGTGTTGATGGTGGTGATTTGGTAGTTGTTTTCGGTTGTGTGGGTGTTGGTGAAGGAGTAGGTGTAGGTTGTGGAGGTGTAGGATTAGACGGTGGAGGTGCGGGTGTTGCATTAGGAGATGGGTCGGATGGTTTATTAGTAACGGGTGTATCTTGAGAAATATCAAGCTCATGCAGTATAGAAACCAACTCTTCCGTTTCATCTTCTTCCGGAATATTGAAAGAGTTAAATAGGTTTCCATAGTTGAAAAACCAATCCGGACCCGTTCCTTGAGGAGGTTCCGTATACCTTAAACACTTCACTTCAAAATGCTCTTCGATCTGATTCGTTGATTTGTTGAAGACTCTTTTGTTCGGAGAGTTGACTGCATATCCAAGAAAAATCCCTTCAACAGCTTTATCACCAAACTTAGAGACCTTATCTTTTGTAATCATGATCAGGCATGGACACCCAAATGGTTCTAGGAACTGTAGATTTGGCTTACGGTTATTAAAAAGTTCATAGCACGTTTTGTTCCTTTTCTTAACCGTGAGAACTCTGTTGAGAACATAACAGGCAGTATTAACTGCCTCAGCCCAGAATATGATTGGTAACTTGGAGTCAGCTAACATAGTCCGAGCTGTCTCGATAATTGTCCTATTCTTCCTTTCTGCAACTCCATTCTGTTGTGGAGTCCTTGGAGCACTAAATTGATGCTCAATACCTCTTGTAGCACAAAACAATTCGAGAGTTGAGTTCTTGAACTCAGTTCCATTGTCACTTCGTATCCTTTTCACCTTCAAGTTGCTCAGATTTGCCAACTTGTCCAACAAATACACCAGTATCTCAGGAGTTTCCCCTTTCGTGGTCAAAAAGTAAACCCACGAAAACCTTGAGTAGTCATCAGTAACTACCAAGCAGTAAGACCGACCACCAATGCTCTTTGTAGAAACTGGACCGAAAAGATCCATATGCAGTAGTTCCAATGGAGCATTTATGGAATTCACCTGCTTAGACTTATGGGACTTCTTACGTAACTTTCCTTTTTGGCAGGAGATACAGTCATCCGTTAGAGCAAATGACTGTTTTGGAACTCCTAGCACTAGGTCATTTTTAGTCAAGAAATTCATTTTTCGGAAATGAATGTGTCCCATTCGTCTGTGCCAAAGCAGTGAATCCTTTTCAGAAGCCTTAGACAAGAGACACGTATACTCGTTCGATGTCTCAACAGTTCTCATATTCAAAATGTAGGTGTCATCCTTTCTTGGCGCTCTCAGTAACACCCATTCTTCCGGAATGACATACCCAGGCTTCAGTATCACACACTCAGTCTTTGTGAACGCAGTTGTATAATCCTTATCACAGACCTGTGAAACACTTAGCAAGTTGTGCGTAAGCTGTTCCACGTAGTTCACATTTTCGAAACTAACATTGCCGTTAGTTAACGTTCCTCTTCCAGAAATAGTTCCCCCAGAATCTCCAGCAAAGGCAACATAACCTCCTGCATGTGGTTTAATATCCACAAGAAGAGATACATCGCCCGTCATATGTCGCGAGCAGCCGCTATCCAAATACCATTCGCTATCTTTAACGCGTTCTGACTGCTGCAACACATAAACAAAGGAGATTAGTGAGAAACGGTGACCCAAGCCTTTACAGACTTAGGTCGACCGTGGTCATCAACAATAATCACGTCAGATAGAATTTTATCTTTAAACAAATTAGAATTTTTATCTGATGTGTTATTGTTGACGACTGAAGAGTCAACATCAGACTCTTTACGTTTCCAAACTTTTGAAGATTCGGAAATGGTAATAGAAGTAATGTTGGGCTTTTGAATTGGCAAAGGTTTTTGCTCAACATTACTTGGTTTCGAAACAGGCTTGGGAGAGGTAGAGTAACGCCTAGGTGGAGATTTAGAAAAAGAGTTTTTATAAACAGATGTCCTAGGCATCTCTCTCCCATATCGCTGATTTGACAGCTTTGGACATTCACGAATTAAATGTCCTTGTTTCTTGCAGTAGAAACAAGAACGAGTCTCAACAAACGGTTGAGGCTGAGAAATTACCACAGGAGGTGGAGAAACATTTCTAGAACATGAACATTGAGTACACATCTTAGAAAATGTTTGTTTTGGTTGAGAGGTTGATGTTGATGGTTTATCATACGAAACATTTTCATGTACTGATTTTCTTTGCAAAATCTTTACAGGTGACTGTAAAGTTTGTTGTTTCGTGTTTAAAACCTTTGCTTTTCTTTTATTTGGTTGAACCTTAATTTCAGGTTCAACCTTTGAAATCACTTTTTCAGGTTTAAATGCAACCTTCTTAACCTCCGGATACTCCTGATCCGTAATGTCCTCAATCTCAACAATCTCCTCAACACTAACAGGAGATTCATTCTTTACTTCAACATTCTCCTTAACACTAACCGGAGATTCAAGCACAGACTTAACAAACTTTGGCAAGGGGTACTCTGGCCGCATGGTTTTCTCCTTTGCCGGTTTGTTATGGTTGGTCTCTTTAGCATCTTTAGCTTTTAAACCATAGAGCTTGGACCAGTCAACGGGAATCTCTTCAAAGCCTTCCTTAACAGGCAGGGGACAACAAGTAGTAGGAGGAGGAACTGAGTTGTATCCCAATCCCTCATTCTTTTTCCCTTTAGTACCATGCTTGCTAAGGATTTCATTGAAGACAACTGTTGAGGAATTTGATCCTAAGATTTTACTCTTATAATTCTCATACTCAGCTTTTAAATCTGTAAGTTCTTTATTTAAAAGTTCAATTTCAACAAGATAGCTTTTAATGGCGTCTTCTTGACTAAAAACCTTAGATTTATATTTCTGAGTATCTAACCGATGAGCCTCAAGATGATTTTCATAAAGTTTCTCATTAGCTTTTAAAAAATTATTTGAGTCGGTTAGTTTTTCATTCTTTTTCCTCAATTCAGCTGTCTCTGTCTGATATGCCTTTAAAGATTCAGTTAACTTTATGCATGAAATACAATTTAACGGTTCATCATGTACCTCATTCACAATGTGAGCCATCAGACACTGTTGGTAATGCTGGGAGACAGGCGTCCAATCTTGACTTGTAGGCTCAAAAGCAATCAGGGCATTGTCAGCAATCCCTCTCTTGTTAACTTCCGTTTCTTTGGCCTTTGGAGGAGTAGACGGTGTTGTAAATCCCGATGCTGGCATTTTGGGTTTCTCGCACTCCCTGGCGAAGTGACCCAAATTTTGACAATTGTAACATCGGACCTTACTCTTGTCAAATCCAAATCCAGTCTTTCCATCACCCTCCAAGCTTTTACGCCCTGTCCTCTGCAAAAACTTCTGAATTCTGCGGGTGATCATTGCCACATTCCAAGTCAAATCCATTTGCTCCAGATCGTCTTCATCAAGCTGAGCATAGTCCTCCTTAGTCAACTCCAAAGTTAGATTCGGTTGAGTAACCAAATCCTTGTAAGAGCTTAAGAAAGCTGTGTAGATGGCAGCTTGCTCCTGAATAGCAGGTGAGACTTGAACCTGTTGTTGATTTGAAGAAGGTCCAGTCATAAAAACCGAATGAATCCCATCAGAAGAAGAAGAATTCGATGAAGCATTTGTATTTGATACAAAGGCAACTCCAGATCCATAAGTCTTTCCAGAGTTGATCTGAACACCATACACACTAGGATTCTGAACAGCAGAACCAGACCTAGTTTCTTTCTTCTTAATCTCCATCGCGTGAGCTTGAAGATCCCCTATCAACGCATCCAAAGACATGTTTGCAAGTTCTTCATTTTCCTTTAAAAATTGAACTTTAATATCCCAAGAACTCGGCAACACATCCAGCAGCTTCTTATTTACTTCAATTGAAGGAAAAGTATAACCCCCTTCAAACAACTCACCAACTAACCGTGAGTACCTAGTGAATAAAGAAGTCGTGTCTTCATCAGGAAGGATGTCAAAGATATCGTACTGTTTCTTAATCAGTTCGAGCTTTGCTTCCTTGTACTTATCATTCCCTCCACAACGCGTTTCAATAGCCTTCCACAAATCAAAGGCTGTTTCATGAGTTCTGAAAAGCCATAGAACATCCTTCGTTAAACACATTTTAATCATTGAAAAAGATTTTCTTTCAGTATCAAAATCTTTCTTTTCCTCGGGAGACATGGCTTTATAGGGCTTAGCAGGACGAATACCCCGGTATTCTCCTTCAGCTAATGGAGCTACATAACGCTCACGTAATGGTCCCCATAATTCTGGACAATGAAAGTCAATATATTGTTCAACACGGTCTCTCCAGTATACATAATCCATATCAGCTGTAAATAGTGGAGGTTTATTGCTTGAACCAATGTCATTACTTTGTTTAATCATCTCCCTAAGTCCTCTAATATCCTCTTTATCAGCTGCCATTGTAAATACTTAAACGAAAAATCAAACTTCTGATCTTAGCGACGTAGTGAGGTACGTCGCACAAAGAATATGCGACGTAGATGGGTACGTCGCAAAAAGAATATGCGACGTAGATGGGTACGTCGCAAAAAGCAAATGATTCAATTAAGAATCAGAAAGTGCGACGTAGAGAGGTACGTCGCAGAATCAGGCTACGTCGCAACGCAGCGTCGCAGAAGACTAATTAAAGTCAGAATAGCGACGTAGAGAGGTACGTCGCAACGGTACGTCGCACGAACTAATTAAAGTTCAAAAACACTACGTCGCACGCGACGTCGCAGCTTACGTCGCTTTGCTACGTCGCAAAACGTGCTGAGCAGCGGCCAAAAACCCTAAAAACGAATTTTTAACCCTAAAACCAAAACCACGAATGTCGAACGACTGAAACCTTCAAGAATCCCAATAATACTGATCGAAAACCTGTAAAAACTCAAAACAAACGTAATAGACACGAAAACTCACGAATATCACGTTCTTTTATATCCCAAACTCGATCCGAATCGCCAAAACGAGCACTTCCTGCTCTGATACCAGTTGTTTGTCCCGTGCCGTGGGATCTGATCGGATCGATTAATCGATTGCTAGTGCGGAATCCAAACAAACGAAACACACACGTTTTCTCTATAATCTTTTGTATATATTAACAATTGATAATATAACGATTACAGATACAAACTCAAACCCTCGTTCTCTCCTCTCTGCACTCACACAAAAACGGCTCCACCTATATCTCACACGTCCAACACGCTGTTTGTCCCTATATCTCACACCTATATCTGATACCAGTTGTTTGTCCCTTACTTAGGATCTAGAACGAACCGAGTCAATCCAATCGATGGCGGAAACAACGATTAGATTATTAACTAAACACACAAATAATCAATACGCAATCAATATCAAACGAACGTAATATTATTGCTTATATTCGATCAGATTACAGAGAATTTCGACAAATTGTGTTTAGGGTTTCGTCCACCCTAAAACAGAAAACGTAAAACGTTTTTATACAAAGTTTGGCACCTGCGACGTAGCACGCTACGTCGCAGGCCCAAGCCCATGCGACGTCTGCTACGTCGCAGGCCCAATACCTGACGTCGCACCTGCGACGTAGTGCGCTACGTCGCAGGAGTCAGGAATCCTATTTCTAATTACAAACTACGAGCTAGACCAACTGACAGACACTAAACATGTACTAACAAGTCGGCATTCCAACTCTTAAAGCAAAAGCTTTGCAGTGCTCCTATTCTATCTTTACCCGAAGGCACCGATGACTTCGTGGTATACTGCGATGCTTCTCATCAAGGTCTCGGTTGCGTGCTTATGCAACAAGACAAAGTCATAGCTTATGCTTCCCGACAGCTCAAGATTCATGAAAAGAATTACACCACCCACGACCTCGAGTTAGGAGCCGTCGTTTTCGCCCTCAAAATTTGGAGACATTACCTCTATGGCACTAGGTGTACAATCTTTACAGACCACAAAAGTCTCCAACACATATTCGATCAGAAAGATCTCAACATGAGGCAACGTCGATGGGTAGAGTTGCTTACCGATTACGACTGCGAACTCAAATATCATCCAGGCAAAGCAAATGTTGTTGCTGATGCCCTCAGTCGAAAAGAACGAGTGAAACCACTTCGAGTCCGAGCCCTCAGTATGACCATTCACAACAATTTAAACATTCAAATTCTCACTGCTCAACTCGAAGCCTTGAAACCCGAAAATGTCAAAGATGAAGCCTTACGGGGGATGGATAAACAATTCGAAGTCAAACCTAACGGGATTAGGTGTTTCTCAAACCGAATCTGGTTGCCTAAATTTGGGAACCTACGGGACTTGGTGATGGATAAAGCTCACAAGTCCAAATATTCTATCCATCCGGGATCCGATAAGATGTACCACGGTATCAAGGACTTCTACTGGTGGCCGAACATGAAAGCTGAAATCGCCACCTATGTCAGCAAGTGCCTTACTTGCTCCAAGGTCAAAATCGAATATCAAAAACCTTCTGGTTTACTTCAACAACCCTGTCTCCCTGAATGGAAGTGGGAACAAATTGCCATGAACTTCATAACTAAACTACCCAAATCTTCGAGCGGTTGCGATACCATTTAGGTGATCGTGGATCGTCTCACAAAGTCTGCTCACTTCCTGGCAATCAAGGAATCCGACAAAATGGAATGCCTCACCAGAATTTACCTGAAGGAAATCGTGACCAAACACGGTGTTCCAATCTCAATTATCTCCGATAGGGATAGTCGTTTCACTTCACAATTTTGGCAATCACTTCAAAAATCCCTGGGTACTCGACTTGATATGAGTACCGCATATCATCCTCAAACCGATGGCCAAAGTGAACCAACCATTCAAACACTAGAAGACATGCTACGGGCCTGCGTAGTAGACTTCGGTGTAAACTGGGAAAAACACCTACCATTGTGCGAGTTCTCGTACAACAACAGTTATCATACCAGCATCAAAGCCGCACCTTTCGAGGCACTGTACGGTCGTAAGTGCCGGTCACCTATCTGTTGGACCGAAGTTGGGGACAGCCAACTCACGGGTCCAGAAATCATTCACGAAAAAAATCGTCGAAATTCAAAACAAACTCAAAGCCGCGCGTGATCGTCAGAAAAGCTATGCTGACGTGAGACGCAAACCACTCGAGTTCCAAGTTGGGGATCGAGTTCTACTCAAAGTATCGCCTTGGAAAGGCGTAATTCGATTTGGCAAACGAGGGAAGCTAAATCCCAGATACATTGGACCATTCGAGATTCTTGAGAGAATTGGTCCAGTAGCATATCGATTGCAGCTGCCATCCGAACTTAGCAGCGTGCATCCCACATTTCATGTTTCAAATCTGAAGAAGTGTCTGTCTGATGAGACACTTATCATTCCACTCGATGAAATTCGAGTTGACGAGAAACTTCACTTTGTTGAGGAACCTGCCGAAATTATGGACCGTGAGGTCAAACAACTTAAACAAAGTCGTATTCCTATCGTCAAGGTTAGGTGGAATTCGCGGCGTGGTCCGGAATTCACCTGGGAACGAGAAGACCAGATGCGACTCAAGTATCCTCAACTCTTCACGGACTCAACATCAAACACGACTTCAACATAAATTTCGGGACGAAATTCTTCTAACAGGGGGAGAATGTGACAACCGTCAATTTAGGACTAGAATTTAGTGCCTAATCAAGTTTTAATACATGTAATTAGTTCTGTGCTAGGCTAATTAATGTATCAATTATTATATATATTGTTGAATATATATATCTACACTATTATACGGTTTGTTTAAATCGTACGAGTTTCAAATCGAATGAATTTCGATACAATAAGTACGGACGTTGGTGAACAATTAAGTAATACAAGGATTTTTAATAACGTTATCGTACTTAAAAATATTATGTCAGCAATATTTCGTATCCAAGTTTTATCACACAATTAATATAAACGCGAATCAAAATGTAACTTCGCAAACAAAACGAGACAAATAACCTTTTATAATGTAATTATTAAATATTTAGCAAAATACTTCAACAAAAATACTGAATAATTATTCGTATTTTAAAACGTATATTAAAACATATAAAATAAATATTTAACGTTTAAGCAATCGGGGAAAAAACGAACACCGCACGGAGCGCGGAGGCTCAGGCTGAGAGTTGGAACTCTCAACCAAAACCACCTCCACTTTCATTTTTTTTTCTTTCATTTTCATTTCTCTTTCTCTCTCTTTCCTTCTTTTTCTCTCTACTTACCCACCACCACCATCTTTAACATCATCATAAAAATCGACAAAAGGGAACACCAAACGACCTCGGATCTTCAAGCCCATTTGGAATAAAAGAACCACCACGCAACGATCTATCTTTCTATCTTTCCGAAATTTCATTTCGGCGATTAGTAAGTTTCCGACACAACTCCGAAAACTCTCGTTTTTAAGTATTATCACTTGCTAGTTGTTTGTATAACCTTGTTATGTCCTAAAATGGGTTGGGTAAAAATATTATGCCGATCGATGGCCGGAAAATGCATTTTTGAGGTTGAAACTCCGATCAGATCCCGTACGTCGCATTTGGCCTGGCGCAAATGCGACGCAGCGACTTACGTCGCACGAATCCTCAACGTCGCATATAGCGACGCAGCCTATTACGTCGCATTGACTTGCGAACGTCGCACTTAGCGACGCAAACCCTTACGTCGCTGAAATCAACAACGTCGCCTATAGCGACGCCACGTACAACGTCGCATTAAATTGCGAAAGTCGCACATAGCGACGCCGTGCCCAACGTCGCAGTCAGGATCTGCGACGTCGCACCCAACGTCGCACAAACCAGAAAACACAGATGTTCACTAAGTGTCGAGACCCTAAATTTTATCACTTGATTTCACCCAATTTCAAGTCCAGATGCGTTTTTCACCAAAGCAATATAGTAGAAATAAAAATTTTCCGCCAGGGGCTCTGCCCCTTGGACCCCGCCAGGGGCTGCCACCCCTTGGACCCCGCTAACCAGGGGCGCTGGCCCCGGACCCCCGTACTTAGATTCCGTAAGCACATTTTTACACCAAGTGTCAAACTTGTACAACTTCAAAACGCTTACACGATACACCTTTTCAATCATAATGGAATTTACTTTTCAAGGATAACACTTCGAGTCATAATGAGAACATTGAAATATTTAAATTCCAACAATCACCAACGGACCGTACGCGTTTTTAAAACATACTTCAATTCAATCAAACAAGTCGTTGTAACTTGTATCAACTCAATCAAGCAAGTCGTTGTAACTTGTATCAATTCAATCAAACAAGTCTTAGTAACTTGTAACAATACAATCAACCAAATCGGGGTAATTTGGACAACAAGTTAAACAAACAATTTCAATGGTAGTCTTTCGGGATACCGGTACAATTAATAACAATTCAAGTGTGGTGGACACATTCAGGTTTCAAGACTTTGGACACCAAATTACAGCTAATTACTTCAAGTTTATTAAATTAAACACTTCAAGATTCAGGTGAGTTTCATAGCCCCATTTTCACTGCTTTTCAACTAGGGGTGTGATAATACTGCTATGTTTTGTTTTACAAGTAGAACGCAAGTGCCAAACTTCAAACACTACATGAGTTTCAAGCTAATCATTTAAAGTCCTCTATAAGCATAGTCTCTAATATTTTAGCGTGAATGTTAGTTTATGATATCATATAGGATTGACAATCCTCATCCGGGTTAGCACGCACTAACCGGTCAAACGGATGTATTAGCATTTGGGAAGACGAGTGTGGATTAGACACTCGTAGGAGGCATTTCAAGTTAGGTTTCCTTAATTGGACCTAGCGCTCAAGTTAAGCTTAGACTATGTGCTCATGGATTGTATAACTTTTATTTTGCTTAATTGCAATTTAACTTCAATATAAATCTTGCGGTTCTTACAACTATACATTGACATACAAACCTGTGAGCTCACCAGCATTTTCGCTGACCCATTTTAGTATGTATCACAGGTACCCAGCAGTAGGTTGGCTGCACAAGCAGGGATTATTAGCTCGAGTCAGCATACATACAACTAGAGATTTGATTGCATTATTATATTTTGTAAAAGTAATTATGCCATGTAATCTCTAAATTTCAGGAACCGAGCTAATGTAACATTATTTTGATGTAACCGCTTACTTTATTAATGCAAGTTTAAAACGACGCATATAGTGGTCGTTCATTATATCTTATGAGCTTTGTATATTGATTAGTGACACCCAAATCGAGCTTCCGCAAATCATCAAATTTGGGGGTGTCACAGACAGGGGCGGATGTACATGGTTTTAAGGGTATGCACTTGCATAAGTTCTTATGTGTAGTGCAAAAAAATATTTTTTTATATGTTGTTAGTAGAGTTTCTAAAAAATGCATACCCTTAAAAAAGAAGGTGAACACTGCACCCTGTGCTTTTATTATGTCCCATCTCTAAAAAAGACATTGTAATTATATAGCAAGTGACAACTCAACTAAACTATGGCTTTCATTTAGTGTAATTAACTTATTTATTACTTCTTCTATCCTACTTATATTGTCCACTATTTTTTTTTTTTTTTTTAATTTTGCTGTTATATTTAATGCAAATTTGACTGAAAAATAAAAAATAAAATGAATGAGAGTATTAAATGAGCGTAAAATAGAGAAATTAATGATTTTTATAGTTAATTTTTGCAAGTGGACAATTTTTTGTGACAAACAAAAATAGTAAAGTGTATAATATAAATGGGACGGAGGGGTAATAATTAATCCATATCCAAGTGTATAGAACGTTACAATTTTATTACTATTCTATTAGCTGAACTTTGAAAATCTATATTGTAAGTATTTATGTTTTGTAACCATGTTTTTGTATGTTTTTTTGTTGTATTTCCTACATATAGCTTTTTCTTTTTTAGGTTTTATACATATAATATTAAGTTAAATGCTTACAATAAAGATTTTAAAAATTAATAAATATAATAGGAATTTTAAACTATCGTCTCATATGATAGTAAAATGTGAAAATTTTGACAAATTTTTTGATACAATATTTTTCAATTTTAATACTAATTTATCTTATAATTAATAGTCTTCAAAAATTAGGACTACGAATTCAAATTACGATTATAATCTTGAAGTTGTAGCTAAAACCAATTCGATATTATGTGTTTGGTTCTTTAAAAGCGATTTATTTTAATTTTGATTAACCAGTTTACAAAAATTATAACCGAAAACTTGAATCGAAGAACCGAAACTCGATCCGGTAAATGAAAGATTATGTGCTTAATATTAACATAAATAAATATCAAATCCAGCTTCACATGAACACCGCAGGGTCACACCGATGAGCACAACTGAACACGTAGTGTGATACTATAAAAAGATATTTGATGTCATTCATTTAGTTGAAATGAATTAGTTGGTCGAACACAATTAGAATATTTATTAATATAAATAGTGTAATTATTTATTTAATAAAAGGATTTATTTATAATTAGTTTTTGTAAATAAATTAACTAGTTTAATTATTATTAAACTACGAGGTCTAATTGTTAATATACAAGTTTGGGATTAGTTAACAAAAGTATTAAACTAAAGGGTTTATATTGTAATTAGTAGCTTGGAGAATAAGCTGGCTACAACTATAAATAGAGGGTTAGGGGTTTCATTTGTGAGTTGCTCAATACCCTAACATTCTCTCCTTCCCTCTCCCTCTCTTGTGCGTCGACCGGCCCCACCCCAAGCAAGCCGAAAGTCAGCCAACCCTCCAAGGGTTTTTAGTTCGTGATTCGATCGTACTCGTGCTAGGGTTTTAGTATACACTTAGGATACTACCGTCCGTTCAACCGTGAATCAAAGGTGGATACCTAACGTATCCCGTAGTAGCCGATTCAAGGATGAAAGAAGAAAAGGAAGATCAAGATAAGTCCACTCGTACTTTGGCAACGAGTAGAAGATTGAAGATCTTACCGAGCACCCGATGTAAGTTTATAATTAATTATGTGTAATTAATTTTCGTACATGTTTTATTATGAAAATTATAGATCTTGGCTAAAGGGTTCATTTAATGTGATTAAATGTTTTTCCTAAACACTTCCGCATATTAATTGTATTAATTTGTTAATAAAGATTAAATTTATAACGTATAAATTCTATTAAAAACCCTTCAGTGGTATCAGAGCCATATAATTTTCTAATAAAACTGTAATTAAGTTTCTTGTGTTCTTCTTTTAATTAAGTTTTAATTATTGTAATCTCTTCTTCTACCTTTCTTGGAATCGGTTTAAACTGTGTAGTTTCTTAACTATTCAAACAACGCGTATAAATTGGTTATTCGCGATTGATCCAAAATAAGTATGATTTGGTTGTACTAAAATTGCTCCAAGGTTTATGTGAAACTTTGTTGATCGATTTTAGTATATGGTGTTTAACACCATAACCGAAATCATATCGTGTTTTATTGATCAATAGTTTAAATTGTTTAACCCGAAAACTAACGGTTAAATCTTCTTGTTTTAAGTTACTATTAATTGTATTGATTTAAACTTGTGAAAAATCGATTTTAAGGTTTGTCTAAACCCCTAGGAAAATCGTTTTTGGCATAAGTATTACGTATTTGATACCCTAACGAAATCTAGTACAATTAATAATTAACTTAGCAATCAAGAAATTGATACAAGGGTTTGACTGACTTGTATTAGCCGATTTTTTGTAAGGTTTTTACAAACCTTTACAAATCAATTTCTTAATCCATTGATTTGATCAACTAGGGTTTGCTAAACTCTATGTGCAAATTGATTTTTGCTAAGGTATGTGACTTTTAGCAAAAGTCAATTTAAGGTTTTAATTAAACCCATGGATTACTTGATCTTTGGCTATGATATTTCTATCTTTTAGCAAAAATCGATATTATAGTTATTTAACCTGAAGATATTGATTTTTGGAATAATAGAAGAATGGAGATAAGGTCCGTAAAACATGTGTCTAATCAAAAATCTAGGGTTTATGAAACTCTGTGTAATTTGGATGTTTTGATTAGTTAAGTTATACAAATTAGGTTTTATGTGAAATCCTAGTTTTGTATAAATTAATGTTTTAAGTAAACCTAATTAAAAATAATGTCACTAAAACAAGTTAGTATTTTTGAAAACACTAAAGTAATGGTTTTGAAAGGTTTAAATAAAATTGACATGTTTTTAAATTAAAATTGTTTAAAGGTTTGTTTAAAAGAAAATGTAATTTTCGGTCAAACATGTTAATTCTATTTAAAAGTTAAGTCAAAGAAGCAATAAATCAAGAAACTAATGAATAGATAATTGTTAGTTTATAATTCAATAGAATTGTAAATAGACAACTATTAATTGTTGTATGTGATACAAAGATAATGTGTATATAATGGAGCTCGTAGTTTGTATGTCTTGAATATGTGCGTTTATTAGATAGTGCATGTATCCAATTAAACGCCCTAAGTAAACTATAGTTTAAGATTCCATTATAGTTTTATAATTGTGATTATAATTGTTGTATATGTTGTGACCATAGCCGAGCCAAATTTGACCTAATATATGAACTACGTGGTTGTGTTTATTTTGATTGTACTGTAATATTCTTTTGGTATAAAGGGGATACTTGCGTGTCATTTACAACCCTATTTGTTTTGTAATTTTATGTAAAAGGGTGGTTTTAGTTTTATGAAAAATGTATTTTTCAAATTTCATTTGTAAAATGTAATACAAAAGGGTGATGGAGTCCAAAAGAAGAGGAGCAACCAAAAGGAAGTCTTTGTGTTCCATGGTGTCACGAGGAGTCGTTGAAACTAGTGGGAGCACGAAGATCAACCATGTGTCATGTTTGTCCCTTAGGTTGACCCTTGGTTTCCATATTGGCTCATGGAAACCATACTTAGATTGTGGCAAGGCTATGACACTGTGTTATATGTTTTTGTTTATGTCCTTATTTATTTATTTAGTTGATTGAATGAAATAATGTGTGAATCATTAGATAATTTATTAGGACATAATAATAAAACATTAGGTAATGTGTTTTATCGAGTGAACGCATTTATGAAATGTTGATTCCTCTAGGATGAATACATTAATAGAAAATTAATAAAACACTTATTTTTAATAAGAGATATAAAACTAGGAAATGGTTTAATATTGATGATTTCCTAAGGGTCGTATTTTATTAAGACTATTATATATAAACTCATGCATAGTTTATATATATATTTAAAAGTAATTTTTAAAATTAGTTTAAGAAAAATACCGAAGTAGGTTTAATTAGAGAATTAAAACCTAAAACCCTACTTAATTTAAGACCGTAAGCACCCTCCATTTGTGGACATTCATACCGAACTCGACTCCGTGTCCTTTGCCGCCTCCGCTGGTGGGCATGGATGTACTCGATTAGGGTGAAGTGAAAGGGCCGCGATATCCACTTGAGAAGATGGCCGGTTCCCCATAGTTAGCAAATGGTTTGGTCTATTGGTGATTCCAAGTGAGACTTGGCCCAAGGTGTAAGTTGAGATTAAATATACCCAAATAATAAATTTGGAATCTCAAGCGTCTAGGAGTTGTAT